>JBAIAC010000200.1:0-600000 GCA_037349315.1 Chelydra serpentina
ACAGCTGCAAGCGGCACAGGAACCTGCAAACCGAGCTGTAAACAGGGATTTTTGAGTGGGAATTCTGTTGGAGGAGAAGGTATTTAGTTTCTCTGTCTTTCCCCATGCACAGACAGCTGCAGCGGCACAGGAGCCAGCAAACAGAGCTGTAAACAGGTGAGTTTGAGTGGGAAGTTCTGTTGGAGGAGAAGGTATTTGTTTCTGGTCTTTTATTTGTATGGTTTGTATGTGTAGAGGCTTGTAGGGGCAGTGTGCTGGGAGAGCAGCTGAGCCCTAATTAGGGGGCGGGGCTTCGCTGAGCAGGGGTCCTATAAAGGCAGCAGCCAGTCAGGCAGCGGCACAGACAGCTGCAGCGGCTCAGGAGCCAGCAAACAGAGCTGTAATACAGGGGAGTTGTAGTGGGAGTTCTGTTGGAGGAGAAGGTATTTGTTTCTGGTCTTTTATTTGGTATGGTTTGTATGTGTAGAGGCTTGTAGGGGCAGTGTGCTGGGGAGCAGCTTGAGCCCTAATTAGGGGGCGGGGCTTCGCTGAGCAGGGTCCTATAAAGGCAGCAGCCAGTCAGGGCAGCGGCACAGACAGCTGCAGCGGCACAGGAGCCAGCAAACAGAGCTGTAAACAGGGGAGTTTGAGTGGGAGTTCTGTTGGAGGAGAAGGTATTTGTTTCTGGTCTTTTATTTGTATGGTTTGTATGTGTAGAGGCTTGTAGGGGCAGTGTGCTGGGAGAGCAGCTAGCCCTAATTAGGGGGCGGGGCTTCGCTGAGCAGGGGTCCTATAAAGGCAGCAGCCAGTCAGGCAGCTGCACAGACAGCTGCAGCGGCACAGGAGCCAGCAAACAGAGCTGTAAACAGGGGAGTTTGAGTGGGAGTTCTGTTGGAGGAGAAGGTATTTGTTTCTGGTCTTTTATTTGTATGGTTTGTATGTGTAGAGGCTTGTAGGGGCAGTGTGCTGGGAGAGCAGCTGAGCCCTATTAGGGGGCGGGGCTTCGCTGAGCAGGGGTCCTATAAAGGCAGCAGCCAGTCAGGCAGCGGCACAGACAGCTGCAGCGGCACAGGAGCCAGCAAACAGAGCTGTAAACAGGGGAGTTTGAGTGGGAGTTCTGTTGGAGGAGAAGGTATTTGTTTCTGGTCTTTTATTTGTATGGTTTGTATGTGTAGAGGCTTGTAGGGGCAGTGTGCTGGGAGAGCAGCTGAGCCCTAATTAGGGGGCGGGGCTTCGCTGAGCAGGGGTCCTATAAAGGCAGCAGCCAGTCAGGCAGCGGCACAGACAGCTGCAGCGGCACAGGAGCCAGCAAACAGAGCTGTAAACAGGGGAGTTTGAGTGGGAGTTCTGTTGGAGGAGAAGGTATTTGTTTCTGGTCTTTTATTTGTATGGTTTGTATGTGTAGAGGCTTGTAGGGCAGTGTGCTGGGAGAGCAGCTGAGCCCTAATTAGGGGGCGGGGCTTCGCTGAGCAGGGGTCCTATAAAGGCAGCAGCCAGTCAGGCAGCGGCACAGACAGCTGCAGCGGCACAGGAGCCAGCAAACAGAGCTGTAAACAGGGGAGTTTGAGTGGGAGTTCTGTTGGAGGAGAAGGTATTTGTTTCTGGTCTTTTATTTGTATGGTTTGTATGTGTAGAGGCTTGTAGGGGCAGTGTGCTGGGAGAGCAGCTGAGCCCTAATTAGGGGGCGGGGCTTCGCTGAGCAGGGGTCCTATAAAGGCAGCAGCCAGTCAGGCAGCGGCACAGACAGCTGCAGCGGCACAGGAGCCAGCAAACAGAGCTGTAAACAGGGAGTTTGAGTGGGAGTTCTGTTGGAGGAGAAGGTATTTGTTTCTGGTCTTTTATTTGTATGGTTTGTATGTGTAGAGGCTTGTAGGGGCAGTGTGCTGGGAGAGCAGCTGAGCCCTAATTAGGGGGCGGGGCTTCGCTGAGCAGGGGTCCTATAAAGGCAGCAGCCAGTCAGGCAGCGGCACAGACAGCTGCAGCGGCACAGGAGCCAGCAAACAGAGCTGTAAACAGGGGAGTTTGAGTGGGAGTTCTGTTGGAGGAGAAGGTATTTGTTTCTGGTCTTTTATTTGTATGGTTTGTATGTGTAGAGGCTTGTAGGGGCAGTGTGCTGGGAGAGCAGCTGAGCCCTAATTAGGGGGCGGGGCTTCGCTGAGCAGGGGTCCTATAAAGGCAGCAGCCAGTCAGGCAGCGGCACAGACAGCTGCAGCGGCACAGGAGCCAGCAAACAGAGCTGTAAACAGGGGAGTTTGAGTGGGAGTTCTGTTGGAGGAGAAGGTATTTGTTTCTGGTCTTTTATTTGTATGGTTTGTATGTGTAGAGGCTTGTAGGGGCAGTGTGCTGGGAGAGCAGCTGAGCCCTAATTAGGGGGCGGGGCTTCGCTGAGCAGGGGTCCTATAAAGGCAGCAGCCAGTCAGGCAGCGGCACAGACAGCTGCAGCGGCACAGGAGCCAGCAAACAGAGCTGTAAACAGGGGAGTTTGAGTGGGAGTTCTGTTGGAGGAGAAGGTATTTGTTTCTGGTCTTTTATTTGTATGGTTTGTATGTGTAGAGGCTTGTAGGGGCAGTGTGCTGGGAGAGCAGCTGAGCCCTAATTAGGGGGCGGGGCTTCGCTGAGCAGGGGTCCTATAAAGGCAGCAGCCAGTCAGGCAGCGGCACAGACAGCTGCAGCGGCACAGGAGCCAGCAAACAGAGCTGTAAACAGGGGAGTTTGAGTGGGAGTTCTGTTGGAGGAGAAGGTATTTGTTTCTGGTCTTTTATTTGTATGGTTTGTATGTGTAGAGGCTTGTAGGGGCAGTGTGCTGGGAGAGCAGCTGAGCCCTAATTAGGGGGCGGGGCTTCGCTGAGCAGGGGTCCTATAAAGGCAGCAGCCAGTCAGGCAGCGGCACAGACAGCTGCAGCGGCACAGGAGCCAGCAAACAGAGCTGTAAACAGGGAGTTTGAGTGGGAGTTCTGTTGGAGGAGAAGGTATTTGTTTCTGGTCTTTTATTTGTATGGTTTGTATGTGTAGAGGCTTGTAGGGGCAGTGTGCTGGGAGAGCAGCTGAGCCCTAATTAGGGGGCGGGGCTTCGCTGAGCAGGGGTCCTATAAAGGCAGCAGCCAGTCAGGCAGCGGCACAGACAGCTGCAGCGGCACAGGAGCCAGCAAACAGAGCTGTAAACAGGGGAGTTTGAGTGGGAGTTCTGTTGGAGGAGAAGGGTATTTGTTTCTGGTCTTTTATTTGTATGGTTTGTATGTGTAGAGGCTTGTAGGGGCAGTGTGCTGGGAGAGCAGCTGAGCCCTAATTAGGGGGCGGGGCTTCGCTGAGCAGGGGTCCTATAAAGGCAGCAGCCAGTCAGGCAGCGGCACAGACAGCTGCAGCGGCACAGGAGCCAGCAAACAGAGCTGTAAACAGGGGAGTTTGAGTGGGAGTTCTGTTGGAGGAGAAGGTATTTGTTTCTGGTCTTTTATTTGTATGGTTTGTATGTGTAGAGGCTTGTAGGGGCAGTGTGCTGGGAGAGCAGCTGAGCCCTATTTAGGGGGCGGGGCTTCGCTGAGCAGGGGTCTATAAAGGCAGCAGCCAGTCAGGCAGCGGCACAGACAGCTGCAGCGGCACAGGAGCCAGCAAACAGAGCTGTAAACAGGGGAGTTTGAGTGGGAGTTCTGTTGGAGGAGAAGGTATTTGTTTCTGGTCTTTTATTTGTATGGTTTGTATGTGTAGAGGCTTGTAGGGGCAGTGTGCTGGGAGAGCAGCTGAGCCCTAATTAGGGGGCGGGGCTTCGCTGAGCAGGGGTCCTATAAAGGCAGCAGCCAGTCAGGCAGCGGCACAGACAGCTGCAGCGGCACAGGAGCCAGCAAACAGAGCTGTAAACAGGGAGTTTGAGTGGGAGTTCTGTTGGAGGAGAAGGTATTTGTTTCTGGTCTTTTATTTGTATGGTTTGTATGTGTAGAGGCTTGTAGGGGCAGTGTGCTGGGAGAGCAGCTGAGCCCTAATTAGGGGGCGGGGCTTCGCTGAGCAGGGGTCCTATAAAGGCAGCGGCACAGCAGGCAGCGGCACAGACAGCTGCAGCGGCACAGGAGCCAGCAAACAGAGCTGTAAACAGGGGAGTTTGAGTGGGAGTTCTGTTGGAGGAGAAGGTATTTGTTTCTGGTCTTTTATTTGTATGGTTTGTATGTGTAGAGGCTTGTAGGGGCAGTGTGCTGGGAGAGCAGCTGAGCCCTAATTAGGGGGCGGGGCTTCGCTGAGCAGGGGTCCTATAAAGGCAGCAGCCAGTCAGGCAGCGGCACAGACAGCTGCAGCGGCACAGGAGCCAGCAAACAGAGCTGTAAACAGGGGAGTTTGAGTGGGAGTTCTGTTGGAGGAGAAGGTATTTGTTTCTGGTCTTTTATTTGTATGGTTTGTATGTGTAGAGGCTTGTAGGGGCAGTGTGCTGGGAGAGCAGCTGAGCCCTAATTAGGGGGCGGGGCTTCGCTGAGCAGGGGTCCTATAAAGGCAGCAGCCAGTCAGGCAGCGGCACAGACAGCTGCAGCGGCACAGGAGCCAGCAAACAGAGCTGTAAACAGGGGAGTTTGAGTGGGAGTTCTGTTGGAGGAGAAGGTATTTGTTTCTGGTCTTTTATTTGTATGGTTTGTATGTGTAGAGGCTTGTAGGGGCAGTGTGCTGGGAGAGCAGCTGAGCCCTAATTAGGGGGCGGGGCTTCGCTGAGCAGGGGTCCTATAAAGGCAGCACAGTCAGCGGCAGCGGCACAGACAGCTGCAGCGGCACAGGAGCCAGCAAACAGAGCTGTAAACAGGGGAGTTTGAGTGGGAGTTCTGTTGGAGGAGAAGGTATTTGTTTCTGGTCTTTTATTTGTATGGTTTGTATGTGTAGAGGCTTGTAGGGGCAGTGTGCTGGGAGAGCAGCTGAGCCCTAATTAGGGGGCGGGGCTTCGCTGAGCAGGGGTCCTATAAAGGCAGCAGCCAGTCAGGCAGCGGCACAGACAGCTGCAGCGGCACAGGAGCCAGCAAACAGAGCTGTAAACAGGGGAGTTTGAGTGGGAGTTCTGTTGGAGGAGAAGGTATTTGTTTCTGGTCTTTTATTTGTATGGTTTGTATGTGTAGAGGCTTGTAGGGGCAGTGTGCTGGGAGAGCAGCTGAGCCCTAATTAGGGGGCGGGGCTTCGCTGAGCAGGGGTCCTATAAAGGCAGCAGCCAGTCAGGCAGCGGCACAGACAGCTGCAGCGGCACAGGAGCCAGCAAACAGAGCTGTAAACAGGGGAGTTTGAGTGGGAGTTCTGTTGGAGGAGAAGGTATTTGTTTCTGGTCTTTTATTTGTATGGTTTGTATGTGTAGAGGCTTGTAGGGGCAGTGTGCTGGGAGAGCAGCTGAGCCCTAATTAGGGGGCGGGGCTTCGCTGAGCAGGGGTCCTATAAAGGCAGCAGCCAGTCAGGCAGCGGCACAGACAGCTGCAGCGGCACAGGAGCCAGCAAACAGAGCTGTAAACAGGGGAGTTTGAGTGGGAGTTCTGTTGGAGGAGAAGGTATTTGTTTCTGGTCTTTATTTGTATGGTTTGTATGTGTAGAGGCTTGTAGGGGCAGTGTGCTGGGAGAGCAGCTGAGCCCTAATTAGGGGGCGGGGCTTCGCTGAGCAGGGGTCCTATAAAGGCAGCAGCCAGTCAGGCAGCGGCAACAGACAGCTGCAGCGGCACAGGAGCCAGCAAACAGAGCTGTAAACAGGGGAGTTTGAGTGGGAGTTCTGTTGGAGGAGAAGGTATTTGTTTCTGGTCTTTTATTTGTATGGTTTGTATGTGTAGAGGCTTGTAGGGGCAGTGTGCTGGGAGAGCAGCTGAGCCCTAATTAGGGGGCGGGGCTTCGCTGAGCAGGGGTCCTATAAAGGCAGCAGCCAGTCAGGCAGCGGCACAGACAGCTGCAGCGGCACAGGAGCCAGCAAACAGAGGCTGTAAACAGGGGAGTTTGAGTGGGAGTTCTGTTGGAGGAGAAGGTATTTGTTTCTGGTCTTTTATTTTGTATGGTTTGTATGTGTAGAGGCTTGTAGGGGCAGTGTGCTGGGAGAGCAGCTGAGCCCTAATTAGGGGGCGGGGCTTCGCTGAGCAGGGGTCCTATAAAGGCAGCAGCCAGTCAGGCAGCGGCACAGACAGCTGCAGCGGCACAGGAGCCAGCAAACAGGCTGTAAACAGGGGAGTTTGAGTGGGAGTTCTGTTGGAGGAGAAGGTATTTGTTTCTGGTCTTTTATTTGTATGGTTTGTATGTGTAGAGGCTTGTAGGGGCAGTGTGCTGGGAGAGCAGCTGAGCCCTAATTAGGGGGCGGGGCTTCGCTGAGCAGGGGTCCTATAAAGGCAGCAGCCAGTCAGGCAGCGGCACAGACAGCTGCAGCGGCACAGGAGCCAGCAAACAGAGCTGTAAACAGGGGAGTTTGAGTGGGAGTTCTGTTGGAGGAGAAGGTATTTGTTTCGGGTCTTTTATTTGTATGGTTTGTATGTGTAGAGGCTTGTAGGGGCAGTGTGCTGGGAGAGCAGCTGAGCCCTAATTAGGGGGCGGGGCTTCGCTGAGCAGGGGTCCTATAAAGGCAGCAGCCAGTCAGGCAGCGGCACAGACAGCTGCAGCGGCACAGGAGCCAGCAAACAGAGCTGTAAACAGGGGAGTTTGAGTGGGAGTTCTGTTGGAGGAGAAGGTATTTGTTTCGGGTCTTTTATTTGTATGGTTTGTATGTGTAGAGGCTTGTAGGGGCAGTGTGCTGGGAGAGCAGCTGAGCCCTAATTAGGGGGCGGGGCTTCGCTGAGCAGGGGTCCTATAAAGGCAGCAGCCAGTCAGGCAGCGGCACAGACAGCTGCAGCGGCACAGGAGCCAGCAAACAGAGCTGTAAACAGGGGAGTTTGAGTGGGAGTTCTGTTGGAGGAGAAGGTATTTGTTTCGGGTCTTTTATTTGTATGGTTTGTATGTGTAGAGGCTTGTAGGGGCAGTGTGCTGGGAGAGCAGCTGAGCCCTAATTAGGGGGCGGGGCTTCGCTGAGCAGGGGTCCTATAAAGGCAGCAGCCAGTCAGGCAGCGGCACAGACAGCTGCAGCGGCACAGGAGCCAGCAAACAGAGCTGTAAACAGGGGAGTTTGAGTGGGAGTTCTGTTGGAGGAGAAGGTATTTGTTTCGGGTCTTTTATTTGTATGGTTTGTATGTGTAGAGGCTTGTAGGGGCAGTGTGCTGGGAGAGCAGCTGAGCCCTAATTAGGGGGCGGGGCTTCGCTGAGCAGGGGTCCTATAAAGGCAGCAGCCAGTCAGGCAGCGGCACAGACAGCTGCAGCGGCACAGGAGCCAGCAAACAGAGCTGTAAACAGGGGAGTTTGAGTGGGAGTTCTGTTGGAGGAGAAGGTATTTGTTTCGGGTCTTTTATTTGTATGGTTTGTATGTGTAGAGGCTTGTAGGGGCAGTGTGCTGGGAGAGCAGCTGAGCCCTAATTAGGGGGCGGGGCTTCGCTGAGCAGGGGTCCTATAAAGGCAGCAGCCAGTCAGGCAGCGGCACAGACAGCTGCAGCGGCACAGGAGCCAGCAAACAGAGCTGTAAACAGGGGAGTTTGAGTGGGAGTTCTGTTGGAGGAGAAGGTATTTGTTTCGGGTCTTTTATTTGTATGGTTTGTATGTGTAGAGGCTTGTAGGGGCAGTGTGCTGGGAGAGCAGCTGAGCCCTAATTAGGGGGCGGGGCTTCGCTGAGCAGGGGTCCTATAAAGGCAGCAGCCAGTCAGGCAGCGGCACAGACAGCTGCAGCGGCACAGGAGCCAGCAAACAGAGCTGTAAACAGGGGAGTTTGAGTGGGAGTTCTGTTGGAGGAGAAGGTATTTGTTTCTGGTCTTTTATTTGTATGGTTTGTATGTGTAGAGGCTTGTAGGGGCAGTGTGCTGGGAGAGCAGCTGAGCCCTAATTAGGGGGCGGGGCTTCGCTGAGCAGGGGTCCTATAAAGGCAGCAGCCAGTCAGGCAGCGGCACAGACAGCTGCAGCGGCACAGGAGCCAGCAAACAGAGCTGTAAACAGGGGAGTTTGAGTGGGAGTTCTGTTGGAGGAGAAGGTATTTGTTTCTGGTCTTTTATTTGTATGGTTTGTATGTGTAGAGGCTTGTAGGGGCAGTGTGCTGGGAGAGCAGCTGAGCCCTAATTAGGGGGCGGGGCTTCGCTGAGCAGGGGTCCTATAAAGGCAGCAGCCAGTCAGGCAGCGGCACAGACAGCTGCAGCGGCACAGGAGCCAGCAAACAGAGCTGTAAACAGGGGAGTTTGAGTGGGAGTTCTGTTGGAGGAGAAGGTATTTGTTTCTGGTCTTTTATTTGTATGGTTTGTATGTGTAGAGGCTTGTAGGGGCAGTGTGCTGGGAGAGCAGCTGAGCCCTAATTAGGGGGCGGGGCTTCGCTGAGCAGGGGTCCTATAAAGGCAGCAGCCAGTCAGGCAGCGGCACAGACAGCTGCAGCGGCACAGGAGCCAGCAAACAGAGCTGTAAACAGGGGAGTTTGAGTGGGAGTTCTGTTGGAGGAGAAGGTATTTGTTTCTGGTCTTTTATTTGTATGGTTTGTATGTGTAGAGGCTTGTAGGGGCAGTGTGCTGGGAGAGCAGCTGAGCCCTAATTAGGGGGCGGGGCTTCGCTGAGCAGGGGTCCTATAAAGGCAGCAGCCAGTCAGGCAGCGGCACAGACAGCTGCAGCGGCACAGGAGCCAGCAAACAGAGCTGTAAACAGGGGAGTTTGAGTGGGAGTTCTGTTGGAGGAGAAGGTATTTGTTTCGGGTCTTTTATTTGTATGGTTTGTATGTGTAGAGGCTTGTAGGGGCAGTGTGCTGGGAGAGCAGCTGAGCCCTAATTAGGGGGCGGGGCTTCGCTGAGCAGGGGTCCTATAAAGGCAGCAGCCAGTCAGGCAGCGGCACAGACAGCTGCAGCGG
Organism: Chelydra serpentina; assembly: GCA_037349315.1. Classification (NCBI taxonomy): domain Eukaryota; kingdom Metazoa; phylum Chordata; order Testudines; family Chelydridae; genus Chelydra; species Chelydra serpentina. Next base: position 8,864 of record JBAIAC010000200.1, read on the forward strand.
CACAGGAGCCAGCAAACAGAGCTGTAAACAGGGGAGTTTGAGTGGGAGTTCTGTTGGAGGAGAAGGTATTTGTTTCTGGTCTTTTATTTGTATGGTTTGTATGTGTAGAGGCTTGTAGGGGCAGTGTCTGGAGAGCAGCTGAGCCCTAATTAGGGGGCGGGGCTTCGCTGAGCAGGGGTCCTATAAAGGCAGCAGCCAGTCAGGCTAGCGGCACAGACAGCTGCAGCGGCACAGGAGCCAGCAAACAGAGCTGTAAACAGGGGAGTTTGAGTGGGAGTTCTGTTGGAGGAGAAGGTATTTGTTCTGGTCTTTTATTTGTATGGTTTGTATGTGTAGAGGCTTGTAGGGGCAGTGTGCTGGGAGAGCAGCTGAGCCCTAATTAGGGGGCGGGGCTTCGCTGAGCAGGGGTCCTATAAAGGCAGCAGCCAGTCAGGCAGCGGCACAGACAGCTGCAGCGGCACAGGAGCCAGCAAACAGAGCTGTAAAACAGGGGAGGTTTGAGTGGGAGTTCTGTTGGAGGAGAAGGTATTTGTTTCTGGTCTTTTATTTGTATGGTTTGTATGTGTAGAGGCTTGTAGGGGCAGTGTGCTGGGAGAGCAGCTGAGCCCTAATTAGGGGGCGGGGCTTCGCTGAGCAGGGGTCCTATAAAGGCAGCAGCCAGTCAGGCAGCGGCACAGACAGCTGCAGCGGCACAGGAGCCAGCAAACAGAGCTGTAAACAGGGGAGTTTGAGTGGGAGTTCTGTTGGAGGAGAAGGTAGTTGTTTCGGGTCTTTTATTTGTATGGTTTGTATGTGTAGAGGCTTGTAGGGGCAGTGTGCTGGGAGAGCAGCTGAGCCCTAATTAGGGGGCGGGGCTTCGCTGAGCAGGGGTCCTATAAAGGCAGCAGCCAGTCAGGCAGCGGCACAGACAGCTGCAGCGGCACAGGAGCCAGCAAACAGAGCTGTAAACAGGGGAGTTTGAGTGGGAGTTCTGTTGGAGGAGAAGGTATTTGTTTCTGGTCTTTTATTTGTATGGTTTGTATGTGTAGAGGCTTGTAGGGGCAGTGTGCTGGGAGAGCAGCTGAGCCCTAATTAGGGGGCGGGGCTTCGCTGAGCAGGGGTCCTATAAAGGCAGCAGCCAGTCAGGCAGCGGCACAGACAGCTGCAGCGGCACAGGAGCCAGCAAACAGAGCTGTAAACAGGGGAGTTTGAGTGGGAGTTCTGTTGGAGGAGAAGGTATTTGTTTCTGGTCTTTTATTTGTATGGTTTGTATGTGTAGAGGCTTGTAGGGGCAGTGTGCTGGGAGAGCAGCTGAGCCCTAATTAGGGGGCGGGGCTTCGCTGAGCAGGGGTCCTATAAAGGCAGCAGCCAGTCAGGCAGCGGCACAGACAGCTGCAGCGGCACAGGAGCCAGCAAACAGAGCTGTAAACAGGGGAGTTTGAGTGGGAGTTCTGTTGGAGGAGAAGGTATTTGTTTCTGGTCTTTTATTTGTATGGTTTGTATGTGTAGAGGCTTGTAGGGGCAGTGTGCTGGGAGAGCAGCTGAGCCCTAATTAGGGGGCGGGGCTTCGCTGAGCAGGGGTCCTATAAAGGCAGCAGCCAGTCAGGCAGCGGCACAGACAGCTGCAGCGGCACAGGAGCCAGCAAACAGAGCTGTAAACAGGGGAGTTTGAGTGGGAGTTTGCAAGGGGAGTTTCTAAGGGGAGTCTGTATTTTGGGATTCGTGTGGGGTTTGTTCTGCTGTAGGTGGTGGTGTTGTGCTTTGTTTTGTGTTTTCCGGGCTAACAGGATTTAGGTGAGAAGGCTGGCAGATATAGAGGCAGCAGTGGTCATGAGCCAAGCAGTGGAGGACACAATGAGGATGACTGGATGTGGCACCTGCGGTATGTATATGATTCTGGAGGGGGTACCTGATAAGAGTTTTGTCTGCATGAAGTGCCGCCTGATAGAGCTGATGGAAGAAAAGATCCGAGGATTGGAGATGCAGGTGGAAACTCTGGTTGAGTTTAGACGGGGGTTCGAGCAGTTGATGGAGGAAAGGCACGAGGTGGCTTACGGGGAAAGCTCAGAGATGCAGATGGAAGCGGGATCAAAGGCCTCTGAGGGGGGACTGCCGGGAGAAGAAAATGGACAGTGGACGCATGTGACTATGAGAACCAGGCAGAGGAAAAGACGGGCCAGTGAAGGAGAAATAGAGCTCAAGAACAGGTTTGCAGAGTTGGAGAATGAAGAAGGGGTACAGCAGGTGGTCACTGAAGGTGGAAGGGCAAGCAAGAAGAGAAGAGCGGCTAGTCCCATAGAAGAAGGGGAAGAGTCGATGGGGACAACACCAAACATGAGCCCCAGGAGGATACAGGATGGGTTGAAGAGGATTACAAGGGAAAATAGGAATGGAAAGGACTTGCAGCCAGAGGGAACAGGGGATAGACTGGAGAACCGCACTGTCTCCAGGAAAAGGCAGGTCTACGTGATTGGGGACTCCTTACTGAGACGAATAGACAGACCTGTAACCAGAGCTGATCCAGAGAACAGAAGGGTGTGCTGTCTACCGGGTGCTAAGATACGGGATGTGGACCTGAGGTTGAAGAGGATCCTAAAGGGAGCGGGAAAGAATCCATTGATCATCCTTCACGTAGGAACAAATGACACGGCTAGATTGTCACTGGAACGAATCAAGGGGGACTATGCCAGGCTGGGGAAGACGCTTAAGGAAATCGAGGCTCAGGTAATCTTCAGAGGGATCCTACCTGTTCCTAGAGAAGGGCAACAAAGGTGTGACAGGATTATGATGATCAACAGATGGCTCAGGGATTGGTGCTACAAGGAGGGCTTTGGGATGTATGGCCACTGGGAGGCATTCATGGACAGAGGACTGTTCTCTCGGGATGGACTTCACCTGAGTAGGGAAGGAAATAGACTTCTAGGATGGAGGCTGGCACAACTGATCAAGAGAGCTTTAAACTAGGAATTTGGGGGAGACGGTTGGGAGATGTCCAGGTAATCTCCACGCTGGATTTTAACATTGAGAGGGAAGACAACCAAGTAAGAGAGGATATAGCTGGGGGTAGGAGAATGGAGATAAGGAGGAAGGGCAGAGTGGATACTAGTCAAATAGGTCATACTGGCAGTACAATGTCCATACCAAATTGGGTAAGGAATGTGAGTGAGGCCAAACAGCAAAAATTAAGATGTTTGTACACCAATGCGAGGAGCCTAGGTAACAAAATGGAGGAATTAGAGCTACTGGTCCAGGAAGTGAAACCAGATATCATAGGAATAACCGAAACATGGTGGAATAGTAGTCATGACTGGAGTACAGGTATTGAAGGGTATGTGCTGTTTAGGAAAGATAGAAATAAAGGTAAAGGTGGGGGAGTAGCATTGTATATCAATGATGAGGTAGACTGTAAAGAAATAAAAAGTGATGGAATGGATAAGACAGAGTCTGTCTGGGCAAAAATCACATTGGGGAAGAAAACTACTAGAGCCTCCCCTGGGATAGTGCTTGGGGTGTGCTATAGACCACCGGGATCTAATTTGGATAGGGATAGAGACCTCTTTAATGTTTTTAAGGAAGTAAATACTAATGGGAACTGTGTGATCATGGGAGACTTCAACTTCCCAGATATAGATTGGAGAACAAGTGCTAGTAATAATAATAGGGCTCAGATTTTCCTAGATATGATAGCTGATGAATTCCTTCATCAGGTAGTTGCTGAACCAACAAGGGGGGATGCCATTTTAGATTTGGTTTTGGTGAGTAGTGAGGACCTCATTGAAGAAATGGTTGTAGGGGACAACCTTGGCTCGAGTGATCATGAGCTAATTCAGTTCAAACTAAATGGAAGGATAAACAAAAATAAATCTGAGACCAGGGTTTTTGATTTCAAAAGGGCTAACTTTAATAAATTAAGGAAATTAGTTAGGGAAGTGGATTGGACTAAAGAATTTATGGACCTAAAGGCGGAGGAGGCCTGGGATTATTTCAAGTTAAAGTTGCAGAAGCTATCAGAAGCCTGTATCCCAAGAAAGGGGAAACAATTCATAGGCAGGGGTTTTAGACCAAGCTGGATGAGCAAGCATCTGAGAGAGGTGATTAAGAAAAAACAGAAAGCATACAAGGAGTGGAAGATGGGAGGGATCAGCAAAGAAACCTACCTTATTGAGGTCAGAGCATGTAGGGATAAAGTGAGACAGGCTAAAAGGCATGTAGAATTGGACCTTGCAAAGGGAATTAAAACCAATAGTAAAAAGTTTTATAGCCATATAAATAGGAAGAAAACAAAGAAAGAAGAAGTGGGACCGCTAAACACTGAGGATGGAGTGGAGGTTAAGGATAATCTAGGCATGGCTCAATATCTAAACAAATACTTTGCCTCAGTCTTTAATGAGGCTAATGAGGAGATTAGGAATAGTGGCAGCATGACAAATGGGAATAAGGATGTGGGGGTAGATATTACCATATCCGAGGTAGAAGCCAAACTTGAACAGCTTAATGAGAGTAAATCAGGCGGCCCAGATAATCTTCATCCAAGAATATTAAAGGAACTGGCACACGAAATTGCAAGCCCATTAGCAAAAATTTTTAATGAATCTCTAAACTCAGGGGTTGTACCGTTTGACTGGAGAATAGCTAATATAGTTCCTATTTTTAAGAAAGGGAAAAAAAGTGACCCGGGTAACTACAGGCCTGTTAGTTTGACATCTGTAGTATGCAAGGTCTTGGAAAAAATTTTGAAGGAGAAAGTAGTTAAGGACCTTGAGGTCAATGGCAATTGGGACAAATTACAACATGGTTTTACAAAAGGTAGATCGTGCCAAACCAACTTGATCTCCTTCTTTGAGAAAGTAACAGATTTTTTAGATAAAGGAAACGCAGTGGATCTAATCTACCTTGATTTCAGTAAGGCATTTGATACAGTACCACATGAGGAATTATCGGTTAAATTGGAAAAGATGGGGATCAATATGAAAATTGAGAGGTGGATAAGGAACTGGTTAAAGGGGAGACTACAGCGGGTCATACTGAAAGGTGAACTGTCAGGTTGGAGGGAGGTTACTAGTGGAGTTCCTCAAGGTTCAGTTTTGGGACCAATTTTATTTAATCTGTTTATTACTGACCTCGGCACCAAGAGTGGGAGTGTGCTAATAAAGTTTGCAGATGACACAAAGTTGGGAGGTATTGCCAATTCAGAAAAGGATCGGGATATCCTACAGGAAGATCTGGATGACCTTGTAAACTGGAGTAATAGTAATAGGATGAAATTTAATAGTGAGAAGTGTACGGTTATGCATTTAGGGATTAATAACAAGAATTTTAGTTATAAGCTGGGGACGCATCAGTTGGAAGTAACGGAAGAGAAGAAGGACCTCGGAGTCCTGGTTGATCACAGGATGACTATGAGTCGCCAATGTGATGTGGCCGTGAAAAACGCTAATGCGGTCTTGGGATGCATTAGGCGAGGTATTTCTAGTAGAGATAAGGAGGTGTTAGTACCGTTATACAAGGCATTGGTGAGACCTCATTTGGAATACTGTGTGCAGTTCTGGTCTCCCATGTTTAAGAAGGATGAATTCAAACTGGAACAGGTACAAAGAAGGGCCACTAGGATGATCCGAGGAATGGAAAACCTGTCGTATGAAAGGAGACTCAAGGAGCTTGGTTTGTTTACCTTAACCAAAAGAAGGCTGAGGGGAGATATGATTGCTCTCTTTAAATATATCAGAGGGATAAATACCAGGGAGGGAGAGGAATTATTTCAGCTCAGTACCAATGTGGACACAAGAACAAATGGATATAAACTGGCCATCAGGAAGTTTAGACTGGAAATTAGACGAAGGTTTCTAACCATCAGAGGAGTGAAGTTCTGGAACAGCCTTCCAAGGGAAGCAGTGGGGGCAAAAGACCTAACTGGCTTCAAGATTAAGCTAGATACGTTTATGGAGGGGATGGTTTGATGGGATAACATGATCTTAGTCAAAGGTCAATTAATTGCCATCAGTGGTAAATAGGACCAATGGTCAATGATGGGATGTTAGAAGTTACTACAGAGAACTTTTTCCTGGGTGTCTGGCTGGTGAGTCTTGCCCACATGCTCGGGGTTCAGCTGATCGCCATATTTGGGGTCGGGAAGGAATTTTCCTCCAGGGAAGATTGGCAGAGGCCCTGGAGGTTTTTTTGCCTTCCTCTGCAGCATGGGGCACGGGTCACTTACCGGAGGATTCTCTGCATCTTGAAGTCTTTAGACCATGATTTGAGGACTTCAATGGCTGAGACATAGGTGAGAGGATTATTCCAGGAGTGGGTGGGTGGGATTCTGTGGACTGCATTGTGCAGGAGGTCAGACTAGATGATCATAATGGTCCCTTCTGACCTAAAAGTCTATGAGTCTATGAGTCTATGAGGTCAGACAACCTTGTGCAGAGATTCCTGCATCAAGTCCATATCTTGTGGTTGAGCTAGACTATATTTATTAGAAAGAGACATCCAAGCTGGATTCAAAGGCTCCTAGTGATGGAGAATCCACCACATCCCTGGGTAAATTACTCCAATGGTTAATTCACCTCACTGTTAAATATCTGTACTTTATGACTGGTCTGAATTTATCCAGCTTCAGCTTCCAGCCACTGGATCTCCTTCTGATTTTGTCAGCAGAGGGCTCCTTAATCTAGCAGTCAGAAATCTCCCTCTGTAGACTTCTGTTCAAAATACCGCTTAATCTTCTCCTGGAAGATTAATATAAACTCAATATACTGAGCTCTTTAAGTCAGTATATTTAACTCAATATACTGAGCTCTAAGGCACATTTTCCAAACTTGAAATCATTCTTGTTGCACTTTTATGAACCCCTTGCCAATTTGTGAATATTCTTCTAACCTCCCTGGACCATCCCCCAGACATTCACATAGTATATCGATAGACTCACAGAATACTCCCTGTCATAAATATGAAGGGAAGGGGGAGAGGGTCTGATGCAGTGCTATAAAATCCTCTTTCCAGTAAAGGGTTAAGAAATGCAGGTAGCCAGACTGACACCTGACCTGGCTGGCATCTGACCAATAAGGGGACAAGATACTTTAAAACTTTGGGAGGGGGGAAGGTTTTAGTGTGTGTCTTTGTCTGAGAGAGAGTGATCTTGGAAGACAGAAGGAACCTACAGAAAATCAAACCTTCCTTTCCTGAAGTAAGTTTAGATAGCCTAGCGTATAGATTTCTGTTTAATTTTGCTTGGTGTATCCCCTGTGTTAGAAGGGGCAAGGGGGGGGGGCGGTATTCATGGTTTTCTGGAACTTTAAGGTTTTGTCCAGAGGGGGAAATCTCTCTGAGTTTGGAAATATAGTGTCCTGTAAAATAGTTACCATCCTGATTTTACAGAGATGATTTTACCTTCTTTATTTTTAATGAAATCCTTCTTTTAAGAAGCTGACTGTTTTCTATGGTGTTAAACCCCAGGGGGTGGGTTTTTAGATCACTGTGTAACCAATTGGTTGGGAGATTGTCCTCAAGCTTCCCCAGGAAAGGGGGTGTACGGCTTGAGGGGGTATTTTGGGGGGGGAGGGAAGTTCAAGTGATTCCTTTCCTGGATTCCTGTTAGATACTTGATGGTGGCAGTGAAAGAAGCAGGGAATTTTGTACCTTGGGGGATTTAACCTAAGCTGGTAAAATAAGCTTAAGGGCTCTGAATGCGGGTCCCCACGTCTTCACCCTAGAGTTTAGAGTGGGGAGGGAACCGTGACACTCCCAGACCACCAATTACTTCATATACCCTCCCTCAGCCCCAGAACACAGCCCCCTCAGTGCAAGGAACCATCACAGCCACGAAGAGACACCAGGACCAACATCCTCCTTCCAAGAACTCAGCACCTTGGCAGAAGGGGTAGCTCTAGAGACACTAATGGCAACCAGCCTCATGACTGTGGTCCATGGCCTTCCTGACAGGTAGAAGAGTCTGGAACATCTGGGACCTCCTGCTAACATATCTGGCTCAGGCAGAATGCAGTCAAGATGGAGATAAAGTGCACTTAAAAATCTTGATTCTGGGAAGAGTAGCACCATCAACGTCCCTCAATCTTCTGTCCTGTGGGAAGGGACAGTCTCACGGACACACAATCTAGGGACTAACAGGGCTGATCATCACAGAAATATGGGGGGCCGATTAAGAATCCTGAAGAGAAGCCGACCCAGATGTTTCTGAGCAGTAGCGTAGCCGGGGGGGAGCGGCCGCTCCCCCTGTGAGCAGAAGCAGTGCCTTAAAAAGGAAGCGGCGTCTTTTTTTAGCAGAGCTTCTTTTTAAGCGCCGCTTCTTGCACTCACCCGGCGGTGCTCCGGGTCTTCGGCGGCATTTCGGCAGCGGGTACCACCGAAGACCTGGAGCGAGTGAGGACCCACCCCCGAAGACCCGGAGCGCCACCGGGTGAGTACAGGGGGAGGCGCCTTTTTATAGCGCCGCTCCCCCTGTGCTCTGGACCTGCCTACGCTGCTGTTTCTGAGACCCCACAGTTTCTAATACCCAAGGGGACAGGAATCCTTACCCAGCAAGTTCACAGTCTCATAATTCTCCTGCATAACATCCCTGTACAGGGCTTTCTGACCCAGGTCCAGCAGGGCCCATTCTTCCTCGCTGAAATACACAGCCACCTCCTCAAAGGTCACCGGCTCTACTGCAGCCATTTCCCTTCCTCGTCTCTCCATGGATGGGGTGAACTGGACCAAATGTGGATTTTATTCTGCAACCTATCAGAACAAGAACGGTGATAGGGAAGGTTTCAGAAGGGGTTTAATCCATTACACACCCCGATTTCCCCCAGACTCCTTCCCTGCCAACAGACACTCTAGACTCTGTCATCCTGGAGAATGCTTGAGCCAAGACACTAAAAAACAAAACAAAAAAACAGCCCAAAGTTAAGTCCCAAATCCATAGTCAGTGGCCTGGGTTTCAAGAATGCTGAGCCTGACACACTGGGTCTCAGTATCCAGCCTTGCTGATAATCAGGCCAATAACTGAGCTGCCTGAACACAGACGTAGTTGTCTACATTAGTCTCCTGTTTTTTAAGGATCCTGGCTTTCATCGCTTTATTTACAGCCCAGCCCCTCCCACAAGGACTAAACCCATAGAGACTTTTAAACTGTTACTGACAGAGAGTAAGTGAATCATAGAATATCAGGGTTGGAAGGGACCTTAGGAGGTCATCTAGTCCAACCCCCTGCTCAAAGCAGGACCAATCCCCAATTTTTGCCCCAGATCCCTAAATGGCCCCCTCAAGGATTGAACTCACAACCCTGGGTTTAGCAGGCCAATACTCAAACCACTGAGCTATCCCTCAATGGGACCACTGAGATGCTTAATATTAAATACGTGAGAGTGGTTGCAGGATGAGTTCCTAAAATTCATACAGCTTAAGGCCAGAAAGGACTATGAGATCATCTAGTCTGACCTTCTGTATGTCACAGTCCCTTGCATTTTACCCCGTTACCCCTGTTCTGAGCCCAGTGACCTCCATTTGTCTAAAGTATATTTGTCAGAAAAGCATCTAGTGTTTAGCTGAAGACAGCAAGAGATAGAGAATCCACCACTTCCTTTGGTCATTTGTTCCAGTGGTTAATCACTTTCAGTCTGTGGGGTGGGAGGGTCCAGCTCAAAACAGGAAGTCTAGGTAGCAATGAAATAGCCCTGCTGCCAGAGCCCCATGAGTACATGTTAGCTAGCACAGGCCAGCTGCGGGTTTTTCTTTTGCTGTGTAGACATACCCCGAGGCTCAAAAGCTGGTCTCTCTCATCATGAACAGAAGTTGGTCCTATAAGATATTACCTCCCCCACCTTATCTCTTGAATAGGAATTCTCTCTCTGCCAAAAGCAAAATTATTACCCAAATTCTTAAGGGAATTCACTAGAATTAGTTTAAAAAATAAAATGGTAAACTTGTAATTTGCTCTTTCCCCAGGCCCCTTCTCAAAAACAAGCTAGTTGTTTTCCCATATCAAACTTTCCAAATAAATTCACCCAGGACAGACACTCTCTGCCCTAAAATGAGCATAGGAATTGTCAGACTATGTCAGACCTGAGCAGGGGCGGCTCTTACAATTCTGCTGCCCCAAGCAGGGGTGGCGGCGCCCCGCCCCCGACGCAGGCAGACGTAGCGGGGCCCCGCCCCCGACGCAGGCAGTCCCATTCCGGAGCGGCAAGGGGACAGCGGCGGACCTGCCGCCCCTTTGCCGCTGCGACAGGCGAGACTGGGGCGGCAGTCCGAGTCTCGCGGCGGCAATTCGGCGGCGGGAAGAGCGGACCTGCCGCCGAATTGCCGCCGCGGGACTCGGACTGCCGCCCCCTTCTCACCTGCCGCCCCAAGCACCAGCTTGGCAAGCTGGTGCCTGGAGCCAGCCCTGGACCTGAGGCCTGTCTAATAACTCTGAAAGCGACAAAGGGTCCTGTGGCACCTTATAGACTAACAGAGGTATTGGAGCATAACACGGCTACCCCTCTGATACTAGTGTGTTATAAGGAACTGAAAAGGTCCCTTTAGACTAAAACAAGGCAGCCAACACTGTCGGTGTCACTGTATGCTCCAACTATAGTGAAAGAGCAGAATAAAAGCAGCCACTTTCGGGATCCCCCTGACACTGTCCTCAGGGCAGCGCATCCCCCCAGCAGCGGGGACCAGGCAGAGGCAGGAACTGGCTTTTCCTCTCCCTGCTCCCCCGCTTCTCCCCAGGCTCTCAGGGGAGCAGAGCCTGGGAGGGATCAGGGAGGGCAGCAGCCCTGGGACTCGCAGACCCCCGGGAGCAGAGCTGGGGCGAGGAGGGGCCGTTGGGGCAGAGTCACTTTCCTGCCCAGCCCCAGCCCTTCCCCCGGGTCTCTCCCCTCACCTGCAGGCTCCGGCTCAGGGGCTGGTGTCGGCAGAGCCCGGGGCTGCCCCAGGGGCTGGTTCCAGCCGCCGCAGAAAGTCCCCCCGGCTGGGCACTGAGGAGGGTTAGTGCCGGTCTGTCCCCGCACACACCCCGCTGGGGAGCAGCAGCGGCTCCGCCCAGGCTCCCGGCGGAGCTGGAGGCAGCCGTCAGTGTTTAACCCAGGAAGTCCAACCCCCACCCGTGCAGCAACAAGAGCCAGAGCAACTTCCCCTCTCTCAGTTACAGTGTTAACCCCTCCGCTGCTGGACGCCAGCCAGAATCCTTCTCTCCTTCCTGAACCGAGAGAAACCCCCAGCGTGTAGACACGGAGTCCTGGAGCAATGCGCTCCCTGGTGCCATCCCGGGTTCTGAGACGCCTCCTGTGAGTGTGGCCACCTCCCTCGGTCACCCTGTGCTATGTATTCTGCTGTCCCAGCAAGAACTGTCCCTTCACCCTCACCCCGGACAGGGATGCGGCAGAGGAATCAGGTGAGAAACTGCTTCCTGGAGCATTTGCTCCTTTGCTGGATCGACCCGAGGTTGATCAGTGGCATCTGCTGAAGCCGCTGCCCTTCCTACCCTCCCAATCACGGAGGGGTAAAAAGTGTGTCCAAAGGAGGGGAGAACTGGTGGAGGCAAGAGAAGGAGACAGGCCGATTAGGAAGTCAGGGGAAGGAGCAAGTGCTGTCCTGATTGCCTGGATTGCACTTCCTTTCCTGTAATCCACAGGTTAATGCAGTTTCACTGCTTTTCATTATTTATTTTAAATGTTCATATGACTCTGTTGTTCTTAGCTCACCGTCAGTTCCTTTGGTTAAGATTGCACAGGGATGGCATTGTGCTACCTCGTTCATGATTTACTGACTGCCCGACTGAGGGCAGCCCTGTACTCTTGTTATTGGTTCCCGGCGGCATAGGCCCTGGAACTGATGAATGGAGCAGCTGCCCTTCATTCAGGTTAAATGTGAGACATGATAGCAAAGACACAATAGCAAAGGGCACACCCAAGGCTGAGAGAGAGAGTGTGTGTGTTCACAAGCCCAGTCACACCCACACTGAACAAGTTGGCTGAGGGAGTTTGGAGCTGTGAGCAAAGGAACTCTTCTGAGGTTTTTGGGATGGGTAGGGTGCTCCCTTCCATTATGAAAACAGCCCTTCCTAAATTCTTGGTAAATAAACAAGATTGTATGAAAGATATCAGACACATCCTCACATTCTACTCCCAACTAGAACAGCGTGCAGGGCCTTGAACATTGGCCATCAACTCGGGTCAATCTAGTAACACTCTCTTGTATGAAATCCCTCTCAAAGGCAAATTTCTACTGTAACTGTGACTAAACATATATATACAGTAGTGATAACCCCAACAATTCACATAGCACTTCATGCGCCAAAGCATAATGAGTTTTTTTTTATTTGCATTTTTGTTTCTGAGCCTTTAGGGCTATACTAGATTGATATTTTCACTTTTTTCTCCCAAAACCATAAGTTATAATATTTTTTTATTATGATACTTAATGGAAGCTGTGATTCTCAAGCAATCTTTTGATTCCAGAAGTTTGTGCTTTCAGAATAAAAACACCAAATACCTGCCATCCTCATGGTAAAATGGCAAGAGTCAGTAACACCAGTTATGTGTATTTGGCTACCTAGATATTTGGTATCAACAAGAATACTTGCACTGAATACAGTTAAGGACACATTTACATTTTTTTTCTGGGTAACTTGCTTTGCAAGCTGAAACTGAAACCATTGATTGACTGTTTGTTACCTCTCCCCAAGATTCCATATATTTTAAATAGTCTTATGTTCCTATGACAGTTGATACGATTTTGGACTTCCAATATTATGTACTTTTCAGACCTTTTCAATAAAAACAAACAAACCACATTTCTGTAACTAATTCTTCCATCCCTATTTCATAGCCTTTTCCCTATGGTAAATGTTTTTGTTATGATATATTTCAGCACTGTCCTTCAAGCTGACAAGTTTACTTTTTCTTCTTCCAAACAGGGGCATCATTTGCTGTGGGCAGGTGCCCCTCCAACCTTGGTTCCCCACCCCTGCACATTTTCATAGCTCCTCATCAGGGATGGTGTGAAAAACAGCTACCTATCAGATTTAGCCATCAGGTTTAACTACTAGTGGTGGTCTCTGACACTATCCATATCAGGTCTTGCTTCCCTATCCTAATTAACTACACCCAGCGTTCCCCATGGGTGTCTCACAGGGATTTCTCTACACCCCCCCCCTCCCGAATTTCCCCAACACCTCCCCCCCACCCCCCGTTTTGTGAACTAGTTACATGCAGTGTTGCTAATTTAGTGATTGTTTGGAAATTTAAATTGAAATTGAAACATTAATACACACTTTAAAAGCATATAAAGTGTATGATAAAATACGTGTATCTGAAATAGTATAATAGATTTGAAAAGTATGAACATAGACTAGCTTCCTTATACAGCTTTTGTTTTTTATGACAATGTCAGTGCATTCATTTCAGTGATATTAGCCAACCTAATAATTTCAAATTATGATTTGTAAGCAAAGTCTAAATGAGCTCTCCCTGACACCTAGTGATGAGCTGGGAAGTTGGGGGAAGGCTTCAGGACCAGATTGTATTTACCTTCACACCTAATCTACCTAGGTATCCAGCAAACAGAGTTGTGTTGCCCAAGTGATAGATTTTGGCTGGGGTTGGGTTACAAATCACTTGAATGCGGGGGGGGGGGGGCGGCGTAATGAAATGTTGTTATTCTTATTGTATGAGTAAAGGGCAGTAGAACTGTACTTAACCTGTGCTGATTGAGGGCATCAAGAGAGAGGGTAGGGACAAGTGTTTTGCTTGATGGTCTGCCAGAGTCACACGTACTATTTGACGTGCCCCGGTCCAGGGCAGCTGCTCCTTTTGCTCCCCCCGTTGGCGGTGGCAGGGACGTTAAAGCGCTGCCGCGGCAGTGTGCTGCCCCTTCCCTGTCGGCCACCCTGCCGGTACAGACTCTCCCGGTAGGACCACCAAGGGAGAGGCAAAAGGGGCAGGGAAGTTAAAGTGCTGCCGCAGCAGCGCTGTAACATCCCTGCCAACGCCAACTGGGGGGAACAAAAGGAGCAGCTGCCCCAGGCCCAATGATTTAAAAGGGCCCAGGGCACCGGCTGCCGCTGCTGCTACTGCCGCAGTGGCCAGAGCCCCGGGCTCTTTAAATCTCTGGTGGAGCCCCAGGCAGCACAGATGGGTTGGCTGGGGGATGATGAACCCCCCCCCCCCCCCCCCAGCTCTGCCCCTTCTGCCAGGGGCTCTGCCCCTTCCGGGGGTGAGCAGAGCCGGCCCCCGTACCCAGGGCCAGCTCTAGCTTTTTTACAGCCCCAAGCAGCAAAAAATAAATAAATCTGCTGAAGCAAAAAAAGAAAAGGGCCCTTGAAATGTGCCACCCCAGGACTGTCCGGAATGCCGCCTCTTCAGATGTGCCGCCCCAAGCACCTGCTTCCTTTGCTGATGCCTGGAGCCAGCCCTGCCCATACCAGTAAGTCTTTCCACTTACTTTCACCCCTGGCTGTGGGACAGTGTTTTTGTGTAAGAGACAGCCCAGACTGCACTAGCAGCAAGGCTGGCTAACCTAGTGAGGAGGGCTTTAAACTAGGTTTACTGGGGGAAGGAGACCAAAGCCCCGAGGTAAGTGGGGAAGTGGGATACCGGGAGGAAGCACAAGTAGGTGAGTGCAAGAGGGGAGGGCTCCTGCCCCATACCGGGACAGCAGGACAATCGGTGAGTTATCTTAAATGCCTATACACAAATGCAAGAAGCCTGTGGAACAAGCAGGGAGAACTGGAAGTCCTGGCACAGTCAAGGAATGATGATGTAATTGGAATCACAGAGACTTGGTGGGATAACTCACATGATTGGAGTACTGTCATGGATGGATATAAACTGTTCAGGAAGGATATAAACTGTTCAGGGCTGGCACTCCGCAGCACGATATGGGGAGGAGGTGACCAGCCCTCTGTGGAGAAAGAAGTAGTTCGGGACTATTTAGAAAAGCTGGACGAACACAAGTCCATGGGGCCGGATGCACTGCATCCGAGGGTGCTAAAGGAGTTGGCCGATGTGATTGCAGAGCCATTGGCCATTATCTTTGACAAATCATGGCAATCAGGGGAGGTCCCGGATGACTGGAAAAAAGCGAATGTAGTGCCCATCTTTAAAAAAGGGAAGAAGGAAGATCCGGGGAACTACAGGCCAGTCAGTCTCACCTCAATCCCTGGAAAAATCATGGAACAGGTCCTCAAGGAATCAATTTTGAACCACTTAAAGGAGGGGAAAGTGATCAGAAACAGTCAGCATGGATTCACCAAGGGCAAGTCATGCCTGACTAACCTAATTGCCTTCTATGATGAGATAACTGGCTCTGTGGATGAGGGGAAAGCAGTGGATGTGCTATTTCTTGACTTTAGCAAAGCTTTTGATACAGTCTCGCACAGCGTTCTTGCCAGCAAGTTAAAGAAGTATGGGCTGGATGAATGGACGGTAAGGTGGATAGAAAACTGGCTGGATGGTCGTGCTCAACGGGTAGTGATCAATGGCTCCATGTCTAGTTGGCAGCCGGTATCAAGTGGAGTGCCCCAAGGGTCGGTGCTGGGGCCGGTTTTGTTCAATATCTTCATCAACGACCTGGAGGATGGTGTGGACTGCACCCTTAGCAAGTTTGCAGATGACACTAAACTGGGAGGAGTGGTTGATACGCTGGAGGGTAGGGATAGGATACAGAGGGACCTAGACAAATTAGAGGATTGGGCCAAAAGAAATCTGATGAGGTTCAACAAGGACAAGTGCAGAGTCCTGCACTTAGGACGGAAGAATCCCATGCACTGCTACAGACTAGGGACCGAATGGCTGGGCAGCAGTTCTGCAGAAAAGGACCTAGGGGTTACAGTGGACGAAAAGCTGAATATGAGTCAACAGTGTGCCCTTGTTGCCAAGAAGGCTAACGGCATTTTGGGCTGTATAAGTAGGGGCATTTCCAGCAGATCGAGGGACGTGATTATTCCCCTCTATTCGGCACTGGTGAGGCCTCATTTGGAGTACTGTGTCCAGTTTTGGGCCCCACACTACAAGAAGGATGTGGATAAATTGGAAAGAGTCCAACGGAGGGCAACAAAAATGATTAGGGGGCTGGAGCACATGACTTATGAGGAGAGGCTGAGGGAACTGAGATTGTTTAGCCTGCAGAAGAGAAGAGTGAGGGGGGATTTGATAGCTGCTTTCAACTACCTAAAAGGGGGTTCCAAAGAGGATGGATCTAGACTGTTCTCAGTGGTAGAAGATGACAGAACAAGGAGTAATGGTTTCAAATTGCAGAGGGGGAGGTTTAGGTTGGATATTAGGAAAAACGTTTTCACTAGTAGGGTGGTGAAGCACTGGAATGGGTTACCTAGGGAGGTGGTGGAATCTCCTTCCTTAGAGGTTTTTAAGGTCAGGCTTGACAAAGCCCTGGCTGGGATGATCTAGTTGGGGTTGGTCCTGCTTTGAGCAGGGGGTTGGACTAGATGACCTCCTGAGGTCCCTTCCAACCCTGAGATTCTATGATTCTATGATGCTAAGGTTCCCCCACTGCGAGCTCAGCTGAAATCACTGAGAGCTGCGTGGAACCTCAAGAGACCAACTCACAGAGGTCACAGTGGCAGGTGGCAGCATAAGGTGACGGTGCAGGGCCATTGGCAACAGAGTGATGGAGTGAACGGTGGCACAACGAACAACAGTGGCTAGAGCAAACAGTGAGCAGCCGGAGGAACGAGCAAGGTGCCTTCTTACCCCCAACCTGGGAGGTGAACTCATGTGAAAGCACCTCTGAACTCTGAGTCTCCACTGACCAAGGACAACACCGGTGAGTGGGGTGAGGTGGAGGGAAAAGTGACGGGCACATTAAATAAGCATTTGTTTGTTGGACTGTATTTTAGAGACTTTGCTCCATAATGCTAGTTTTGTGACTGGGAATGGAAACTTATTTAAATATGTTTCCTAGTAGGCCAAGATTTTTAAAATGCATTATTTGCCAAGGTTGTTATCTCACATCATTGCTATCTTGAGAGGTCATTGTGTTGGGGAGTTTCTGTACTAAACATTTTTATTATTATAATTAATTTTTACCTAAGAATGGCCATACTGGGTCAGACCAATGTTCCATATAGCCCAGTATCCTGTCTTCCGACAGTGGTCATGGTCAGGTGCTTCAGAGAGAATGAACAGAACAGGTAATCATCAAGTGATCCATCCCTGTTACCCAGTCACAGCTTCTGCCAAACAGGCTATGGACACTCAAAGCATGGTTTTGCATCCCTCCCCACCCTGGCTAATAGCCACTTATGGACCTATTCTTCAGGAATTTATCTAGTTCTTTTTTTAATCCTGTTATAGTTTTGGTCTTCACAACATCCCCTGGCAAAGAGTTCCACGGGTTGACTGTATGTTGTGTGAAGAAGTCTTTCCTTCTGGTTTTTTTTAAACCTGGTGCCTATTAATTTCATTGGGTGACTGCTAGTTCTTGTGTTATGTGAAGGATTAAATAACATTTCCTTATTCACTTTCTTCACCCCAGTCAAGATTATATAGACCTCCAGCATATCCCCCCTTAGTCGTCTCTTTTCTAAGATGAAAATTCCCAGTCATTTTAATCACTCCTCCTGTTTCATACCCTAATCATTTTAGTTGCCCATCTCTGTACCTTTTCCAATTCCAATATATCTTTTTTGGGATGGGTTGACCAGATCTGCACACAGTATTCAAGGTGTGCGCATACCATGGATTTATATAGAGGCAATATGATATTTCCTGTCTTATTATCTATCCCTTTCTTAATGATTCCCAACATTCTGTTTGCTTTGTTGACTGCCGCTGCACATTGAGTAGATATTTTCAGAGAACCATCCACAATGACTCCAACATCTCTTCTTGAGTGTTAACAGCTAATTTAGACCTCATAATTTTGTATGTACAGTTGAGATTATAGTGTAGTAGCCGTGTTAGTCTGTCAGCAAAACGAAAATAAGAAAGAAAAACTTGTAGCACCTTAGAGACTTTCTTATTTTCGTTTAGTTGAGATTGTTTTCCAATGTGCATTACTTTGCATTTATCAATATTGAATTTCATCTGCCATTTTGTTGCCTAGTCACCCAAGTTTTGTGAGATCCCTTTGTAACTCTTCGCAGTCTGCTTTGGACTTAACCACCTTGAATACTTTTGTATCATCGGCAACTTTTGCCACCTCACTGTTTACCCATTTTTCCAGATCATTTATGAATATGTAGAACAGTAATGGTCCCAGTACTGACCCCTCAGGGATACCATTATTTATCTCTCTCGATTCTGAAAACTGATAATTTATTCCTACCCTTTTTTCCCATCTTTTAACTAGTTACTAATCCATGAGAGGACTTATCCCATGATGGCTTACTTTTCAAAAGTCAATTTAAATTAAATAAATTTTAACAAAAATTATATTTGTTTTAGAAATCTAGAACTGTTATGCGTTTTGGTGTAATTTTCATTATCCTAACAAAACATTTAATTTATTCATAGCTCTTTTATAAGTTGCAGGTCAAAGTGAAAATTAAAAGACAAAAAACAATGCAACAGTTTTTCCGCTCAAAGGCCTCAAAAACCAACCAGGTGAAGAACACATCAAGAGCCAAGACTATATCAACATGCCATCTGAAGGTTCAAGTGGTGTATCTACATCCGACCAGCCTGAAGCACAAAAACAGCCACCTACTGAAGAAACAGTGTCTCCAAAACCTCAAGGCAGTTCCCAATGTTTGTCGGTCAAATTGTTCCCATGTATTGAAGTTACAAAAGATGGCTTGCAAAAAAGCTTATGAAGAAGGAAAGCTTTCCAATGCTATATCATTGTTAAAAGTGGAGGAGCTTGGTTTG
Organism: Chelydra serpentina; assembly: GCA_037349315.1. NCBI lineage: Eukaryota > Metazoa > Chordata > Testudines > Chelydridae > Chelydra > Chelydra serpentina. The sequence goes on from JBAIAC010000200.1 coordinate 27,652, forward strand.
TCAGACCGATCAGCAAAGCCAATGCTGACAAACGACGTGAAAAGGCTGCAAAACACCAGGCCTCTGGAGTGCATCAACATGCAGAAAGCCTTATAAGCCCACTTTCAAAGCCAATTTTAGAAGTACTTAATGAGGCTGTTAAGAATGCTGAAGACACAACACAGTTCATGCGAACAAACATGGCTGTGGCATCATACTTTCTATTTAAGCAAGAGATACTGCACACTACAAACTGGAGGCCAATGTTAAGTGCATTGTCACTTGTTCATCCTGAAGTTGAACACTGGTTCCGAACAAAACCAGCAAATGCTCATTATCTTTCTGCAAGAAACTCAACTGACTGGCTAGAAGCATGCAGTGCAACAGTGAAAGACAGTTGAAAAAGTGAAGAACTCTCTCACCACATTCAAAAAATTTGCATACATGGCTGATGAATGCACCGATGCAAATGGGCATCAAGTATTAAGTCATTGTGTATGTTATCTTAATGTCAGTGGTAAGCCAGTAGATGCATTTCTAGATGTTCAAGTTATAGAAGACACATCGGCTGCATCTGTGACAACCCACATCTTGGAAAAGTTAAATGATTGTCAACTGGACCCCAAACAGATGGCTGCTTATGCTTTTGATGAAGCTGGAAACTTCTCTGGAAGACGTGGTGGAAGACTGGAAACTTCTGGAAGAATTGATTCGCGACTGACCGGTAGCTGTCTGGCGTTGCAAGCTTCCACAGGGCTATCGCCAGTCGCTTCTCTACTGTGAGGGCTGCTCTCATCTTGGTGTTCTGGCGCTTCAGGGCAGGGGAAAGCAACTCACAAAGTTCCATGAAAGTGCCCTTACGCATGCGAAAGTTTCGCAGCCACTGGGATTCATCCCAGACCTGCAGCACTATGTGGTCCCACCAGTCTGTGCTTGTTTCCCGGGCCCAGTGTTGTAATTGGAGGGGTCCTGACCCAAAAAGGAGTTGGGAGGGGTTGCAAGGTTATTGTAGTGGGGGGTTGCAGGCGGTGGCACGGCCTTCAGAGCTGGGCAGCGGGAGAGCAGTGGCTCCTGGCTGGGCCAGCAGCAGCGCAGAAGAAAGGATGGCATGGTATGGTTGTGACGGTGTTCCCCATAAGACTTTATGGGGAGATGCTCATAAATGTATATATGTAACTAAAATATGTTTTATGCTACATGTGCCATGTAACATATCTCTGTGAAAGTTATGACCTACTGAATTTACTCCTCCTGTTTGTATGCATGTATCATTGTTGTAGTTGGAGTTATGAAGATTGGTTTTATATTTGCTGGTTTTGTACATAGCCTTTGTAAGTGCATGGGATCATCTTTGGAGCAAAGAATGCCTGTTAAATGCGAGCACTTGACAGACAAAAGACTTTGCAGACCCCAATCCACATTGGGGCCAGGTCTGGAATGCAACTGGTTAGACTGGTTAGGGCGCATGGGCAGGTGACTTGCCCATGTGATCCCAAAACTCCAGGGCAACTGGATCCTACGCAGGGAGAGGAAGAGAGGCTATAAAAGCCCTTGCAAGACCCTTCCATTTTGTCTTCAGCTGGCTAAAGGAAGAAACTCTCCACCCCCCAAGGAGACCCGAAAGAGACTGAACAAAGGACAAAGACATTAGGGGGGTGAGTGATTGCTGGACCCAGGCTAGAAGGAAGATAGCCTGTTTACTGGACCTAGTGAGGGGTTTATCTGTACACAGGGTGATTAGACATAGAACTGCGTGTTCTATTTTATTTTATTCAGTAATTCACTTTGTTCTGTCTGTCACTAATTGAACTCACTTAAATCCTATTTTCTGTACTTATTAAAATCACTTTTTACTTATTAAGTTTCCTTGAGTACGAGTTAGTGCCTTGGGAAAGCGTTCAGTGGTGCATATCTTTCTATCTTTGAAATAGAAAGCGAACTATTTATGAGTTTACCCTGTATAAGCTTTATACAGGGTAAAACGGATTTATTAAGGGTTTGAGCCTCCTTGGAGTTGAGCAGCTGGGTGTCAAAGGCAAGAGCGCTTCCAGGGGCCTTACAGTGGTGAGTGGACTTGGTTCGGACCTGGGTCTGTGTTTGCAGGAGATCAGTGGAATCTGGCTCAAAACAGACAGGATTCGGGAGTCCCAAGCTGGAAAAGGCCTGGAAGCAGGGGCAGAAGCAGCCTTGGCACACCAGGTGGCAGCACCAAGCAGGTCTCTGTGGCCTCAACCCGTCACAATGGTATTACCACTCTTACTTCTCTGCTGCTGCCTGCACAGCTGGGCCCTCAGTCAGCAGCCGCTGCTCTCCGGCCGCCCAGCTCTGAAGGTAGCAGTCCAGAAATAAGGGTGGCAATACCTGTGACCACCCTAAAATAACCTTGTGACCCCCTTGCAACTCCCTTTTCAGTCAGGACCCCCAATTTGAGAAAACTGGTCTCCCCCGTGAAATCAGTATAGTATAGGGTAAAAGCACACAAAAGATTCTCCCTTATTCATGTGGTAGGTGACGGTTTCCCCTTTCAAACTGTATTTACATTGTCTTCATGTCTCTGTGTGTTACCTTCAGGAAGTAGCATAGTATTTTCACGGGGGAGACCAGAATTCATGGTCCGTGACATGTTTTTCATGGCTGGGAATTTGGTAGGGCCCTATTTATACTGCTCTATATACACACACTGAAATGTAAGTACAATATTTATATTCCAGTTGATTTATTTTAGAATGATATGGTAAAAATGAAGACGTCAGCAATTTTTCAGTAGTAGTGCGCTGTGACATGTTTGTATTTCTATGTCTGATTTTGTAAGCAAGTTGTTTCTAAGTGAGGTGAAACTTGGGGTACGCAAGACAAATCATACTCCAGAAAGGGGTACAGTAGTCTGGAAAGGTTGAGAGCCACTGGACTAGAGGATGGGGAAAGCCAGAGGTAGCATATTGTGACACGGCAGCCTAGGAGAACCCCCTATGCATCATTAATTGCTACTGGCAGCAAATAGTGTCAGCAGCAGTTTGTAAAAGTGCACCGACAACCCCTCCTTTCCCCCCCCCCCCCAATTAGGAGAGTGGCAGCTGCTCAGTCTGGGCTCCCAGATCACAATGGAGGAGGTGGCTGCGTCTGCCCCAGGGACTGAACTCTAGTGCTCTGATATCATGAGCAGAGAGAGACAGACAACACCCTTGGCAACAACTAGAGCCCTCTGATGGCTGCACCAATGACTGACCCTCTGTGTGCTGCCCTGCAGCCGCGCCCCCCACTCCCCCTAAGCAGAGGCTGATCTCATTTGCCCACCAGGCCCAACCCCCTGCTGTTGCTGGCAGCGGCTCTGGTTTGATGCTGGTGTCACTGAGATCAGAATCCTGCACAGAAATCAGAGCAGGACCCTGGTTAGCCCTGTCAGCCCCAAACATTCAGACCCCCCAAATCATGAGTTTGTCTTAAAATAATGAAATAGTCAATGGGGAACAGCAGGCGGGTGGGAGGGTGCACATGCCAGGGGTGCAGGTTTCATGAGGATATTTACCTTGTAGGGTATGAGTCCTTAGAGGTTAATCCCCTGTCTCTCCCCCCGCCCCCCATGCTTCTTTTGACTATTTGCAGCAAAAACAACAACCCACTGGCTGCTGGGCGGGGCAGCCCCCTCCCCCTCTCCTATCCCATGGGCTGGGGGGAGCTGCCATTGTATCTCTCATCATCCCTCTCCCTTCCCCAGCCAGTCTACGTTTGCTCTCATATTCTCCCTCCAGCCTCCCCACATCCCCCCTTTCCTTCTCTGTCCCCCCATTCAGAATTTCCCTCTGTTCCAGCTCTGTTCCCCTGAGCCTCAGAATTCTTCCTCTGCCCCCGATTTCTGTGTATCCCTCAGCCTCCCTTCAGCTGGCCCACATCCCCATGGCCCCTACCACCCCCTGCATCTCCGTTCTCCCCTCTCCTGCCCCCGCACACATCCCTGTCCCCCCGCCCCCAATGCCCACTGGCTCTCAGAGCCCCCTGCCCCGCTTCAGCCTCCTTCCAGCACAGGTGTCATGTAGGATTGTGCTCTGCATAGGAATATGCTACTTACGGTGTACTGAGCATACTGATAGGTTTCAGTGTAGTAGCCGTGTTAGTCTGTGTCAGCAAAATGAAAATAAGAAAGAAAAACTTGTAGCACCTTAGAGACTAACAAATTTATTTCAGCGTAAGCTTTCGTGGGTTACTACCCACTTCATCCGATGCATGGAATGAAACATACAGTAGACAGATATTTATACAGTCAGAGAAACATGATAAGGTGGAGGTGCATAGACCAACCTTAAGAGGCTAATTAGTTGAGAGGAACCATAACAGCAGGGGAAGAAAAACCTTTGAAGTGATAAACAAGATGGTCACACAGGTGTGAATGAGGATCGTTAACTTAAGGGAAATAGATTCAATTAACGTAATGGCCGAGCCATTCCAAGTCTTTATTTAATCCTGAGGTAATGCAACCTAGTTTGCATATCAATTCGAGTTCAACAGTTTCTCTTTGAAGTCTGCTTTTGGAGTTAATCTGTCGCAACACTGCTACCCTCAAGTCTGTCACTGAGTGATTAGGAAGGTTGAAGTGTTCTCCTACTGGTTTTTGAATGTTATGATTCCTGATGTCAGATTTATGTCCATTTATTCTTTTGCGTAGAGACTGTCCGGTTTGGCCAATGTACATGGCAGAGGGGCATTGCTGGCACATGATGGCATATATCACATTGGTAGATGTGCAGGTGAATGAGCCCCTGATGGCATGGCGGATGTGATTAGGCCCTGTGATGGTATCACTTGAATCGATATGTGGACAGAGTTGGCATCGGGCTTTGTTGCAAGGACAGGTTCCTGGGTTAGTGTTTTTGTTGTATGGTGTGTGGTTGCTGGTGAGTATTTGCTTCAGGTTGGGGGGCTGTCTGTAAGCAAGGATTGGTCTGTCCTCCAAGATCTGTGAGAGTGAGGGATCATCTTTTAGGATAGGTTGTAGATCTTTGATGATGCGCTGGAGAGGTTTTAGTTGGGGGCTAAAGGTGACGGCTAGTGGTGTTCTCAGAACATGCTCAGAACATCTGCTGAAGCTACTGCCCTTCACCCTGCACTTATTAGCCGTAAGATTCTGCGGACTGCTTTTTACATGGTTTTAAAAGGGGCAAAGGGGGCGAATCGAGCGGGGGCGTGGCCAGGGTCTGAGCAGGGGGTGGAAATTTACTGGTCGGGGTGGGAGGTCAAACAGCTGGAGGCAGCATTAGGAGAGGAGCTGAGGGGCAAAATCAGGGATGGGGAGGAGGCGGAGTTAAGCCCAGGAGTGAGGCGCTGGCAGAGGGTGTTAGAGGGCAAAACCCGGCAGAGACAGAGCACAGGGGGTAACAGTTACTCCAGCGGGACTGAGACACCAGTGTTTGCCAAAATAGTTTGTTGGGGGGTGGGGGCAGAGGCTTTTTTATTTGAGCAATGTGGCTTTTTTGTATGCTCACATGAACTGAGCATGCTCAGTAACATCTGCTGAAGCCACTGCCCTTCACCCTGCCCTATTAGCCTTAAGATTCTGCTGACTGCTTTTTACAGGGGTTAAAAGGGGCAAAGGGGGTGAATCGGGGCAGGGGGGTGGCCAGGGTCTGAGCAGGGGGCGGACATTGACTGGTTGGGGGGTCAAGCAGCTGGAGGCAGCATTAGGAGAGGGGCTGAGGGGCAAAATCAGGGATGGGGGAGGAGGCGGAGTTAAGCCCAGGACTGAGGCGCTGGCAGAAGGTGTCAAAGGGAAAACCCCTGAGCCAGCAAGTTAGAGCGCTTTAACTTGCCAGTGTAGATAATCCCTGAGACTTAATTCAGTGAAACATTTGACATATATCCCCTCAGAAACAAAGAATCCCTTATCACTGTATTTGAATGCATAGAGTCTCCGAGCAGTTTCCCAAGTCGTCTTATCTGCTGCTGGGATTCCCTGAATTCCCTGAATTTTTAATTCTAACTTTTTCTTCTCATTTTTAGAGCAGATGTTTATTCTGTTGGATCATCTGACTTCCACTCGGATTGAACTTTGTTTTGAGTCAATCCATCAATGGGGATTGAATTTTTGCAACTGTTATTTTGCCTCTGAGTCTAGGCCTTAGTGCTGTCTGATGAAGCGAATTCCTACAGATAGCAGTTTCTCACACCTTAGGTACGTGAGACTGCTATCTGTAGCAATTTGCAACCTATAGCAGAGAGAGAGTGAAGTCTTACCATTTGCATTCCCTGAGACCTGCAAAGGGACGCTCAGGTAAACAGTGTCTCACGGGCAGCTAGCGGCTTTCCCTTACAAGCCGCAATGCATAGTTTGAAAACCCCTGGCCTAGCACAATAAGCAAACCTACCCTGCTATTTTCATTAAGAAACTAATGCTGAATACTGCAGCTGACAGAATGTGATGTAAACAAGTATCACACAGATCTCTCTCTTGTTAGACGAGCTTTCTGCTAAATTCTGCACATGCCCAGCCCAGTCACACTCTCTACCTTCATCTGGCTTCTCTCACTCAGCCCAAAATGAAATACACACAAGATGACATTTGGAAAGATGAGAGTTTCAGTTGATGAACCTGCCAGATAATAGCTGCTGCTGCTGGAAATATAGTGGGGGAATATACCAGAGAGATAATCAGGGTTTCAGGATGTAGGACCATGCTACCTGCAGCAGAGACAGGTCCAACTGTGCTAAAAATGGTATTTCAAGCAGTTCTCGATATGTTTCTATTCAAAATCTTAATGACTGAGATAATAGCACACAGACTACCAATGAGGGAAGATTGAACCATGATAACAGTTTTCAAATATGTACAAATACAGTAGCATCTTTTTACAAAAACTGTTTCTTACAATCTATACGTATCAGTAACTGCTACACAGAGCACATTTCTACACGTAGCAATTTAAAAAATATTATAATGCTGAGCAATGAGACAGCCAGAGCCGGGAGGGGCAGGCACCCAGCGCATTGCCAGACAGGGCACAACAGCAGCCACTCAGGAAAAGCATCAACCCGGAATGACACTTCTTCAGCATCTCCCCTAGCTGTGCCTGGACTGGTGCTGCTTCCCAGGCTGCAGCTAGAGCCTATGTGTCCCCCTCATCCCCAAGGGATAGCTGTGGTGGGGCAAGGGAACAGAACAACACAAGCCCAGACAATATAGCTCAGTGACTGTAACTCGAAAGTAGGCAGAAGCAAGGATCCTGGAACTGCTGAGAAGTTTCTCCAGTATTGCCAACCCCAAAAGTTCAAAAATCATGAGTCAGGTTCACCAAAAATCATGAGAATTGCTTTAAAATCATGAGATTATGTAAAAATAACAGCTTTGGGGTTCTCTTTATTTGCCTTCCACTTTTTGAGCTTTAGGGTGCACTGGGGTCACATTTTGAAGCTTTCTCCACAGCCAAAGAGGGCTAGAAACATACTTTTTCTTTAAGACTGAAGGCTGAAATCATCACATCTCCACTTGACTCCAGGAGCTGGGGCTTTAAGGAAAACAATAAGTAACATGAGACTCGTGACAAAAATCATGAGTTGGCATGTGAATTCTCCCTTATTCATGTGGTAGGTGACGGTTTCCCCTTTCAAACTGTATTTACATTGTCTTCATGTCTCTGTGTGTTACCTTCAGGAAGTAGCATAGTATTGTCCTGGATACAGGGTTAAGGAGATGGGATCCGCTGACAGCTAGTTCCCACTGCCTCTGCCTCTCTCTAGGGGGGGGGGATAGCTCAGTGGTTTGAGCATTGGCCTGCTAAACCCAGGGTTGTGAGTTCAATCCTTGAGGGGGCCATTTGGGGATCTGGGGCAAAAATTGGGGATTGGTCCTGCTTTGAGCAGTGGGTTGGACTAGATGACCTCCTAAGGTCCCTTCCAACCCTGAGATTCTATGATTCTATGAAACCCATGCACAGCAAATAAAATACCCATATGAGAGCATGGAGGAGGGATGTACAGCATGGCCATGCAGTGTAGCCACTCCCATGGACACTATGTCAGGAGTCTCCAGTGAGCAAGTGATCCAGAGGGGCTGCATCCAGCACTCCCACCCAGGGGCCATGATAGTAGTAACTGCCAGTCAAGGGGTTGGGCTGGAAGCCCATGCCCTTTCCCTGGGATGTGGGGTGGATTTCACCTCCCCCCAGAGCCGTCCCTAGGGTACAGCTAATTGGGGTGACTGCCCCAGGCCTTGCGCTTTGTAAGGAGGTGGGTGGTGAGGTGAGGCAGGAGGTCTGAACTATAATGACAGTACCAGGGGAGTCTGTGTTTATTTTCCTTTTGTCCGTCCTGGTACATTTCACAGCCCAGTTCACAGTGATGGGGCCTGGTGCTGTGTTTGTGAGTAAAATTTTCCTGTGAGCACATAGTTCGTAACAGAAAAGGGTTATCTTTCATGTGGTTAGCAAGCAGGTAGAGGCTGAGATCAAAGAGGAATATTTACAGCGAAAGCACCAAAAATGTGGATCATCTGGTTAATTCTAATGGGACATGAATGCCATCACTTTCTATACATTGCTTATAGAGTGGATCACTGTACCGCTAGGCCAACACCCGCTGTGTGCATAATAGGATCTACCATGACACTACCAGGCCTTCACTCTCCTGCTCATGAAAGATGTTTTGATCAGCGCAGGGCAGAAAGAAGGAGCAAGGTCACCTTAAATTTTAACCTTGAACCGTTTATTTATATTTTGCCAGGCTAAAATTGATACCTGTGAAATATTGCAAAGGCTTTCCTACCCAGGGCAACACTCAGGAATGTTAAGGTGAGTGAGCCACTGCTTCCCTCCTTCTCTTTGGACTTAAAAAAAAATTTAATGCATGTTACACCTGGACTATACAAAACTTTTTAAATGGTCAAGCCAGGTCAAAGACCTGATGATTGCTAGTGTTTTGGGGAAGGATTCCTGAAATCTTCTGATTGTTCTAACTGCAATTGTCAAATCTAAAGCCACTACTTATGCATTATTCTATCAGCATGTCCTCATGAGGGTTTAAAGCTCTGTAACTTAAGTTTCTTAGCTTCACACCTTTAGTGTCACACCATGTAGAGAAGCCATTAGTAAATAAAGGAAAAGTTATAAGGGAAATGGGGGAGTCTGTTAATTCCTTTAGTTTAAAATACTTTTAAGTGGCTTTACATGACACGCACAAAAATGGGGGGCTGCAGACAGTCAGATGCAAATAACTCTGATAGCAAAGGGCGTATCAGAGTTATCAAGACATGAACAATCATGGTGCATTTAACACCTGAGTCAGGGTCCTCAATGCTGATAAAATGTGTGTTTTTACTACATGTAACATGTATTAGCTATCCCAGCATAAAAAACAGTGGAGACAAGGCACTTAAGTAAGGTCAATCCTGTGTTCCTGCCGCCTCCCTGCCCCCGAAGTGCAAAAGAGGAACAGGGTACAGTAACTCCTCACTTAACGTTGTAGTTGACGTTAACTCCTCACAGGAACTCCTCACTTAACGTTCCTGAAAAATGCAACTTTAAACTAAACAATGTTAAACTAATCCAATTTCCCCATAAAAATTAATATAAATAAGGGGGTTAGGTTCCAGGGAAATTTTTTTCATCATATTTGAATACTGGTACACAGCGATGATGATAGTGAAGCTTGGTTGAGGTGGAGAAATCAGAGGGTGGGAATTTCCCAGGGAATGCCTTAGAAAGGATGAACTAGCACTCCACTGAGCCCTCAAGGGTTAACTCTCACACTCTACAAGCCAGCAGGAAACCAGAGACAGAGATGCGCATTTCCAATTAGGTATCAAGAATGGGGTCAGAAGTACACTGCCTTGTTAATTAGATCAGCAAGCCCCCCAGCTGCAGCTTTTGCCTAAGGCAGCAGCTCCCTCCCTCGTGTGTCCCCCCTGCTCTATGGAAGATGGGGTAAGCAAGGTGCAGGTGGACATTAGCCCCCTTCTTCTTCCCCTCCCCACACAGCAAGCAGGTAGGAGTCTCGGAGAGCAGCACATGGCAGTGGGGGAAGTGACAGCTGAACTGCCATTGATAGCCTACAATGGAGCATTAGAATGGAGCATTTCACAACTGTCAACGAGCATGTTCCCTAATTGATCAGCAACGTAAGAACAAAACAATGTTAACCGGGATGAGGAGTTACTGTAATTCATTTTTTTAAAAGTTTGGTTTTGATTGTAAACATGTCAGAATGAAGAATATCACTAAAGTGTGTCATAATAAAATAAACAGCACACATAAAAGGCTATGGAATTAAAATATGCAATTAGAAGTATAAACAATCCAGTAGAAAAAAAAACTTCATTTATGTATGCAACAAATGAAGTAATAGAAGAGTTAAGTGTGTACTTCAGTGTTTGCAGGATGGGGGATTAAGGATTTTTAATAAATTTTCAGTTAAAAAGGGGTTGGCACGCTACTGGAGTCCAAAAGGTACAACCGTTTCAGATAGATGGATTCTTTTTGGCAGATATAACAGCAGAAGTAAGAAAGCAGTGCCCTCTAAAGGCCCAGGAATGAAAAAGGCAAATAACAAGAACCCATAATGTATTTAGGTTTCAGTGTAGTAGCCGTGTTAGTCTGTGTCAGCAAAATGAAAATAAGAAAGAAAAACTTGTAGCACCTTAGAGACTAACAAATTTATTTCAGCATAAGCTTTCGTGGGTTAGTACCCACTTCATCAGACGCATGGAATGAAATTATATTTCAGATAGATATTTTTACAGTCAGAGAAACATGATGGTCCAGGTGTATAGACCAATCTTAAGAGGCTAATTATTTGAGAGGAAACATGACAGCAGGGGAAGAAAAAGCTTTTGAAGTGATAAACAAGATGGTCACACAGGTGTGAATGAGGATCGTTAACTTAAGGGAAATAGATTCAATTAACATAATGGCCGAGCCATTCCAAATCTCGATTTAATCCGGAGGCAACGCAATCTAGTTTGCATATCAATTCGAGTTCAATAGTTTCTCTTTGAAGTCTGCTTTTGGAGTTAATCTGTCGCAACACTGCTATCCTCAAATCTGTCATTGAGTGATCAGGGAGGTTGAAGTGTTCTCCTACTGGTTTTTGAATGTTATGATTCCTGATGTCAGATTTATGTCCATTTATTCTTTTGCGTAGAGACCGTCCGGTTTGGCCAATGTACATGGCAGAGGGGCATTGCTGGCACATGATGGCATATATCACATTGGTAGATGTGCAGGTGAATGAGCCCCTGATGGTGTGGCGGATGTGATTAGGCCCTGTGATGGTATCACTTGAATCGATATGTTGACAGAGTTGGCATCGGGCTTTGTTGCAAGGATAGGTTCCTGGGTTGGTGTTTTTGTTGTATGGTGTGTGGTTGCTGGTGAGTAATTGCTTCAGGTTGGGGGGCTGTCTGTAAGCAAGGATTGGTCTGTCGCCCAAGATCTGTGAGAGTGAGGGATCATCTTTTAGGATAGGTTGTAGATCTTTGATGATGCGCTGGAGAGGTTTTAGTTGGGGGCTAAAGGTGACGGCTAGTGGTGTTCTGTTATTTTCTTTTTTGGGCCTGTCTTGTAGTAGGTGACTCCTGGGTACTCTTTTGGCCCTGTCGATCTGTTTTTTCACTTCAGCAGGTGGGTATTGTAGTTGTAAGAATGCTTGATAGAGATCTTGTAGGTGTTTGTCTCTGTCTGAGGGATTGGAGCAAATGCGGTTGTATCTTAGAGCTTGGCTGTAAACAATGGATCGTGTGGTGTGTCCAGGATGGAAGCTGGAAGCATGTAGGTAAGTATAGCGGTCAGTAGGTTTCCGGTATAGGGTGGTGTTAATGTGACCATCACTTATTAGCACAGTGGTGTCTAGGAAATGGACCGCTTGTGTGGACTGGTCTAGGCTGAGGTTGATGGTGGGATGGAAATTGTTGAAATCATGGTGGAATTCCTCAAGGGCTTCTTTTCCATGGGTCCAAATGATGAAGATATCATCAATGTAGCGCAAGTAGAGTAGGGGTGTTAGGTGACGAGAGCTGAGGAAGCGTTGTTCTAAGTCAGCCATAAAAATGTTGGCATACTGTGGGGCCATACGGGTACCCATAGCAGTGCCACTGACTTGAAGGTAAATATTGTCCCCAAATGTGAAATAGTTGTGGGTGAGGACAAAATCACAAAGTTCGGCTACCAGGTTAGCCGTGGTAGTATCAGGGATACTGTTCTTGACAGCTTGTAGTCCATCATTGTGTGGAATGTTAGTGTAGAGGGCTTCTACATCCATAGTGGCCAGGATGGTGTTGTCTGGAAGATCACCGATGGATTGTAGTTTCCTCAGGAAGTCAGTGGTGTCGCGAAGATAGCTGGGAGTGCTGGTAGCATAGGGCCTGAGGAGAGAGTCTACATAGCCAGACAATCCTGCTGTTAGGGTGCCAATGCCTGAGATGATGGGGCGTCCACCTACTACAAGACAGGCCCAAAAAAGAAAATAACAGAACACCACTAGCCGTCACCTTTAGCCCCCAACTAAAACCTCTCCAGCGCATCATCAAAGATCTACAACCTATCCTAAAAGATGATCCCTCACTCTCACAGATCTTGGGCGACAGACCAATCCTTGCTTACAGACAGCCCCCCAACCTGAAGCAATTACTCACCAGCAACCACACACCATACAACAAAAACACCAACCCAGGAACCTATCCTTGCAACAAAGCCCGATGCCAACTCTGTCAACATATCGATTCAAGTGATACCATCACAGGGCCTAATCACATCCGCCACACCATCAGGGGCTCATTCACCTGCACATCTACCAATGTGATATATGCCATCATGTGCCAGCAATGCCCCTCTGCCATGTACATTGGCCAAACCGGACGGTCTCTACGCAAAAGAATAAATGGACATAAATCTGACATCAGGAATCATAACATTCAAAAACCAGTAGGAGAACACTTCAACCTCCCTGATCACTCAATGACAGATTTGAGGATAGCAGTGTTGCGACAGATTAACTCCAAAAGCAGACTTCAAAGAGAAACTATTGAACTCGAATTGATATGCAAACTAGATTGCGTTGCCTCCGGATTAAATCGAGATTTGGAATGGCTCGGCCATTATGTTAATTGAATCTATTTCCCTTAAGTTAACGATCCTCATTCACACCTGTGTGACCATCTTGTTTATCACTTCAAAAGCTTTTTCTTCCCCTGCTGTCATGTTTCCTCTCAAATAATTAGCCTCTTAAGATTGGTCTATACACCTGGACCATCATGTTTCTCTGACTGTATAAATATCTATCTGAAATATAATTTCATTCCATGCGTCTGATGAAGTGGGTACTAACCCACGAAAGCTTATGCTGAAATAAATTTGTTAGTCTCTAAGGTGCTACAAGTTTTTCTTTCTTATTTTCATAATGTATTTAGTAGTTGTTGGTGAGTGGGTTGTTTTGTTTTTAAATTTCATAACTGTGGTTGTTAATCTATCTTGGGGGATGTATATCTATGTTTAGCAAAACTTTCAGTAGATATTTGCCTTTAAGAAAGATTTCCTACAGTATAGTCCAGTGCCCTTAGGGCAAGATTTTTAAAGGTATTTAGGTGACTAGTGGGATTTTCAAAAGCATTTAAGTGCATTCGACCTTTAAAAACCTGGCCTATGTTGAATATTTGGGAATCAAGTTCTATTCACAAGTGGCAATGTGTGAAAAAGCACTAGTGTGCGGGATCAAGAGGCAAAATAACAAGGCAATCCCCATTGGTGGTTTAAAGGAAACATGCAAAGTTTTGGTACCAATACAGGTGATCTGTCATCCTTGATGTCATATAAACTCAAAGAATGAGCTTGCGTAAATATAAAAAAAAATAGAATTGAAAATGAATGTTACAGTGCAAACTAGGAAGTGCTGTAAACTGAGATGTGATTGCTGAAATTACTAGAAACATATTTTCAGTCCTTTGGCTTGTGGGTGTGTTCTCTTCAGCTCTGCACAGATAACTGACCCAGCAGACCTCAATAGTACTACCTAGAAAGACCACAGACTCGGTTCAGTGGCGAAGGCGCTCAGCCAGGTTTATTGTCAACAAAGCTGTCATCAGAGTCTCAGGGGTGTGACACTGATTGTTTAATCAGGGCAAACTGCAAAGATTGGAGTAGACAATCCCGCAAACAGGTGGTTATTCTAATACGTAGATTCACCAAGCCAACAACAAAACAACTTCTACATACCTTACTGGTTACCAGAAGCCAGAAATACATTTCCCTTAAAGCAACCCAGCCTTGGGCTCCTACCCAGACACCCAAGTCAAATACGATGAGGATTACTGAAAATCTTGTTCATAGAATATCAGGGTTGGAAGGGACCTTAGGAGGTCATCTAGTCCAACCCCCTGCTCAAAGCAGGACCAATCCCCAATTTTTGCCCCAGATCCCTAAATGGCCCCCTCAAGGATTGAACTCACAACCCTGGGTTTAGCAGGCCAATGCTCAAACCACTGAGCTATCCCTTTTTATCATATTAAAAGTTCTACCAATCCCAAAGGATTGAACACATCACCCACCAGGATAATGAATATTTTAGATCTTACCCAAATACACGCTTACAGCCAATTCTTATTATCGAAACTAAAATTTATTTTTAAAAAAGAGAGAGTGTATAGGTTAAAAGATTATATATGCAGATATGAATAGAGTTCGACAGTCAGTTTCATAGTAGAGATTGTGAGCTTCAGAGCTGCAAAAAGTTCTTTTCAGAATTAGTTCCTTAGGTTATAGTCCAATGTCAGGATGAACCAGACTGGAGTTGGATACTTCAGTCTTGCAACTCAAACTTCCCCTGACAAAGCTTAAGCAGATCTGAGATAACAGGATCAGGGCCCAAGAGTTCCTTTCATAGTTCTCTGGCAGCCTCTTGACAGCAGGTATTCCTTGGGTGAAGCATTGTGTCTGAAGTAAAACCTCCTATTTTCTGTGTATACACAGGTAACTAGTTGCATTCATCAGCATAAGGTGCATCAGCATCCATTAAGCCAGGGGTTCTCAAACTTGGGGTCGGGACCCCTCAGGGGTCACAAGGTTTTACATGGGGGGGGGGTCACGAGCTGTGAGCCTCCACCCCAAACCCCGCTTTGCCTCCAGCATTTATAACGGTGTTAAATATATTTAAAAGTGTTTTTAATTTATAAGGGGGGTCGCACTTAGAGGCTTGCTATGTGAAAGGGGTTACCAGTACAAAACTTTGAGAACCACTGCATTAAGCAGTTCATAGACAGATTACTACAAATTTCAAAGAGAAATATAGACAACGATATTGTTACATCCAAGCTTCATCAAAATGTTAAAATTTCCTTTTGATCTCTGAATCAATAGAACATAGTGATAAACAGGTTACATTGTTAACCTCTAACAAGATATAGGTGAACAGACAAATAGAATTACTATCTTCTTCTAATTCTCTAACAATAGAAGTTTAAAACTCTAGTTTATCTAACATGGAATGGCACTAATGACCATTTACATACTTTTTAATATGTCTCTAAAAGTTGGATTTGGGTCATGTAGCCTGCTAGTTGACTAACCCTTTCTCACTCAGTGTCACATTAGCGCCCCACAGATTCTACAGGTACACTGTCACATGTATGTCCATTACACTGGACCAGGCCAGTCAGAAGCAGGATTTCCTGCTGCCCCCTAGGCTGGACGAAGGCTTACAGTGAGGTACCCCAACATTTATAGACTGAGAGACACAATCTGAGATAAACAACTTATGAACCACCTTACATGGTTCATGAGATGTTTGTTACCTCCCCTTTTTCCTGATATCTTGGACAAAACATCCCTATCCATTGTTTGTCAAACTAATCCATCTGTACTAGCTGGGATATATTTACGTAAATCTCTAGGGCCTAGTACACTAGCAATAACTTTGTCAAGTTCATATACTGGACAGCGAACTTGTGAGTATCTGCTGTGACAGACCCAGACAAGTGGGGTACAGAAGTCTCATCCTATTGGGATCTGGGAAGTGGGCGGGCTTTGCTAAAGGATCCCCCCCCTTCCCCGCAGCCTAAGGGGAGGGATCCACAGGACCTCGATACCAAATGATTCCGGGGGACAAAAAATGAGAAAACAGGAACAGGAGTGTGGTCAAAGGGTCAAATGAAGTGAACCAGATGGGGACACCGAGCAGAGAACCCTGGACAGCGCCCACTGCTCCTCAAAGGCGTCAAAGGAGCCAGTGGACGCTGCCCAGAGGAACTCTGCCTGGATGTGTGAACGAACAGAGGATCGGAAATAGGCCCCACAGTCACAGGAGCCTCCATCGGCCAACCTCCTCACCCTGGTTGTGTAGACGGCCAGTTTAGCTAGGCCCAGGAGGAGGTTGACCAGGAGGTCCTGTGACTTCGTGGGGCCGCGGATTGGAAGTGCATAAATAAAAAGGTGAGGGGGAAAGTGCAACCAAAACCTCAACAAAATGTCTGAGAGGAGCCAGAACAGGGACTGCAGCCTGGCGCACTCCAGATAAAGGTGCGCCAGGGTCTCCCGTACACTGCAAAAGGGGCAGGTATTGGGGATAGGGGTGAACCGCGCCAAGTACATGCCCATGCTCACGGCTCCATGAAGGAGCCGCCAACTGACATCCCCGGCGGGCCTCGGTATCAGGGTCGAATATAGACTGGCCCACCGGGGGGCCTCACCCTCTAGAGGTGGCAGGAGGTACCACCATTTTGTGTCGGGGCGGGACGCGAGGGTGGGGAGATGAAGGGTGTGGAGCACGAGCGTGTATAGATGTTTCCTTGGCGCGGTCTGGAAGCGGACCGGCTGCAGTTCGTGCAGCCGGCTCGCGGTGAAGGAACGAGGGGGCCGGTTGGGGCCACGGGGTAGGGGCCTGATAAGAAGGTCTGGAGGGCCGGGGGTGGAGGGAGGGCGGGGCGTTCCCTCTCGCAGGACCCGGTTGAGGTAAACCTGAGCAGTGGGCGGCAAAACGGCTTTCACCTCCTGAAGTACGTGCAGGGGAGTACGAGGTCTGGAGAGCCCCATGCACTGAGCGAGCGTCAGGGGATCCAGCCAGTCTCCCCAGTCGTAGTCCAGGAGATCTCCAACTCTGGTGACTTCTGCCAGGACCAATCTCTGGCGCACCGAGGGGGACTCCGCCACCTGCACAGGCAGCTGGGGGTTGTGTAGCAGGGGCTCCGCGAGGAGATCCGCCCCCTCGGTGGCCGCCACGGACCTGGTCGCTGAGAACAGTCTCCAGGTCCGGAGGAGGTCCTGGTAGAAGACTGGCAGCCCAGAGAAGTCTTGCGGAAGACCTCTCGGATGGAGATAAAGGAGCTGCCGGTCATATCTGAGCCCTCGGAAGCGGCGCAGGAAGGCATGTGCCAGTATGTTCCACGCCAGACTACCTGCACTATAAAGGAGTCTCTACAGGGTCTGGAGGCAGAAGACATGGACCTGAGTGCGTAGGCACTTCAGGCCCTGCCCTCCCTCCTCCAGAGGTAGGTGGAGAACCCCTGCAGAGACCCAGTGCAGTCCTGACCAAAAGAACTCCAGGATCAACTTCCGGAGGTTGGCCAGGAAATCCGGGGCCGGGACCAGGGTGTTGAGCCGGTACCAGAGCATGGACAGGACTAGTTGATTAAGCACCAGTGCCCTCCCTCGGAAGGAGAGGCACCGGAGTAGTCCTGTCCATCTCCGGAGCCGCTCGGTCACCCTGCCCTCTAAATCGTGCCAGTTCTCCGGCAGAGACGGATGTGTGGCAGAAAGGCAAACGCCGAGATAGAGCAGCGGACCCGCACTCCACCTGATGGCCTGAAGCGCGGGTGGGAGGGAGCTCGCCTGCCACCCGTCCCCTACCACCAGGCCAGAGCTCTTGACCCAGTTGACCTGGGCAGAGGAGGCCGCCGAGTAAATCGCCTGGCAAGCCTCCACCCGCGCCAAGTCGCCCGGGTCCTGGACCACGAGGAGCACGTCATCGGTGTACGCCGACAGGACCAGCCGCAGCTCTGGCTCTCGGAGCACCAACCCCGTCAACCTCCTGCAGAGGAGACAGAGGTAGGGCTCAATCGCCAGAGCGTACAGCTGGCCCGAGTGGGGGCACCCCTGCCGTACTCCTCGCCCGAAGCTGACTGGCTCGGTCAGGGTCCAGTTGAGTCTGACCAGACAGTCTGCGGAGACGTACAGCACCTGGAGAAAACCCACAAACTGGGGCCCAAAGCCAAATGCTCGCAGAGTGCTCAGGAGGTACCCGTGATCCACCCTGTCGAACGCCTTCTCCTGATCCAGGGACAGGAAGGCGAATGACAGACCATCCCTACACCCAAGCTCCAAGAGATCCCGGACCAGATACAGGTTGTCGAATATGGTGCGGCCCAGGACTGTGTAGGTCTGGTCTGGGTGGACCACGTCCGCCAGCATGGACCCCAGCCGCAGCGAGATGGCCTTCGCTATGACTTTATAGTCCGTGCTGAGGAGCGAGACGGGACGCCAATTCCGTAAATCGCGGAGGTCCCCCTTCTTCGGCAATAAGGCAAGCACAGCTCGCCTGCACGAAAGAGGGAGTACCCCGCCCTGCAAGGACTCAGCCCAGACGGTGACAAGGTCTGGGCCGAGGACATCCCAGAACACGCGGTAGAACTCCACGGTCAGCCCGTCCAGTCCCGGGGATTTATTAGTGGGCATGCTACGGAGGGCTTCCGAGAACTCGGCCAGAGTGAGAGGCAGCTCTAGCTGGTCTCGGTCGCCTGCGCTGACCGTAGGAAGTTCGTCCCAGAGCGCTCTGCAAGCGTTTGGATCGGTTGGATCCGGGGAGAAAAGGCTCGCGTAGAAGGCCCTGGCCCTCCCGCACATCTCCGCCAGATCTGTGAGGGGGGTGCCGTCCTCTGCGAGAAGGCAGGTGACATGTTTCTTAGCCCCCCTCTTTTTCTCCAGGGCGTAGAAGAAGCGGGAGCCGCGATCCATCTCCCGAAGGAGACGGATGCGGGATCAAACAAAGGCACCCAGGGCCCGATGGTCTTCGAGTTCCTGGAGCTCCTCCCGCTTCTCCCGGCATGCCCCACAGAGGGATGGATCCTCGGGGCTGGCGGCCAGACGCCTCTCCAGCTCTAAGACCTCCCGTTCCAACTGCTCTATTGTTGCATCCCTCCATCGGCTGGCGCCCCGGGTGTAGTCACGGCAGAAGAGCCGGGGACGCACCTTCCTTAGATCCCACCATCGCCGTGCCGAGGGAAAGGCACGCCGCTGCCCTCGCCAGGCCTGCCAGAACTCCTGGAAGGACGCCACAAAGCCCACATCCTCCAGCAAACTGTTATTAAAATGCCAATAGGCCGGCCCCGGCCTCTCCGCACAGAGAGAGGCCGTCACGCTAGCTAGATGATGATCAGAGAACGGGGCCGGCCAGACGCTGGAGGAGTGGGCCCGCGAAAGGTGAAAGCGTGATAAATGGATGCGGTCCAACCGGGAGTGGCGCGACCGATGGGCCTCCACCCGGACAAAGGTGAAAGTCAAGATGTCGTCTGGGTGGTGGTCGCGCCAGACGTCCACCAGGGAATGATGATCGACGATCTCCTGGAGGACGGCTGTGGCGGCCGGGCACTGCTCGGTCCCCGAGCAGTCCCATTCCTCAAGGGTGTTGTTAAAGTCCCCGCCCAGGACCAGGCACTCACGAGGATCCAACGTGCTGAGGAAGGCGGACGCCTGCTGATAAAAACGCAGCTGTTCCGGGCCCGATGTCAGGGCATAGACGTTGACAAGGTTGACCACGAGCCCCTTCATGCGGACCCAGAGGTGTAGCAGGCAGTCCTGCACAACCTCGGCAACCCCCAGCACCTCAGGCCGTAGGTCGGTGGAGAACAGGGTCGCCACTCCGGCCTGACGAACGGTGAGATGGCTGAAGTAGACCCTGTCCACCCATTCCAGCCACCAGCTGTCTTCGGCGGCCAGAACCGTATGGGTCTCCTGCAGGAATACTAGAGTACTTCCCCTCCCGAAGGAAGGAGAGCACCTGGCTCCTGCGGAGACCCATCCTACAGCCCCAAGTGTTTAATGTTGTGTAGGTGATAGATGCCATGAGGAGGGCTAGGGGGGATCCTCGCCGGCGGGATTGCTCACGGCCTCCGTCGGGCCGTGCATCAATCTGTGACCCACCCTGTAGGTGAATAGTGAGTCACGGAAGAGGCGGACCCGCTGGTAGGCCGCGGCGGCCTGCTTCCCTGTCCTTTTACCCTCCCCCATAAGGGCCCTCGTGGCCTGGAGGATTTGATGGAAATCCCCCCATCGCTGGAGAGCGAGCTGCACTTTGTTACGGGAGCCCCAGATGTCCTCAAGGAACTCCCGCATCTCCTCTCGCAGCGTATGGGAGGCTGGGGTCACTGGCCCCTGGTTATCTATTGAAGGGGCCCCTGACACAGCCCCACGTCCTACCGAGACCGGCAGGCAAGGGGTGGACCCCCGACGTGGCACCCGATGGGCCGGCGCCACGGGGTCCGCCGCAAAATGTGGTTCAATGGGGAGAGGCGGCGGAGGGAGGAGAGCAGCCCCTGGTGGGTCAGGACGATGGAATACAAAGGCCGCTCCCTGGGAGTCATCTTCCGGGAAGGGGAAGGAGACGGCCCCGGCGGTGGCAATGGCATCATGGGAGGTGGAAGGGAGTGGGACTACATCAGGGGCAGGGCAGGGATCAGGCATGGGGGCAGGGCAGAGGTCAGTAGTAGGGGCAGGAAGGGGGTCATGAGCAGGGTTGGGGAGAGGAACAGAAGCGGGATCCTGGGCCTCAGGAGCAGGGCCACTAAGAGGTGGCCCCTCTTGATTAGGCTCAGGGATCTGGGGAGTGGAGATAGGGGCGGGAAGGGGACCCCCAGCGATGCCGGGCTCTGGCTCGGTGGCTGGTGTAACAGCCGCGGCATCAAGAGGTGGACGGATTTTCGTGGGGTCCCCACCCGGAAAGGTGGTTGGTTGCCCCACACCAATGAGGGGTGCCCCCTGGGATTCAGGTCCCGGCCGCGTGGCACCGGCCATCGCCTCGATAGGCTCAGCGGCCGTTAGCAGTGTGCCACTCGTGACCGGGCAGATGGAAGAGCCCAGGAGGTCCTCAGAGGTGGGAGCAGAAGGAGTGGTCAAGGGGAGGGAGCATGGGGAGGGAGGGGAGAAGGGAGCCGGGGTGAGGTCATTGAGATCGAGGCCCGCTGGCAGAGGGTCGTCCTCCCCCTGGGTGACTGGGGTCAGACCCAGGGCCTCGATCTCCTCATAAATAGAGGGTAACTCACCATCCGCCATCTCGGGGTTCTCCCCGCCGGCACCCGAAGTGATGCTTGTTTCGGGGCCCGCAGGTTCAACAACTGGGAAAGGGGCAGGAGCGGCTCCATTGGGGGTTTCCGAGGGAGGGGGCGGTACTGCCCTCCGGTGCTGCCACGTCTTTCCCAGCCGGTACTGGTGGACAATTGCCACTCAGGGGCAAAGCGGAAGGCTTGGCATCGGTGGCTCCCTTCCTGGTCTTCCGGGGGCCCTCCACATCGGTGGAAAGGAGCGGAGCTCGAGCCTTCCGCTTGCCCCTCTTCCCCTGTACTAGGGCCCAGCCCTCCATGGCATCATCTGGGGGCTGGCTAGCAGGGGTCGGGTCGGGGGGTAGGGGCAATGTCTTAGGGGCTCGAGGAGGTAGTGGTGGGGCGGCATAAGGGAGGGAAGGGTCCCCCTGGGGCGGGCCCTCTCCCATGCCCGGCGAAATCCCTGCTGCACTCTCCTCCACAGGCCCCGCCAGACTGCATGCAGCAGAGGCGGGGCTCTCCCGCTCGTCTGGGCGCACCGGGGGAGGTACCCCCAGGGCCCGAGCGGGAGCAGCAGTGGATTGGGAAGGAGGAGGGGTGGCTCCGGGCATCGGGCATTCAGCAGCGCCGGCGATGACAGGGCCAGTGCCCTGCCGGGGCTCGGGGATCTCAGATGCTCCTTCTTGCCGGGCCAAGGGGCAGTCCCTCCGGACGTGCCCCATTGCCCGGCAGAGGTAGCACCGGGCCTCCCCCGTCGAGTAATGCACCCGGTAGCGGACCCCCTGGTAGGGGACCATAAACGACCCCTCAAGTGCATCTCAGTCGCGCGCCGCCGGCGGCAATTGAAGCTGCACCTGCCAGCGGAATGAGAGGATGTGACGGAGGGCGGGGTCTTTGCAGCCCAGCAGAAGAGGGCTGACAATGGAGATGGGCCTCCCCAGGGTGGAGAGGGTGGCTAACAGGGCAGCATTGGGAAGGGAGGGAGGGACAGAGGTTAGGACTATCCGGACACCCAGGTCCTCTAGTGGCTCCAGGGGGACGAACACGCTCCCCACCGCCAGACCCTTCTCCACCGCCTCCTGGGCCGCGGCCTCCGATGCGAGGAAGACGACGATCTTCCCGTACATTTTGGAGGCCGCTATGATGGCCGTGGGCCCCACCACCCTTGCCAACGCCTGCACATAGGTTACATGGGCGAGGTGGGTACCAGGAGGCAACGGACGCCGTGCCTCCTGGTCAAGGTGGGGAAGGGGCCCCGGCCGCTATAGGTGGTAGCAGAGGCGGCGGGCGGGTGAGATGACGTAGCGGCAGGTGGGGGGGTTGCCGCCACCTGGGCATATGCCCTGGGGGCTGGGGGAGGGGCACCCGCAGAGCTGGTGGAGGGAACAGGGGGGAGGGACGCCGCGGCCAGTGGCGGGGCCGCGGCAGTAGGGGCAGCCTCTACCATGGAGGGCCTGGCCTTTTTGGCGGGGCCCTTACCCTTCTTCCTACCCTGGCCCTTTCCTCCGGCTGGGGGAGCTCCCCCAGAATCGGGGGGGGGGGATGAGGGACGTGGCAGCAGCGGAGGTCACCTCGGCGGCTACCGCTGCCGGTGCCCCAGCAGGGGCAATAGCAGGCGGTTTGGCAGCGGCGGTTGAGGTAGAGGCTAGGGGAGGTGATGGGGGAGCAGGCGGGGGAGGGGCGGCCGGGTTTTCCGGAGGCAGGGGAGGAGGGCACTAAAAGTGGGGATTGGATTCGGGGTTATCAAGGACTAGTGCGGGGGCAGAGTTCAGTCACCGACTCAGAATGGAAAATCTGGCTCCTCTTGTTGCACTAGGGGAGGGGGGGGTATAACAGCATAGGGGGGTGTAGTGAGGTAGGGTCAAACTCAAACAGGGGAGGGGCACAAGCGCATGGGAAGGGGCATGGGCGCACGAGGGGAGGGGCCAATCAGGGCAAATGGAGGCTGCAAGGGGAGGGGGAAAACCAGACTGGGAATGGGGCAGAGAACCAAGGGGCTGCCAGCCAGCCAGCAACCAGAGAGCAGAGTAGTGGGAGGGGTGTCTGGCCCAGCCAGGGGAGCAGCCGGAGCTGCAGCAGCTACAGCAGCGGCCGGGAGAGCCCAGGGCCTAGCAGCAGCCCCAGCAGCAGGAGCAGCAGCCCTCTACCTCCCTCTTCTCTCCAACAGAAGAGTCCAAAGCAGATCTACTGGCCACTGGATTACCAGTTTTCTGTTCCCTGAGTGACCAGAGCAGGGGCTGCACTAGAACAAGCAGGAACATTCTGGAACCAATTTAAGGCAGGCAGGCTAATTAGGACACCTGGAGCCAATTAAGAAGAACCTGCTAGAATCAATTAAGACAGGCAGGCTAATCAGAGCACCTGGGTTTAAAAAGGAGCTCACTTTAGTTTGTGGTGTTGCATGTGAGGAGCTGGGAGCAAGAGGCACACAAGGAGTTAAGAGTGAGAAGAGTTGAAGGACTGAGGTGTACAAGCATCAGCAGACCATCAGGAGGAAGGTCCTGCAGTGAGCATAAAGAAGGTGTTGGGAGGAGGCCGTGAGGAAGTAGCCCAGGGAGTTGTAGCTGTCACGCAGCTGTTACAGGAAACCCTATAGACAACTGCAATCCACAGGGCCCTGGGCTGGAACCCGGAGTAGAGGGCGGGCCCGGGTTCCCCCCAAACCTCCCAGCTCCTGATCAGACACAGGAGGAATTTGACTGTGGGTTCTACCCGAGGGGAAGATCTCTGAGGCGATCAAAATCCGCCAATAAGCGCAGGACTCACCAAGGTAGAGGAGGAACTTTGTCACACTGCTTTTAATACATGGCCTGACTTTGGTTCACTGTCTCTGGTTCAGGCCTCAGATCTTGCACAAGGCCCAGTGCCACAGGCTCTCACTACTATATTTGCTATTACAAATATGCACAATGATGTCCAATGACAACCATCTCACAATGGTACCGAAGGTAAATGATGAAGAGCTATGAGTAATAAAAATAACATTTTTAAAAAGTAAATAATTGAAAGGCAAAAAACTACATTTATAAAGGATGACAATCAGAACAGCAGCTAAGATGAATTTGTGAACTGCTATGAGGCTTTATGCTGGCATATAAACTAATATGGGATTTGTTTAAACACTAAACAAATTATATTTTTTTGGAGGGGGAGGTGTAGACTATTTCATGGAATCAAGTCTCCTTCAGCCACTCAATACATTATATCAGACAGGGAAGCGCTGCCATGTCTAGGCATTGGGATGCATTGAGCCATTAAGAAAACAGCCCTGGGAAGTGGCTGCTGAGCAGCATGACCCTGAAAGGTGGGAGGGGAGCCCCTTTGCCTCAAACATTCTATTTTTGTAATGGCTCAGCCCATCGGGGTAACTTATCTCCTCTACCCCTCCCTACTCCAGGGTTTTTCCATCTCTGCCCATGTCTGACAGCACCTGTATCCCATTCCTAACCTGGTTGCTACCCCATCCCTAATTTTGGCCTTCGGCCCCTCTCTTCCCCCTGCCTCCAGCTGTTTATCCCTCCTGTGCAGTTTCATCCTGCACAGACTCTGACCATCCTACCCCTGATTTGCCCCCTCTGTACCCTTTTAACTCCATGAACTGCACAGAGCAATTGTCATCCCAAGGCAGGGCAAAATCAGGGCAGCAGCTTTAGCTGATGTTACTCAGCATCCTCAATTCACCTGAGGCTCCTCAGTAACAGCCAAGAAGCAAATTCAGTCAGGCCTCAGCTTGTAACATTACACAGAGAATTCAACAATGGCTTGGAAATGTTTCACTGGACAGTGCTTCCCTACCACAGTACTCTGGGCAGCATCCTCTGCAGGAACTGTAGTGTGAGCAGCAGCACAGGTGTCAGCCAACAGAGCTGAAAACACTGGAATTTGAGTGGAGGTTTGTAAGCAGAGTTTGGGGGAAAGTGTGGGGGATGTTCTGGGTTTATTTTGTGTGTGCGGGTGTTTTTTGTTTTCTTTTCTTGACAGGAGCTAGGAGGGAAGCAACGGAGGCAGCAGTGAAAGTGACCCAACAAGTGGAAGAGACAATGAAGATGACTGGATGTGGAATTTGCGAGATGTACATTATCCCAGAGTGGGTAACTGAGAAGTGCTTTGTGTCTATGAAGCACCGCCTTATAGAGCTGATGGAAGAGAAGTTCCAAGGTTTGGAGATGCAGACAGAAACGACGGTGAAGTTTCAAAGGGAATTCAATCAGATGACGGAGGGAAGGCAAGAGAAGGCTGAAGGGAAAGCTCTCAAGACTGGCAGATGCAAGCTGGACTGGAGAACTGTGAGGGGAGACTACTGGGTGAGGAAAATGGCCAGTGGAAGTGTGTGACTACAAGAACCAGGCACAGGAAAAGAATGGCTAGGAAGAACTAGAGCTCAGGAACAGGTTTGCTGTATCTGAAAATGAAGGATGGGTGCAGCAGACAGCAACAGAAGGTGGGATGGGAGAGCAAGGAAGAAGAGAACAGTCAGTCCTACTGGAAGAGGGGAAGAATCAACGGAGATATCCAGAGTTTGGAGCCCCCAGAAGACTTGCAGACAAAGAACAGGAGGAAGGCCAGAGAATCACCAGGAATAGGCAGGTCCACATGACTGGGGACTCCCTACTAAGAACAGAGAGGCCTTCCACCAGAGCTGATCTGGAGAATAGAAGGTTGTGCTGTTGGGAGCTAAGGTATGGGATATGGACCTGAGGAAGAGGATCCTAATGGAAATAGGAAATAATCCACAGATTGTTCACATGTGAAGGACAAACAATACTGCTTGATTCTCACTGGAACACATTAAGGGAGACTATGCCAGGCAGGGGAAGACACTTTAAAAAATGGAGATTCGGGTGATCTTCAGTAGGATTCTACCTGTCCCTAGAGGAGGAAAGCAAAGGCGAGACAAGATTATGATGATCAATAAATGGCACATGCAGTGGTGCTATAAGGAGGGCAACCACTGGGAGACATTCATGGACAGAGGACTGTTCTCATGGGATGGATTCCACCTAAGTAGGGAGGGAAATACACTTCTGGGGATGGAGGCTGGCACATTTGATCAAAAGAGCTTTAAATAAGAAATTCAGGGGACATGGTTGGGAAATGCTCATGAAATCTCCAAGCTTCATTCTAATATTAGCAGGAGGAAAATCAAGTAATATAGGACACAGTAATGGAGAAAGGAAGAACAGAGGATAGGAGTTACGATTTCTGTGGAGCCTCGGGCTGCTGCTGTATTACACATAATCATGATATTAACTGAGACACAATTATTTTGTAGCCAGACAAGAATGAATTTGGGGAAAGCTGTGGTATGAGAAACAAACAGAGAGAGACTCCCAAAGCTAGCACTCTAAAATCCCAGTCCTGCAAAAACTGTATTCACATGTTTAATTTTACTACTGCCAATAGCCCCATTGATTTAAATGTGTCTGAGTTAGAATTAGGCAGGTGGTAAGGTTGAGAGAGTGGGGGTCTTGGGCTGAAATCCAGCTCAGAGAGCAGAATCACTTTACCCATATTTTTTCTACATAAATGTGAGAGTATACTGCCTGCAGTTGAGCCTATGACAGGGTAAAGGTGAGGTTGTATGGGTGACCTCACTGTGAATTTCTGTACCAGACCATGATTGCATTGCTTTTACTTGTAACATCCACTCTGAATCTGGTGGATATTTAATGCAAAATAAAAGAACACTTGGAGTGGGAGAAACTAAATTCTACTTTATTATTTCAAAGGACGAACAAAGACAGACTCCTTTCCCCATCCCACAGCCCCGCTCAGCATGGTACTTTTCATCCCCAGCCCAGTACATTGCTGCACCCAAATCCCCCATGTACCAGCAACAGAGCAACATTTACAAACTGGTAGAAAGGTGCAGAGAACCCAGGAGAGACGCTGGGACCCAGTCACAAAGCAAAAACGCTGAGGGCAGGGAATTCAAGTAGCTGAGATTAGAGGGATGCAGTGTGGGGTGAATGGGGCAGAGAGAATTGCTGTCATCCCCACACAGACATTCTGGTATATGGGGAGGGGAGTGACCAACTGGGCTGTCAGGCTTCTCATCTCTCTGTGGCCTCTATGATGGGGGTCAGCCTCACTTCAAGGCTGGACCAGGCCTGTTGACTTCCCAAGCTTCCTTCTTCCCTCTGACCAGCCTTGTCCTCTCACCAATCGGGAGATACTGCCCCCTCCCCTCTTCATTCCTCTCGGGGTATCATTTGTAGCCCTTTAGATTTGAGGGAGGGCTTCACCCAACACTCATAGGGCAATTCCAGTATCTCCCTGGCATTGGTGCAGCAATTCACAGTTCTCAGCCTCAAGTATCTAGCTCTAAAGAGAAAAGTCTGCAGTTTTCCATCTCTGTTCCCCTCATCTCCCACCCTGTCCCACTCCTGACTGGATCTCACATCTCTGCAGGGATCGGGCAGGAACTCCTTGAGGGGGCCTCTCAGAGTGTGAATCTAGCACTCATCCTCAGTGTTCGTGATGAGATATATTGATCACATTCATTGTTCAAACAACACAAAGATCTCATGACAAAGGATTAAGAAAGGTTAGAATAAAATAAGAAAGGACTCTTACGGCAAATGATCATTTGTCTCGTGAAGTCCTCAATAAACTATACTACATCCTGTCAAACTAAACTAATATCAAAGTATGTGACCAAATGGCCTTCAGAAAGAGAGAGAAACCAACACTACAAGGTGGGCTACAAAACTATCAGCTTCATAAAGTGAAATCCCACAGAATCATAACTTCCAAAATGAGGAAAACAAATGTATCTATTATCTTAACTGGCTAACCTTCTGTACTCAGCACGTACTCATTATTTGGTTGTGTCATTTACAAAAGTTTTAGCATCATCCTAATACAAGAAAGAAAAAAAGAAACAAAAACAAACCAAAGCCAAAATCCTCCCATCTCCAAATGTTCTGGACTTAGCTGGAAAAAGCCCAGAAGCTACTTTACCGATAAACGTAAACAGGGGTTTAAGATCAGAAAGGTAAAACAGAGTTTTAGGGTTCATTTGAATTCCCGCTCCAGGTATGGACACTTTCATCTCTAGTCCTCAGAAATCTGATTCAGGATCAAAGAAATCAAAGTGTGATTCCTAAGCATGAAGAGCAAAGAACCTTGTGGCAAGTGACACGATGGGCGGTGGGGGTGGAATGGGGAGAGGATAAACTCTCCAAGGGTCGGACAGATGCTGCTGCATCAGGGTGGTGTGTGACAGTGAAATGAGGAAAAGGGAATCCCTCCTAATCACCCCATGACTTTCATATAACACAGACCCCAAAACACCACATTTTGCTATCCCTGCTAAATCACTTTTAGAATCTATTTAATTCTGGTCTCTAAGGGATAAAGTATAAATGTTTTTGGCATAACCAGGAGCAATGGGGAACTCAGTGATTCCAATAATCACTTTGCTAATGGGGGGGGCCAGAATATATAAGATGGTTGGGGTCAGTCTAGACTAGGAAAAGTGGGGGAGGGTCAGAGGAGATTCACTAGCTAATCCCAACCATTTTTCCAACCACAGACAGACCCTCGGAAGCTGATGCTGCGGCGGCAGAGGTGGGATCCTGAGGCCTTTAGGCCTCCCACAAAAGACCCTGGGGGGAGGGATAGCTCAGTGGTTTGAGCATTGGCCTGCTAAACCCAGGGTTGTGAGTTCAATCCTTGAGGGGGCCATTTGGGGATATGGGGCAAAAATTGGGGATTGGTCCTGCTTTGAGCAGGGGGTTGGACTAGATGACTTCCTAAGGTCCCTTCCAACCCTGATATTCTATGATTCTATGAAATCAGTCTCTCAGGAGAGCATTCAGCCACACAGCTGTAAGCAGGCAGAGAGGGGAAAAAACATTGTAAATTTCACCTGCTCCAATTAGCATAACAAAAGTGGTGACAGTATCAATGTTTAGACATGCATAAAAATGTAGTTAGTTGTAGATTTAAGGCTTTTTACAAGTATTAAATAGTGATAGTTTAAGGTAAGGTTAGCTAGAAATCCACAATGATTTTACCTCAGAAGGACTTAGGTTGAATTGCGTGCAGGCAACTGGGGTGAAGTAAAATTCAGCAGGGTGAGATTTAATTCACTCCAAATACCTGAAGCGAGGGGTCAGTCAGGTGAGGAGGCTCAAATGACACGCAAAGCTGATTGGCTGAACAGGTATCACTCCACCAGGAGGGGACTATGCTAATCACTGGCATTGAGAGAGCAACCAATCAGAAAGGCTCAAAAATTGTATATAAGGCAGAGAGCTGACAGGCATCAGTGTGGATGTGTAGTGAGCGGAGAAGATAAGAGTAGAGCAGAGAGGAAAAAGGTCAAAGAGCGGAGAGAAGCAGATCGAGAGAGCGGAGAGAAGCAAGAAAGAATCCATCAAGAACTGAAATCACTTTTGACAGAGCAGAAGGACCGAGACCAGACAGAAGGATTTAAGAAAAAGGAAAGTAAGTATAACTCTCTTGATTATAAGGAATACAGGGGTATGATTGTAAATAAAGCTGGATGCCTGCATCTGAATGGATTTTACCCCACCTATTCTATGATTGATTGATCACCACTCATAGAATGTTATTACTTAATAATGTCATTTAATGTGTAATATTGTAATGCTGCTTTATACATATGTATAAGGGATCTGTATGTTACATTGTAATAGGTTTGATAAAATATTGCAACATTGTACTAAGGCTTTATACATATGTATAAGCGGTCTAGGTGTACTGTATTGTGCAACACTGTATCTGCTATATGGGTCATGTAGTTTATTGTGTCACTCAACTGTAGCTTGTGTTGCATTGTATTTTCTCTTAATTATTAAGTACACTGATTTGTTTAAATAAATGTTATTTTGTTTTCAAAGAATTACTGTATACATATCCTCCCATGAGTTAACAGAACTAATCTGTTCTGAGGAGTCAGCTGAGGGTTAGAGACTCACTCCCTGATAAAACGCAGGCAATTCCTCTAGGGCAGGCCACCCATTGAGACAGGCCAAATTCACAATTGGTTTGCAGTTATAGGGAGGCAGTTATTAGGGTGCCTTGGGTCCAAATTTTGGGGTAACAGGATCCCTAGGCCTTTCGGCATCCCACAAAGGACCCTGTGGAAATCAGTCCTCTCAGTGGTGCTTTCTGAATGCAGAGAGGGCAGGGAAAAGGGACAGAGGGGTGAATGATAGGGCAGCAGCTCTCTTCCCTTTACTCTCCTCTCTTATCCCCTGATCCCTAACATTTGATTTCCCCAGCACCCTCTGCATCCCACATCCACCAGACCCAACCATACAATTCCCCCGTTTCCTCCCCAAAATCCATCCATCCTGGTACCTTCACATTTGATTCCCCAGAACCTTAGGGAATTTAGGGAGGGGAAGAGTTACCAACCCCCAGGGACACTCACCCTGCAGGGACCAGCTCTAGATAAGTGGGAAAATCCAGCCCAGGGACTGCTGGAAAATGGGGAGTGGGGACAGGTGTCCAGAGAGAATGTGGGACCTGGCCCAAGTATCCCTCCCCTCATCTCCATGGAAGGGGCATCACATCTGGGAAGTGAAGAGAGATGGGGGTACTTCATCTAGGCAGAGGGATCTTCTGGAGGAGTTTCTCTCTCCCTTCCCAGGGCCCCAGTGGCCTAATGGATGGCTTCCGAAGCCAGAGATTGTGGGTTCAAGTCCCATCTGGGGTGAAAAGCTACTTTGGGGGGAGGGATAGCTCAGTGGTTTGAGCATTGGCCTGCTAAACCCAGGGTTGTGAGTTCAATCCTTGAGGGGGCCATTTAGGGATCTGGGGCAAAAAATTGGGGATTGGTCCTGCCTTGAGCAGGGGGTTGGACTAGATGACCTCCTAAGGTCCCTTCCAACCCTG
Organism: Chelydra serpentina; assembly: GCA_037349315.1. NCBI lineage: Eukaryota > Metazoa > Chordata > Testudines > Chelydridae > Chelydra > Chelydra serpentina. The sequence goes on from JBAIAC010000200.1 coordinate 58,715, forward strand.
ATATTCTATGATTCCCCCAGCAGGTTAGCAGGAGGCATGAAGGCCCATCAGTTCAGCAGCCAGGGTGGGAGCAGGGGCTGATCGGGACAACTCCTCCTCTGCCTGGGATTTGCTTAGACGGGTTCCTGATTGGGTCAGCTGCTGCTGGAACCTGCCCCCAGAGATAGGCAGCTGGATACCTGGGAGCCAAATGCCACTGAGGTGTGTGGGAAATGGAGTTTTTACTAAGGCCAGCCCTAGTCATGGCAGTGAAAGAATTTCTCTCCTATGTGGAAAAGTCTCTGATGCGAGCACCAAATGAAGCTTCCGTCACATTCAAGGTCTTTCTTCTGTGAATTATCGAATATGGAATAATGTGTGAGCTCAGACTGAATATTTTCCTGCAGTTATTGAAGCTTTTCCCATCATCCAAGCACTTACGGTGTTTCTCTATTGTGTGGATTATCTGATTTCTCTCCTGATGTTTTGTGTTCTCACTGAACTTTTCCCACACTTAAGGTATTTTTACAGTCTCTCTCTTGTGTGCAGTCTCCTATGGGTAATAAGATTTGAGCTCCGATTGAAGCTTTTTCCACAGTCCAAGCATTTATAGGGTCTCTCTCCTGTGTGGGTTCTCAAATGGTTAATAAGGACTGAGCGCTGACTGAAGCTTTTCCCACAGTCCAAGCATTTATAGGGTCTTTCTCCCGTATGGATTCTCCCATGGCTAATAAGACCTGAGCGTTGACTGAAGCTTTTTCCACACTCAAGGCATTTATAGGGTCTCTCTCCTGTGTGCAGTCTCCGATGAGTAATAAGATTTGAGCTCCGTTTGAAGCTCTTCCCACAGTCCAAGCATTTATAGGGTCGCTCCTCTGTGTGGATTCTCCCATGGCTAATAAGGCCTGAGCGCTGACTGAAGCTCTTCCCACACTCAAGGCATTTATAGGGTTTCTCTCCTGTGTGGGTTCTCTGGTGTATAAGAAGGGCTGATGGTACACTGAAACTTTTCCCACACTCCAGACATTTATATGGTCCATCTCCTGTGTGGATTCTCCCGTGGTTAATAAGGACTGAGCGCTGACTGAAGCTTTTCCCACAGTCCAAGCATTTATATGGTCCGTCTCCTGTGTGCATTCTCCCGTGGCTAATGAGATGTGAACGCCGACTGAAGCTTTTCCCACAGACCAAGCATTTATAGGGTTTCTCTCCCGTGTGGGTTCTCTGGTGTATAAGAAGGGCTGATGGTACACTGAAACTTTTCCCACACTCCAGACATTTATATGGTCCCTCTCCCGTATGGATTCTCCTATGAGTAATAAGGACTGAGCGCTGACTGAAGCTTTTCCCACAGTCCAAGCATTTATAGGGTTTCTCCCCCGTGTGGGTCCTCTGATGTATAATAAGGACTGATGGTGCACTGAAACTTTTTCCACACTCAAGGCATTTATATGGTCCCTCTCCCGTGTGGATTATCTCATGGCTAATAAGACGTGAACGCTGACTGAAGCTTTTCCCACAGTCCAAGCATTTATAGGGTTTCTCTCCCGTGTGGGTTCTCTGATGTATAATAAGGGAAGATGGTACACCAAAACTTTTCCCACACTCAAGGCATTTATATGGTCTCTCCCCAGTGTGGTTTCTCCCATGGCTAATAAGGCCTGAGAGCTGACTGAAACTTTTCCCACACTCAAGGCATTTATACGGTCTCTCTCCTGTGTGCACTCTCAGATGGGTAGTAAGATTTGAGCTCCGATCGAAGCTTTTCCCACAGTCCAAGCATTTATAGGGTCTCTCTCCAGTGTGGATTTTACCATGGTTAATAAGGCCTGACTGCTGACTGAAGCTTTTCCCACAGTCCAAGCATTTATAGGGTCTCTCTCCCGTGTGGATTCTCCTGTGGTTAATAAGGCCTGAGCGCTGACTGAAGCTTTTCCCACAGTCCAAGCATTTACACGGTCTCTCTCCCGTGTGGATTTGCCCATGGTTAATAAGGCCGGAGCGCCAACTGAAACTTTTCCCACAGTTCAAGCATTTATAGGGTTTCTTTTCCTTGTGATCTGTCTGCTGGGGTGTGATTTCCTTGGGATCCTTGCCTGCCCCCACACATTTAATTGATTCATCCACTTTCTTCCTTTGGCGGTTTCCCAACTTCCTCTCTGACCTGCGCCAATTACTCCAGGCTTTTCTCTGTTCCAAGCACTGGGAAAAATTCTCTTCAGCTCTTCTCAAAAATCTCCCCTGCAGTTCCACTTGCTCAGGACACTTCTGCTGTGGATTCCCCTCCTCATTCTCACTCTTTGTCTTGCCACCTGCTGGGGGAGAGAGAGAGAATCCAGGCAGGAGTCATTGCTTGGACTGGTAGAAAGGACAGAAAGGGGAACAGCAAAGAGGGAAAACACAACACAATAACTGTTGGGGAGACTGAGAAATTGGATTCTGCCTCCACATCCCATCCGAACACTGACAGGGAAGTGAAGTCAGACAGAAAACTCCTGACAGCTAACAGGATGGGTGGGATGCCATGAGTGATATCTACCATGATGACATGACACCTGTTGACCAGAGCCCGACCTGGGTGAGATGAGGCAGAACTGAGGGGGCTCAGACCACATTTTGGGGATTTTCAGCTTTTTCATTTCTGTGTCAGTGTCATGGACTCCTCACCTGTGCGGGTATCTCTTGGGAGCTTCCTTTCCTCGGAGGCCTGGAAATCTGGGACCCACGGCTCTTCTCCTGCTTCCAGCCGGGCGACCAGGTCAGGTTTGGGAATGGGAAATCCTGCTCAGGGGGTGAAATCAGGCATGATCAGAGTGCACTGAGGATCATTGGAGTATTTGTTACAAACGCATATCTTGAGTTTAACCTGGCCCCATAATTTCCTAGGGGGTAGTGGGATCTGAACAGATGGGAATGTGGTCACTGAACCCCCTTTGGAGAGGCTAATATCTGAAGGGGAGCAGGAGTTGTTACACCCTCACTAGGAGTTTTCAGGATCTGTGTGCTCTGGAGGACTTGCTGAGATGCACACAGCTCTGGTGTTAAACCCCTGCCTATGTCTAAACCTCCAGGACCCAGAGCCCTCCCCACAGATGGAGCTAGTCCCAGGAAGGGAGGTGCACAGAGATTCTGTTTGTGAGTGAGAATTAATGCAGATAGGACAGTGGTTCTCAAATTGTGGGTCAGGATCCCAAAGTGGGTCACGCGACCCCATTTTAAAGGGGTCTCCAGGGCTGGCGTTAAGACTTGCTAGGGCCTGGGGCTGAAGCCAAAGCCTGAGTACCCCCAGTCCGGGGCCGAAGCCAAAACATGAGCCCCCACCTCATCTGAGGCTGAAACCGAAGCCTGAGCCCCTCCACCCTGGGCTGAAGGTGGGCTTCGTTCTCGGTCTGAGGCTTTGGTTCCCCCTCCCAGGGTCGTGTAGTAATGTTTGTTGTCAGAAGGGTCACAGTGCAATGAAGCTTGAGAACTATTGAGATAGGATAATACACTGCTTCTGCACCCGTGAGAGCTGGAGGGATGGGTGTGAATTAGCATGTCCATTAAGCTCATGACTCCCCTATCCCGTTGGAGAGGGTATGGAGTCAATGGCTCTCTTACACTGGAGCTGTGGATTATGTGACCCATTCCCCTCTAATCTGGCTGACCCGAGAAGACCCAGACCAGATTCAGAAATGCAGACCCCATGGCTTCAAACAACAAACACGAATCCTTACCCAGTGAGGTCACAGTCTCATAATTTTCCTGCATGACATCCCTGTAGAGAGCTCTCTGATCGGGGTCCAGCAGAGCCCCCTGCCCCTCGGTGAAATACACAGCCACCTCCTCAAAGGTCACCGGCATCTGAAACAAAAGGTGCTCACCACTTAGTGCCTGCTGCCCCAGCCACAACCCCACTATTCATGGGGGAAGAAGCATAAAAATAGGACAGCTCTGGGAGAACCAGAGGGGCAGAATCCCAACCCCACTCTGCTCAGAGTGGCCAGGAAGCCTCAGGGAACAGAGAGAAGGTGAGAGTTCTTTGTCCCTCCCAGCAGACGGAGGAGGGCAGGGCCTTCTCATTTACCACACACCTACTAGGCACAGGCTGATGCGGGAAGCAGAGCTCTGCGCAGGGGACAGGGACAGGAATCCCAGCACCATCCCTGTGCATTGCTGTGCAGTCTCTGGGAGTGGGTTCAGGCTCCAGCACTCTGGTCCTGTTTTCCCTGTCCTATCTAGGGGGTTGTTTCCTGTTTCAGAAATGAGTGAATGTTCACCACGCCAATGGGCCTGGTCATAAATCAGGCCCTAGACTGAGCATGTCCCAACAAGTTGATCACACCCTGTCCCCGTCCCTGCTTCACCCTGTGTATTTCCTGCCCCTCCCCCTCTACAACAACCCTCCCCACCAGCTCCCCCGCAAAATATCCCCTACCTGAGCTGGATCCATCACATCCATTTCGCTTCCCCGTCCCCCATGAAGATGGGATGATCTGGAGCAAAACGTGGTCATTATTCTGCAGCCTATCAGAGTGAGAAGGACAACTGGGGAGGCTTCTGAATTAGTGTTAGTTCATTTCACACCCCGATTCCCCCCCAGGCTCTTTCCCTACAGACAGACACTCTAGACTCCGCCATGGTGGGGAAACCCTCAGTTACATTATTACAAACACAGACTAAACCCACAAGACACTTTTTACACCCTCCCAGTAACCAAGCCTCTGAGCCAAATGCCAGAAACAAGCAGAATCACAGGAGCCACTTTGGGGAATCCTCCCTGACACTGTCCCCAGGGCAGCATGTTCCCCCAGCAGCGCGGGGACTAGGCAGAGGCAGGAATTGGCTTTTCCTCTCTCTGCTCCTCACCTTCTTCCCAGCAAAGTCAGTCAATCTGCCCTGAGGTGCTGCAGGAAATGGAGCTGGGCAGGGCAGGAAGCCTGGAACCTCCCTCCCCATTTATTGCTCTTGCTGCCCCTTCCAGTCTCTCCTGCTTCTGCATGGAAGAACAGATTACTGTCCTGCGAAACTGTGGGCTTTTCTCTCTAATAGCTACTGCCACTGCTAACAGGAATGTGAGACAGAATGTATTGAGGGCAGCAGCTCTGGGACTCGCAGACCCCGGAAGCATAGATGGGGTGAGGATGAGCTGTTTGTGCAGAGTCACTTTCCTGCCTGTCCCCAGCACTTTCCCCCAGGTCTCTCTCCTCACCTGGAATCTCCAGCAGAGCCTGGGTCTGCCTTAGGGGCTGGTTCCAGTCACATGAGCAAGTCCCCCATCGACTGGGCACACAGGGGCTTAATGATGGCCTATCCCAGCACAGACCCCGCTGGGGAGCAGCAACTGCTCCCAGATCACAATGGAAGCAGCATCATGTGCGCTAGGAAACTCGGGTAGCTCTAGGATCCTGAGCAAAGAGACTGACACTGGCCTTCTCTTCCTTAACAATCACCAGAGACCTCTGCTGGGGGCAGCTAATGACTGAGCCTCCCTGTGCTGCCCCTGCAGCCCCCAGGGACAGTCAGGCCAATGCTGATCTCACACTGGAACTGGAGAACCAGTTTAAACCAGTATTTTGTACTTGAACCAAAATGGGGGAGTGGCAATATATGTGAAAGAAAGCATAGAATGAAATGAAGTAAAAATCTTAAATGAACCAAACTGCACCATAGGATCGTAATTCTATGCTCTAATAAGAATATAGCAATAGGGATATATTGATAGTGACTGTGAAATGCTCAGGGAGATTAGAGAGGCTATTAAAATAAAAAACTCAATAATGGGGATTTCAACTATCCCCATATTGACTGGGTACATGTCACCTCAGATGGGAAGCAGAGATAAAGTTTCTTGACACCTTAAATGACTGCTTCTTGGAGCAGCTAGTCCTGGAACCCACAAGAGGGTATTCAGGACTAGTGGAGAAGTGGGTATTCACTCACGAAAGCTCCAATACGTCTGTTAGTCTATAAGGTGCCACAGGACTCTTTGTCGATTCTACAAGAGGGAGGCAATTCTTGATTTAGTTCTAAGTGAAGCACAGGATCTGGTCCAAGAGGTGAATATAGCTGAACCTCTTGGTAATAGTGACCATAATATAATTAAATTGAACATCCTTATGGAGGGGAAAACATCACAGCAGCCCAGCATTGTAACATTTAATTTCAGAAAGGGGGACTACACAAAAATGAGAAAGTTAGTTAAACAGAATTTAAAAGGTGCAACGCCAAAAGTGAAATCCCTGCAAGCTGCATGGAAAATTTTTAGACACCATAATAGAGGCTCAACTTAAATGTATACCTCAAATTAAAAAACATAGTAAGAGAACCAAAAAAGTGCCACCGTGGCTAAACAATGAAGTAAAAGAAGCAGTAAGAGGCAAAAAAGCACCCTTTAAAAAGTGGAAGTTAAATCCTAGTGAGGAACATAGAAAGGAGCATAAACTCTGGCAAATGACGTGTAAAAATATAAGTAGGAAGGCCAAAAAAGAATTTGAAGAACAGCTATCCAAAGACTCAAAAAATAATAGCAAAAAAAGTTTTAAGTACATTAGCAGCAGGAAGCCTGCTAAACAACCAATGGGGCCACTGCATGATCGAGATGCTAAAGGAGCACTCAAGGACGATAAGGCCATTGCGGAGAAGCTAAATTAATTCTTTGCATCAGTCTTCACGGCTGAGGATGTGAGGGAAATTCCCAAACCTGAGCCATTCTTTTTAGGTGATAAATCCGAGGAACTGTCCCAGATTGAGGTGTCAATAGAGGTGGTTTTGGAACAAATTGATAAGCTAAACAGTAATAAATCACCAGGACCAGATGGTATTCACCCAAGAGTTCTGAAGGAACTCAAATGTGAAATTGCACAACTACTAACTGTAGTCTGCAACCTATTGTTTAAATCAGCTTCTGTACCAAATGACTGGAGGATAGCTAATGTGACACCAATTTTTAAAAAGGGCTCCAGAGGTGATCCCGGCAATTACAAGCCTGACTTCAGTACTGGGAAAACTGGTTGAAACTATAGTCAAGAAGAAAACTGTCAGACACATAGATGAACATCATTTGTTGGGGAAGAGTCAACATGGTTTTTGTAAAGGGATATCATGCCTCACCAATCTACTAGAATTATTTCAGGGGTCAATAAGCATGTGGACAAGGGGGATCCAGTGGATATAGTGTACTAAGATTTTCAGAAAGCCTTTGACAAGGGTCCCTCACCAAAGGCTCTTAAGAAAAGTAAGCTGTTATGGGATAAGAGGGAAGATCCTCTCACAGATTGGTAACTGGTTAAAAGATAGGAAACAAAGGGTAGGAATAAAGAGTCAGTTTTCAGAATGGAGAGAGGTAAATAGTGGTGTCCCCGAAGAGTCTGTACTGGGACCAGTCCTATTCAACATATTCATAAATGATCTGGAAAAAGGGGTAAACAGTGAGGTGGCAAAATGTGCAGATGATACAAAAACTACTCAAGATAATTAAGACTCAGGCAGACTGCGAAGAGCTACAAAAGGATCTCTCAAAACTGGGTGACTGGGCAACAAAATGGCAGATGCATTTATCAACACTGAATTTCAAAGTAATGCACACTGGAAAACATAATCCGAACTATACATATAAAATTAGCTGTTACCACTCAAGAAATCTTGGAATCATTGCGGATAGTTCTCTGACAACATCCACTCAATGTGCCGCGGCAGTCAAAAAAGCGAATAGAATGTTGGGAATCATTAAGAAAGGGATAGATAATAAGACAGAAAATATCATATTGCCTCTATATAAATACATGATGTGCCCACATCTTGAATACTGCATGCAGATGTGGTCTCCCCATCCCAAAAAAGATATATTGGAATTGGAAAAGGGCAACAAAAATTATTAGGGGTACGGAACGGCTGCCATATGAAGAGAGAGTAATAAGACTGGGACCTTTCAGCTTGGAAAAGAGATGACTAAAGGGGGATATGATTGAGGTCTATAAAATCATGACTGGTGTGGAGAAAGTAGATAAGGAAGTGCTTTTTACTCCTTCTCATAACACAAGAACTAGGGGTCACCAAATTAAATTAATAGGCAGCAGATTTAAATCAAGCAAAAGAAAGGATTTTTTCACACAACGCATAGTCAACCTGTGGAACTCCTTGCCAGAGGATGTTGTGAATGCCAAGACTATAACAGCATTAAAAAAAACAAGATAAATTCATGGAATCATAGAATCATAGAAGATTAGAATTGGAAGAGACCTCAGGAGGTCATCTAGTCCACCCCTGCTCAAAAGGTTGGAGGATAGGTCCATCAATGGCTAATAGCCAGGATGGGCAGGGATGGTGTCCCTAGCCTCTGTTTGCCACAAGCTGGGAATGGGTGACAAGGGATGGATCACTTGATGATTACCTGTTCTGTTCATTCCCTCTGGGCACCTGGCATTGGCCACTGTCGGAAGACAGGATACTGGGCTAGACAGACCTTTGGTCTGACCCAGTATGGCCGTTCTTATGTTCATAATTTTGATTTACTGACTGAACTGGAAAAAAAAAAAGCAGGGAGGGGGATGGTTAAAATAAATATTCCTCATTTTTTAAGCTCAATATAAAAAAAATTATTCAGTGATCTTATTTTAATTTGAAGACAAGAAACTAACTAGCCAATTAACTCCCAGAATGGCCTGCCCCAGGATAGTGAGAAGAAAATGAGAAGAGAAGGGGGCCAGCCCACAAGCACAGGGAAGGAGAGGAGAAGCTTGGGAGCTGCCTGCACACCATGGGAGGCAGAAGGGGGCCCATAGGTAGAGGAACCATCTCTGAGATGATCTCCGGGCCCTGAAGTTCATAAACTCTTCAAGTCCAGGGGCAAAAGTAATAGCTCCACAATCTTCTCCTCTTAGACAGGCCTCCTTCCACCCTCCCCAACCCCTGGGGCAGCTCCTCCCTCCAGTTGCCCCACTTGAACCACGGTTCATGCTTCAAATTCCCTTCCCCACTGAAGCCAGCTGCACAGCCCACTCCCAACCCCCCTCCCTCCCCCCGGCACTATTTGATAACCTCATCCAACACACACACACACCCCTACCCCCAGATAGATACTTTTTTTCATACATATATCTTGATGCTAGATATCAATCCCCACTCTCAGCAGAGGACAAAGTCAAGGCAAAATTTCATTACACCAAAACATGGAAGAAGATGGAAATACTTCAATCAGAAGTAAGAAATAATGATGTAATAGAATCAATATCAGACACGTTTGAAATTGAAAAATGAATTGGAACTTCTTCTGAAAGTTTGTGAAATCTCCAAAAAGGAATGGATATCTGGATAACAGAAAGCCCAAAAAAGGATCGGGACAACTCTTGATTGATTTGTAGATGAGCCACATCTCAATAAGAAAGAAAACAGAGCAAACTACTGGGAACATCAGAAAAATGTCATGCCCAAGCTAAATCAACTAGCAAAAATTGTACCGGCAGTTCCAGCAACACAAGTGAGTGTTGAAAGAAAATTTCCAGGCATCAAATGTATCCTTTCACTGCAGAGGTCCAATATTGCAAAGCAAAAGATGTTATTTTAGGTTGCTCAAACAAATTGTGCATAAAAAAAATTGTGTTCTTTTGACAACACAAAAACCCTAGGAAATCTCACATAAAGTTAAAAGTTAAAAAAAATAAATAAAGAGCCAAAAATGAAAACAGTTTTCATTTTAAGTTGCAGCTCTCTTTTCTGAATTAACCTCCACAAAGATTGAAATATGATTTAAAACAGTAACTGAAGTTTTATATTTGTTTCTTTGGGTGGCTTGAACCAGAAATGAAACTGAACATACTGAATGCAACTGAACCTGAACCAAACCAAAATAAATACAGTTGGACTCCTTGCCTGCTGTTGCTAGCAGTGACTCTTGTTTGACCCAGAATCCTCCACAGAAATCAGAGCAGGTCCCAAACATTTAACATTCAGGAGTCAGACCCCCAAATAGTGACATTGTCTTAAAAAATTAAAGATTAAATTAGGGCAGGGTGGGGGGTTGAGGTATTTGCCTTGTAAATTCTGAGCCCTTAGGGGGAAATCCCCTGTCTACACCCCGCCCCCATGCTTGTTTGATCACCTAAAGGGAAAAAGATTCCCCACTGGCTGCTGGGCGGGACAGCCCTCTACCCCACCCCATGGGCTTGGGGAGCTGCCATTGTATCTTTCACCATCCCCTACCCTCTGGCTCGCCCTTCCCCAGCCAGTCTCTGCTTACTCTCATGCCTCCCCACAGTCCCCCATTTCTTTCCTTTTATCCCCCCACTCAGTTTCCCTCTAGTCTAGCTCTGTTCCCCTGAGCCCCAGAATACGCCCCCTGCCCCTTGATTCCTGTGGATTCCCTCAGCGTCCCCACATCCTGATGGCCCCATCCCGCCCCCTCCCGCATCCCTGCCCCCTGGCTCTCGGAGCCCCCTTCCCCTCTTCAGCCGCCTTCTGGCTTCCCACACGTTGCTCTCCCACCCCCAATCCCTCCCACTCACTGCAAAACATGAGAGCTGGCAGCCATCTTTCCTCTGCCCAATGCAAGGAATCGCAGCCAGCCCAGCTGGGAGCAGCCTGGGGCATCCCCCTGCCCCTGCAGACAGGCTACAACCGGGAGCGTCTCTCCCTGGGGAGAGGGGTGGTGGGGAGGTCTCACCTTCTCTCCATGGGGGGCACAGCCTGGGAGCAGGGCTCTGGGTCCCAGTAAGTGGGGGGGACAGGCTGGGGTCTCCCTACTGGGAGAGTCTCTCGGGGAGCAGCGAGAATGTTCCTCCCCCGCCTGCAGCCAGGGCTCTGGGGTCCCCAGCGGCAGCAGCCGAGGCCCTGGGGTCTCGCAAGGAACGTGGACGGCACCACAACAGAGTCACTGCAGCGACTGCAATTCACTCCTGCTGCCAGGCTGAGTGACCCCGGGAATCGCTCCGCTCGGCGCCTCCTGGGTCCTAGCGCGACCGGGTGTACTGGGTCTCTTCTCCACTGCGAGCCCTCTGTCTGGCTCATGGAGTTGTCAGTGCTATGTGATTGTCCTCAGGTTATTTGTAGGGTCAAATTAACCCACCACTGGGCTGTAGGAAAAAACCCTCCAGTTCTCCCCCTTTTCCCCCGCAGGGCTACCTGCTGCTCCTCACCCTGCCAGTGTAACATTGCCTGCCGGGTTTGCTACTGTCTGGTAGCAGTTATTAACATCTGTGTATTCTCCCTTTTGCTGCCCAGTCAAAATTTGCTGCTTCTACCTTTCCCCATCCTACAGTCCCAGGGCAGTAAGTTGTGATGGATGGAGGCATTCCCACCACAATTTGGTACCTCTCACCTTTTCCCACTTTCTGGTCCAGAGGTAACAAACTGTCATGGATGGGATTCATCTGTCATAGTTTTCCTGCCTGTGGCTTTCTCCATCCTTTGGTCCAGGGCTGGTAAATTCTGATGGATGGAGACATTCCCAACACAATTTTCTACCTCTCACCTTTCCCCATCCTCTACCTTTCCCTATCTCCTCATCCACGGGTAGAAATTTTTCATGGATATGGGGATATGCCTGTCACAATTTGCTACCTCTATCTTTTCCCATCCCCTTCAGGGGCACCCGAACAGAGGGGCCAAACGGCCATGGCCCTCCCACTTTTGAAAGTGAACGGGCCTGGCCTGTCCACTTTCCTCCACAGACCCATCTCTTTTTCCTGCCACATGTCTTTCCCCTGAGGCCCTGCCCTGTGGCCAGGCCAGAAGCTGGAGGCCTGCTTGGGTAAGAGAAGCCCAGGAAGACCAGGCAGCTGTGAGAGGCCACAGACCATCCACCTCCCCGAGGTGGGGGGGCCCAAGAGCAGCCCCTGGCCAATGTCCTTGCTCCCCGAACCTCCTGCCCAGCGCAGATGGAGGGTACATGGCTCCCAACAGCTGCCTGGGTGGCTCTTACCATTGCCTTGTTGGGGTAAGAGCTGCATGGGCAGTTGTGGGGAGCTGAAGACCCTGCACCTGCCCTGGATGGGGGGCGGGGACATGGGCTGCAGGCTGCTCTTGGACCCCCCACCTGGCAGGTGGAGGGGCCCAGGCTGCCTGGCCCGACTCGAGCTTCCAGCTTCATCAAGGGGCAGGGCCTCAGGGGGATGAGGAGCCTGGGGCAGGTGAGGGGCCTCAGAAGGGGCCTTACCCCTGCTTGTGGTCCAGACCTTTCTTTATCCTCTGATTCAGATGTAGCTAGTTGTGATGAATCGGGATATGCCTATCATAGTTTGGTTCTTTTACTTTTCTCCATTCCTGGTGCAGAGGTAACAAATTGTGATGGATAGAGGTACACCTGTCACTGTTTTCCTACCTCTGCCTTTCCTCATCTTCAGGAGCGGGATAGCAAATTCTGACAGGTGGCAGTTTCATCACAATTTGCTACCCCATCAGCGAGCCGTGTCTGTCACAGTTTGCTACCTCCACCTTTCCCCATCTTCTGGTCCAGGGGTAACAAATTGTGATTAATGGGGGTGCACCTTTCAAAATTTGCCACTTGCTGCCCTCTTTCCCCATTCTTTGGTCCAGATGTAGCAAATTATGACATACACAAATTCATCTGTGTCACAAATTGCTACCATTGTGTAATTCTATTTTAAATTTGGACACAAATAAAGGTATTTTTATTATCTGGAAAAGCATTCTACAGAGTTAAACTGCAGGGCTGTTGTATGTAACCTCGTGAATGAAGGTGTTATTTCTTTATTAGTCTCTTTCCATTGTAGATTAGGCTGTCAGGAGTAGCTGAGGAACATGAATACTGACCTGAGGACTGACTATCACAAACCAGGGCACAAACCACAAACTGGCTGTGTGTTCTACAATTAGATTTCACCAACCAAGTATCAAGTGTGAACTCTTCAAGCACTGTAACAGCTTTACCATGGAGTTATAGACAATCCCCTAAGGGACTATAAGTCTTGCCACCCATACAAGGCTACCTTTGTGATAGATGGTCCAAATCATAACAGTATTCTGGTTTCTCCCAATCCCAAAGGACCAGTCACTTACCCCAGGTCAATTGCACATCAGATCTCAGACCAAAGACAATGCTTGTAACCAATCCTATAATAAATTAACTAACGGTTTATTGGCTAAGAGAAGGAAATGAGTGTTATTTAAAAGATTAAAGCAGGCAAATGTACACACACAAACGAGTTACAATCATAAGTTTCAAAAGGTAATAGAAGCTTCTATGATAAGCAAGCTCTGTATGTCCTTTAGGACTAGCCCAAGCTGAGCAGCTGCAGCTCTCGCACTTTGTGCCTAAAACATCTCCCCTCCCCCGCCTCCAAGCAGCATAGAGATAAAGTTTCTTGTGGCCAGGCATTGTTATTCCCTTCCCCCAGAGTTCAAACTGATTGCTTATGCCATCAACTGAGTCTTTTGTCCACAATAGCTTGTCTGATGTCTGAAGACCTTCTTGTGTTGGGCAGGAGAAGACATCTCCTGTGATACACTAGTATTTCATACTTGGCAATGCTTCTCTCCTGACTGTGGGGTTTTCCCAGCTTCACAACAAACACTTTTATAGTTACCAAGCAGATACTTAAATGTTACCCTATAAGATAGGATGCAGGTGTTAGAAGTGAAATTAACACAGGCAGCAACTGACAAGCATTTCATAAAGTCCAAATACTGAACACATCTCTATAACTCTAATGCCTATTTTAACAACATTAACACACAGGTGAGCCGGACTGGTTTCCAACCATCCATTTGTCAGTGTTCAGTGAGGCCTAGGGGCCTTGGCATGAGCTGACACCTGGTCTGCCAGCATCACACAGGCCACACCGTTCCTGCAGAGCCGTAACGAGGGCGAGGCGACTGAGGCACTCGCCTCGGGTGCACAGCAGTTAGGGGCGCAGAAGGCGGCAGCCAGGGGTGCCCACTCCTCCCCCGCGGCCGAAGCCACTGCTGAGCTGCCTGCGGCGGGTCCGCCAATCCCACGGCTTCGGCGGCAATTCGGCAGAGGGTACGGTCGTTCCTCCCCTGCCGCCGAGGCCGGAAGCCGTCACTGCAGGAGGTCCTTCCTCCCCTGCCGCCGAGGCCGGAAGCCGTCACTGCGGGAGGTCCTTCCTCCCCTGCCGCTGAGGCCGGAAGCCATCACTGTGGGAGGTCCTTCCTCCCCTGCCGCCGAGGCCGGAAGCCATCACTGTGGGAGGTCCTTCCTCCCCTGCCGCTGAGGGCGGAAGCCATCACTGCGGGTGGTCGTTCCTCCCCTGCCGCCGAAGCCGCTGCTGGGCTGCCTGCGGCAGGTCCGCCGGTCCCGCGGCTTCGGCGGCAATTCGGCAGAGAGTACGGCGGCAGAGAGTTCGGGGGGAGGGAGATCTCAGTGGTTTGAGCATTGGCCTGCTAAGCCCAGGGTTGTGAGTTCAATCCTTGACGGGGCCATTTGGGGATCTGGGGCAAAACTTGGGAATTGGTCCTGCTTTGAGCAGGGGGTTGGACTAGATGACCTACTAAGGTCCCTTCCAACCCGGATATTCTATGATTCTATGATGCTATGATTAACACAGGCTGACCCGGAAAGGTGCATGACGCACGCATCTTTCGGAACACTGACCTGTTCAAGAAGCTGCAAGCCGGGACTTTTTTCCCAGACCAAAAGATCACCGTAGGGGAAGTCGAAATGCCCATTGTGATCCTTGGAGACCCCGCTTACCCTTTAATGCCGTGGCTCATGAAACCCTACACAGGGAGCCTGGACAGCAGCCAGGAATGGTTCAACTACAGGCTGAGCCAGTGCCGAATGACTGTGGAGTGTGCTTTTGGCCGTTTGAAGGGCCACTGGTGCTCCCTTTATGGGAAGCTGGACTTGGCCGAAGACAGATCCCCGTGGTTATATCGTGCTGTACCCGCCATAATATTTGTGAAGGGAAGGGTGAAAGCTTCACTCAGGCATGGGCCTCGGAGGTTCAGCACCTGGAGGCTGAGTTTGCACAGCCAGAGAGCAGGGCTATTAGAGGGGCCCAGCGCAGGGCTGCAAGGATTAGGGATACCTTGAGGGAGCAATTTGAGGCTGAAAGCCACCAGTAATGTCTGTTGCTCTGCACGGGAGTTAAATGCAGTGGCTGTGTTTGGTACACTGAATTGCAGTGCTTGTTGCTTTCGTGGGCTAAGGTTTATTTTGCTCTATCTATGCACTAATAAAGTATGTTTCAAAGTGAAAAACTCAATTTATTGAAAAGAAAATTCATTTATTAAAAAAAAAAAAAGTCACACAGAAATATCAAAATGGCAAGGGGGTGGGGTGGGGACCGGTTCACTCAGACTTGAGTATGTCCTGATTTCATACTCTGGAGTGCTGTGGGTGTGCACTGAGTGCTGCACTTCAGGATGGCTATAAGGCATGTTGAAGGGGGTTGAGTGCAGTGGATAAGGGTCGTCGTTTTCCTGGGTGGATGATGAAGCTTGGGGTGTAGGAGGCAGCTGGGGGTGGTAAGAACCCGGATGTTGGGGAAAGTGGGTTGGAGGAGACATGGGGGCACAAGGGAAAAAGTTTTGGGACAAGGGCTGCAGGGGGGGCGAGCACTGTAGTGTTCCGCTTTCATGGCGACAAGCGCCTGGATAGAGTCCACTTGCTGCTCCATTATGCTAATCAGCTGGTCCGTGCTTTGCCGCCGGTGCGTTGCGTTTTCCTGGCGGATCCTCCTTTCGCTCTCCCTCCACTTCTGTGCCTTTCGATTCTCTTCCACGGATTGCTCCATCACTTGTAGCATTTCTTCTTTGCTTTTTCTCTTTCTCTTCCGGAGTCTTTCCAGTCTCTCTGCCAGTGATAAGATGGACTGCTGAGATCTCAAGATTGTGCCTGTAAAGGCAAAATGCAACACTTAACAGAGGAAGCATTGTACACACCAGACAGAGCAATGATTCCCCCGCACTTAAGGAGGGAAATCACGATCCATACAAAACCATACTTTACTTGTCCCAAAGCGAGTGCGTATAAGCCACGGGAGTCCCAGAAATGGTGAGTAAGCATAGGGTTAAGGGAGACTGATTGTTTCATGGCTGTACTGTCCTCTGGGTTTCTGTGCCTTGGGAAGAGCCAACAGCTGCAGGGGGCACCTACACTGAACACTGTCCCAACATTCTCCACAGGAGTTTGTCCTGGAAGATATCTCGCGGCTGAGTGTGACCGGGGAAGCAAGGGAGGGTCTTCTATTACAATGTGGCTTTCGCCCTGGCCCATACGCAGCTTGCCTGTGTGCAGGAATGGTCCCCTCGCAGCAGAGTGGCGTGGACACATTAGCCTGACTGGGACAAGAACCACGCTGGCTCTCCCAATAAACCTGCGCAGGCGCATTGCCCACGTTCTGGCTGAGACTTTTGAAGAGATCACCGATGCTGATTACCGCGATGTAATAGACCACATCAATGTGCTATTCCGCATCTAGGCATGCATGCAGCCCTTACCCTCCTTGCCCAAAGAGCCCGCACCTAAAAACTTCCTTCCTGAAGAAAAAAAACGCTTACCAGGAACCTACTCTGGTGTTTGTCCTTCCCCAAGCATTGGACGATGTGACTGACTGCCTTCCTCCTGGCTCAAGAAGAGCTCCTGGCTGCATGCCAGGTGCCCCCCTCCCCCCATGCCCAGGTTTCCCTGATAGCCCCATTGGCCTTGCACAGCTGCCCCTCCTCCTTCCCTGGTGCCTTCTCTCCCATTCTATGCTAATTAGGTGACATTCTTGCCCACAGGTAGCCTGGCTGCTCGCCCAGCCTAGCCCAGCCCAGAAATGCCTCCTGTGCCCAGACAAGGCCAGGGCCATGGGAGGATGCTGGTGTGAGTGGCAGACAGGTGCCAGTTGGCCAAGCAGAGAGGCTGGAACAATGTGTACAGTGGGGTGCTGAGAGCCATTGAACCAAACTGTAAACCCTGGATATGATGGAAACCACTTCAAGCAGCACCTCTAATTCCAGTACCTATGAGGCCAAGGGGCCCATGACTCAACTGACCACTGCCAAACATACGGCAGAATGTTAGAATGGTTAAAACAGGTTTAGCAATATAAGGATGTGTTTAGTGTTTAGACGTTATTGAATGCCCGTGAGTGGCTGCCTGTGTTACTTTCACTTACAGAAACCATATCCCATATGGCCAGGTAATACGTGCGCCGTTGTGTTCTTAGCTCCGTGACTGTGTAAGTCACCAGACAGCAGAGAAGTGTTCAGTACTGTAAAGTGCTGATCTTCAATCAATGTTATGTCTTTCCCAAAAGGAAAAGTCCATCAACACCAAATGATTATTGTGGGACGTTAAAGAGGACAAAAAACTTTCTTGTTCTTCTCTCCCCCCAGGAGCATGTTCTGCCCGCTGCTCCTTGTAACAACCTTTTATGTACTTGAAACTGTTATCATGTCCCCTCTCAGTCTTCTCTTCTCCAAACTAAACAAACCCAATTTTTTCAATCTTCCCTCATAGGTCATGTTTTCTAGACCTTTAATCAGTTTTGTTGCTTTTCTCTGGACCTTCTCCAATTTGTCCCCATCTTTCCTGAAATGTCGCACCTAGAACTGGCCACAATACTCCAGTTGAGGCATAATCAGTGCGGAGTAGAGAAGAATTACGTCTTGTGTCTTGGTTATAACACTCCTGCTAATACATCCCAAGTTGATGTTCGCTTTTTTTTATAACAGAGTTACACTGTTCACTCATATTTAGCTTGTGGTCCACTATGACCCCCAGATCCCTTTCTGCAGTACTCCTTCCTAGACATATTGTATGTGTGCAGCTGATTGTTCCTTCCTAAGTGGAGTACTTTGCATTTGTCCTTATTGAATTTCATCCTGTTTACTTCAGACCATTTCTCCAGTTTGTCCAGATCACCGGGGTCAGCACCAGCTCAGGGGCTGTGCCAGGCACTGCAAAGATACCCCTGTGGCCAGGGCACCACTCAGCACCATTGTAGCAGGAGGGGGATAAGGAAGGCCCTTGACCGATGCTCTGTTCCAGCTGGTGCAAGTCTCAGCCCCTGGGAGACAATGGCTACACTTACGAGTTACAGCGCAATAAAACTGCCTGCAGCGCTGTAACTCATTAACTGGCTACACTTGCAAGGCACGTGCAACAGTGTATCTGCTCAGATACAGCGCTGCATGTACTCCACCTCCCCGAGAGGAATAGCTACTGTTGCAAAGTGGGTGGAACGTTGGTCTTTCAGTGTAGCCGAGGAACAATGCAGTTACTGATCTCCAGAAGCTGCCTTTGTTTTGAAACGGCACTTCCGGGTTGGAGTTCAGAGCGCCGTTGTTGAGGTGCTTTACAAAAAACCAAACACAGCTACTGTTTGCAGGTGGTGGGGGGGGCGAAGAGGGGAGGGGCTCCGTTAGGAATGCCGGCAGCAAAGTTGCCTTGGACAGAGACGGCGTGGGGGGGGGGGGGAGAAGAACGGCGGGGGGGGAGGGGGAAGGCTCCGTTTCCTCTCTTTTATCTGCTCTTTAAAAACAAACAAAGCCCCTGCTGTTTGCTTTCAGTGATTGAGAGAGAGGCAGGGGATGTGGAGGTGTGGAAATAATGAGCTGACACTCTGTGGAGATTCCAAAAACCCACTCTCTCTCCAAAAACACTCCCTGTCAAAGTCCCCCTCACCCTCCCGATTTGAAAAGCATGTTGCAGCCACTTGAATGCCCATAATGCACCGCTCCCAATACAGCTGCAAATGCCTCAAATGTAGCCACCTTACTGCGCTGGCAGCTGCCAGTGTGGACAGGCTGCAGCGCTTTCCCTACTCAGCTGTACGAACACGGGTTTAACTAACAGCGCTGTACATCTGCAAGTGTAGCCAAGGCTGAAGGTGCAGGGAGGCGTTGCTGCTCCTGCCCTCACCGTGGGAATGTGGGGATCACACACCAGGCTTGGGAGTAGCAGCAGGGATTAGTGTCATCCAGCGTGGGGACCCTGCAGCTGACCAAGGCCTGAGCCACCCAGGGGAGGGATCTCAGCAGGTGAACGACCAGCATTAGCACTAAGCTGCTGTTATGCTGCTAATGAAAGCAGCGGGCACTGGAGCACAGCTGCTCCCGGGCCGCACTGCGAAGGGCACGTTACCGCCTCTGGCCAGGGAGTTGTGGGAGCCATGTGGGGCTGGGGAAGCTCAATGGATGAGCACCCTGCAAGGAGCCAGCACTGGAGAGGGCAACTCAGGCCCTGCAGACAGCCAGATGCTGCCCAGAGGGCAGCCACACTTACCTCGAATACCAAGTTGCAGCCCACAGAGCCCAGTTCTCAGTGCTCCACCCTGATCCCAGAGGCGTCTGCTCAGATCCATGTGGAGCATTGCATGTTGGGTCCTGGGCTGCACGCTGCCTACCCCTGCTGTAGCAGCCACGGGGCAGTCTTTCAAGGCACAGCCTGTGTACCCACAGGCTGTACTCCTCCTGAGCTGCAGCTTCCAGGCTGCTCTGGCTGCCTGGGTCCATGAGCGGGACCATGAGTGCAGCAGCCAAGAAGCACAGAGAGGAGAGCACTGGGGCCTTTCTTCCCTGTGCCTTTTCCATGGACTGAATCTTTCCCATGGATGGAACAGGTGGGTCCCGCGGGGATCAGTTCTGGGTCCGGTTCTGTTCAATATCTTCATCAACAATCTAGATAATGGCATAGAGAGTACACTTACAAAGTTTGCGGATGATACCAAGCTGGGAGGGGTTGCAAGTGTTTTGGGGGATAGGATTAAAATTCAAAATGATCTGGACAAACTACAGAAATGGTCTGAAGTAAATAGGATGAAATTGAATAAGGACAAATTGTTCCACTTAGGAAGGAACAATCAGTTACACACAAACAAAAAGGGAAGAGACTGCATATGAAGGAGAACTGCAGAAAGGGATCTGGGGTCATAGTGGATCACAAGCTAAATATGAATCAACAGTGTAACACTGTTACAAAAAAAGGAAACATCATTCTGGACTGTATTAGCAGGAGTGTTGTAAGCAAGACATGAGAAGTAATTCTTCTGCTCTACTCTGCACTGATTAGACCTCAACTGGAGTATTGTGTCTAGTTCTGGGTGCTACATTTCAGAAAAGATGTGGACAAATTGGAGAAAATCCAGAGAAGAGCAACAAAAATTATCAAAGGTCTAGAAAACATGACCTTTGAGGGAGGATTGAAAAAATTGGGTTTGTTTAGTCTGGAGAAGAGAAGATTGAGGGGGGATATGATAGCACTATTCAAGTACATAAAAGGTTGTTACAAGGCCGAGGGAGATAAATTGTTCTCCTTAACCTCTGAGGATTGGACAAGAAGCAATAGGTTTAAATTACAGCAAGTGAGGTTTAGACTGGACATTAGGAAAAACTTTTTGTCAGAGTAGTTAAGCTCTGGAATAAAATGCCCAGGGAGGTTGTGGGATCTCCGTCATTGGAGGTTTTTAAGAGCAGGTTAGACAATCACCTGTCAGGGATGGTCTAGATTAGGGATCTCAACTTCAAATCACCATGAGGGCCACATGAGGACTAGTACATTGGCCTGAGGGCCGCATCACTGGCACCTTTTCATACAAAGATACAAAAGCCACCCAGCTCTGTCCCTGGCACCACCCGTACTCCACCCCTTCCCTGCCCCCATTCCAACCCCTTCCCCAAAGTCCTTGCCCCAACTGCACCCTCTCCCTGCCCCTATTCCAACCCCTTCCCCAAATCCCCACCACGGCCCCGCCTCTTCTCCGCCTCCTCCCCTGAGCACACCATGTCCCCGCTCCTCCCCCTCCCTCCTGGAAAATCCTAAGAACTGGGATATAGGCGGAGGAGTGGCTACGTGGCACGCTCGGGGGCGGAGGTGGGGGGTGAGGGGAGCTATGGCAGTCCTTCCATGAGTGCAGGGGACTGGACTAGATGACCTCTCAAGGGCCTTCCAGTTCTATGATTCTTCCAGGATGTTGCCCAGAGTGACAGTGGGGGTGCGCACAGCAGCTGTCTTGAACACAGCTAGACCTTGTGTGCAGGCTGCCCATTAGCGCTGGCTGTAGGGGGAGGAGGAATCAGAGATTCAGGAACTGGACTAGGACCCAGAAGAGCTGGATTCAGTTCCTGGCTTTGTCACAGACTCCCTGTGTGACATTGGGTAAGTCCCTGCAACTCTGTGCCTCAGTTTCCCATGTGTCATATGGGGATAATAATTCTGCTTTGTTTAAGTAGACCAGGAGTTCCTGGGCCAGGGACTATCTCTCACCAGGTGTCTGTAGAGTCCAGCACCATGGCTGGGACCTCCAAAATACAAGCAATTCTTATTAATCATTAATAACTGACCAGATGCTGGGGTTCTGTCCCCTACCTTCACAGAGCTATGACTCCCAGGTGGGCTCCCCAGGAGAGGGTGAGGGTCCCTGGCTGTGAAAAGCCCAGCACCTCGCAGACAGAGATAATTAGCTGATTGCTAAGTACTGAGTATTATTCATTACAGTGACTATATATTCCAATAAGCAGGAACTGTGCCTTATTGCAATGTGATTACAGTTTGCTCTGGGATTAATCAGGGAGCAGTTTTCTTTTTTTTTTAAATTCTGAAAGTCATTTTTAAAAAAATCTGTAAAGTCAGCATTAAAGTTGGGACATGAGTGCTGAGAAGCCAGAGGGTGGGGATCCAGGCACTGGCAGCCTGTCCTACTCCACCTGTCTAATGCCCAAACTGAGCTGCTGCCCTGGCCTTGCTGGACAGACGGGGGGGTTGAGATGGAGACCCCCCTGCTGAAGAACGAGCAGCGTGAATCCTTGAGGTGAGTGGGCCAGTCTGGTTGGTTTTTCTTGTAGCTTGTTTACAGTGTGGCCTGTTGGCGCCTGTGTGCCCAGGCCTCACTGGAGGTTGACTGTGGCAGCCAATTGCACCCGCTCACCTTGATTCAGCCTTCAGGTCATTAGTGACAAAGGTGGCCCCTGTACAGGAGGGAAGGTGCAATATAGGGGGAGCCGGCCAAGGGGCCCCATGCACAGAGCACAGGGGAGGGCCACACCCTACAAGAGGATTCAGAGGGTCTCAGATCAGAAGGGACCAGTGATCCCCCGAGTCTGAACTGCTGTGTAAGGCAGGCCAGAAGATTTCCTCAATCACGGAGCTGCCGGGTGTTTGGGCACGGTCCCCTGCCACAGGGAGAAATGCTAGGAGAGGGCGTGCCACGCAGCAGAGCCTTGGCTGGTTCCTGAGAGGACCCATCTCCATGCCTCAGCCTTTCCTGCAAGTGCATATGAAAGGACTGGAGGGGAATCCTCTGACGGGACCTGGCTTGGTTACTGGTCTCCAAGGTGATTTATGTGGGAACAGGGAACTATGGGAACCCCAGAGCCGAGAGGGGCCAGGCCCCAGCCTCCAGATTCTCAGAGCTCACAACCAAACCCTCCTAGCCGGGAGGGCTGGTGGGTGCCTTATGGTCCTGGGGACCAGGAGAGGCCTCAGCAGAGACAAGCTGCAGGCCTAGAGCTACTGCAGTAGCTGGCAGAGCCCTACCCAGGCGCCAGGGTCTTTGCTACCTGGAGAGCTGCTGTCCCCAGCGTGTGCCCAGTGCTAGCCAGCTACCCTCCAGGGTTGGGCGACGGGCTGAAGCTGTTTGGGATGCTCCCCCACGCCTCCTCATTGATGCTGCGTCTCGCAGCCTGACCCCGGAGACGGATATTTTTACCCTGCTTTGCTCACAGGAGGTGGGAGGAGCCTAGCAATGGCAGAGGCTGTGTTTTTACAGGGCTTTGGAGCGGAGCCCACGAAGCAGCTCCGGCGCAGTGGAGCTGCAGGTGTTTGCCTGGAGCTGGAGCAGAGTCGGAGCACAGCTCCAAAGCCCTGTGTTTTTAGACCATGCTGGAGTTTCTCGGGGAGATGATGGAGGCTGGGTTAGATGGCCAGGCTGCTTGGAGCCAGACGCTTGGCCCCAGATGTGAGAGAGATGCATTTCTGGGCTTGTTCTGGGTGAGTGTTTGGAGCCAGTTCCGCGCATGGGAGTGGGGAGAGCTGGGACACTCAGGGGCATCTGGCAGCTTTGTCCCCAGCTGGGGCACAGGGGAGATGGTGCCTCCACACCTGCACCCTGCCTCACGTCCCTCCTCTGCCCCATCCCTACTAGGCCCCATTCCCCAAGCCTCGCCTCCTTTGGTCCCACGCCCCAACCTCCCCCTCCCCCTGCCTTTTGCTTTCTATTTAACAGCCACAACAGATGCTTGATAAGATTATTCAGCCCAGGAGAGTCCCAGGGCTGACTGGAGGGACGATTAGTGCTGGCTGAGCCAGGCATGCTGCAGGCAGGCGCCGTGCAAGCTTCCCACGAAGCTCTGCAATGCTCCTCAATCCTGACCCACAGCCCCGTTATTCCAGCTTTGGGCTCTTCCCCCAGCTCTTCAGTGTTGACTTCTAGTCCCCTGCTTTTCCCAGCTTTCCCCGTCACTCCACCTAGTTCCCACGTGCAGCCCCTTCTTAACTCAGCGGTACTCTGCCATGTCCCTCCAGCCCAATGCATACCCTCTGCTATTCCAGGTGCGGGCTGCTCCTCCCCTCTCCACCCAGCATTCTGCAGTCACGACAACCTGCTGCTCCCCTTCCCTGCTGCTCCAGTCCAGGGCTCCCCGCACACAGGGCTCTGCATGGTTCTGGTAAACGTTTCAAATATAAAGAAGAAACTGGTGTTTGGGGTGGGGGGCTGTTGATCCCAGCATTTCCAAAAGACACCAGCACTGGTTAAAAATGGCGCAAATTCTCTGAGATCAAAGTTCTGCGCTCACCACATCCTGCAAAGTGTTTCAGTTTCACTGCAAAACTCAGGGCTGTGACAGATCTAGCTCCAGTTATTTGCATTCATTTAATTAGTTCCCTTCTATTCATGCCCCTGAACTGCTGGCTTCTCGAGGGAAATGCCTGCTGTGAGCAAGGAGCAGGAGCTGGTGTGCATTTGGAGTCAGAAATGAGCAGATGGAAATGAGCGTCCCGGGAATGGCACCTTCACATGGGCTTCCAGCAGGCACCAGGACAGGTTTGCAAAAGGGATCAGCATGTAGCAGCTCCCCTGGTGCGCAATGGAGAACATTTCCCTCCCTGCCCCCAGAACGCAACGGAAAGCATGCCCCCCCACCCACATGGAGTGCAATGGAGAATAGCGCCAGGAGGGGCTCTCCGGTTAGCACAAGTAATACACCTCCCGAAGGCGGTAGCTACATCAATGGAAAAATCCGGCTGCCCCCCAAACTGTGCCTGGGCCGGGGCTAGGGCAGCAGAGCTCCAGCTCTCGGAGTGGGGTTTTCAGACCCTGGAGCTATGTCGATGCAAGACACAGCTATGTCGATGCGAGCTTTCAGTGCAGGCCAGCCCAGGTGGTGTCTGGGACTTAGCCAGAGTCCCTCTCTCTGGCTCATCTGGTCAGGATAGGATGGCGAAGGCCCAGGGTCCCAGGAGATGGTGAGGGTGGCACCAGGATGGTGATGCTTGTTCCTTCCCTTTCCCCAGCCAGCATTTTGGATCCATCCATCTCCATTTCCCCCCTAGTCTCTTTCTGAGGCCCTCCAAAAGTGAGTGACAGGCCAAATAGCCCAGCCCCTCATTAACTAATGTCTACCAATAGGCCTAATTTCTGACACACTAATTTTGGTTCATGGATTTTCAGTCCCACACGTCTCTTGTTTACCCAGCGTGATCTGAACAGTCCCCGAGTTACACCACAAGGCCTTTTTATTTGGCTGATTCACTCTGTCTCCTCCTTGCACCTTTTCCCAGCAACGTTCATTGGGCTCCAATAGTGCGATGTGCTAGGAACTTATTCGCACATTTTACAGTTGCACTCACAATTAGAGTAAATTTGTTCTGTGGTGTACAGCACCCAGCACAACAGGGGCCCCGTCCTAGGTGCCGGGGTAATATTGACAGTGCATCACACGACCAGCCGATCACGGGGCATCCTGGATGTGCAGCCGGTGGTGCCAGATGCTGGAGGAGCTGTCGCTGAAGCCCTTCCCACAGTCAGGGCAGGCATAGGGGCGCTCGCCTGTGTGGGACTGCTGGTGGGTGGCCAGGTCTGTGCCCTGGCTGAAGCTTTTCCCACAGTCCCAGCAGGCTTAGGGCTGCTCCCCAGTGTGGACGCGCCGGTGCCGGACCAGCTGGGAGCTGACGCTGAAACCCTTGCCGCAGTTGGGACAGGTGTAGGGCTTCTCGCCCGTGTGGGTGCGCTGGTGCTTGATGAAATAGGAGCCATCACTGAAGCAGCGCCCACAATCCTGGCAGGCAGAGGGGCGCTCCCCAGTATGCGTGCGCCGGTGCTGCCGCAGGTGTGAGCTGCGGCCAAAGATCTTCCCACAGTCAGCGCAGGCATAGGGGCGCTCGCCTGTGTGCACCCGCTGGTGCTGCACTAGGTCCGAGCTCTGGCTGAACGTCCTCCTGCAATCTGGGCAGGCGAAGGGGCGCTTGCCCGGCAAGCCAGGCAGTGCCGGTGCCGCGTCAAGTGGGAGTTGCGGCTAAAGCTGCACTGACAGTCAGGGCACTGGTAGGGCCGCTCGCCCGTGTGAGTGCGCTGGTGGCGGAGCAGGGCAGAGCTGACAGCAAAGCTCTTCCCGCAGGTGGCGCAGGCGTAGGGACGTTCCCCCATGTGCACCCGTTGGTGCTGTGCCAAATATGCGCTCCGGCTGAAATGCTTCCCACATTCAGTGCAGGGGCTCCGGCTCTTGCCTGCGGGCGGCGTCCTACCACCCATGCTGTGCTTGAGAGCTCCCACATGGCCTACGGATTCACCCCGTCTCTCTTCCGGCTGGTTTCCCTGCTGACTCTCACGGGCTTCTCCCTGCCCAGGATTCTGGGAAATGTTCCTTTCAGCATCTCCGGACAGCACCCCCTGCGGTTCCACTCGCTCAGGACCTTCCTGCTGAGGGTTCTCCTCCTCGCTCTCACTCACCGTCCCATCACCTGCTGGGCCAGAGAGAGAATCCAGACAGGAGTCAGGCCCTGTGCCAGGGAGGAGGGAACCTCAGATGGGGAATGGGAAAGGACTGAACAAAACCAAATAACCGCTGGGGGGAGACCAAAACAGCAGAAGCTGAATCCCGCAATCCCCTCCCCAGAGCAGAGACAGGAGGGGACCAATTCTTCCTCCACATCCCACCCAAGCAATCAGGGGAAGAAGTCTGGTGGGAAGCGAGCTACTGCCAAGCGTCAGGGTGTGTGGGAAGCTGTGAGTGACATCTGCCATGAGGATATGGCACCTAGTGACGACAATCCTGGTCTGGATGAGATGAGGAAGAACAAGAGGAGCTCACAGGGCCTTGGTGGGAACCCCAGATGTTTTCCTTCACTTGCTTAGCCGATTCCTCACCTGTGTGGGTGCTCCTTGGGATTTCCAGTTCCTCAGAGACTGGGGACTGGGGACCCGGGGATCCTCCCCTCCTTCCATCAGTGAGATCACTTTGCATTGGGGAACCAGAAATCCTGCTCCGGGGGAAGAAAGCATAGATTTTAAGGTCAGAAGGGACTATTATGATCATCTAGTCTGACCTCCTGCACAATGCAGGCCACAGAATCTCACCCACTCACTCCTGCAATAATCCTCTCACTTATGTCTCAGCTATTGAAGTCCTCAAATCATGGTTTAAAGACTTCAAGATGCAGAGAATCCTCCAGCAAGTGACCCGTGCCCCATGCTGCAGAGAAAGGTGAAAACCCCCAGGGCCTCTGCCATTCTGCCCTTGAGGAAAATTCCTTCCCGACCCCAGATATGGCGATCAGCTGAACCCTGAGCATGTGGGCAAGACTCACCAACCAGACACCCAGGAAAAAATTCTCTGTAATAACTTCTAACATCCCATCACCGGCCATTGGGCCTATTTACCATTGATAGTCAAAGGTCAATTAATTGCCAAGATCATGTTATCCCATCAAACCACCCCCTCCATAAACGTATCTAGCTTAATCTTGAAGCCAGTTAGGTCTTTTGCCCCCACTGCTTCCCTTGGAAGGCTGTTCCAGAACTTCACTCCTCTGATGGTTAGAAACCTTCGTCTAATTTCAAGTCTAAACTTCCTGATGGCCAGTTTATATCCATTTGTTCTTGTGTCCACATTGGTACTGAGCTTAAATAATTCCTCTCCCTCCCTGGTATTTATTCCTCTGATATATTTAAAGAGAGCAATCATATCTCCCCTCAGCCTTCTTTTGATTAAGGTAAACAAGCCAAGCTCCTTGAGTCTCCTTTCATAAAACAGGTTTTCCATTCCTCGGATCATCCTAGTGGCCCTTCTCTGTACCTGTTCCAGTTTGAATTCATCCTTCTTAAACATGGGAGACCAGAACTGCACACAGTATTCCAAATGAGGTCTCACCAATGCCTTGTATAACGGTACTAACACCTCCTTATCTCTACTGGAAATATCTTGCCTAATGCATCCCAAGACCGCATTAGCTTTTTTCATGGCCATATCACATTGGCGGCTCATAGTCATCCTCTGATCAACCAGTACTCCGAGATCCTTCTCCTCTTCTGTTACTTCCAACTGATGCGTCCCCAGTTCATAACTAAAATTCTTGTTATTAATTCCTAAATGCATAACCTTACACTTCTCACTATTCAATTTCATCCTATTATTACTCCAGTTTACAAGGTCATCCAGATCTTCCTGTATGATATCCCAATCCTTTTCTGAATTGGCAATACCTCGCAACTTTGTGTCATCTGTAAACTTTATTAGCACACTCCTATTTTTGGTGCCGAGGTCAGTAATAAAAAGATTAAATAAGATTGGTCCCAAAACCGATTCCTGAGGAACTCCACTGGTAACCTCCCTCCAGCCTGACAGTTCACCTTTCAGTATGACCCTCTGTAGTCTCCCCTTTAACCAGTTCCTTATCCACCTCTCAATTTTCATATTGATCCCCATCTTTTCCAATTTAATTAATAATTCCCCATGTGGTACCATATCAAATGCCTTACTGAAACTGAGGTAAATTAGATCCACTGCGTTTCCTTTATCTAAAAAATCTGTTACTTTCTCAAAGAAGGAGATCAGGTTGGTTTGGCATGATCTACCTTTTGTAAAACCATGTTGCAATTTGTCCCAATTGCCATTGCCCTCAAGGTCCTTAACTACTTTCTCCTTCAAAAAATTTTCCAAGACCTTGCATACTACATATGTCAAACTAACAGGCTTGTAGCTACCCGGGTCACTTTTTTTCCCTTTCTTAAAAATAGGAACTCTATTAGCAATTCTCCAGTCAAATGGTACAACCCCTGAGTTTACAGATTCATTAACATCTTTTGCTAATAGGCTTGCAATTTCATGTTCCAGTTCCTTTAATATTCTTGGATGAAGATTATCTGGGCCCCCCGATTTACTCCCATTAAGCTATTCGAGTTTGGCTTCTACCTCAGATATGGTAATATCTACCTCTATATCCTTATTCCCATTTGTCATGCTGCCATTATCCCTAAGCTCCTCGTTAGCCTCATTAAAGACTGAGGCAAAGTATTTGTTTAGATATTGGGCCATGCCTAGATTATCCTTAACCTCCACTCCATCCTCAGTGTTTAGCGGTCCCACTTCTTCATTCTTTGTTTTCTTCCTATTTATATGGCTATAAAACCTTTTACTATTGGTTTTAATTCCCTTTGCAAGGTCTAACTCTACATGACTTTTACCCTGTCTCATTTTATCCCTACATGTTCTGACCTCAATAAGATAGCTTTCCTTGCTGATCCCTCCCATCTTCCACTCCTTGTATGCTTTCTGCTTTTTCTTAATCACCTCTCTGAGATGCTTGCTCATCCAGCTTGGTCTAAAACTCCTGCCTATGAATTTTTTCCCCTTTCTTGGGAAATGAGACCAGAATTGATTACATATTTCTCTAATAATTATTAGGCAAAGTAAACTCCTGAATTTAAGCCTAGCACCTTTCTGTGCTGGTGGCAGGTGTCACCCTAGCAGAGATAGTAAAGACCAGATAGTTCCTTCACCCCACCCCTTGTAAGTGCAGGGAACAGAAGACAGTGTTACAGAACACTGGACACCGAATGCAGTCACTACTGGGAGAGATTGAGACGGGGCTCAATGTTCAGAAAGGGAGGGAGACAACTTCTTTCTGTCATCTAATGATTATTCACCGCTATAGCAGCTTCAGACAAGGATCTGAAAGCACTTTCAAAACATCCTTGGAGGTGTCACATGGTATAAACACAGTAGATCAGGGGCTGCTGTTCATCCTGTCTGACAACACCAGAACAAGGGGATGGTCAATGCAATGGAATGGTGGTAAATTCAAAACGAATCAAAGGAAACTTGTTCTCCACACAGGACAGGTTTAGCTTGTGGGTGTTGCTGGTGTGTCTACACTAAATAAAACCCCCGCGGCTGGCCCATGTCAGCTGACAGGGGCTCACACAACTCAATCTGCGGGGCTGTACAATTGCGCAGTGTATATGTTCAGGTTGGGGCTGGAGCCTGGGCTGTAAGACCGTGGGAGGGTCCCAGAGTTTGGGGCTCCAGCCCGAGCATTAATGTCTACACTGCATTTTGAGAGACCCATAGCCCATGAGCCCAAGCCAGCCGCAGGTGTTTTACCGCAGTGTAGACATAGCCACTGAGGCCAGGATTCCGAAGCACAGGCTCCTGAGAGGGGCTTCCAGCTGCTGTGCAGCAGAAGGCAGGCACAGGGATAGGGTCAATGCATGCATGTGCCCGCTCCCACTGGGGCGGAAGTGCTGGGTCATTGACAGCTGTGCCCAGCGGCTGCGGAAGGCTACCATGCCCAGTGGGGAGTGATTTACACCCACTCACTCTGAGTGCAAATGGGTGCCCAAGGGAACAGGGAATTGGGACAAAGAAGGTTGAAGGAGAATACACAAAAGGAAGGACAATGGTAGATTTGCCGGGGGGGGAGGCGGGGTCATGCGGAATCATCCATCCCCATGCCTCACTGTTCTAGCTCTCATTCTCCTGCCCCTTCAAACCCACACCCTTGCCCTGGGGTTTGTCCCCAGCCCTCAAGCACCTTGTCCTTGGGGCAAAGGCACTGCCTTTTACTTGCCTGTAAAGGTCCCATCTCGCCATCAGCGGCAATATCGCAAAATAATGAGGATCTACCTTTTGCAGAGGGCAGAAGTGACACTCCCCCCTCCTCCCCCCGGGAAGTAAAGTGATGTCCCCCAGGCTGCACAACCAGTTAGTGTCAGAACCGGGGACAGAAGCCGAGTGAGAGTCTCTGGCCTGTGTTAGACAGGAGCTCAAAGCAGATGATCTAATGGCCCCCTCTGCCTTTAAACGCTATGACACACAGGAGTCCTGACTCCCAACCCCTCTGCTCTGACCTCTAGACCTTATTCTCCCCCCAGAAACAGAATCATACTTCCCCACAGAACCAGCAACAGAAACCAGGAGTCCTCTCTCCCACTCCTGCTCTGACCAGGGCTTCACTCCTCTCTCATGCCTCAGAACAGAACCCCAAAGGCATGTACTCACATGGGTGATTTGGGTTTTTTGACACAAGTTCACCATTTTAGCATGGGTGCACAAATGCCCTCTGCCCATGCAAAATAACTGTGTGTGCAAAATGGGGGGGGGCACACATTAAGAGGGCACAGTTTGCACCGTTAATGGCCGATCAGACACTTGCACGGCCTGCACAGGATTAAAGCTATCACATAGCAAAGAAGCACAATGACTCCATGTTCAGCAAACAACACAAGCTCCCACCATCCCCAAAGGAACCTCATCCCCTTTCCAAAACCTCTCTTCTCAGACAAAGGCCTGTGCTGCTGGACAGGCCCTGGCTACCCTGCCCTGCACAAACTGCCCATCTGCAATTCCCATTTCTGTGTCTGACTCTTCTGCCTTCATTACATAAAATTAACAGAAAAACAAACAAGCAGATTACCCAATAAAATTGCAGGCACTGAAATTAGCTCCAATTTATTAACTAAATAATAACACATTGCATTTCTATGGGGCCTTCCAAGCAAGGACTTTAGTGCATTCAGTAATGTGAACAATTAGTAATTATTGTTATCTAATGACAGACTGAGCTTTGCTGTACACATATTAAAGAGTAATTTATGGCTCATTAATAAACCCCCCAGTCATGCATCTGAATAGCAGAGCTCGTTTTAAACAACAATCAGATTACTTCCCAAACCCACCTTATTTTAGATTAACCACAGCCCAAGGGGCTGCTTTCAGGCAGTGGAATGACAGAGAGAAACACACACACAAATGGACACACACATACAGAGGCGTTCCTGGTGTTATAGACTTCCCGAGCTGACTCGGCTCCTGCAGGCGCTCAGGGGAGCAGAGCCGGGGGGGGTCAGGGAGGGCAGCAGCTCAGACCCCCGGAGCAGAGCTGGGGCGAGGAGGGGCCGCTGGTGCAGAGTCACTTTCCTGCCCGGCCCCAGCCCTTCCCCCGGGTCTCTCCCCTCACCTGGAGTCTGCGGCTGGGCACAGAGGGGCGCTAGGGAAGGACTCTTCCCGCACACACCCCGCTGGGGAGCAGCAGCGGCTCAGCCCGGGCTCCCGGCTCACAATGGAGGCGGTCCAGCAGCAGGCTCTGAGCCGGGAAGCTGAGCAGAGAACAAGGAAGAGAGACAAAGGATCACCTGGAGCACTCTAGAGCTCACGCCGCTCAGCACAAGGCAGGGCCAGGCCAGCACGGCGTGGAGCAGCGTGAGCCCCGACTGGGGACGCTGCATATGCGGAGGCATCAACAGGGATCAAGACTGGGACTCGACATTGCTTGGGACAGGGATCCTTTCCCCTCTAGGGGGCACCAGCTCCGATCCAGCCCCAGGGTGCGGGGACTGGCTGCCTCAGGGGATAGGGTATGAACCCTTGCCCGCTAGGGATCTGGTTCCAGTTTAGTAAGAACCAGGGGGGTCCTCGTTTTCTATGATAAACCCCCCCCAAAATGATCGGATTTAAAAATCCATGTTTTTCTGCTAATAAAATGAAACACTGAACTTCAGTTTAGCTAGCCACAATATATATAGGTATCGTTTGAGTACAATGTTTTATTGATATATTTACAGTTTTTAAGCAAGGTTCAAAGCCTACAGTGCGATCAATCATAATAAAATAGAGGATTGGGCCAAAAGAAATCTGATGAGGTTCAACAAGGACAAGTGCAGAGTCCTGCACTTAGGACGGAAGAATCCCATGCACTGCTACAGACTAGGGACCGAATGGCTGGGCAGCAGTTCTGCAGAAAAGGACCTAGGGGTTACAGTGGACGAAAAGCTGAATATGAGTCAACAGTGTGCCCTCATTGCCAAGAAGGCTAACGGCATTTTGGGCTGTATAAGTAGGGGCATTTCCAGCAGATCGAGGGACGTGATTATTCCCCTCTATTCGGCACTGGTGAGGCCTCATTTGGAGTACTGTGTCCAGTTTTGGGCCCCACACTACAAGAAGGATGTGGATAAATTGGAAAGAGTCCAATGTTGCCCAACGGAGGGCAACAAAAATGATTAGGGGGCTGGAGCACATGACTTATGAGGAGAGGCTGAGGGAACCGAGATTGTTTAGCCTGCAGAAGAGAAGAGTGAGGGGGGATTTGATAGCTGCTTTCAACTACCTAAAAGGGGGTTCCAAAGAGGATGGATCTACACTGTTCTCAGTGGTAGAAGATGACAGAACAAGGAGTAATGGTCTCAAGTTGCAGAGGGGGAGGTTTAGGTTGGATATTAGGAAAAAAAATTTCACTAGTAGGGTGGTGAAGCACTGGAATGGGTTACCTAGGGAGGTGGTGGAATCTCCTTCCTTAGAGGTTTTTAAGGTCAGGCTTGACAAAGCCCTGGCTGGGATGATCTAGTTGGGGTTGGTCCTGCTTTGAGCAGGGGGTTGGACTAGATAACCTCCTGAGGTCCATTCCAACCCTGAGATTCTATGATTCTATGATGTCATCTTCCCATCTTCTTGGAGGCCAACCGGGGGGGTCTTTTCTGTTCTCGCGGGTACCACTCAGCAATGATTGCGGTCCACCTGTTATCCATGAGCCGTGCTGTGTGGCCCGCCCATCGCATCTTGTTATGTCTGCTTTCCACGACAATATCTTTCACACCGCTGCGTTCTCTGATGATTTCATTTGGTATACGATCCAGAAGGGAGATTCCCAAGATAGCTCGTTCCATTGCCCTTTCAGCTACCAACAGCCGTTGCTCTTCTCTCTTCGTCAGTGCCCACGTTTCACTGCCATACAGCATGGCTGGCAGCACTGCTGAATTGAAAATATTTTTTTACATCCAGAATGTTTCTATTATTATTATTGTATTACTATTAGCTATAACATAGATGGTACAGCACTATTGCAGTTGCCATAGCTATGATGCTGACTGAATGGTGTATGATGTAGAACACATGTGAGATTCAAGATCTGGTGTAAAGAGAAAATGTCATTGTCAAAAAAGCATAACTTCTGCTTTAATAACCAGCTTCAAAAGGATTTTCCATTTTTACGACCAACTGGAAAAGAAACATCTATATTATGTTCAATATGTCAGTCAGTATTTTCCATTTCAGGTAGAGGCAGCAAATCTATAAAAGAACATGAAGGTACCACTAAACATAAAGCTGCTCTTACAGCATGTGCTAGTTCAAATTCTGTTACCAATTTTTTTTCCACAAAGTTGAACCAACACAGAGTGAGTATGATCTTGCTTTGCAAGAAGGAATATATGCATATCATACCATTAGACATAATCACAGTTTCAGGTCAATGGACTGTACTTCCAGTTTAAATAAAAAATGTAGCAACCCCAAATTCTTGTATGCACGGTCAAAGCGGGAAGCAATAATTACTTGCAAATGTTTTTGCTCCATGGGCAAATTATGAACTAATTGATGACCTGAAAGATGTTGATGGATCGAATCACTGATATGTAAAATTGCATCCTGTCTTGGTTCGCTATTTCAAGACTTACAAAGGCAGTTCATGTGTGCAAATTAAATGTGTGGATTTTGTTGAACTTAAAGGAGAGACATCAGAATTTATTGCAGTTGAGAGAATAAATGTTATGAATAAGTATGGAATGAAAAATAAGGTTGTGGCCTTAGCAGATAATACAAATACAAACTTTGGTAGCCTAGCCAGACATGGAAGAGAAAATTTGTACACCAAAGTAAAGACGAGCTTTAAAAGGGAAATGATAGGCCTTGGATGCCTGTGACGGGTCCGGCACTGCAGCGCCCCTTTGTAGCAGGGGTGGCTGAGGTGTCGGGGCTAGGGTGACCAGACAACAAGTGTAAAAAATTGGGACAGGGGGTGGGGGGTAATAGGAGACTATATAAGAAAAAAAAATCAAAAATCGGGATATCTGGTCACCCTAGTCGGGGCCTCGACACTTTTAAGTCCCCGCGCCCGTCCGTTTAAGGGCGTCCTATTGTGGCCCAATGGCCGGAGTCCAAACAACGCGCCCTGCGGTTCAGGGCAGTGTGGCCCAGCAGCCAGAGTCCATGTAACGCTCCCTGCGGTTCAGAGCAGTGTGGCCCAGCGGCCAGAGTCCAAGTAACGCGCCCTGCGGTTCAGGGCAGTGTGGCCCAGCGGCCAGAGTCCATGTAACGCGCCCTGCGGCCAGAGTCCATGTAACGCACCCTGCAGTTCAGGGCAGTGTGGCCCAGTGGCCAGAGTCCAAGTAATGCGCCCTGCGGTTCAGGGCAGTGTGGCCCAGCAGCCAGAGTCCATGTAACGCGCCCTGCGGCCAGAGTCCATGTAACGCGCCCTGCGGTTCAGGGCAGTGTGGCCCAGCGGCCAGAGTCCAAGTAATGCGCCCTGCGGTTCAGGGCAGTGTGGCCCAGCGGCCAGAGTCCATGTAACGCGCCCTGCGGCCAGAGTCCATGTAACGCGCCCAGCGGTTCAGGGCAGTGTGGCCCAGCGGCCAGAGTCCATGTAACGCGCCCTGCGGTTCAGGGCAGTGTGGCCCAGCGGCCAGAGTCCATAGTCTTCCCTCTCCCCAGTAGGGAGGGGCAGCCTAATGGCCAGAGGAGTAGGGGGACCCGGGCCCGCTCTCTCCACCGGGTCCCAACCCAGGGCTCTCCTGTTAGCGGGGTTCCCCTTGTGCTTAGCTCGGCAGGGATCCACCTGCAACACGCTGAGCATCCGTGCCGCTTTAACACTGCCGGCCTCTTAAGTTCCCCTGGGTCGCTTGCCTGGTTCTCCGGTCCGTCCCCTCTTGTTGCTTCCTCCGTCCAGGGTGTAGAGGGTGTCCCGGTCTGACTGGCCCCTGGGGTGTTGGCTGTCCCACCTCGGGACAGCTTCCTTCGCCTCCGGTGGTCAGCCCAGACTGAGCCGCTCTGCAGGCTTTTATACCTAGGCTCCAGTTGGAGCATGCCCAGCAGGGCTTCCAGGGCGGGACTTCCTCTACCAGGGGAAGGGTTAACCCCTGCGGTACCAGTGTGGGGCCGCTCTGCCCCGTCACAATGCCCTGCTTACATAGTGCTTAACTGTGCCTGAACTGCAAGGAATACAATCCTGGGAGATGCTCAGAGCATTCTAATTAAGATTTTTGGATATTTTCATATATTCACTGTTTGCGTGGAAAGACTGAAAAGTTTTTGTGAGTACATGGGACAAGAATATCAGAATATCCTGGGATTCAGTAATGTCAGATGGCTGTCGATTTTACCTGCTTTAAAGAGGATCCTTCAATTTTATGAGTTGTTGAAGTCATTTTTCTTGTCAGAGGAAATGTGACCATTTGTTAAAGACCCATGTACTGAACTCTGGCTTGCTTTTATCCATGCAAACATGACACTTTTTCATGACACAATCAAATCACTTGATGGAGATGATCGCTGTGCAGTAAAGTCAGCACTTTAAACAATCTCAAAAAGAAGCTGGTTACAAGGTGTAAAGAAAACGTGCCTGTTTTAAGAGAAAACTACTTAGAGACCTAGAAGAAGTGTGGGTTGTGACACATCAATGTGTTAGGTAAAAATCAGCTTGTCCTTACTCACCGTCCCAACACCGGTTGATGCGGAGTTGGACTGTAGCTCACAAGCTGTCAGAAGCCATGTAAGAAACACACTGAGTCCTAGAAGCTTTGATCAAAGGGCACACAACTCCCTCCGCAGCTAGCCGCTGTGGAGGAGTGTGGCAACTTTATTCACGACGAGCACCAACATATATAGGAAGACAGACAAAGAGGGCACTACAATCTCATTCCAGGCTATCCTGCTCAAACTGGTTTCTTACAGTTACTCAATTTAAGCAGGGGGACAGAAAAAGCCGATGCAAGGATATTTGTGTAAGATAAACGGATTTTGTGCAAGGGCAAAATATTTTATTGCTAGGAGATTGCTAGGAGATTAGGGAAGAATTTTATGACGGAGGCCTCACTTAATTTTATAACAGGGCCTTGCTATTTTATGACAGGGGCCTTGCTTAGCTAACAAATGCTATCTTAATGTCAAGATGTTTCATGAAATACATACGTGCATGGGGAAAACATACAGATGATCTGAGAGATCTGAAGTGTCTACTTTTAAAGAAAGCTCCTTTAAGATCCAAGATTGAAAAAGCAGTTGAGTTACTGCAGAAGAAAGAAGAAATGTGACCATTAACAAGACCCCACTTCTTCAGATGCATTTATCAAAAAGTGGGTTTTTTTACCCACGAAAGCTTATGACCAAATAAATCTGTTAGTCTTTAAGGTGCCACTAGACTCCTTATTGTTTTTGTGGATACAGACTAACATGGCTACCCCTCTGATGTTTGATGAAGTAACTCTGTTAAATGAGTTTGTGACAGGGAAACTATGTGAATGCAATAACACAACTACAATGATCACAGTGTGTGGCAGATGGGATGAAGTAATCAAGCATTGTAGGGAATCCATTCCTCAGTACCACATGCAAATATAAAAAAACTGGCAGAACTGATCCTGTGCCTGCCTGGCAGTAATACTTCATTCGAAATGGTATTTTCTGTCATGAATGACCTGTGGACAGGAGAAAAATCCCTATACAAGGTTGAAACTGTGAAAGCCATTCTCAAGTTATTGTCAAAACAAACTCCACTTTGACCTGGAATCGCTAGGCGGATTCCACTAGCAGAAGCAACAAGTTGTCATGCCGGTTTTCTTGCAACACAGAGATAACACAGCATTCATTGATAAGCCTGCCTGTCAAAAATAAATGACATTGGCAGTGGTGCAAAGAAAGAGATTCTTTAAATAGGCCATCTGGAGAAGTAGGTACAGAAAACTGATGTTATTGAACAATGTTTTTGTATTGTTTGTAACCAGTGTTTGAATGCGCTTCTTTAGTGTGACATCACATCCACACTGATTACATGCATATTTGTTTTATAGTTGTAGTATATATGTGCAACTGTTAAAATATAAGCTGCTAAATAAATTTGCCTCGCGATGTTCTGCAACTGTGTGTTCCTGGATTTGGTTTACAAAATGTGGTGGTCACCTTACCACATTTTGAAATCTCGGGGTACGCAAGACAAATCAGACTACTGAAAGGGTACAGTAGCCTGGCAAGGCTGAGAGCTACTGCTCTAGGGCTCTCTCTGTCTCTGATTCATTCAATCTGGAGATTTCTCCTTGTTCAGGAAGCAGAGAAGGATTCTTTCTGGATCCCTTTCTGGGGGGAGCACACGGAGGAGGTTTCCTCAGATTCTACCGCAAGAGGGCTCTGGCTATTGCTTGGAAGGGAGGCTACTCTATGTCTGTCTGCTAAGGATACTGGGGTTGGACTTCCTGGGTCAGACTCTGCTGCTGCCGCCTCCATTGTGAGCCAGGAGCCCGCGCTGATCAGCTGCCGCTACCCGGAGGGGTGTGTGCGGGGAGAGCCCTTCCCTAGCGCCCCTCTGTGCCCAGCCGGGGGCGACTTTCTCCGGTGGCTGGAACCAGCCCCTGGGGCAGCCCCGGGCTCTGCCGACACCAGCCCCTGAGCCGGAGCCTGCAGGTGAGGGGAGAGACCCGGGGAAAGGGCTGGGGCCGGGCAGGAAAGTGACTCTGCACCAACGGCCCCTCCTCGCCCCAGCTCTGCTCCCGGGGGGGCGGGGGTCTGCGAGTCCCAGCGCTGCTGCCCTCCCTGACACCCCTCACCGCCCGCTCTGCTCCCCTGAGCGCCTGCAGGAGCCGAGCCAGCTCCGGGAGAGCGACCGCCCCGGGCCGGGCCCCGAATCTCCCAGAACCGAGGGGAGGGTAGAGGGGGAAGGAGAGATTGTACAACATTTCAGGAGGGCTCAATACTCCCATTCGGGGCAAGATTTTCAAAAGTGCTCAGCTGCCAACACCTCCCCATAGAGAACAATGGCGAATGTCCCCCATGGAGAACAATGGAGAGTGCCCCCTCCCCATGGAGAATAGTGGGAGTTACTGAGGCCTGAGCTCTTGAAAATCTTACTGAGAACTGAAGAAAGGATAGACAGTCTGAGGCTGTGTCTTTGCTGCCCACAAAGGGGGTGTTTTTACAGTAGGAGATAGCTAACACCGTTTTGTTTTCCTGCTGTAAAACCTTAGTGGAGAAATTACTGTAATTTTTGCCATGATGTAGCTAAGCAAGGACAAACCCAGGAGTGGAGAGGGGGGTATAGTGTTGACCTCACCAAGCTATATTGTGGTAAAAATCTGGCTGCTCCCTGTCTCCACTGGCATTTTACCAAGAATTGTCTGTCATTTGTTATCTTGTATAAAACTAAAACAAAACCCCTCTTCTGGCAGTAGAGACAGCCTACCAAAAGCAGCAGGAGGTGGGGAGGTTTCCAGCTCCCAGACCTGCCTAGATCCCTGGGCAGATTCATTTTCCTGGGAACAGGGCAAGGAGCACAGAGAGGGAAAGCCAGCTCCTGAAAATGCCAAGGAGTATCCCCCAAAGCTGCTCCTTTGATTCTGCTTTTTATGATAATTATTATTGTTCTTTTCAGGCACACAAAAGTGGCCTGGGCGCTTTGCAGAAAGAAGTATATGTATATAGTCCACAGCCAATTCATATATTCTACGGCCAGAAGAGACCATTTTGATCATCTAGGCTGATCTCTTTCAACACACAGGTCAGAGAATTTCACCTAGTGTTTCCTGCATCAAGCCCAATAACTTGTGGCTGAGCTTAGAGCAGATCTTTTAGTGAGACATCTGATCTTAGTTGGAAAGACTCCAAGTGATGGACCATTCACCACATCCATCCAATGAGCTGTTCCAACGGTTAATTATCCTCAGTGTTAAAAATTTCCATCGTTTCCCCTGAGTTTGTCTAGCTCCAGCTTCTAGCCATTGGATCTTGTTCTGTCTTTATTTGCTAAATGAAAGATTCTTAGGGCTGGTCTACACTTGGGTGGGGGGGGGGGGGGCGGGGATCGATCTAGGATACGCAACTTCAGCTACGAGAATAGCGTAGCTGAAGTCGATGTTTCCTAGATCGAAAGTAAAAGTACTTGCATCGGGTCCACGCGGCGCAGGCTCGCTCCTCCGTCGACTCCGCTTCCTCCTCTCGCCGAGCAGGACTTCCGGAGTCGAGGGGGAGCACTTCTGGGATCAATTTATCGCGTCTAGATGAGATGCGATAAATCGATCCCCGATAGATCGATTACTACCCGCCAATTTGGCGGGTAGTATATACGTACCCTTTCTCTATCAAAAATGTCTTCATTTGTAGATACTTAAAGACAGTGATCACATTGCCGTTTAACTTTGTTTTGGATGTGTTAAATAGATCGAGTTTCTGAAGTCAGGTTTTCCAGGCCTCAAATCATTCTTCTCTGAATTCTCCAGTTTCCCAGTATCATTTAAAAAAGTGTGGATACCAGAATCGGATACAGAATTCCTCTAATGGTTTCACCAATGTTTTATACAGACAATATATCACCTCCCTACTCTATATTCCCCTGCTCATATGTCCAAGGATCATAATGGATCTCTTAGCCACAGCATCACACTGGGAGTTCATATTTAGCTGGGTTCCACCATGACCCCAAAGTCCTTTTCAGTATTACTGCTTTCCAGGGTACAGTCCCTCATTTTGTAAGCATGACCCACATTTGTTCTTAGATGTATAACCTTACCTTTGACTATATTAAAACAAATGAATTTCAGATGAGCTCATCTTACCAAGAGCTCCCATTTGCTCTACAATACTGACCTATCCTTATCATTTTTTACTACTCTAATACTTTTTGAGTCATACTTTGCCAGCAATGACTTTATAATGACTTCCTTTATCACCCAACTTGTAATCTCCTCAAAAATTATATCAAGTTTGTTTGACAAGATCTGTTTTCCATAAAACTATGTTGATTGGCATCTTTTAATTTTTTTACTGAGTGGGTCCTGTATTCATTCCATTATTCCATTCTGTTACCAACAGGGCTATCATTACCCAGGTCAACCCATTTGCCCAATCTTGCAAACATTTTTATGTGAATGATTGCTCATGAGAATAATAACATCAATCCTAAATTAAGATTTTTGCCATCTTAATTGCATGCAGGATTGGGTCCAATGTTCAGACCTGACACAAATCATAGAATCTCAGGGTTGGAAGGGACCTTATGAGATCATCTAGTCCAACCCCCTGCTCAAAGCAGGACCAATCCCCAATTTTTGCCCCAGATCCCTAAATGGCCCCCTCAAGGATTGAACTCACAACCCTGGGTTTAGCAGGCCAATGCTCAAACCACTGAGCTATCTCTCCCCCCCCCCAAATGAGGGTCATGGCAGAAGCAATGAGGGACAGAAGGGACAAGTGGAACTGTAATGAGTTCAGGGAATGACTCAGTAAGGTATGGGTGCATTTTGGTGATTATTATATCAGTTCATTTTTAATATCTAAAGAATGGATACAATTTTCAAAAGCACCATAGGCATTTAGGAGCCTTTCAATGGGAGTTAGGCATCTAACCTGTTTATGCATCCAGTGAGCTTTTCAAAAGCATCTATTGGCATCTTTAGGCTCCTAAATATTTGTAGATGCTTTTGAAAGTTGGAGTTAGGCCCTCTGGAAAATCATAGAATCGTAGAAATGTGGGACGGGAGGGACCTTGAGAGGTCATCTAGTCCAGTCCCCTGCACTGAGACAGGACTAAGTATTATCTACACCATCCCTGACAGGTATTTGTCTAACCTGTTCTTAAAAACCCCCAATGACGGAGTTTCCTCAACCTCCCTAGGTAATTTATTTCAGTGCTTAAAATGTTCCCCTCTGTAAATAGAAGGGCTGATTTTCAGAGGTGCTGAGCACACACACCTCGTAGCATTATTATTTGTCCTGCGGGAGAGCCTAGAGTCCAGTTCTGTTGTGCTGAGCTTTGTACAAATAGACAAGAACTTATACAATCTAAAGTACAACACGCAAATGCAACAAACTGATGGGATGCACAAAGGAACAGTTAGGCAATTGTGATCAGTGTGATAAAGAGTGGTCATAGCTCATAGCTCACCGCTACTGAGATGTTTATAGGCATGATGGCAAAGGAGAGTATTGGAAGAGGGACAGTGTAGTGGCTTTGCTAGGTCCATGATGTTGTTGTGAATTTAGGGCTCATGAAAGGTCAGGGTTTTTTATTGTGGTAAATTCGAAGTTATTCTGTCAACAGGTGTTGATTTTCTGTTCCCCTTCTGAGGTTCCCTTTCCCCCCCAGCACAGGCAATGACTCATCTCTGGATTCTCTCTCTATCCCAGCTGTGAGTGACAAGAAGGAGAACGGTCTGAGATGGAGGAGCCATACAAGATGTCTCTGACAAGATTCAAAGGCAATGTTTCTGAGAGCCCTGAGCAGGAAAAATCCCCTAGGAGTCCAGGCGAATCAGAAGCACAGCAGCAAAACACTCCAGAGGAAAGTAAATCTGCTCACAGTGGGCGAGGTGTGAGGAAACGCAAAGGCACCATCGTCCGCCGGAGAACATTCATGGGGGAGAGGCCCAACATCTGCATTGAGTGCGGGAAAAGCTTCCTTCAGAGCTCAGATCTTATTAACCATCGGCGAATCCACACGGGGGAGAAACCCTATAAATGCATTGACTGCGGGAAAAGCTTCAGTGTCAGCTCAAACCTCATCCGACACCAGAGAACCCACACGGGAGAGAAACCCTATAACTGCCCTGACTGTGGGAAAAACTTCACGGACAAGTCAACCCTGACCCAGCACCAGCGCGTCCATACGGGTGAGAAGCCCTATAAATGCATCGACTGTGGGAAGAGCTTCAGTCGCAGCTCCCACCACAAGAGGCATCTGAGGAGCCCTCCAGGGAAGAGGCAGGGTAAATGCACCCACCGGGAAAGCACTACTGTTGGGAAGGTCAAAGAAACCAAAGCGTTAAAGAAGAGAACCTCGACCGTTGAGATCCCCAACACTTGCGCTGAATGCTGGCAAAGCTTCAGCCAGAACTCGGACCTGGTCAAACACATGAGGATCCACACAGGAGAGAAACCCTATGAGTGTCCCGACTGCGGGAAAAGATTCAATGTCAGCTCAAACCTGATCAGACACCAGAGGATCCACACGGGAGAGAAACCCTACACGTGCTCTGACTGTGGGAAAAGCTTCACTGACAAATCCACTCTGACCCAGCACTACCGGATCCACACGGGAGAGAAACCCTACATATGCGCTTATTGTGGGAAAAGCTTCAGTCACAGCTCCCACCACAAAAGACATGAGAAAATCCACAAGGGAAGGAACTCGGTGTCCTTCCTGCCATTGTGGCCCTACCCCACTCAAACGTTCTAAAGAACGGGGTGCATACTAAAGAGCCAGAAGGCGAATTGGTGTGAAATACAGAGAGAGAGAAAGTGAGCACCCTGGAGAGTGTGACCTGGAGAGTAGGAACTGCTACATGTCATCAGACTGGCAGTCAAACTACTCCAGTCCCATTTCCAAAAGTGGCTATTTACCACATACCTCAAAGGAAGGTGTGAAACTCCCATAAGGGATAATTTTGCAATAACCTGTCCACGGGGGGAAAGTGGCAACCTGTTCCCAGGCTGTTAATTGGTTGGCTTATGTCCTCAATATAAAGATCCCTTAGAAACCTTTATCCTAGCCATGGTAACTGTTGATGATATTTTTTATCATTCCCATAGATGTGTCTAATTCCCTTTTTTTGGAATCCTACTCTTGTTCTCCATAACATCTTGTGACGGTGAGTTCAACATGCTAGCCATGTAAATAGTATTTCTTGTTGTCAGTTTTAAATTAGTACCCATTATTTCACTGGGCATCTCCTTTTTCTTGTACTATGAGAGAGGGCGAGTGGGGAACCCGATTTATTGGTACTTTTGCTCTGCTATTTATAAACCTAAATCACATGCCCTCTTTTTCATCATCTCTCTAGACTAAATAATTCCAGTCTTTTCATCTTCTCCTGCCCTCTAACAATTGTTGTCCCCTGTCTCTGAACCCCCTCTAATTCTGCTATATCCTTTTTGAGACGGGATGACCAGATCTGAATGCAGTATTCCTGGTTTGGGTCCCATCAATTTATATAGTGGCATTAGAATATTCAGTATTATTTTCCATCCAAATGTTTATCCATACTTTATTTTTTATCCACTATTGTGGAGAGGTTTTCAGCAGGGCTTTGGAGCTGTTCTCTGGCTCTGCTCCAGCTCCAGGCAAAAACCTGCAGCTCCACTGCTCTGGAGTTGCTCCGCGGGCTCTGCTCCAAAGCCCTGGTTTTCACTGATGTCTAGTATGACTCCTGCATCTCTTTCCTTAGTTGTTGCACTTAATTTAGATCCTAGCTGTATATGAGTAGATGATATTGTCCCTTTTAATGGGCCACATTGTGCCAGCAATTTCCAAGCAAAACTCTCTCTTTGAAGTAAATAGGGAGATTAAATATATATCTATATTGGCAGAGACTTTCAAAGCAGCTTAAGGGGTTTGGCTGCCCAGGGTGTGGTTTTCAAAAGCTCCTAAGTGATTTGTAATGGTATTTAGGCATTGTTCTGCTCAGCATTGCAACACCTAAGTCTCATTTTCAAAGTTGACTTAAGCACTTAGGAGCCCAATTCCCAGTAAAAGTCAATAAAAGTTGTTCTCCTACATCACTTAAGGCCAGATTTTCAAAGGTATTTAGGTACCTAGAGATGCAGATAGGTGTCTAGTGGGATTTTCAAAAGTGCCTAAGTGCCTAACTCCCATTGAAATACCCCCTCAAATCAATAAGTGCATGTAGGCAATTGTGAAAATCCCTTTAGGTGCCTAAATAACTTTTAAAATCTAGCCCTTAGGCACTTTTGAAAATTTTACCCCCAATTTCCAGAGCTGGGTGTCCAAATCCCTTTAGATGGTTTTGAAAAATCTCAGCTGACCTCTGTCAATCATAAGGTTTTTTCATAGAACCCATCACCAAACTATTTAAACACTTCCCAGGAAAATGAAATCTGATTTTAAACTGATAGCATGATATGGCTCAAAGTGCATTATGTTGCACTTACCTGCACTGAATTCCATCTGCTATCGTGTTGTCTAGTTCATCTAACATTGTTAGGTCCCCTCTGAAATAACTCAGCCTTCTTTATACACAAAGTAGTGCTGTATTCTCTGCAAATTTTGCCACCTCAGTTCTCATATTAAACACTGGCCCTAGGCATGGGCATAGTTTAGATGGGGCAGAGGGGGTGTTGCCCCCAAAACTGCAAGCCTCAGGCAAGTGTGGAATCCCCCCCCCCCTCCCAAGCACAGCCCCATTGGCCTGACTGGAGCTG
The DNA here is from genome assembly GCA_037349315.1 of Chelydra serpentina. NCBI lineage: Eukaryota > Metazoa > Chordata > Testudines > Chelydridae > Chelydra > Chelydra serpentina. The sequence goes on from JBAIAC010000200.1 coordinate 103,265, forward strand.
CCCCCCGCCCCCAAATATAAAAGTCAAACTGTGACCAGATGTCCCGATTTTATCAGGACCTGTCCTGATTATTACAGGCTTTGTCTTATGTAGGATCCTATTTACCACCTCACGCCCCCGTTACCACTCCCCTGTCCTGATTTTTCACACTTGCTATCTGGTCACCCTAACTGGTCCTAATACAGGATTGTGAAGGCACCCCACTGTTAACGTCTTACCATATTGAAAAACTGATTATTTATCCTTTTTGTTTTCTGCCTCTTAGCCAGTGTCCAATCCATAACAGTACATTTCTCGTTCATCCTGTGACTACTTGGCTGCCTTAAGAGCCTCTGCTGAGGGACTTTGTCAAAAGGTTTTTTTGAAAGTCTAAATAAATTAGATAAATGAGAACCAGTTTGTATATTAGTTTTTGTTAATAAATGATCAAAGCATTCCTCTAGATCAGGGAGACATGATTTGTCCTTTGCAGAAGCTGTGCAGGTTAGTCCTAATCATGGGGTGTTTTATGACTCTCTGTCTTTAGAGTTTGGCCTGAAGTGGACAAGTTGCCCCAACCTGCCAGTTCATGCGTTTGCAGCCCTGGCAGGCCTTCCTGCAACTCAAATAAAATCTCATGCATGATATGCATGAGTGGGACTTGCACACAAAACACCTCTTAGCCTAAGAGAAGGTGCACTTGTGAGCCAGGTGACTAAATTCTATGCTCATTTCTGTTGCAGAGGAATATTATTATTTCTGTAGTTCACAACCTGACTGACTAAGCTTGGTCTCTACCTGGAAATAGATCTGAGATCCCTACAATGCCAGATCCAAGTTTCATACCTTTACCAGTGATGTCTTTCAGAATACTTATGCCATATCTATGTACTTGGCTACCTTGTCTGTAATCCCAGTTCTGAACACATTTCTCTGCCAAACCCAGGAGCCCTGATTCTCAGCATTCCACTGTTGTATCACAGATAGTTGTATAACCCATTGGCAAAGTGTATGTTGCATCTCTCTCTAGGAGGTGGTCCATATAGAAGGTAAAGCCTGGATTCACAAAGGAACAAGGAGACTTGGCCCTGGGTCACCCACCCCAAAAACACCAGGCTACAGAGTCATTCTCTCTCTCTCTATGGCCCCATGACTCTTTAATTTTTTATACACAGTGGAACAGGAGAAATTGAGGGAGCCCCACACCACGGCTAGGCTATGCCTACTGTGAGGAAAGGTGGAGGCAAAACAACACCATGGAGATAACCTTACATTTTAAACTTTATAAAGGCAAAACAGTTGAATAGAAAGTAACATCAAATACTCACTTAGGAAAATATTAAACTGTAAATCAACATTCACAATAAAAGAAGTTCTTCAACAACATGCTGTGTGACCCCAGGAGGGAATCAGTTCCTCCCCTCTCTGGCTGCAAAGTCCAGATTCACCCCAGCTGTCCCACCTTTGCCTCTCTGCAGCTTGTGATGCTCCTTTGATGACTACACCTCTTTTCAACGAATGTCAGCTTCTCACCCAGCGATCCACACCTAGGCACCAAAGTATATTCCTTCTGTCAGTGTCCCAATGGTCAACCTCACCGATCATATACTCTTTGCACCACCAGGCTCCTTGCACACAGCCCTTCAAGGGCCAGCCTTCCCCGCCCCAGCAAATCCCATTTTTACCCAACACATCCTCTTTCTGGCGCCTTCTCTACCTTTTTTCTGGTAGATCCTGAGCCTCCTCCCCACTCGAGCTGCCCTCTTCTTGTCTGCCCCTCTCTCCAGGACATTATTTTATGCTGCTGCACCACATGCTAGTACCAGGACCATGGTTATTGCCTGGGAGACCCTTGTTCAAATTATTTCTCCCCCATAGGCAGAGGGGGTAAGTGAACCTGGGTCTCCCACATCCTGGCTGAGTGCTCTAACCACTGGGTTAAGGGGTTTCAAGCTGGATGTCCACTTTTTGAACGGTTCCCGGTCTGGTAGGTAGCCTCTGAGCACACCTACCAGACCTGGCCCTACAGGCAAGATAGGTGTTCACCCACCCTGTTTTCCCCAGTTCATGGATTGTTCTAGGCCTTAGGTGGAGATACGTGCCTGGATGCCTAGAGGCAAGCAGCAGTGTGCATGCTCAGAGGCAGAAACATAGGCACCTAGGGAACTTTTACCCTGAAAACTTAGATTGGGTAAGTTGGGGTGCTTGCAGGCAGTGGAATGGGGTTTGTGGATCACAGTGGAGCCTAAACTTGAGACGTAGGTGCCTAGCAGCCTGCTTCTGCTACCAATTGCTCCGTTAGCTCAAAAATAAATCCAGGCTGTGGGTCTGCATGGCCTCTGCCCAAATCCTCCTGAGGGAAAACACAGTCTGATTATGCAGTGACAGAATGTATTATAATGCACCTGCACAAGTTTACAGTTGCATTATTTATTTAACAGTTAGACTGCGATAGAGCCTAGAAGTCTCATCCAGGTCTGATCTCCACTGTGCTGGGTGATGTACAAACATACAGCTAGTGACAGTCCTTGTCCCAAAGAGCTTAGCACAGGGGTGGCCAACCTGTGGCTCTGGAGCCACATGCGGCTCTTCAGAAGTTAATATGCGGCTCCTTGTATAGGCACCGACTCCGGGGTTGGAGCTAAAGGCGTCAACTTTCCAATGTGCCCGGGGGTGCTCACTGCTCAACCCCTGGCTCTCCCACAGGCCCTGCCCCCACTCCACACCTTCCCACCCCCTCCCCTGAGGCTGCTGTGCCCTCGCTCCTCCTCCCCACCAGAGCCTTTTGTATGCCACGAAACAGCTGATCGGGAGGGATGGGGAGTGCTGATTGGCGGGGCTGCCAGTGGGCGGGAGGCACTGGGAGTGGGGGGGGGGAGCTGTAATGGGGGGCTGCTGACGTATTACTGTGGCAGTTTGGCAGTGTACATTGTTAAATTCTGGCTCCTCAGGCTTAGGTTGGCCACCCCTGACTTAGCATATAACAGGGATATGGGGGAGGGATAGCTCAGCGGTTTGAGCATTGGCCTGCTAAACCCAGGGTTGTGAGTTCAATCCTTGAGGGGGCCATTTAGGGATCTGGGGCAAAAAAATTGGGGATTGGTCCTACTTTGAGCAGGGGGTTGGACTAGATGACCTCCTAAGGTCCCTTCCAGCCCTGATGATCGATGATTCTATGAACAGGTGGATAAGAGGAACAAAGGGATGGAACTGAGGTAACAAAAATAATGGGCTATACACAATACTTTGCCAATCAGGAGTAGTAATTATATATATGCAAATTAGCTCATTAAATAATTTGCCTATAACATCATACATGGATCTGCACAAACGTTGGTAGCTCAGTAACACGCACCTTCCACTGGACCAGAAATGAAATATCAATTCTTGTATTTCTCCTGCCTTCTTGTCTATCTGTGCTTGTTTGTGTGTGCTGAAGAAAGCTGGACTTGACACAACAGCTTTGTGAGTAAGCTGAGAACACTCTGGCTGAAACCCTGTGAACACTTCTAGCATTTAGCTGAGAAAAGCTGCCGTTCTTCCCCAGCAGATTTAACTTTCAGAAAGGTTTCCATAATGTGCAATAACTCATGAGCTAAAGCAGGGATGGCCAACCTGATCAAACATGGCCCTTTGGGAGACAACTGAAGCTGTGCAATTAACGCCATAAGGAGCAGGATTCCACCTCTGAAGTTTTTGTCCTAGTTTTGAGGTGCACTAACTCCTGCTTAACCCATAAACCTCATCAACCCCCAGACACACATGCAGATTTTAAAGCCAGAAGAAACAATTCTGATCATCTAGATTTATATCCTTCCTAGCACAGGCCAGAGAGCCTATATTTTAATAAACCCAGTGATTCCACCATCCAGCTCAGTAACTTGTGGTTGAACCAGAGCAAATCTTTTTTTTAAAGCCCACCAGTCCTGATTTAAAGGCTGCAGGTTAGATCCTCTGTTGATGTAAATTGTCTGGAGCTATGGCACTTTATACCAGTAAAGGATGCGCCCCTCCATGTGCTGGAGAATCCATCATATCTCTAGGTAAGTTCCTGTGGTTAACAGGGCCGGTGCTATCACTAGGCGACCCTAGGCGGTCGCCATGGGCGCCAGGATTTGGGGGGTGGCGGGCGGCTGCCTCCCGGCTCCACACTCAGCTGCCGCAGCCCGTGGATGCAGAGGCTGGCGTGGGGGGTTAGGTTTCGCCTAGGGCGCGAAACTTCCTTGAACCGGCCCTGGTGGTTAATTACCCTCACTGTTAAAAAACTGCCTCTTATTTCCAGACTGATTTTCACCTAGCATCAGCTTCTATCTTTGGATCTCATTCTGCCTTTGTTTGCCAGATCAAAGATCCTTCTGCTATCAGAGATCTTCTCCACATGTAGGTACTTCCATACTGTGATCAAGTCACTTTTCAGCCTTCTCTCAGATAAGCTAACAGTAGTGCCCAAGCGTTCAAAAGTCATGAGTCAGATCCCCAAAACCACAAGATTATCTTAAAAATCATCAGATTTTTAATTGGATCTATTTGTTTATTTATATTTTAATTTGCCTTCTGGTTTTTCAGCCTTCAGGGTAAAGCTGCTTCCCTCAAGATGTGAGAAATGTGGGTGCAAAATTCAACCTGAAATATATATGGGGAGAGGTAGCCTCCCCACTGGCTGCTCAGAAGGACTTCCCTTACTCCTGTGTTCTGGGAGCTGTCCTCCATCTCCTCCCTGTCACTGTTCTGTCAACCTCCAAACTCTACCCAGTCTCCTCCCCCACTCACATTCTCCCTCTGTACTCCCCAGCCCACCGCTGCATTAATCTGCCCTGTACAATTTCCCTCCCTTTTCTGTTACAGTATCCCCCCCGCCCACACACAAACACTGACATTTTTTTCTCTACCTCCCCTACTCCTTCCACATTCCCTGGTGCCCCCTCAGCATCTGTCCTGTTTCCCACATTTCCCTGTCTCCTCATATAGTCCTGTCCAGTCCCCTAACCATAAAGCAGTGGACATCCTTCCTGAACACAGCCTGGCCTCAGTCTAACTGAAAGCCTGGGGAGGTGGCAGATGTCTTACTGGGAAGCCTCAGTCCCACACACTGAGACTATAGGGAAACGGCAGCCACTTTGAAGGAGAACAGACATGCTTCCATTAGGCTTCTCCCACGGGGAGAGCCTAATGGAAGAATGGCCCAGTGTTTAGGGCACTAGGCTATGGGAGACCTGGGTTCAATTCCCTGTTCTGCCACATGTCTCCTGTATTACTTGGGGCCAGTCACTTAGTCCCTTCTTGATAGGATGTGGATAATAGCACTGCCCTACCTCCTAGGGGTTCTGTGTGGCTATGTACATTAAGGAGGGTAAGGCCCTAAGGGAAAGGGGACCGTATATGTACTGTAGATAGATGGTTCAGGATTGAATCAGGCAAACAAATGTTTGACACCAGTAAGTGTCTGCAATCACACAGAACATTAAACACATTTACTATTGTGGATGGTGGCAAAATTACCAGAGGTGGCAACATGGTGCTAAATAGATTGAGCTCCTTAAGGCCTTGTCTACACTACATGGACAATAACAGCATAGCTACAGTGCCTTAGCTATGCCAGAATTACCCTGTAGTGCGGATGCAGGCTATGGAAGGATTTTTTTCGTCGCTGTAGGACAACCACCTCCCTGAGTGATGGTAGCTAGATTGACAGTAGCATCTTCCATCAACCTAGCTGAATCTACATCTGTAGTTAGGTTGGCAAAGCTAAGCAGCTACTCATGGGTGTGGATTTTTCACACCTCTGAGGGACGTAGCTATGTTGACCTACATTTTATGTGTAGACCAGCCTTACCTTGGTCTCTCACTGCAAGGCAGGTTTTCCAAAGGTTGAATTGTTCTTGTAGCTCTTTTCTGAGATACCTACTCTATATTCCCCTGCTCAGACATTATCAATTTCCCCTTCTAAAGATCAATTCTCTGCTGCTTCCCTAAAATCATTCAACTCCCTGACAGCAATTAACTCTCCTACCCCCTCGCAATAATTAATCAGTGCCCTCCAAGATCAATTCTCCCTAATCACCCTGTGTGAATCCCCCTAATCAGTACCTCTTTGCAAGTCCCAGGACAGCTCCTGCTAAATAGGTTCCTTATCTGCTCTTTTCCCGCTTCCCCCACATTCCCACACTGTGTAGCCCCACAGAGCTATCCCAAGATGCAGGTCTGCCACCCCCACGGATTTGGAGACAGACAGTGCCCAGAGAGCAAACAATGCCAGAATTTCTGGCTAAGAGCTGGACTTGTAGCAGGTCTGATCCAAAGATTTCACAAGCAATGTCCAACCCACCCACCAAGGCTATTTGCAGGTCATGGACTGCAGCAGGAGGGGGCTGGGAAGGGCTCTGGGCAGAAGCTCTGCAGTGAGACAGAGAGATGCAGAGCAGCTCCAGGGTTAATTCTGCTTCCATTATTCCAACACTTACAATTCAGTGTTAGAAGAAAGTGGCTATTTCTATGAGTATTTATTTACACAGACCAACCCCTGCCAGCAATTCAGTTGTCAATTGCGATATCCTTATTGGCATTGGCCTGCATCTCCTTGGCACAACAGGCACTAAGAGTGCTGGGGCAGACAGGTCAGTCATTGGACCCAGGCCACAAGTGAATTCTGGGGACAACGAATGAAAAAAACAGTGACAGGAGTGAAGATTAAAGGTTGGAAATGAGGGATCCAGAGAGGGACACTGAGCAGAGAATCCCTGACAGCACCCACTGCTTCAAAGGTGTCTAAGGAGGAGGAGAGGAAGGTGATCAGGAACAGTGGACAGCACCCAGAGGAACTCTGCCCGGTGGCATGATCAGATGAGGGAGTGGAAATAGGCCTCTCAGTAACAGAGAACCCCTGGTCCAGCGTCCTCTTCCTGGATTGATGGATGGCTGTCTTGGCCAGTGCCAGAAGGAGGTTGACAAGATCTCACAACTTTGTGGGGCTGCAGATGGGGTGTGCATTAATTAGGATGCACAGGAAAGTGCAGTCAGAACCTCAGTAAGAGGATCTGGAAGAGGAAAAGCACCTTGATGCATCTTACATAGATGTGCGCCAGGGTCTCCGTCTTTGCAGAAGGGACAGGAATTAGGTGAGTTCATGAACCACGCCAGGTACATGCCAGTGCTTATGGCTCCATGGAGGGGCTGCCAAACCAATATCCCCGGTGGGCTGTGGAACCATAGAAGAGTAGAGGCTGGCATTCTTCCCCCTCCTCAAGCGGCAGCAGGTTCCGCCATGTGGTGTTGGGGTGGGACAGGCAGGTGAGGAAGTGGAGGGTGAGACGCAGGAGCATGTACAGGTATTTTCTGGGTGCGGTTATGACATAGACTGGCTGGATGTCATGCAGCCATGGGCGGCTCCAGGCACCAGCGCAGCAAGCGCGTGCCTGGGGCGGCAAGCTGCTGGGGGTGGCGCTCCTCCCCGCCCGGCTGGGAGAGCAGGGCCATGGGCATGCCGCCCTCCCCACGGTGCTCCTCCGGCGGGGGGAGAGCGGGGGGCATGCCGCCGTCCTCCCCGCAGCGCTCCTCCGGCCGGCTGGGGGAGAGCGGGGCATGCCGCCGCCCTCCCCCCAGCGCTCTTCCGGCCTGCCGGGGGAGAGCAGGGGCATGCCGCCGCCCTCCCCCCGGCGCTCCTCCGGCCAGCCAGGGGAGAGCGGGGCATGCCGCCGCCCTCCCCCCAGCGCTCCTCCGGCCAGCCGGGGGAGAGCGGGGCATGCTGCCGCCCTCCCCGCCGGCACCTGGAGCTGGGCTGCGGGCATGCTGCGTTCCCCGCCCCGGCCCCAGCAGGGCCATGGGCATGCCGCGCTCCCCGCCAAACCGGGCAGTGGGGCCGCGGGCATACCGCCCTCCCTGCCGGCGCCCCGGACGGGGCAGCTGGGCGGCACGCATGCCGCGCTCCCGGCTGGGGGAGAGGGGCGGCCGGTGGCTTTTTTGCCTGGGGCGGCAAAAAAGCCAGAGCCGGCCCTGCATGCAGCCGACTCAGGTGGCATGTTGGGAGCAGCCGGTGAGGCTGTCGGGGGTCAGGGGCCTGATGACGAGTTCCAGAGGGCCAGGGGTGAGAGATGGACAGGAGGCACTCTCCCACAGGACCTGCTCAAGAAAAGTGAGAGAAGCTGTAACGATGCTGGTTCTGGCAAGACCCAACTGAGAGTGCCAGTTCAGGACAAATTGCTTCAAATAGGGCAACTACAGCCCAAGGCTGGGGTTTTTCCACCTCTAAGGCAAACCAAACCAGCCAGACAGAGGAGACTTCGGTTTTACCCCACTGGCTAACCACAAGTCACACAAGCAATTCCCTTAAACACTCCAGTTTCCCAGTCTCACCACCAGAGCCACTCGTTATGGGGACAAATGGTCATGAAAACCAATGCCCCAGTAAAAGAAAATAGGTTCTCCCGATCCCAGCGGACTGAACCTCAGAGCCAGGTCAATATACAACTTAAATCTTACCCACAAATCACGCTGTTGCCAATCCTTTAGAATCTAAAATCTAAAGGTTTATTCATAAAAGGAAAAAGGTATAGGTGAGAGCTAGAATTGGTTAAAAGGAATCAATTACATACAGTAATGGCAAAGTCCTTGGTTCCGGCTTGCAGAGATGGAAACTGCAGGTTCAAATTCAAATTCAGGCCTTGGCTACACTTGCAGATGTACAGCGCTGTTAGTTAAACCCGTGTTCATACAGCTGAGTAGGGAAAGCGCTGCAGCCTGTCCACACTGGCAGCCGCCAGCGCAGTAACTACCACTGACATGGCTACATTTGCGGCACTTGCAGCTGTATTGGGAGCGGTGCATTATGGGCATTCAGGTAGCTGCAACGTGCTTTTCAAATGGGGGGGGGGTGAGGGGGACTTTGACAGGGAGTGTTTTGAGAGACAGAGTGGGTTTTTGAAATCTCCACAGAGTGTCAGCTCATTATTTCCACACCTCCACATCCCCTGCTTCTCTCTCAATCACTGAAAGCAAACAGCAGGGGCTTTGTTTGTTTTTAAAGAGCAGATAAAAGAGAGGAAACGGAGCCCCCCCCCCCCGCCGTCTCTGTCCAAGACATTCCTAACGGAGTCCCTCCCCTCTTTCCCACCCTCTGCCTGCAAAAAGTAGCTGTGGTTGTAAAGCTGTGTTTGTAGCAGCTCCAGGGAGCTCTGAACTCCAACCCGGAAGTGCCGTTTCAAAACAAAGCAGCTTCCGGAGATCAGTAACTGCGTTGTTCCTCGGCTACACTGAAAGACCAGCGTTCCACCCACTTCGCAACAGTTGCTATTTCTCTCGGGGAGTACATGCAGCGCTGTATCTGAGGAGATACAGCGTTGCACATGCCTTGCAAGTGTAGCCAGTTAATGAGTTACAACGCTGCCGGCAGTTTTATTACGCTGTAACTTGTAAGTGTAGCCAAGGCCTCAGTCTCTGGATTACATCCCCAGCTGGGATGGGTCCTTCAGTCCTTTGTTCAAAGCTTTCATGTGTAGCAAGGTTCCTCCAGAGGTAAGAAGCAGGAAATGAAGACAAAATGGAGATGAGGCAGCTGCCTTTTATAGTTTCTTCCAGGTGTAAAGGCACCTCTTTGTCCTTACTGTGGAAAATCACAGCAAAAATGGAGTCTGGAGTCACATGGGCAAGGCCCTGCATAATTTGCTGAGTCACAGGCGTGTCTGCCTTCTCTCAATGGGCCCATTGTATCGCTGATGGCTCTTAATGGGCCATCAAGCCGGCCTAGCAGAGCTGATAGCTTGTCCTGGGTCCCAGAAGCCCAGCCCCAGTTTGAAATACAGACATACATATAAAGCCATTGAACTACAGACAGTATAAAGCCAATATTCATAACTTCAACTACAAAACTGATACATGCATATAAGTGGCATAATCATAACCAGCCAAGCATAACCCGGTCTTAGACACCTCATTTGACCCCCTTTATACAAGATTTGGTGCCACTACAGGACCTTGGTTGTAACAATGATCTATATGGTCCCAGTTATTGTCAATAACGTCACAGAAGCATGAGGCAATGCTTCCCTCACTTCCTGGAGCATATGACAGGGATACAGGGTGGGCAGCCCCATACACTGGCTGAGTGCTGCCGGGTCCATTCCCTCTAGGGTGACAAGATGTCCTGATTTTATAGGGACAGTCCTGATATTTGGGGCTTTGTCTTCTGTAGGCGCCTATTACCCCCCCTCCCCACCCCATGCTGATTTTTCACACTTGCTGTCTGGTCACCCTAATTCTCTCCCTTTGGTGCTGCACTGGTCAACACAGTATGGGGAGGAGGTGAGCAGCCCTCAGTGGTGAAAGAACAGGTTAAGGACTATTTAGAAAAGCTGGACATGCACAAGTCCCTGGGTCCAGATCTAATGCATCCAAGGGTGCTGAGGAAGTTGGCTGTTATGATTGCAGAGCCATTGGTCATTATCTCCAAAAATTTGTGGCGATCGGGGGAGGTCCCGGACAATTGGAAAAAGGCAAATATAGTGCCCATATTTAAAAAAGAGAAGAAAGAGAACCTGGGAACTACAGCTTCACTTCAGTCCCCAGCAAAATCATGGAGCAGATCCTCAAGGAATCCATTTTGAAGCACTTGGAGGAGAGGAAGGTGATCAGGAACAGTCAACATGGATTCACCAAGGGCAAATCATACCTGACCAACCTGATTGCCTTCTATGATGAGATAACTGGCTCTGTGGATATGGGGAAAGCGGTGGATGTGATATATCTTGACTTTAGCAAAGCTTCTGATACGGTCTCCAACAGTATTCTTGCCAGCAAATTAAAGAAGTATGGATTGGATGAATGGACTATAATGTGGATAGAAAGATTGTTGGGCTCAACGAATAATGATCAATGGCTCGATGTCTAGTTGGCAGCCAGTATCAAGCGGAGTGCCCCAGGGGTCGGTCCTGGGGCCGGTTTTGTTCAATATCTTTATTAATGATCTGGATGATAGGATGAATTGCACCCTCAGCAAGTTTGCAGATGACACTAAACTGGGGGGAGAGGTAGATACGCTGGAGGGTAGGGATAGGATCCAGAGTGACCTAGACAAATTGGAGGACTGGGCCAAAAGAAATCTGATGAAGTTCAACAAGGACAAGTGCAGAGTCCTGCACTTAGGAAGGAAGAATCCCATGCACCGCTACAGGCTAGGGACCGACTGGCTAAGCAGCAGTTCTGCAGAAAAGGACCTGGGGCTTACAGTAGATGAGAAGCTAGATATGAGTCAGCAGTGGGCCCTTGTTGCCAAGAAGGCCAACGGCATATTGGGCTGTATTAGTAGGAGCATTGCCAGCAGATCAAGGGAAGTGATTATTCCCCTCTATTCAGCACTGGTGAGGCCACACCTGGAGTATTGCATCCCGTTTTGGTTCCCCCACTACAGAAGGGATGTGGACAAATTGGAGACAGTCCAGCAGAGGGCAACGAAAATGATTAGGGAGCTGGGGCACATGACTTACGAGGAGAGGCTGAGGGAACTGGGGTTATTTAGTCTGCAGAAGAGAAGAGTGAGGGGAGATTTGATAGCAGCCTTCAACTACATGAAGGGGGGTTCCAAAGAGTATGGAGCTAGGCTGTTCTCAGTGGTGGCAGATGACAGAACAAGAAGCAATGGTCTCAAGTTGCAGTGGGGGAAGTCTAGGTTGGATATTAGGAAACACTGTTTCACCAGGAGGGTGGTGAAGCACTGGAATGGGTTACGTAGGGAGGTGGTGGAATCTCCATCCTTGGAGGTTTTTAAGGCCTGACTTGACAAAGCCCTGTCTGGGATGATTTAGTTGGTGTTGGTCCTGCTTTGAGCAGGGGATTGGACTAGATGACCTCCTGAGGTCTCTTCCAACCCCAGTATTCTCGGAGTCCAGGTCTCTGAGTTTGGTGGCAGCAGCCAGACCATCATCCAGTGCACCAGTGGAGACTCCACCACTTCACAGTGAGATGTGGATTGTGTAGCAGGGTTTCTGTGCTGAGGTTCTCCCACTCAGCAGCCCTTACGACCTGGTCTCTGAAACTAGCTTCCTGGTCCTGAGGAGGTCCTGGTAAAAGACCGGCAGCTTACAGAGCTCTCTCTCGAGAGACCTCTCGGATGGAGATAAAAGAGCTACCAGTTGTGTGAGACCCTCAGAGGCGGCAGAGGAAGGCATGTGCCAGCATGCCGTAAATGGAGTCTCTACAGATCCTGAAGGTGGACAGCATGGACCTGGCTGTGGGTGCAAACCAGGCCCTGCCTGCCCTCACTCAGGGGGAGGATCAGCACACCCACAGAGACCCAGTGCAGCCCTGGCCAGAAAAACTTCAGGATCTTCTGGAGGTTGGCCAGGGTCCCCGGGGACGGGCTCAGGATGTTGAACCAGTGCCAGAGCATGGACCAGACCAATAGGTTGATCACCAGCACCCTCCCCCGAAGGGAAAGGCATCAGAGCAGCCCTTTCTACCTCCACATCCAGTCAGACACCCTGGCCTCTCGATCAATCCAATTCTCCAGTGGGGAGGGATCGGTGGCAGAAAGGTATATGCCCAGATAGGCAGGCCACAAGGGACAGTCCTACTTTTCTAGGGTTTGTGTCCCATTCAATACTCGGACAAAACCAGATATGGTTTTTTTCCAGTATGGAACAGGGGACACCATTATGAAGCGCCTGTCACTCCGCCCCTGCTGGTGTAACCTCACATGCAAGGTCACACAGGAGGGTCAAGGGGACACGTGCAGCGTGATTTCACATGCACCATGCGTCCAAGGTCACGCCAGCAGGGGCAGGCCCACGCCATTCTCGGAGGTACCAGAATGTCCGGTATTCCGGGTATGCATGAGCGACCACCGTAACATAAACCAGTGCACCTCACCCACCCCCCACCACTGCATGGCATGGAGAGCGGGTGGGAAGGACCTCACCTGCCTCCCATCCCAGATGATCAGGCCAGAGTTCTTGGCCCAATTGACTTGGGCAAAGAGATGGCTTGGCATGGCACACGTCCACCGATGATGAACACAAGGGGTGGGGACAGGAAGGAGCAGGGCCGGCGCGCCCACTAGGCAAGCCTAGGTGATCGCCTAGGACGCCGGGGGGCAGCTGGCCACGGCTGCCTCCTGGCTCTGTGGCTGAGCTGGGAGGGCGGCTCGCCACGGCAGGGCCGTAATAGGGCACACTGCTGGCAGGGGCGCCCCGTCCTCCCCCACCGCTGAAGCCGCCCCAGCTTACCTGCGGGAGGTCCCTTCCGCCGAAGACGCGGGACCAGCGGACCTCCCGCAAGCAAGCGGCTTCGGCGGGAGGGCGGAAGTGCTGCTAATAATACCCTCCGCCGAAGCCACGGACCTCCCACAGGCAAGCAGAAGCGGTTTCGGCCGAGGGTATTATTTGCAGCACCTTCGCTCTGCCGCCGAAGCCGCTTGTCTGCGGGAGGTCCGCTGGTCCCGCGGAAGGCACCTCCTGCAGGTAAGCTGGGGCGGCTTCGGTGGTGGGGGAGGAGGGGGCGCCCCTGCCAGCTCCCTGCCAGCCTGAGTGGGGACCCGGGGGGCAGCCGTGGCAAGCCACCCCCCCCCCCCCGGCTTCCCGCTCAGCTCCCGCGGGTGGTGGTGGGGCTGAGCACCCGCAGGTGGTTGGGGGGGGGGGGGAGGCTGAGCGCCCGCGGCCCGCAGGTGCGGGGGGGGGGGCTGAGCGCCCACGGCTGTGTGGGGGGCGGCATTACAGGGGGCGACATTGCGGGGGGGGGGCCGCAGGGCTGGTGCAAGGAAGTTTCACCTAGGGCACAAAACTTCCTTGCACCAGCCCTGGGAAGGAGCAGAGTCCAGGAACTCCAGTCAGGAATTTTCGGAGGCATTCCTGAAATAAAGGCCCCAGGGGCTCTCAGAATCCCTGGCTGGCAGCAGGGGCAGGTTTCTCTGCGGCTCTGTCTCTGCTCCGTTAGCTCTGGAGGTTTCTCTCTGCTCAGGAGGGAGAGAAGGATGCTGGCCTACGTGACACGTGTCTGTGCTGGGGCCGGGCCCAGGGAAAGGGCTTTTAGTGAATGTTGTCGCTAGAGGGCCCTGGTTGTTGCTAAGGGAGCGAGGTGGCTGCTCTCTAGCTGTCTGCTCAGCACATCGGGGGTTGAGCTTCCTGGGTCAGAATCTGCCGCCGCCTCCATTGTGAGCCCGGACTGAGCCGCTGCTGCTGCCCAGCGGGGGGTGTGCGGGGAGAGCCCGTCCCTAGCGCCCCTCTCTGCCCAGCCGGGGGGGGGAGGGACTTTCTGCGGTGGCTGGAACCAGCCCCTGGGGCAGCCCCAGGCTCTGCGACACCAGCCCCTGAGCCGCAGACTCCAGGTGAGGGGAGAGACCCGGGGGAAGGGCTGGGGTCGGGCAGGAAAGTGACTCTGCACCAACAGCCCCTCCTCGCCCTAGCTCTGCTGCCCTCCCTGACCGCCCCCAGGCTCTGCTCCCCTGAGCGCCTGCAGGAGCCGAGCCAGCTCCGGGAGAGCGACCGCCCCGGACCGGGCCAGGGACCGAGTCTCCCAGCCCGAGGGGAGGGGAGAGGGGGCAGGAGGGAGTCAGGGGCAGAGACTGGCAGGGGCACCAGGAGCAATCAGTGGGGAGGGAGGTTCCCGGCTCCCAGCCCTGCCCAGCCCCATTCCCTGCAGCACCCCGGGCAGGTTGACTTTCCTGGGACAAGGTGAGGAGCAGAGAGAGGAAAAGCCAGTTCCTGCCTCTGCCTGGTCCCGGCGCTGCTGGGGGGATGCTGCCCTGGGGACAGTGTCAGGGGGATCCCCCAAAGCGGCTCCTGGGATTCTGCTCTTTTCTAGTGTTTGGTTCAGATAATCTATTACCGGGGTGTTAAAAGTGTCTCGTTGATTTAGTCTTGGTGCTAGGTGATGGCTTTGCACCATAATAAAGTGACTAATTTAATATTCTCTGAGTGGGTATTTCTGATGGAAATTAAGGAAATTAATTGAAGAGTTGTTTTGATTTTGCAGCTTGCAATGGGGTACAACTGAATATAAGGAGCTGAATCGTTATCCAGGGAAGTCAATACACCGAAGATGTCACCCAGGAAATCCAAGAGGAATGTGAGCCAGAGCACTGAGCCAGACAAACCCTGTGAGAGCCAGTGCAGGCCAGAGGAGCCAGAGCCCATGGAGAAGAGACCAGTGAAACTCATCCAAGGAATTAAGAAGCGAAAGGACTTTGTGGTGCACCAGGGAACCCAGACGGAGGAGAGCCCCAACATCTGCATCGAGTGTGGGAAAAGCTTTACCCAGAACTCCAGCCTCATCAACCATCGTAGAACCCACACGGATGAGAAGCCCTATAAATGCCCCGACTGTGGGAAATGCTTCGGCGTCAGCTCCAGCCTCAGCCGGCACCAGCGCATCCACACGGGTGAGAAGCCCTACGCCTGCCCTGACTGCGGGAAGAGCTTCAGCGACAAGTCCAACCTAACCCAGCACCAGCGTGTCCACACAGGTGAGAAGCCCTACAAGTGTATTGACTGCGGGAAGAGCTTCAGCCGTAGCTCCCACAAGAAGAAGCACCTGCGGCACCTGATAGGCAAGAGGCCAGGCAAGTGCTCGTCACCGCAGCAGCGTGAGGGTGCCGTGGGGAAGGCCAAGGCCAGGAGGAAGGTGGAGGTGCTGAACACGTGCACCGAGTGCTGGCAGAGCTTCAGCCAGAATGCCGATCTCATCAAGCACATGAGGATCCACACGGGCGAGAAGCCCTTCAAATGTACTGATTGCGGGAAGAGCTTCAGCGTCAGCTCCAACCTCTTCCGGCATCAGCGCATCCACACCGGGGAGAAACCGTACACATGCTCTGACTGTGGGAAAAGCTTCACTGACAAGTCCACCCTGACCCAGCACCAGCGTATCCACACGGGCGAGAAGCCCTACATCTGCACCTTCTGTGGGAAGGGCTTCAGCCACAGCTCCCACCACAAGAGACACGAGAAAATCCACAAGGGCGAGAATCCGCTACTGACCTTCCACACCCAGACATTCTGAACAGCTTGAGGTTTGAGGATCATGCGGGGATCAGTGTGGGCTCCGCTGTGGGGAGCTGTCTGCATGGTGGGCATTTGTCTTCTGGAGATTAGGCCACAGAGATTGCATAGATGTTCAGAACAGAAGGGATCATTAGATCATCTAATCTGATTTACTGCACATCACATGCCTGAGAATCTCACCCAGTGACTCCTGCATCCAGCCCAATAACTTGTGGTTGACTGAGAAAGTGTGTTTTAGAAAGAGGAATCCAAACTCAGTTTAAATGCTCCAAGTTATGGAGAATCCACCACAGCCTTTGGGATCTGTTCCCAGGGTTCACTACAATCCCGTAAAATCTTACCTCTTATTTTCAGTTTGAACACTGCTGACTTCAGCTCCCAGCCACTGGAACTTTGCTAGAGTAAAGAGCCCTCTGGTATCAGCAATATGATCCTCATGTAGATACCTACAGACTGTGATTAGATCCCTTCTTAACCTACCCTTTAATAGCTAGAGTTCCATAAGATTCCTTTCACTGTAAGGCATGTTACAAATCATTCTGTGTAGCCCTTCTCTGAATCCTCTCCAGTTTTGCAACAGCCTTTTTAAAGTGTGGACACCGGAACTAGACACAGCACTCCAGAATGGTCTCTCATCCATACGATGAGAGCAGTTCTTCTTCTACTGCCATCACCTGTCTCCAAAAGTGGCTATTACCACCTCCCTCAAAGGAAGGTGTGAAACTCCCCTAATGAAAAGTTTTCCAGTAGCCTACTCATGGGGGTGACTGGCTTCTGCTCTTTACATAAGCACCCCTTATAAATGTTCCTCCTAGCTATTGTAACTAGGGACAGTATTGCTATCCTTCACATCAATGTCTAATGTCAATGTTACTGTTTGCCTCCATACACCTTGTGGCAGAGATTTCCACAGGTAATTTATGCATTGTGTTGAATAGCATGTCTATCAGTTTTATATTTTCTGTCTCTCAGTTTCATTGACTGTGCCCTTTTTCTTGTATGGAGAGAGAGAGGGAAAATAGGAGCACCTTCTCTATCCCATTCATTGTTTTATACACCTCTACTATGTCTTCTCATTAATCTCTTCTCTGACACGGTTCCAATCTTTTCAGTCTCTTCCAGGCCTGTAATTATTCTTGTTACCAATCTCTGAATACCTTCCGTTTCTCCTATGTCCTCTCTCAGATGGGTTGACCAGAACTACACACACCATTGATTTATATAGTGGCATTAGAATATTCTTAGTATTATTTTCTATCCAACTGTTTATGTCTTGTGTGTGTGTGTTTCTTTGTTAGCCACTGCTGCACATCGTGCAGAGCTTTTCATTCAGTTGTCCACCAAGACTCATAGGCCTTTTTTCTGAGATGTTACTAGCATTGTGTATGAGTAGTTCATCTTGTTCCTTTTCATTGGCCATGTAGTGCCATTAATTTTTAAGCAGCTCCCCCTAATCAAGTGAATGGAGAGTTATCAAAAATATCTTGTATCTTTCTATAGTAGGGTTTTGATAGCACCCATCACCGTAGTATCTAAGCACTTCCTAGATAAATTGAATCTTCATTAAAAAATATGAAGGCATGCTGTTGTCCAGTGCATTACCTCACACTTATCTGCACTGAATTCCCTCTTCCATCACATTGCCTCAGCTTTGCTAGATCCCTCTGCACTCAGCCTCCTTTATATGTGACTAAAAATAATTTTGTGTCATCTGCAAATGTTGTCACCTCACTGCTCACCCTGTCCCTTAGATCAGTAATAAATATATTAAACACGAGTCCTAAGTCAGAACCACAGGGCGCCCTACCTATCATCTTCATCGCCGCATCTCCTCTTTGCTGTGTCAGCATCTCTGTGCCTTGTTCTGACACACAACTCCTCTTTAGAGTCCTCTTTGTCCCTATCCTTTGTCCCAAGTCGGGGGTGGGAAGGTGAGCTCAGGTCTAGGCAGCCGACAGCATTCTCAGTTTATTATTTGCATTACAATCCAGCCTTGAGTCCCTAACTGAGATCAGGACCCCACTTTGCAGGAGCTGCACATACACATGTTGAGAGACAGTACCTGCCCCAAAGAGCCCACAGGCTAAATAGACAAGACAGACAAATGGGGGAGGGGGACAGAGAGCAGGTCTACACTTAAAATGCTGCAGCAGTTTCAGTGAAAACACTACTATGCCGATGGGAGAGCTTCTCCCCTTGGCATATTTAATCCACCTCCATGAGATTTTACACACCTCTGAGCGACGTAGTTATGCTGATGTAAGTTTATAGTGTAGACCTGGCCAGAGACCCAGAGAGGGGTAAGGGACTTGCCCAAGGTCACCCAGCTGGCCATTGGCAGGACTGGAAATAGAACGCTTTTGCTCTCTTGGGTTGTCCAGAGTGAAATTACCCAAAGAGTCTCTTCCTTACTTAGTTTTACTCTTATCGTCTCCTTAAAAACAAACCAGATATATTCAAAATAGAGAAACTATTCTAGTAAACCCAAAGAAACAAATTGCATGACATATCTAGAATTAAACTGCTTGTAAACTACACTAGATGACGTACTCTCATCTTAGTTACAGAAGACTAAAAGGAAAATATGTTAAATTTCTAGACATCAGGAAAGTTCTCTACACAGGAAAGTTTTACCAGTTATAAAAGTTTTACTATTATAGCAGTTAAACCCCCATGTGGACAGTTTTACTGCAGTATAGGAGTGCGAGAGGTCCCGGGTTCAAATCCCGGACAAGCCCTCTTTGGGGGGCGGGATAGCTCAGTGGTTTGCGCATTGGCCTGCTAAACCCAGGGTTGTGAGTTCAATCCTTAAGGGGGCCATTTGGGGATCTGGGGCAAAAATTGGGGATTGATCCTGCTTTGAGCAGAGGGGGTTGGACTAGATGATCTCCTAAGGTCCCTTCCAACCCTGATATTCTATGACTTTTTTCCGCTTATTTTAAACCCTTTCCCAAGCAACATAAGCTACACCAGAAAAAAGCTGCTTTAACTGGAGTAGCTGTCCACATGGTGAGATATATATGCTGGTTTAAATTTTCACACTAGCCTATACCAAAAAAATCTTTCCTGTGTAGATGAGGCCTGACATTCTGTTTGTCAGAGCCCAGCTATCCGCCATCCATCTCCTTTAACCCCCAGGGTTTTTCCCTGCTGTGATCTGTGTTTCAAGAGCCTTGTCAGTGTTTAATTCTTTTGATATACCTGGGTTAGTGCTCCTCAGCCATTGACACCCCTCACAAAGGTGATTTCTTGTGGCTTGTTTGCATGATAGACAGCTCCCCTCCACAGCCTCATAGTTCTTTGTGGGCAGATCCACAAGAGGTGTTTGTTACCCATTCATCAGGGATGCTAATTAACCTCCTTCCAAATAGTTAACTTGGGTCAGATCCATTAAACATCTCTCTGTCTGCATTTATGAATGTAGCTGATAGACCTTCATAATATAACTATTCCATATTATATGTTATTGGTATTAGATCATTGCCTAGAGACCCCAACCAAGATTAAGCCCCTTTGTTCTGGGCGCTGACACATAGTGAGAGACAGTCCCTGCCCCAAAGAACATGAGGATATAGGAATTGCCGGACTGGATCAGATCATGGTCCATCTAGTCCAGCCTCCAACAGTGGCCAGCCCAGATGCTTCAGAGGAAAGTGAAGAAGCTCTGCAGTGAGCAGTTATAGGCTTATCTGTCTCCAGGAAAAGTTTTCTCTTTACCCTGAATCATTAAGTTCCGAAGCCTGAGGCTTCATATCCCCTCCAAAACCTGTCTGGAGATGTTTATTATTTACTCTGGATATTCTTGTCTGTATATAGAGCTTATTATCCAAATAGACACGGAAGGGGAAACAACTTGTCCAAGGTCACGGAGCAGGTCAGGAGCAGACCCTTCATTTGGTGGCTCCTAGGCCAGTGCTCCATTCGTCAGACCACACTGCTTCCCACGCATCACTCAGCAGCTCCTTCCCACTGTCAGCCCACTGCCAATCTTTTTCTGGGTTGGAAAACTGACCACTGCTCTTTGTGCCCTGTCCCTTCCCAGTATACAATCCATGACAACACTTCACCGCTCACCCCACGACGTCTCGGTTCCCTTCATGGCTTCTTGGAGGAGCTTTGCCAACGGCTTTCTGGAAGTTGGAATAAAGAATGTCACCTGGCTCTTCTTCATCCACTGTTCTGCTGAGGTGCTCTAGAGAATCCCAGCAGGCTCCTTTGGTCAGATCCCCTTATATCATCCTCATCTAGGTTCGGATTGTTTTAATGCCTGTTTCAAAACATGTAGTCGGTACGGAAGCTGGTCTGTAATCTCTGCCTCTTCCCTAGCATCTTTTTTAATACAACACCCTTCAGCCCCTCCTTTATAGTAGGTAACTTGAATGGTTTTAAATTATATTTAAATATTTTGGCTCAGCTGCATCCTTCAGAAGTTTGGGAGGCAGCGTTAGTGTAGTGTAAATTATGTTTGTTCCAGAACCTCCTCTTTTGACACCTCAGTCTCTGACAGTGCCTTATCTTTGCTACCTGCACAGAGAGCCTGGGGTAGGTTTCTCCACAACACTCTCTGGGATGGAGCCTGAGGCAAAGAAACCCCATAGCTTCCCGGATATAGCTTCTGTTTCACCCAGGTGATGGAACAGCCATTCTCCAAGTGTGGCACGTGGAACTCTGGCCTTTGGTCCAGACAGCTGTCTGCTCCCATGCCTGTCTCTCCCTCTGGCCTGCCAGCTGCTACTCCAGGTGTTTTTGGCGCTTCATGGCGAGCCTGACAGCCTTGAAAAGTAGCTGGGAATAAGGAGAAGGAGACAGGCTAGCTGCCCCTGTACATGAAGGGAGAGGAAATGGGAGTGGTGTCAGGCAATGGGAGAGGAGATGGGGCCTCGGTAATGGGGAACAGGATAGGAAATAGGGCACAAGACTGTCTGTTAAGGGGCTGGAAAGATTTGAGGGTCTGAGGTCTAATGGGCCCACTGACTTGTGCAGCCTTCCTGCTTCTGGGGTTAGTGAAGAATTTCCGGTTATGTGTCTTTATGTCTTTGGCTCTCCAGATTGCCTCTTCTCCCTCCTAATTTCCCCTTCACTGTTTATGTTCCTTTCTGTTGGCTGCCCACGAGCTGACTTTACACTGTGTGAATGATTCCTGCTGAGTGCAAATAAACTCTTCTACCTTGGCATTTAACCACACTGGACTGTTCTCTTTTAAGCTTCCTTATTTCTTCAGGAGATGGCACAGGAGATTGAGGAATGGGACACGGGGACTTCCCGCTCTAAGGGGCACTGGCTCCAATCGAGTCCCAGGGTGGAGGAACTGGCTGGCCCTGGGCGGGGGAGTGGGACATGGGGCCTTTCCCCTCTAGGGGTATTGGCTCCAATCTGGCTCCAGGGTGTGGGCGATTGTCTGAAGAATTGTGAAGTTATGGTGACTCACAATATCATGTCTTTGTCTTTTTAAACCTTCTCATTGTCTAAGGATAACTAAGAACAAACACACAGAGCGCTGCCTGCTTTCAGACTGCTCACCGCCTCCCCATTGTTCTCAGTGGAACAGAAGCCACTGGCTGCCCTCAGTCAAGATGGTTGCCACTTCCCCAATACCCAGCCCTTGCAGGGGTTATAGATGTTTAGCTAGCAAAGAGGGCCAGTGCCTCCCATTGTTCCCAGTGGGGTGGAAGCCAGCTGCCTGCAGGAAAAGTGGCTGTCCACCATGTCATTATGAGGCAGAGAGGGACTGAGGGAGGGAGTAGGGATGGAGTTGGTGGGGCAGGGGAAGGTGGAGACACAGGAGAATACTTGCGGGGAAAATGACTGTGGGGGACAGCTGGACTAGAGGGGCAGAGAGGGATGCTGTGGGGCTGCAGCTCCCAGAATTCATAGGAGACCCTCTAAGCATCCCAGGTCTCTTGGCGTGGACCTGAAGCCCCAGTTCTTACCAGGAGGAATGTCGCCTGGCCGCCCCATCATGCTCATGGTTCGGAGCCAGGAGACTGTGAGCTCAAGTCTCAGCTCTTCCACACACTGGTATCAATGATGCTGTGTGCTTCCCAGCCCTTCTTGGAGAGCAAGGTTTCCTACCTCTGCCCCACAAGGCAAACAAGCATAATTTCGCCTCTGACTTTAGAGATGAGGCAGTTCCAGCAGCACAGAGAAGAACCAAGTTCCTAATACCAGTGAGCAGAAATGTAGCCATACCACCCTTCCGAATGAACGTGCCAATTCTTTGTGCTTGGATATGCCATTTGTAGCCACTGCTGGAACAGCTTGTTCACACTCCCCTCCCAAAGCCAGGAAAAGAGCCCAGGAGTTCTGATTTTCAATCTCCTTCCCTGCTTTAACCACTAGACAACACTCCCTTTCCAGAGCTGTGAACAGAAAACACAAGTCCTGACAGGGGGCTGCCTGGGCCCCTGAATGGCATCAACGGATACCTTTCTCTGGGACTCTGTCTCTGATCTCTTTGCTCTGGAGGTTTCTGGGGACCTAACTAAGCAAGGGGAATGGGCCAATTAAGTTCTTTCTGACAATTGTGAAGTAATGCACATTGGAGGGACACATTCTAAACTCTTCTAAATCAGAATTCTGAATGAACTGCATCAACTCAAGAAAAGGACCATTGTGGGCAGCTCTATGAAAAACTTGGTTTAATGCACAGCTGAGGCCAAAAAAGCTAACGATGTCAGCATGCATAAGGGATGGGATGGTGAACAATACAGAGAATAGTCTAATACCTTTATATAAATCAATGGTGTGACCTCATCTGAAGACCCTGGGCACCCCAGTTTTCACAGGTTACTGCAAAATCGGGGGGGTGGGGGTGGGGGGAACGGACGGGGATTGTTCAGAGAAGGACAGGAAGAATGATCAAGGACCCAGAAGAATCTTCATATGAAGATGGACTGAAAAGACTGGGATTGTTACCTTAGAAAGGAGATGAGTAAAAGTGGACTCGGTAAAATTCTATAAAATAATAAATGGTCTAGAGACAGGAGATCAGGAGTTTCTGTTCTCCCTGTCTTATAACACAAAAACAAGGGACACTCCACAAAATTAAAAGGTGAGAAATTCAAAACCAATTAACAGGAAATACTTTTTCACACTATATGTAATTAACCTAGGGAACTCATTGCCACAGGAAGCGGTTGAGAGCCACAGACTTAGCAAGATTCAAAAGGGATTGGACATTTCTATGGACAGCAAGAATATCCAGAGGTCCCATAATCAACAACAACAACCATTTCTGAAGGGATATCCAACCCCCTAGTTTCGATCTCTAGCTATCAGAGCCCAAGATGAGATCAGTACTGGTGGGGGAGACAGGTTTTCACACATCTGCTATTGCAGGGCTCTTGCACCTTCCTGGAGCCTGGTTTTGCCAATGCCGGAGCCAGGCCACTGGGCTCCACATGGCTCTGGGGTCTGGTCCAACCGGGCTGTTCCTGTGGGCTCTCTGGTCAGGAAGGAGGGCGCTGGACTCTGGGCCGGTCCCCCTGCGCTGTGTTTCTGTCCCTGGGGGAGCGCAGGGAGCCAGTGCCCCTAGAGTTTGTCGCTAGAGGTCTCTGGTTATTGCTAGGGGAGAGGAGGCGGCTCTCTCTGTATTTCTCCGCTCAGGATATCAGGGTTGAGCTTCCTGGGTCAGAGGCTGCTGCTGCCTCCATTGTGAGCCCGGATTCCTTTCCAGGCTGAGCCGCTGCTGCTCCCCAGCGGGGTGTGTGCGGGGAGAGCCCGTCCCTAGCGCCCCTCTCTGCCCAGCCGGGGGGACCTTCTCCGGGGGCTGGAACCAACCCCTGGGGCAGCTCCAGGCTCTGCCAACACCAGCTCTGGAGCCTGCAGGTGAGGGGAGAGACCCGGGGGGAAAGGCTGGGGCTGGGCAGGAAAGTGACTCTGCACCAACGGCCCCTCCTCGCCCCAGCTCTGCTCCCGGGGGTCTGAGCTGCTGCCCTCCCTGACCCCCCAGGCTCCTCCCCTCTGTGCCTGAAGCAGGACTGAGGTCGTGCCAGGTATCCTGCTACCCCCCTGCCCTGGGGTGAATTTCATCCGGAGGCATTGGAGCTGCTGAGCTAATTACCAGCCACATCACTGCCAGTCTAGCACCGAATTGCTGCTCAGCTGTGCTGGTGCCTCTCTGGTGCCTGGTGTCTGCCCTCCCCGGCGCTCAGGGCGTGCCCAGTGCTTCTGAAAGGTGAGTTCTCAGTCTGGCTATTAACCCGAGCGCGTTTGGGAAAGGTTTGTTTGACTGTGTAATTTGCAGTTTTGTCCTGCTGTATAGTGGGCAGGAGGGATGGGTTAAGACTCTGCAGGGCTCTCAGATGGGCTGGGTCCAGCTCTGTCCCAGGTTTGCGGCACTGCCGTGGGCACTTCACTTACACCAAGAGTTTTGGAAGTGACAGGTGATTTCTGAGTGCCCAGCTTGCGACCCCACAAAAGGGCCTGATTTTCAGCAGGTGGATGCTCAGCACTGTATGAAAATCATGCCCCTTAAAGGGGTCACAAGTTGACCACCCAAAGTCATTCATCACCTTAGAAATTACTAGCCTTAAATGTCTCAGTGCCTCAGTTTCCCCATCTGTAAAATAGAGATGATAACATTTTCCTACCTCAGCGGGAGTGGCAGGCTACATTGGGGCACTTACATTCTTTGCTGATAGGTGCTGTAGAGGTGCTTAGATAGAGAGGGCCAACACAAAGGTAACTGTGCATTGTACAGTTCATAACTGGTTACTTACAGGGGTCACGTAGTATCGTCTCTTCTCTCTGATTGGACGATTCATGGATCTACCCAATACCATGTCAATTTCATCTCGTAGCATTGGCCGTAATATTCCGCTGAAATCTGCTGGGTGCTGTACACACAGAGAGACGTACACGGTCCCTGCCTTGAAAAGCCTCGTCATCCAATCAAAAAATAGAAGCAACACCATGTGACTTGTGTGCTCTAAGAGGTAAGCATTTTTTAATTATTATTTTTATCAAAGTAACCAAAATCGGTATGAGTTGCACCGACAGTACTCGCCATTCAGAACAATCCATGGGTCCAGAGCTACTCACTGAAGAATACTCATAATTAGGTAGCGTATATAAGCAGCCTGGCTAGCTCAGTCGGTAGAGCATGAGACTCTTAATCTCAGGATCGTGGGCTCGAGCCCCACGTTGGGCGAAGCTAGAAATTTTTCATTAGAAGCAAGAGGAAGACCAAGGACAGGGTAGGCCCATTACTCAGTGAGGAGGGAGAAACAGTAACAGGAAACTTGGAAATGGCAGAGATGCTTAATGACTTCTTTGTTTCGCTCTTCACAGAGAAGTCTGAGGGAATGCCTAACATAGTGAATGCTAATGGGAAGGGGGAAGGTTTAGAAGATAAAATAAAAAAATAACAAGTTAAAAATCACTTAGATAAGTTAGATGCCTGCAAGTCACCAGGACCTGATGAAATGCATCCTAGAATACTCAAGGAGCTAATAGAGGAGGTATCTGAGCCTCTAGCTATTATCTTTGGTAAATCATGGGAGACAGGAGAGATTCCAGAAGACTGGAAAAGGGCAAATATAGTGCCCATCTATAAAAAGGGAAATAAAAATAACCCAGGAAACTACAGACCACTTAGTTTAACTTCTGTGCCAGGGAAAATAATGGAGCAAGTAATTAAGGAAATCATCTGCAAACACTTGGAAGGTGGTAAGGTGATAGGGAATAGCCAGCATGGATTTGTAAAGAACAAATCATGTCAAACCAATCTGACAGCTTTCTTTGATAGGATAACAAGTCTTGTGGATAAGGGAGAAGCAGTGGATGTGGTATACCTAGACTTTAGTAAGGCATTTGATACGGTCTCGCATGATATTCTTATCAATAAACTAGGGAAATACAACTTAGATGGGGCTACTATAAGGTGGGTGCACAACTGGCTGGATAACCGTACTCAGAGAGTACGGTTCTCAATTAATTGGTTCTCAATCCTGTTGGAAAGGTATAACGAGTGGGGTTCCGCAAGGGTCTGTTTTGGGACCGGCTCTGTTCAATATCTTCATCAGTGACTTGGATATTGGCATAGAAAGTACGCTTATTAAGTTTGCAGATGATACCAAACTGGGAGGGATTGCAACTGCTTTGGAGGATAGGGTCATAATTCAAAATGATCTGGACAAATTGGAGAAATGGTCAGAGGTAAACAGGATGAAGTTTAATAAGGACAAATGCAAAGTGCTCCACTTAGGTAGGAACAATCAGTTTCACACATACAGAATGGGAGGAGACTAGGGTGACCAGATGTCCCGATTTTATAGGGACAGTCCTGATTTTGGGGTCTTTTTCTTATATAGGCTCCTATTACCCCCACCCCCTGTCCCGATTTTCCACATTTGCTGTCTGGTCACCCTAGAGGAGACTGTCTAGGAAGGAGTACGGCAGAAAGGGATCTAGGGGTTATAGTGGACCACAAGCTAAATATGAGTCAACAGTGTGATGCTGTTGCCAAAAAAGCAAACTTGATTCTGGGCTGCATTAACAGGTGTGTGGTGAGCAAGACACGGGAAGTCATTCTTCCGCTCTACTCTGCGCTGGTTAGGCCTCAACTGGAGTATTGTGTCCAGTTCTGGGCACCGCATTTCAAGAAAGTTGTGGAGAAATTGGAGAATGTCCAGAGAAGAGCAACAAGAATGATTAAGGGTCTAGAGAACATGACCTATGAAGGAAGGCTGAAGGAATTGGGTTTGTTTAGTTTGGAAAAGAGGAGACTGAGAGGGGACATGATAGCAGTCTTCAGGTATCTAAAAGGGTGTCATAAGGAGGAGGGAGAAAACTTGTTCATCCTTAGCCTCCAAGGATAGAACAAGAAGTAATGGGCTTAAACTGCAGCAAGGGAGGTTGAGGTTGGGCATTAGGAAAAAGTTCCTAACTGTCAGGGTGGTTAAACACTGGAATAAACTGCCCAGGGAGGTTGTGGAATCTCCATCTCTGGAGATATTTAAGAGTAGGTTAGATAAATGTCTATCAGGGATGGTCTAGACAGTATTTGGTCCTGCCATGAGGGCAGGGGGCTGGACTCGATGACCTCTCGAGGTCCCTTCCAGCCCTAGAATCTATGAATCTATATAAGGGATTCTGTGCTCTTGCTTTAAGGCATAAATCAACCTCTGACTGCCTGGGCTTAGTGAGACTGTATCCGTATGTGCAGGTTACTCTGTAATTGCCTGTGACTGGATTCCTCACACCTTCCTCTGAACTATCTGGTACTCGACACTGACATGATGCCATGAGGGCAGGGGGCTGGACTCGATGACCTCTCGAGGTCCCTTCCAGCCCTAGAATCTATGAATCTATGATCCTGGTCTGAGGTGAGGTAGCTGGGAGATGGGGGTACTGCTCCAGAGGGACCACTAGTCTGAACTGGTTCAGCACGAAGGGTTGGTACCAGGCTAGATGGGCCCATTGGTCCAATCTACGGTGGCAGCTGCTGTTACCCTGTGCTCCTAATTCTGAAGAACAAGCAGGTTTGAGAATTTTTGTGCCTGTCCAAGGGCAATTTGTGAACATAGAAACTGGGAAAATGCACTGTTCTGTTCAGGTTCGTGGACTGTGCCCATCAGTGTGATATCCGAGCCCTGTGAAATGAGAAATTGTGAATGACTTGCTCAGCTCAGACAGATAGGTTTAATTGGTCCTGCCTCTGCCTAGTCCCCGCGTTGTTGTGGGAGTGCGCTGTCCTGGGGACAGTGTCAGGGGAATCGCTCAAAGCAGCTCCTTTGATTCAGACTCCCTTATTTTGGGGGGAAGGGGTGTTAAACATTTCTTGGTGATTTTCTATCTTGTGCTGGATGCTGGGAAAACCCTAGGAAATGCTAAAACAAATTATTATAATTTGGTTTTACGTTTCCCATTCCTCTCTCTCCGGTTCCTGTCCTCCAGTTCTGGATAGAGGGGCCGGACTAGTGGAAGGCTGTGGAGTGGGAATAGACTGTGTTCAGCTTGTTGATGAACACAGTGGTCCCTTCTGCCTTAACATCTAGTCCAGTGGTCACCAACCGGTCGATGGCGATTGACTGGTTGATGCTAGAGGATCTCCCAGTCGATTGCGATCTCCAGTGGTGCAGTGGGGCTGCCGCTAAGGAGGGGCAGGGATCTCCCTCCACACGCTGATCCTGCCTGCAAGCACCAGCCCCACAGCTCCCATTGGCTGAACGGGGAACAGGGAGCTGTGGCCAATGGGAGCTGCGGGGGCAGTGCTTGCAGAGAGGGGCAGTGTGCGGAGCCAAATGCCCCCCACCCCCCGGGGCCGCAAGGGTGCGTTAGGCCCTTGCGGGAGCAGTGTGGGGCCGGGGTAGGCAGGGAACCTGCCTTAGTGGCAGCCACGCTGCACCGCTGACCAGGAGCTGCCAGAGATAAGTGCTGCCCAGCGGGAGACTACACCCCAGCCCTGAGCCCACTCCTAGAGCCAGCACCCTGTACCCCCTCCTGCACCCCAACACTCTGCCGCAGCCTGGAGCCCCCTCCTGCACCCAAATTCCCTCCCAGAGCTTGCATGCCTCACCTGCTTCTGCACCGCAACCCCTGCCCCAGGCTCAGCCCAGAGCCTCCTCTGACACTGCAAACCCCTCAGCCCCAGTGCAGAGCCTGCACCCCCTCGGGAACCTCAACCCCATACCCCAGCCCAGTGAAAGTGATTGAGGGTGGGGGAGAGGAAGCGACAGAGAGAGCAGGGGATGGAGTGCATGGGGCAGGGCTTTGGGGAAGAGGCGGGTTAGATCCTGGGTTGCCCTTAGATTCGAAAAGTGATCTTGGGCATAAAAAGGTTGGAGACCACTGATCTAGTCTGACCTCCTGTCCCGAGGTAAGTGGGGAAGTGGGATACCGGGAGGAAGCACAAGTAGGTGAGTGCAAGAGGGGAGGGCTCCTGCCCCATACTGGGACAGCAGGATGATCAGTGAGTTATCTTAAGTGCCTATACACACATGCAAGAAGCCTGGGAAACAAGCAGGGAGAACTGGAAGTCCTGGCACAGTCAAGGAATTATGATGTAATTGGAATAACAGAGACTTGGTGGGATAACTCACATGATTGGAGTACTGTCATGGATGGATATAAACTGTTCAGGAAGGATAGGCAGGGCAGAAAAGGTGGGGGAGTTGCGTTGTGTGTAAGAGAGCAGTATGACTGCTTAGAGCTCCAGTATGAAACTGCAGAAAAACCTGAGAGTCTCTGGATTAAATTGAGAAGTGTGAGCAACAAGGGTAATGTCGTGTTGGGAGTCTGCTACAGACCACCAGACCAGGGGGATGAGGTGGACGAGGCTTTTTTCCAGCAACTAACAGAAGTTACTAGATCACAGGCCCTGGTTCTCATGGGTGACTTTAATCACCCCAATATTTGCTGGGAGAGTAATACAGCAGTGCACGGACAATCCAGGAAGTTTTTGGAAAGTGTAGGGGACAATTTCCTGGTGCAAGTGCTGGAGGAACCAACTAGGGGAAAAGCTCTTCTTGACCTGCTGCTCACAAACAGGGAAGAAATAGTAGAGAAAGCAATAGTGGATGGGAACCTGGGAGGCAGTGACCATGAGATGGTCGAGTTCAGGATCCTGACACAAGGAAGAAAGGAGAGCAGTTAGAATACAGACCCTGGACTTCAGAAAAGCAGACTTTGACTCCCTCAGGGAACTGATGGGCAAGGTCCCCTGGGAGAATAACATGAGGGGGAAAGGAGTCGAGGAAAGCTGGCTGTATTTTAAAGAATCCTTATTGAGGTTGCAGGAACAAACCATCCCGATGTGTAGAAAGAAAAGTAAATATGGCAGGCGACCAGCTTGGCTTAACAGTGAAATCCTTGCTCATCTTAAACACAAAAAAGCAGCTTACAAGAAGTGGAAGATTGGACAAATGACCAGGGAGGAGTATAAAAATATTGCTCAGGCATGCAAGAGTGAAATTAGGAAGGCCAAATCACACGTGGAGTTGCAGCTAGCCGGAGATGTCAGGAGTAACAAGAAGGGTTTCTTCAGGTATGTTAGCAACAAGAAGAAACTCAAGGAAAGTGTGGGCCCCTTGCTGAATGAGGGAGGGAACCTAGTGACAGAGGATGTGGAGAAAGCTAGTATACTCAATGCTTTTTTTGCCTCTGTCTTCACAGACAAGGTCAGCTCCCAGACAGCTGCACTCCGCAGCACGGCATGGGGAGGAGGTGACCAGCCCTCTGTGGAGAAAGAAGTACTTTGGGGCTATTTAGAAAAGCTGGACGAGCACAAGTCCATGGGGCCGGATGCACTGCATCCGAGGGTGCTAAAGGAGTTGGCCGATGTGATTGCAGAGCCATTGGTGATTATCTTTGAAAAATCATGGCAATCAGGGGAGGTCCCGGATAGAATCATAGAATCATAAAATCTCAGGGTTGGAAGGGACCTCAGGAGGTCATCTAGTCCAACCCCCTGCTCAAAGCAGGACCAACCCCAACTAGATCATCCCAGCCAGGGCTTTGTCAAGCCTGACCTTAAAAACCTCTAAGGAAGGAGATTCCACCACCTCCCTAGGTAACCCATTCCAGTGCTTCACCACCCTACTAGTGAAAAAGTTTTTCCTAATATCCAACCTAAACCTCCCCCTCTGCAACTTGAGACCATTACTCCTTGACTGGAATGACTGGAAAAAAGCTAATGTAGTGCCCATTTTTATAAAAGGGAAGAAGGAAGATCCGGGGAACTACAGGCCAGTCAGTCTCGCCTTAGTACCTGGAAAAATCATGGAACAGGTCATCAAGGAATCAATTCTGAACCACTTAAAGGAGAGGAAAGTGATCAGGAACAGTCAGCATGGATTCACCAAGGGCAAGTCATGCCTGACTAACCTAATTGCCTTCTATGATGAGATAACTGGCTCTGTGGATGAGGGGAAAGCAGTGGATGTGCTATTTCTTGACTTTAGCAAAGCTTTTGTTAGTCTCCCACAGTATTCTTGCCAGCAAGTTAAAGAAGTATGGGCTGGATGAATGGACGGTAAGGTGGATAGAAAACTGGCTAGATGGTCAGGCTCAACAGGTAGTGATCAATGGTTCCATGTTCTAATTGGCAGCCGGTATCAAGTGGAGTGCCCCAAGGGTCGGTACTGGGGCCGGTTTTGTTCAATATCTTCATTAACGATCTGGAGGATGATGTGGACTGCAACCTTAGCAAGTTTGCAGATGACACTGAACTGGGAGGAGTGGTTGATACGCTGGAGGGTAGGGATAGGATACAGAGGGACCTAGACAAATTAGAGGATTGGGCCAAAAGAAATCTGATGAGGTTCAACAAGGACAAGTGCAGAGTCCTGCACTTAGGATGGAAGAATCCCATGCACTGCTACAGACTAGGGACCGAATGGCTGGGCAGCAGTTCTGCAGAAAAGGACCTAGGGGTTACGGTGGACGAAAAGCTGAATATGAGTCAACAGTGTGCCCTTGTTGCCAAGAAGGCTAACGGCATTTTGGGTTGTATAAGTAGGGGCATTTCCAGCAGATCAAGGGACGTGATCATTCCCCTCTATTTGGCACTGGTGAGGCCTCATTTGGAGTACTGTGTCCAGTTTTGGGCCCCACACTGCAAGAAGGATGTGGATAAATTGGAAAGAGTCCAGCGGAGGGCAACAAACATGATTAGGGGGCTGGAGCACATGACTTATGAGGAGAGGCTGAGGGAACTGGGATTGTTTAGCCTGCAGAGGAGAAGAGTGAGGGGGGATTTGATAGCTGCTTTCAACTACCTAAAAGGGGGTTCCAAAGAGGATGGATCTAGACTGTTCTCAGTGGTAGAAGATGACAGAACAAGGAGTAATGGTCTCAAGTTGCAGAGGGGGAGATTTAGGTTGGATATTAGGAAAACCTTTTTCACTAGTAGGGTGGTGAAGCACTGGAATGGGTTACCTAGGGAGGTGGTGGAATCTCCTTCCTTAGAGGTTTTTAAGGTCAGGCTTGACAAAGCCCTGGCTGGGATGATCTAGTTGGGGTTGGTCCTGCTTTGAGCAGGGGGTTGGACTAGATACCTCCTGAGGTCCCTTCCAACCCTGAGATTCTATGATTCTATTCATCAAGCTCAGTGACTCATGGTTGAACCACAGCAGGATTTTTTGAAAGCGACACCTAGTCTTGATTTAAGTTTCCAGCATGGACAACTCCCTGTGTGACCCTGGGCATCGGTGTCTCTGTTCCCATCTGTACAGTGGGGGCAGTGGCAGGGGCCTGCCTCACGGGGTTATGTGAGGGGAAATACATTAAAAGAGTGTGAGGTGCTGAGATACTGCAGTGATGAGGGCCATATAAATACCTAGCTAAACAGCCAGAGGCAACACAAACCAGTGGAGTGGGGTCCGGTCCCAGTGGCGTAGCCAGGTTTAGAGCACAGGGGGAGCGGAGCTAAAAAAAAGGCACCGGGAGCAAAAAGCGAGGGGAGCAAAAAAAAGGCGCTGGGAGCAAAAAAAAATGCTCCGCTCTGGCTGCAGAGTAGGAGCAAAAGGTGTGGGAGCACAAAAAAGGTGCTGCTTCTGCTCAGTGGGGGAGCGGCCGCTCCCCCTGCTCCCCCCTTGGCTACACTACTGGCCGGTCCATTTGCCTCTGTTACCCCTCCCCCACATTTTGTCTTGTCTATTTAGATGAAGCTTTTGGGGACAGGGACTGTCTCTCGCTGTGTGTCTGTGGAGTGCCTGGCACAATCGGGCCCTGATCTCAGCGAAAATCTCTAGGCACTGCTGGGATATGAATTATTTTTTCTAATCAGGGGTTTATTACACAGGGCCTCGGGACCAACCAAGAGTGGGGCCCATCATGCTGGGTGCTGTATGAACACAAAGCAGTAGACAGTCCCTGCCCTGAAGTAATGGCTCATGCCTGGGCTCTCTCTCTCTCTCTGTTCCAGCAGATGACAGCGCTGTGAGGGAGCACAAGGAGGTGAATATTTCTCTGCAGGCCCCAGGGGTCGAGTGCAAATAGCCACCCGAAATGTCACCCAAAAAGTCCAAGGGGAATGTGGCCAAGACCCTGGAGAAGAAGAAGCCCAAGAACAAGCGTAAGTCAGAGAAGCCAAAGCGCAGCCCCCCGGAGGAGGAGACCCTGGTCTACCAGCCGCTGCCCAAGGGTGACAGGCCCAACCTGTGCTCCGAGTGCGGAAAGAGCTTCCTGCACAGCTCGGATCTGGTGAACCACCAGCGCATCCACACGGGTGACAAGCCTTTCATCTGCACTGACTGCGGCAAGAGCTTCCGGCAGAGCTCCACACTTATCACCCACCAGCGCATCCACACCGGCGAGACCCCCTATGAGTGCAGCTACTGCGGGAAGAGCTTCCGCGTCAGCTCCAACTTCGTGCGGCACCAGCGCATCCACACGGGTGAGAAGCCCTACAAGTGCCCCATCTGCGGGAAGAGCTTCACAGACAAGTCGACCCTGACCCAGCACCAGCGCACCCACACCGGCGAGAAGCCCTACAAATGTGCTGACTGTGGGAAGAGCTTCAGCCGCAGCTCGCACCGCAAGCGGCACCTGCGGAACCCGCCCGCCAAAGGCCGGGGCAAGTGCTCCCACCGGAGTGGGGAAGCCACGGTGGCCAAGGCCAAGGAGATCAAGGTCAAGAAGCGGACGCCGACCATCGAGATTCCCAACACGTGTGCTGAGTGCTGGCAGAGCTTCAGCCAGAACTCGGACCTGGTCAAACACATGCGGATCCACACGGGAGAGAAACCCTTCAAATGCACCCACTGCGGGAAACGCTTCAGCGTTAGTTCCAATCTGACCCGGCACCAGCGCATCCACACTGGGGAGAAACCCTACAAGTGCCCCGACTGCGGGAAGAGCTTCACCGACAAATCCACCCTGACCCAGCACCAGCGCATCCACACGGGCGAGAAGCCCTACATCTGCATCTACTGCGGGAAGAGTTTCAGCCGTAGCTCCCACCACAAGAGACATGAGAGAACCCACTCCGGCGAGAACCCTGACACCTTCCTGCCCTTGTGGCACTACCCCAGCCAGAACTTCTAGAGTCGCTGACCCCTCTGGCAGGGCCCCAAAGACAGGGGTGGGGTGGGGAGGGCTGTGTGATTGGCTGGGTTATGGGGACTGGGGAGGGAGCGGACTGGCTTGCTTGTTGGAGGACAGCTGGCTCGTAGGAGAACTGATTGTTCAGGACCTTGGGGACATGGAAATTTGGTGGCTTAAGAAAGAGGTGTGTGTGTGCATCTGTGATTGTGTGTGTTTTGTGTATGTGCTTCATGTGTGCTTTATAGAATCATAACAGTGTAGGGTTGGAAGGGCTCTCAAGAGGCCATCTAGTCTATCTCCCTGTGCCGAGGCCTAGACCATCCCTGACTGGTGTTTGTCTGACCTCTTCTTTAAAACCTCCAGTGACGGGAACTCCACAGTCTCGAAATAAATGGCGTTGTTGTGTGGACGGGTCCAGGGTTAATTCGATTTCATAATTTAATAAATGGAGATATGCCAATCTCCTAGAACTGGAAAGACCTTGAAAGGTCATCGAGTCCAGTCCCCTGCCTTTACTAGCAGGAACAAGTACTGTCCCCTGACAGATTATTTTTTTTGCCCCAGATCCCTAAATGACCCCCTCAAGGACTGAACTCACAACCCTGGGTTTAGCAGGCCAATCCTCAAACCACTGAGCTATCCCTCCGCCCCACTGCTAAATTCGACATAACCTCTTAGTGTAGACCAGGCCAAAGTAACCTGTTCCAGTGCTGAACTAGCCTTATAGTTACCAAGTTTTTCCTAATATCCGACCTAAATCTCCATTGCTGCAAACAGCCTATTCTTATCCCACCTGCAGTGGGCATGGAGAACAATGGATGGCCTTCCTCTTTAAAACAGCCATTAGCGTACTTGAAGACTGTTATCAGGTCCCCTCTTGGTCTTCTGATCGCTGGGTTAAACATGCCTAGTTCTTGCAACCTATCTTCACAGGCCAAGTTTTCTAAGCCTCTTATCACTTTTGTTGCTCTCCTCTCGACTGTCTCCAATTTGATCACCTCCTTTTCAAAGTGTGGTACCCAAAACTGGACACAGTATTCCAGCTGAGACCTCACCAGTGCTGAATAGAGCAGGACAAACACCTCCTGTGTCTTTCATATGATGCTCCTGTTAATACGTCCCAGAGTGCAATTTCCCTTTTTTCCAACTGTATCACGTTGACTCATATTCAATTTGTGATCCAGCTAGGGTGACCAGATGTCCCGATTTTATAGGGACAGTCCCGATTTTTGGGTCTTTTTCTTATATAGGCTCCTATTACCCCCCACCCTCTGTCCCGATTTTTCACACTTGCTGTCTGGTCACTCAAGATCCAGCATAAGTCCCAGATCCTTTCTTGCTGTACTGTTGCTTAGACAGTTATTCCTCATTTTGTCTTTGTGCATTTCATTTTTTTCTTCCTAAGTGTAGTTCTTTGCACTTGTTTTTATTGAGTTTCATCTTATTGATTTTGGACCAATTCTCTAATTTGTCAAGGTCATTTTGAAGTCTAATTCTGTCCTTTGTAGTGCTTGCAACCCCTCCCAGCTTGGTGTCATCCATAGATTTTAGATTTTATAAGTCATCGTGCAAGTCATTAACAGAAACATTGAATAGTACTGGACTGAGGACAGACCTGTGGGACCCCACTTGATACATATCCCTAGTTTGATATCAAATAATTGATAACTACTCTTTGAATACAGTCTTTTAACCAGTTGTGCACTCACTTTGTAGTAATTTCATCTAGACCCCATTTTCCTAGTTTGCTTATGAGAATGCCATGTGGCAATGCGTCAAAAGCTTTGCTAGTCAAGATTTATGATGTCTACTTCCTCCCCCCAGCCACTAGGCCAGTAACCCTATCAAAAAGGGAAATTAGGTTGGTTTGGCATGATTTGTTCTTGACAAATCCATGCTGGCTGTCACTTATCATCCTATTATCCTCTAGGTGCTTACAAATTGTTTGTTTAATAATTTCTTTCATATCTTTCTGGATATTGAAGTTAGGCTGATTAGTCTGTAATTTCCTTTCTCCCCTTTTTAAAGATAAGTGCTATTTTTACCCTTCTCCAGTCTTCTGGGACCTCACCCATTCCCCATGAGTTCTGAAAGATAATTCTGTCAGTTCAGAGATTGCTTCAGCTTGTTCCTTAAATTACTTCAGCTATTTCCTTAAGTACCCTAGGGTGAATTTCACCAGGCCCTGGCAACTTGACTTCTTCATCTATTTTATCTAAATATTCTTTAACCCATTTTCCCCTATTCTGGCTTGTGTTCCTTCCCCCTTGTAAATATTAACAGCGTTAATCACCTGATCACAGTCCACCATTTTAGTAAAGACTGAAGTAAAAATGGCATTAAACACTTCAGCCTTCTATGTGTCATCCATTATTGGTCTTTTTCCCCCATTGAATACTGGACATGCACTTTCTACCCTCTTACCCTTCTAATGTATTTACAGAACCTCTTCTTATTGCCCTTTATGTCTCTTGCTAGGTGTAACTCATTTTGTGTCTTAGCCTTTCTGATTTTGTCCCTACATGCTTGTGCTATTCTTTTGTACTAATCCGTAGCAATTTGTCCTTGTTTCTACTTTTTGTACCATTCCTTTTTGATTTTCAGGTTATTAAAGAACTCCTGATGCAGCTATATTGGTATCTTACTATTCTACCTAGAGGTTGCTGCTGAGTCTTTAATATTGTCTCTTTTAGAAACTGCCTCTATACCTCCTTTTCCCCTTAGATTTCCTTCCAATTGGACCTTACCTATCAATTCTCTGAGTTATTGAAATTTGCTTTTTTGATGTGCATTGTCTGTGTTCTGTTGCTCTCACTCCTTCCTGTCCTTAGAATCACAAAATCTGCCATGCTTACTTTCACACAGGTTGCCTTCCACCTTCAGATTCTAACCAGTTCCTCCCTGAACATAAAAACATAAGCATGGCCATATCAGGTCAGGCCAATTGTCCATCTAGCCCAGTATTTTGTCTTCTGACAGTGGCCTGTACCAGATGCTTCAGAGGGAATGAACAGAACAGGGCAGTTTTTTAGGGATCTGCCCCTTTCATCCAGCCACAGCATCTAGCAGTTAGTTTTAGGGATACCCAGAGCATGGGGTTTCTGTCCCTGCCCATCTTGGCTAATAGCCATTGATGGACCTATCCTCCATGAACTTATTTAGTTCTTTATTGAACCCAGTTATAGTTCTGGCCTTCACAACATCGTCTGGCAAACAGTTTCACATGCTCACTGCGTTGTGTGAAGAAGTACTTCCTTATGTTTGTTTTCAACCTGTTGCCTATTAATTTCATTGGGTGACCCCTGGTTCTTGTGTTATGTGAAGAAGTAAATAACACTTCCTGATTCATTTTCTCCACACCAGTCATCATTTTATTTACATCTATCACATCTCCCCTCAGTCGTCTCTTTTCCAAGCTGCACTATCCCAGTCTTTTTAATCTCTCCCGGATGGAAGCTGTACCATTCCCTTAATCATTTTTGTTGCCCTTCTCTGTACTTTTTTCAATTCTAATATATATTTGTTGAGATGGGGTGATCTGAACTGCACAGGGTATTGAAGGTGTGGGCGTACCATGGATTTATATAGTGGCATTATGATATTTTTTGTCTTATTATCTATCCCTTTCCTGATGGTTCCTAACATTCTGTTAGCTTTTAAAGTTCCCTCCCATTTCCTGAGCTATGTACAGAGGCTTTGGTGACTGTGAGACTCAGAACTTTTGTTTTAACTCATCATTGGCCTGTATGATACGAGTTCCAGGGTCTCAGCCTTGTCTCTAGCAGCTCAGGTATCTACATAAAAAAACAGCACCAGCATCAAGTTCAGGACTAGCTAGGCCCCTGGGGACAGTGTCATCTGGGAGGTGAAGGCTTTTATGGGGCAGAAACTGAACTTCCATCTTCTCCCTGGAACCGATTCCTGCAGACCAGGAGAAAAGAGAGAGCGTGTGTGGTTGTGTGCGTGCGCAAGTGTGTGTGTGAGAGAGAATGAGTGGTTGTGTTTGTGAGTGTAAGTGTGTGTGTACATGCATGTGTGTGCACGTGTATAAATGCATGAGTGTGTGAGTGGTTTGTCTGTGTACATGCATGTGTGTGCGCCTATACATGTGTATGTGCAGCACATATGTGTGAGAGAGAGTGTATGAGTGATTGTGTGCCTGCTTATGAGTATGCAGGTGTGTGCATGTATGTGTGGGTAAGAGAGAGAGAGTGTGCAGGTGTGTGTGCGCGCAGTTTGGAATGCACTGCAAGTGCTGTGCATCACACAGGGCCGCTGAGCCTGGCTCCTCTCCCCAGCACTGATCCCCGTCTCTCTCTCGTGTAGTTGGTCGGATCCGACTTGGATCCGGCGGATCCCTGTGGGCTGATACATTTAGAAAAGGGGGGTTGTCTCTCCTGCTTTCCTGTGTAGATAGCCCCTCCCTCCCAGTTATTAATGTCACTGTCTCTCTGCGCTGGCCCCCCCAGCTGTGGCTGTGAGAGAACCCCCCCAGCTCATCTGTAACAGATGGGGCTGAGCTGCACCCACAGGGGACACGGATTGTCATTAACAAAACCTTTGAACCAAACATCACCCCAAGCTCCAGTTTGTCTTGGTGTCGGAGCTGAGCTGATGAGAGGCCAGAGCCGAGGGCTGGAGATTCCCTGGTTCTGCAGCTGGAGGCAAAGTGCCCAGGGGTGGGTTACATTCCCTTCATTCCATCCGTTGTTACTCTGCTCTCCATCTCACAACCAGCCCATTAATTGACATCTCTGCCCCAGAACAGGGAGCTGGGTCCTGCCGTGGTTCTGCTCCCCTGGCTCCGACTACCTGGGCCTCAGTCTCCAGAGTTTGTTCCTCCCCCGGAGCTCGGGTCAGTTCAGGGGACTCACAGCTGCACCAGCAGAATCCTGGAGCCCAGGGTGTGTGTGGGAGGCTGCTCAGAGGTGGAGCAACTTCTCCCAGGTTGGCTGGGTGCATGGACCCTCCCGGCTGGGCTGCAGCATGTCTCCTCCCTGGCAGTGTCTCCAGTGCAGAGGGACAAAGACAAATCAAGGCTTCCCTGACATCATTCAGCCTTAAAGGCCTGGGCATGTCCTAGCCAGACTCTGGCCCTGGCTTTTGACTGGACATTTGTAGCCCCTTCGGGAGTGTTTGCTTTTCTTCATAAGAAACCTGCAGTGATGCAAGATGAGTGGTGTCAGCTGCCTGCTCAGACAGTACCTGTGATGGTCCCTCTCTGGGCTTGCCCAGCACATCTCTATTGGCTTAGGTTAAGAGCAGCTACAGCCGAGCTCTTTTCGGCCTAAGCAGATCCACTGACACACGGCAGGGCCAGTCTGAGGAGGGCAGAGTCGCAGAGAGTCCGTTTGCTGAGACCGTGTGGCGCCTAGAGCCTCAGCATGCAGGAAGGGGCGCTGTGCGTCTGGAGCTCACTGGGCTGCAGAATGACCCTGGTGAGCAGCACTCATGGAAGGATTGGCTTATCAGCTTCTGTCCCCTGAAAACGCCTGCAGCATTTCCAGGTGGATACAGGGTTCTCCTTTGTGTCCTGTCCAAAGTGCTGGGCTTTGTGGCTGGGCAGCGTTCAGCAGAACTGCTGGCCAGCAGTGCAGGAAGGAGGCTGATACTTCACAGAACTGGCTGAAAGCAGCGGTTCTGCAGTTAGCTGTTTTCTCTGAGTGAATTCTCTGCCACCAGGTGACAATTTTGAAGAAAATGTTTATTATTTGAAATGGTTCGAGTAGTTTTTATGAACATTTTTGAAATTGGGATTGTTCGCAAAATGTAGAAGTTTTCCATCAGTTATTCAGTAGTTGTGATTTCCTGCTTTGAGCTGTGCCATTTGTCTATCTGGATCATCTATCTATCTACGGCCCCTGTCACCATAGCGTATGAGTACCTCCACAGTGTTTCAATATAGAGGTAAGGAATATCACATGGTACAGATTCTGCTCCCTGATTGGCGGACTGACCTGACCGGCTTCCATCCACAATTCATTTTCTTTCGTTGCAAAACAAATTTTGTTCGTTCCTCGAACAAATCTCAGCTAAAGGCTTCTGGCCATGAACACTGGTTTGGGCAAAGCTCTGTTTGGAGAACTGTTCACAAAAAACAGGGCATGAACAAAACAATTTGAAAGCTGGTCTTCAGTTCAAGGAACGGTTCGCCTGGTTTTTACACTACTCAGTCTGCTTTAGTCTAATTAAAGATGCTGTTCATTATTTTGGGTCAAAATAAAATACACAGGTGAAGTATAGTTGAATGCACTGGAAAGGCACAAGTGTCTAATGAAACTTGGCCTGTATTGCAACAAAGCTCCAACTTGTGGGGGCTGCAAGAGCTACTGAGCTGAGGACATCAGAACAGGAATTGTCAGACTGGCTCTGACACATGGTCCCTCCAGCTCAATCTCCCATCTCCAACAGTGGCCAGAACTAGACACTTAACAGGAAGGTGCCATAAACTGTGCAGTGGGCAATTATGGAGTAGCCTGCCCATAGGAGAGGTTTTCTCTGGGAGCCAGCAGAGAAAACATCACTGTCCGCAGAAGCATCTTCTCTGTGTAGGCTTCTTTGGCTCTTTCTCTTGGCGAGTGATAACGAAACTGCGCTTATAAGGAAATCAAGCTGTGGAAAATATGGTTTTGTTAGAAGTAGGTTCCTCTGACAGAGAGAGTGTGCGAACATGCAATGCTGCATTGTGGGATACATGTTGTGGCTGGGGTTTCCAAAGGGGCACTGTTTTAAGGTGACAGATACAAAAGGTGAAGGAATACAGCTGAGCAGAGACAACACATTTTGCATTTCAGTAGGCAGACAAATTGCTTTGGTAAAAGTTATATCCATTTTCTTTTTTCATCAGTTTAACCCATTTGCCCCATCTTCCCTTGGAGAGTTCATGGATAATCTCACACAGACAGTGAGACTCTCCATGGCTCTTCTGATCATTCCTCTTTCCACAGACACCATTTTGTTCTGTACCCTTTGGCAGCAGAGCCTTTGTGTCATTTCAGCAACCCTGAACCTTTCCTTGACACCAGAGTGTTAGAGATTTGGGGACTGTGTTTCTGAAATAACTTGTGCATCAATTCTCCAACATCAGACCAGAAGCTTTTTGACTTGAGGCGATCCCAGATGATACAGAGACACTCCCCTACATTCCGGTGTCCGCTCCAGCATTTGGATCAGAACTTTGTCTCTATTTTGTTTTGTATTGTTTGTGTGAAAATATCATTTCTCCAGAAGGAGAAGCATGCTCTATTCATAGCACAGCATTATAGCCTTCCAGTTATCTAGGGAAATTTGCTAGGTCATTTCCTTGCCCCAACCTAACCTCCCATTATCATGGACCTGTAACTATGTAGCAACTAGTTCAGACAATGTAGCTATTTGATTTAGTTTTCTTTTAACCAGAGATCTGATGATCTTGTCATTTCCTTATATGGATTTTCTACTGGGGAGAAATCTACTTTTATCTGTCCCCAGTTCTTATGTTTTTGTAAATAATATCTTAATTGTAACACAAAAAACCTGTCTTTTGACTTATATTGCTCCTAAAAACATTCTTTTAAACGATTGTATCAATGCTATTTTTATTATCCCTCTGCCTTTAAAACTAGGCTGCCTTCGTACCTTGAGAGTAACTGTGCAAGGATCACTGGGACAGGAAAGCTGCACTAATGCATCTTACTTTTAAAACTGTCTGTAAACAGCTTGTTCCTACATCCTACTGCCATGATTTTAAAGTTCAGTTCCTTGGGATAGCTCATATTGTCAGTTCATGTGGGTCAGAGACTGTCTTTTTGTTCTGTGTCTGTAGAGCACCTAGCACAACGGGGTCCTGGGCCATTGCGGGGGCTCAATTATGAAGAGTAATAATGGGAACAGTCCAGGGCTAGAACCACTGGGAAGCTCTGAATTCTGGCCAGGAACGCTTGTTAGCAAAGTGAAACAAAGTCCAAAGTCAATGAGCTCCTTCCCCAGTCTCCTCAGTACAGGAGGAGACTGTTGCCCATTCAGTGAAACTG
Organism: Chelydra serpentina; assembly: GCA_037349315.1. Classification (NCBI taxonomy): domain Eukaryota; kingdom Metazoa; phylum Chordata; order Testudines; family Chelydridae; genus Chelydra; species Chelydra serpentina. Next base: position 145,227 of record JBAIAC010000200.1, read on the forward strand.
GGCGGAAATTCAACTCCGGGAGGGAAGAGGGACATGTTTCTCTGGCATCCTGAGGCATCCGGGAGTTCAATTGTCAGATGGATTTGTTGGCAGAATGCACACTAAATTCTGTGTATCGTGTGGATGTCACCACCACATGTCAAACTATCGACTCCCACACCCTGAGCTGTTCTTTCCTACCGTGGTCTCTATTTAGAAATATCAGCGTGTATACGAGTGGGTATTTTTATGTGATCATGTTATTATTTTATATTTGTCTTAAGGCCCATCCTTCCGTTCCCTGGCTCTTTCATTTGACTATCTTCATGTCCTAGGTATGGCTCAAATAGGTCCTGATCCTGTGCTGTTAAAGTCAATGGGACTGTTAAGATCTAGCCCATAAACTCTTTGGGGCAGGAAGCATATATACTTTTTAATCTCTGTAAAGCACCATGCCGTGTTATGGTGCCATATAAATGTTTATTATTAATGATAGTAGCTAATAATTGTGAAGTCTGGCTGCAGCCGCTGTAGTTAGGATTGTAATCCTTTATTACATTTCCATTATAACCACTGCAACACAAGTCATTTTTGACATTTTCAAAGCTTTGCATCTCCCTGATTTATTTTTTTATTTTATTTATTTTTTTTAAGTTTTAGCTGGATCCGTTCAACTGCTTTGGAGTTATGCAAGGGTGAAAAAAAATACATTTTCCCCATTATTTCAAAAACAATTGTTGTGGCTTCTTGTTAATGTGGGACAACTAAAAGAAGAGACACAGAGAGAGAGCCAACTAACATCTGAAGCAGTTTTGGCCAAGAAAAGGAAAACTAGTTTTGTCAAAAATGACTAAATGTCTACGTTGTTTTCATTGTCAAGGACTTAAAGTTGACCTTTTTTTCTTTTAGTGAATTTTTTAGCAATTCTTTTAATACTTTTTTTTTATAAAAAAATTATTTAAACATTTAGTTTACTGAAAACTGGGTTTTCATTTAAACAAAAAAGCCTTATAATCATGATGTTTTCAGTAGTATTTTCATAAAAATATCAATAATGTGTTTCATTTTTGCATAGAAAATGAAAAACGTTGATGTTGAAAATTTTTCATGACAAATTTCAGTTTATAAAAAAAGGCAATTTTTGTATGAAAAAAAAATCTATTTGAAAAAATGGTGCCCAGCTCTGCTATGAAACGTGGCTGGTTTCCCACACTTTTCTAATTTTGCAGAACATTGCATTAAAACCAAGTATACAATGAACCTGGCCCCATCAATCCTCTGGGACTAGCTACAGTCCTATTCACCAGGTCAGCGCATTGGCATGAGTAGTTGGATGCATCATCATCATCATCATGTTCCTATTACACCTCTGGCGTATAGGGCAGTGACAAAGCTCCTCCACTCCTGTCTCTTTCTGGCAAGTCTTTAAATGGTTCCCCAGCTGGACCCCAGGTTTTTCAGCTCAGCTTCCACAGCTCTTCGCCATGTTGTTGTCAGGCGGCCTCATTTTCACTCGCCTTTAGGTGGCCATCTTATTGCTACTCTGGTGATGGAATCAGTTTCCATTTGAAGCACGTGACCGATTCATCTAGGGTGACCAGGCAGCAAGTGTGAAAAATCGGGACAGTGGGGGGGGGGGGGGGGGGAATAGGAGCCTATATATGAAAAAGCCCCAAATATTGGGACTGTCCCTATAAAATTGGGACATCTGGTCACCCTAGATTCATCTCCAATGCCTCCTGGCAATGATGGTACTCAGATCTTCTTGGCTGAACTGTCAATAGATCTTGGTTTGAGATTGTTCTGGGCCAAAAGATACGGAGGATTTTTCTGAGGCAGGTTGTACAACTGTGTAAACAGAGCCATCTTGGTAGCCATCAGGGATTGAACTGTGGACCTCCAGAGCTAAAAATGTGACCATACACAATGTGAGCTATGGGCCTAACACCACCCTGTCATAGACCCCGGTGCCTGTGGGCTTGGGCACAGCAGATGATGTGTAACAGAACGAACACAGGTTACACTGCTCAGCTGAGTTCATGGGGACATGCAAAGGGCTTCTTTTTAAATGGCTCCCTATGCTGCTGAATGCTGTGTGGCCAATGGATAGGCAGAGGCCCTGAGGTGGTTAGCTCCTTCCTACTGCTGATTGGCTGTAATAAAACTTACAAGCTGTTTAGCTGAGCCTCAAAGCTCCGCTCTGAAGCATCACCCCTGATTTTCAGCCAGGGAAGCAGAGTGCTAGTGTCACTTGAGTGCAAGATGCCAGGTTAGAACCCAGGCTTCACCTCTGCTTGCTGATTGGACAAGCCTGCAGAACCAGCCAATTCACCTCTCTATCTGGTGCCGCAGCGTCTCCATCTGTAACACAGAGGTAATGCTGAGGGGCTAACTTCATTAGGACAATTGCCATCCAGCCAGCCAGCCATGTTGCCCCAACACCACAGGTGGGAACACCCATGTAGGTTGGACTTAGAGGAGAATATTTGGACATGGGGAAGGGCGTGCAGGGCTGATGCTGAGCAAACAATAGCGTTTTCTGGTCGTGGACAAACTGAAAAATCTGGACAAAAAATCCAATTCAAATAATTTTATTTTTCAATTTTTTTTATTGGATCGATAAAGAAAAAAATGGTTTTGAATCAACCAAACCTTTTCAGTTGACAAAACAAATTTTTATTTTGTGTTTTTCATTTCAATCTGGCCATTTGAGGTGTTTTTCACTCCTTTTTGGTGTGTGTGTTTGGTTTTGGGTTTTTTTTTTGTTTTTGTTTGTTTTTTAAAGAAAAGGTGGCCAAATTTAAAAAGGCACCATTTCAAAACAAGTCAAAGCAAAATGTTTTGACTCTTAAAAAAAAATTCTGACTAAAACTGTCTGAATTCAACCCAAATTTAACAAATAATTTGAGACATTGAAAAAAACATTTTTTGTTGAATGAAAGATTGTTGAAATTTTTTGCCCAGCTCTACTTGAGGCTCTAGTGTCCTCATTCCACCGTGCTCAGAAATCATGTCGGCTCTCCCCCCACCCAATCATGGAATTGACTGAAAAATCATGAAACATTTAAAATAACACATTTTGCATTCTTTTCCTTCAGCTTCTGGTTCCTGAGCCATAAAAGGGCCATGTTTCAAAGCTTTTCATAGATTCTCAGGCCAGAAGGGACCACTATGATCATCTAGTCCAGGGATCTCAAACTCAAATCACCACGAGGGCCACATGAGAACTAGTAAATTGGCCCGAGGGCCGCATCACTGAAACCTTTTCATACAATGATACAAAAGTATAGTCAAAAATGAAAAAAATGAAGAGTAATATAGTATTCTATTAAAAGTCAATGTATTAACTTTTTAAAAATTGTAATGCAAAGAGGGGTTTTAATAAAATATAAACACTCAGTAATGTTTAGAGCTTGGCTCCCAGTGGAGTTGGTCCCTATGGCGGGCCGTAGGAAATAACTCCGCGGGCAGCGTGTTTGAGAGCCCTGATCTAGTCTGACCTCCTGTAACACAGGCCAGAGAACTGCCCCTAAATAATTCCTCTTTGAACTAGAGCAGATCTGATAGAAAAACATCCAATCTTGATTTAAAGATTGCCAGTGATCAATCATCCATCACAGCTCTTAGTAAGTTGTTCCAAAGGTAAATTATCTCGATGTTCAACATTTACACCTTTTGTCTAGCTTCAGTCATGACTTGAATACAGGTATTGAAGGGCATGTGCTATTCAGGAAAGACAGAAATGAAGGTAAAGGTCATGGAGTAGTAGTGTATATTAATGAGGAGTTAGACTGCAAAGAAATTAGAAGTGATTGGGTAAGACAGGCTGTTTGGGCCAAAATCACTTTGGGGAAGAAAGCTACTAGAGGTTTCCCTGGGATAGCATAGGCGCCGACTCCGTGGGTGCTCCGGGGCTGGAGCACTCACGGGGAAAAATTGGTGGGTGCTCCACACCCACCGGCAGCTCCCCGCCCGCCCCGGGGCCCGCGCCTAGCTTCCCGGAGCACCGGGCGATGTTAAGGGACCCCGACGCCGGGCAACGCTGCGTTGGGGTGGGGCCCCGCGATGTCACCCGGCATCGGGGGCGGGGCCCTGCGACGTTGCCTGGCGTCGGGGGTGGGGCACCGCGACGTCGCCCGGCGTCGGGGGTGAGGCCCAGCATCGGGGGCGGGGCACCGCAACGTCGCCCAGTGTCGGGGGCGGGGCACCGCGACGTCACCCGGCGTCAGGGGCAGGGCCCAGCGTCGGGGGTGGGGTACCGCAACATCGCCCAGTGTCAGGGGCGGGGCCCGGCGTCAGCACCCAGCGACTCTGACGGAAGTCAGCGTCGCTGTGGGATAGTGCTTGGGGTGTGCTACTGACCCTCTGGATCTAATCTGGCTCTGGAGAGAGACCTCTTAAATGTTTTAATGATATAAATATTACTGGAAATGGTGTGATTATGGGAGAGTTTAACTTCCAAGATATATGTTGGAGGACAAGTGCTACTAATAATAGTAGGGCCCAAATTTTCCTGGATGTGATAGTTTACAGATTTCTTCACAAAATAGTCGCTGAACCAACAAGAGATTATGCCATTTTAAATTTGATATTGATTAGTAATGAGGACCTCATAGGAGAACTGGTTGAAGGGGACAACCTAGTTTGAGTGATCATGAGCTAATTCACTTTAAACTAAAGGGAAAGACAAACAAAAATAGCCGGCAACTAGGGTCCTTGATTTCAAAAAGGCCCACTTAAAAAAATTAGGGCAATTAGTTAGGGAACTGAACTGGACTGAGGAACTCAAGGATCTGAATGTGGAGGCAGCTTGGAATTACTTGAGTCAAAGTTGCAGAAGCTACGTGAAGCCTGCATCCCAAGCAAGGGGACAATATTCATAGGGAAGGGTTGCAGACCAAGCTGGATGAGCAAGCATCTCAAACAGGTGACGAAGAGAAGCAGAAAGCCTACAAGGAATGGAAGATGGAAGGGATCAGCAAGGAAAGCTACCTCTTGGAGGTCAGAAAGTATAGGGATAAAGTGAGAGCTGCCAAAAGTCAAGCCGAGTTGGAACTAAAACCAATAGTAAAAGTTCCAATAGTTCTATAGCCACATAAATAAAAAGGAAAGAAGTGGGACTGCTAAACTCTGAGGATGGGGTGGAGATTAAAGATTATCTAGGCCTAGCCCAACACCTAAACAGATGCTTTGCCTGAGTTTTAATGAGGCTAATGAAGAATTTAGAGGTAGTAGCAGGGTGGTTAATCATAGAATATCAGGGTTGGACGGGACCTTAAGAGATCATCTAGTCCAACCCCCTGCTCAAAGCAGGTCCAATCCCCAATTTTTGCCCTAGATCCCTAAATGGCCCCCCTTAACGATTGAACTCACAACCCTGGGTTTAGCAGGCCAATGCTCAAACCACTGAGCTATCCCTCCCCCCTCGTTAATGGTAACGAGGATATGGAGGTAGAGATTACCACAGCTGAGACGGAAGTAAAACTCAAACAGCATATTGGGATTAAATTGGGGGCCAAAATAATCTCCATCCAAGAATATTAAAGGAACTGGCACACGAAATTGCAAGACCAATAGCAAGAATTTTTAATGAATCTGCAAACTTGGGGGTCAGGCCCTATGACTGGAGAATTGCTAATATAGTTCCTATTTTTAAGAAAGGGAAAAAATGTGATCCAGGAAACTACAAACCTGTTAGTTTGATCTCAATTGTATGCAAGGTCTTGGAAAAGATTTTGAAAGAGAAAATAGTTAAGGACATAGAGGAAGTGGTAACTGGGATAAAATACAACATGGTTTTACAAAAGGTAGATCGTGCCAGACCAACCTGAATTCTTTCTTTGAGAAGATAACTTATTTTTTTAGACAAAGAAAATGCAGTAGATCTAATCTACCTGGATGTCAGTAAGGCATTTGATACAGTTCCACATGGAAATGGGAGGAGGAAATGGGGGGAGGGATAGCTCAGTGGTTTGAGCATTGGCCTGCTAAACCCAGGGTTGTGAGTTCAATCCTTGAGGGGGCCATTTGGGGATCTGGGGCAAAAATTGGGGATTGGTCCTGCTTTGAGCAGCGGGTTGGACTAGATGACCTCCTAAGGTCCCTTCCAACCCTGATATTCTATGATTCTATGAAATTATTAGCTAAATTGGAGAAGATGGGGATTACTATGAGAACTGAAAGGTGGATAAGGAACTAGTTAAAGGGGAGGCTACAGTGGGTCATACTGAAAGGTGAACTGTCAGGCTGGAGGGAGGGTACTAGTGGAGTTCCTCAGGTATCAGTCTTGGGACCAATCCTATTTAACATTTTTATTACTGACCTTGGCACAAAAAGTGAGAGTGTGCTAATAAAATTTGTAGATGATACAAAGTTGGGAGGTATTGCCAACATGGAGGAGGACCGTAATATCATACAAGAAGATCTGGATTACTTTGTAAACTGGAGTAATAGAAATGGGATGAAATTTAAATTGCAAAGTGCAAGGTCATGTATTTGGGGAGTAACAACAAGAATTTTTGCTATAAGCTGGGGACATATCAGTTGGAAGCAACAGAGGAGAAGAAAGACCTGGGTGTATTGGTTGATCACAGGATGACTATGAGCCACCAATGTGATGCGGCTGTGAAAAAGGCTAATGTAGTCCTAGGATGCATCAGGCAAGGTATTTCCAGTAGAGACAGGGAAGTGTTAGTACCATTATACAAGGCACTGGTGAGACCTCATCTGGTATACTGTGTACTATTCTGGTCTCCCATGTTTAAGAAAGATTCATTCAGACTGGAACAGGGACAGGGAAGGGCAACTAGGATGATCCAAGGAAAGGAAATCCTACCTCATGAGAGGAGACACAAGGAGCTTGGCTTGTTTAGCCTAACCAAAAGAAGGCTGAGGGGAGATATGATTGCTCTTTATAAATACATCAGAGGGATAATCACCAGGGAGGGAGAGGAGTTGTTTCAGTTAAGCACCAATGTGGACACGAACAAATGGATATAAACTGGCCATCAACAAGTTTAGGCTTGAAATTAGGCAAAGGTTTCTAACCATCAGAGGAGGAGTGAAGTTCTGGAACAGCCTTCCAAGGAGAGCAGTGGTGGCAAAAAACCTAACTGGCTTCAAGACTGAGCTTGATGAGTTTACGGAGGGGATGGTATGATGAGACTGCCAAAATGGCATGTAGCCGATCCATGACTGCTAGAAGCAAATATCTCCAAGGGCCGGTGATGGGACACTGGATGGGAAGGGCTCTGAGTTACTACAGAGACTTCTTTCCACGGTGTCTGGTTGGTGGGTCTTGCCCGTAAGGTCAGGGTCTAACTGATCGCTATATTTGGAGTCGTGAAGGAATTTTCCCCTGAGTCAGATTGGCAAAGACCCTTGGCGGGGGGTGGGGGGGGTTGCCTTCCTCTGCAGCATGGGGCATGGGTAACATGCAAGTTTAAAGTAGTGTAAATGGTGAATCTCTGTAACTTGAAATCTTTAAACCTTGATTTGAGGACTTCAGTAACTCAGCCAGAGGTTAGGGGCCTATTACAGGAGTGGGTGAGCGAGTTTCTGTGGCCTGCAATGTGCAGGAGGTCAGACTAGATGATCATGATGGTCCCTTATGGCCTTAAAGCCTATGAGTCTGTGAGCTTTGTCTGCTAGATTGAAAAGACACATATTGTCAGTTTTCTGTTCCCCATGTAAGTACTTATAGACTGTGTACAAGTCATCTCCTAAATCTGATCATTGTTAGCTAAACAGTTTGAGCTCTGGGAGTCTTTCACTAAGGGATCATTTCCAATCCTTTAATCTTTCTCCTGGCTTTTCTGCACATCCAGGAGGCTGGAAATTTACTTAAAACAAACAACAACAAAAGGTGAGATTCTGATGTCATTACCTGTCTCCAGGAGCTGGGGCTTCAAAGAAAACACAACCCATCATCAATGTTCCCTCTAATTTTTGACAGGCCGTGTGCGCAAAAAATTTGTTCTGTGCAAATTTTTTGTGCGTGTGGTGTTTCGCCGTGTGCGCAGGGTTTAGGATCTGTGTGCGTGCACACACATGCATAGCTTAGAGGGAACAGTGCCTCTGACCCTCCTGCCATAGACCTTGTCATAAACATACAGCTAAGGGTAGCCTAAAATCCCTCCTTTACCTGTAAGGGGTTAAGAAGCTCAAATAACCTGGTTGGCACCTGACTAAAAGGACCAATAAGGAAAGAAGATACTTTCAAATTCGTGGGGGGGAGGTTTTGTTTGTGCTCTCCTTGTTCTCTCTCGGACAGAGAGGGACCAGGGCAGGAAAAAAACATCTCCTAAAACCCTACTTGAAATAAGCATCTAAGTTTACAAAAATTGTAAGTAAAGGCAAGGAAATGCGTTAGATTATCTTTTGTTGTAGCTTGTGAATTTTCCCTATACTAAGAGGGAGGTTTATTCCTGTTTTTGTAACTTTGAAGTTGAGCCTAGAGGGGAATCCTCTGTGTTTTAAATCTTTTTATTGCCCTGTAAAATTACCTTCCATCCTGATTTTACAGAGGTGCTTCTTTTACTTTTTTCTTTATAATAAAGTTCTTCTTTTAAGAACCTGATTGTTTTTTAGTGTCCTAAAAACCCAAGGGTCTGGTCTGTGCTCACTTTGTTAACCTATTGGTTAGTATATTATTCTCTAGCCTCCCCAGGAAAGGGAGTGAAGGGGTTTGGGGGGATATTTTGGGAAAATAGAAACTCCAAGTGGTCCTTTTCCTGAATCTTTGTCTGAATCACTTGGTGGTGACAGCAATACCATCCAAGGACAAAGGAAGGAATTTGTGCCCTGGGAAAGTTTTTAACCTAAGCTGCTAGAAGTAAGCTTAGGGGGTCTTTTATGCAGGTCCCCACATCTGTACCCCAGAGTTCAGAGTGGGGAGGGAACCCTGACAGACCTCTTCTCCTTTTGTGTCATCTTAGGACCCCTTGGTGTTTTGACATCTCATGAACAGCTACCACCCCAAGGAAGCCCAGGACAGTGTGTGTAGAAACAATCAAAGCCCCTTGGTGGGACCAGGTAGCATCAGTCAGCCCCCTTTGACATGGCAAGGACAGAGGACAGAGTCTGCCCTAAACCATTGTCAGAGTCCAGGACTCCTTCACTAACAGGCACTGCAAATCTGCCAGGCATAGAGGGGTGGAGAATAGCAAATCATTTGTGAACCACTTCAAGGGGGTGTCTAGAGTCTCAGTAGTGTGCCCAGGAGACCCAGGAAGATCTTGGCGTCACTTGGAGGAGAAAGTGTCATCGCTGGATTCACAGCCCCATCAGAGGAGGAGGGAGAAAGAGCATCAGAGATCAGCTGTTCTGCAGGATTTCCCAGCTGGCCCTGGCCCTGCGGTTCTGGTGGCTGTGCTTAGGTGACCTGGGGAGGGGCTCTCAGCACAGGTGGTGGTGGCGTGCACAGGTGAGATTGCTTTTCCATGGGCCCAGAAAGGCCAGCTGTAAGGGTGAGGAACCAATAGCCTCTGGGTAGGGAACTATGGAGTGTGCTCCTTAAATGACCCAAGTCTCTTATGGTTTGGTGAATGGTCCCTAGGATGGTTCCCCATTAGGATTTGATGCTGGAGAGGATGTGTAGGAATAAACCTCCTCAAATGTTGGCGCTACCTCCTCTAGTGCACTACGTGCCCTCAGGAAGGGGTTACCAGCCGTGTAGCAGGGCAGGGGGAGCCAGATGGTACCAGGTAGGAAGATTTAGTATGTGGTAACGAGGTCTCTGGAGCTGGGAAATGACAGGTGAGCATCACTGAAGGATTCAGTGATATAGATTCTGGAGTCACAGGGCGCTCCCTGGTCCTATGTAGGCAATGGGTCTCAATGGGATCGGTGCTGTAACGGCTGGTGCCGTTAGCATCTATCCCAACAACATAGGCACCAAATGTGTCAGTACCGAGAGTATCAGTGCCGAGGTGTTGGTGCCAGACAAGGGCTGGTCAGTGGCCAGGTGGGTACCAAGGGAAACCAGTGCGCAATGAGTACCGAAGTGTTGGTACTGGACAAGGCTGGTCAGTGGCTGGGTCAGTACTGAGGGCACTGGTGCACAGTCAGTGCTGAGGTGTCAGCAGAGCAATGAGGATCCAGAGATGAGTCAGACTCAGAGACATTTGTCTGGTAGGCACTGCAGGAAGTGACCTTGGAGCAATGCGCCTGTCTAGCCGGGTCAGCTGTTCAGGCCTAGATTGAGGAGGACTGTGCTGCCTTCTCAGCTATCAACAACAGGGACCATTCAGTGGAGAAGAGGCTCGGGCTCTCGGGGAGGCGCCCTGGGTCAATGGGGCGCTGGCTGAGCAGGGCTTCTCAGAGGGGTGGCTCCCTGACACCCATGACGTTTGGGTCTGAAGCCCACTCCGAATGACATCAGATGGGCACCTCGCACCTTCTGGGTGCACACAGAAAAGGAGCAGCAGATGGAAAAGTGGTCTGGATATTCCCTTCCCCTGGATAAAAGCATCACCCATAGGTGCCGACTCCGTGGGTGCTCCGGGGCTGGAGCACCCACGGAGCAAAATTGGTGGGTGCTCTGCACCCACCGGCAACTCCCCGGCCGCCCCGGACCCGCGGGAAACTTACCGGGCAGCGGGAGACGTTGTGGGGGCCCCGCCCCCGACGCTGGGCGTCGGGGGCGGGGCCCCGCAATGTCACCCGGTGTCGGGGGCGGGGCCCGGCGTCGGGCGGGGCCCCGCCCCCGACGCCGAGTGACAGCACCCACGGGCGAGGCCGGAAGTCGGCCCCTATGGCATCACCTGGAGTGCCCATGGTGAAGTGGCACCAGGCGGAGGGCAAGATTTACAGCCTGGGGACTTAGCTGGAAGATTTTGGTGCTGAGAAGCCCCCAGTATGCACAAAAAACCCTTAAAATCTCATGCGGGGGGAGGAGGGGTAACTGTGTTCTCTTGCCAATGGCATAAAAAAAAACCTAATTAAACCAACAAAGTCCCTAATTAAGCTAACTATAAATGATCTGAAGGACAAAGTGTGGTGGGGAAGCAGATGGACCCTGCTCAAATTCTGTCCCATTGGTGAGAGGGTCAGAAAGAACTGAGGGGAAGGTGGGCCCGCTCTGCCCTGGACTGGGCCCCCCAGGGAACAGCACAGCCCCTGCAGACACTGCTGGCTAAAAGAAACTGCTCTCACCTGAGTGAGAACCAAGCGCGGGATCCACATGAACAAAAGCCTAGGGAACGACAGGCGGTGCCAGGATACAGTACCTTTTTCCTGGTGTGATCACTGACGTCTGCACCAGCCCCACACCCTCCGCTGACAGTTCAAACACCAGGACATGCACACAGCCTTACATTTGTGAGTGTGACCCCCCAAAAAGGGTGTGTTTTCCTTCCTTCCTTTGTTAGGGGGAGTGTGGGAGCTCCTGCACTACCTTAGTGGCGTAGCCAGGTTTAGAGCACAGGGGGAGCGGAGCTAAAAAAAGGCGCCGGGAGCAAATAAAAAAGCTCTGCTCTGGCTGCAGCACAGGAGCAAAAGGCGTCGGGAGCACAAAAAAGGCGCCGCTTCTGCTCAGTGGGGGAGCGGCCACTCCCCCTGCTCCCCTCCCCCCCCCACGCTACTGCTGGCACTAGGCCTTTCCAGAGCATCTGTGCAGCTCAGCTCACACCTGGGGCAGCCAGGAAGAGTCTGTCCCATGCTACCAGAGCCAGACTGGCTCCACTGGGAGCCGCTGGGCTAGCTGCAGGAGCCGCTGAGTAGAGCCTGGGGCCGGGCTATACAGGCAGCCGGATGAGCGGGACGGACCCTCCTGCCCCAGCACTGTGCACCCGTTTGGGTGACTGCAGAACCGAGTCCCTGCGCTGACACGCCTCCCCCTGTACTGGCTGGGGGTGTCTGTGTTTCCGGTCCATAGCCCATGTAGAGCGAGACAGAGTGATCCAGCTCTGACCTCAGCGCTGGCCGCCAGGTGGCGCTGCCGCTTGCTCGGGCGGGCCGGGCGCTAGCGCCGCACTCTTGGTCCCTTCGCTCGGCGGGCTGGGGCGGAGCTTCCCGGGTCAGCCGCGGCGCGGCCTCCATTAGCTGTGACCCGAAACCCTGGCCTGAGCCGCTGCTGCTCCCCAGCCAGGAGAGCCCGTCCCTAGCGCCCCTCTGTGCCCAGCCGGGGGACTTTCTGCGGGGGCTGGAGCCAGCCCCTGGGGCAGCCCCGGGCTCTGCCGACACCAGCCCCTGAGCCGGAGCCTGCAGGTGAGGGGAGGGACCCGGGGGAAGCGCTGGGGCCGGGCAGGAAAGTGACTCTGCACCAACGGCCCCTCCTCGCCCCAGCGCTGCTCCGGGGGTCTGCGAGTCCAAGCGCTGCTCCCGGGGGGACGGGGGGGGGTCTGCGAGTCCCAGCGCTGCTCCCCTGAGCCCCGGGACCGGGCCAGGGACCGAGTCTCCCAGCCCGAGGAGAGGGGAGGGGGGTGGTGGCAGGAGGGAGACAGGGGCAGAGACTGGCAGGGGCAGCAGGAGCAATCAGTGGGGAGGGAGGTTCCCGGCTCCCAGCCCTGCCCAGCCCCATTCCCTGCAGCACCCCGGGGCAGGTTGACTTTCCTGGGACAAGGTGAGGAGCAGGGAGAGGAAAAGCCAGTTCCTGCCTCTGCCTGGTCCCCGCTGCTGGGGGGATGCGCTGCCCTAGGGACAGTGTCAGGGGGATCCCCCAAAGCGGCTCCTTGGATTCTTTTCCAGTGTTTGTTTCAGAGACTGTGACTGTGGAGCCAGGTTAAAAATGTGTCAGTGGTTTGAGTCTGGGTGAGGGGTCCAGATCTGCACTGTAATTAATTCTAACATGAATTATCAACAGATACTTGCATTGTGGTGCAGCTTTTGCCCTTCCCTCTCTGAGGTACCTTCTCACCCACCCTGCATAAGGAATGACTCTCTCTCTGTCTCAGCAGGTGAGTGCAAGCAGGAAACATCTTCATTCACATGTGCTGGTAAAAAGCAACTCATGACAAGATGCCTCCAAAGCGATCCAAAGGAAATGTTTCACAGGGACTGAACCAGAAAAAGTCCCTCAAGAATCAGAGGAACTCAGACAAGCTACAGAAGAGCTCTCTTGTTCAGAGAAAGGGTAAATCAGCCATCCCCGGGAGAGCTGTGAGGAAGAGCAAAGAGACCATCGTCTGCCAGAGAACATATGCAGGGGAGAGGCCCAACATCTGCATCGAGTGTGGGAAAAGCTTCACCCAGAGCTCAGACCTTATGAACCATCAGCGAACCCACACAGGGGAGAAACCCTATAAATGCATTGACTGCGGGAAAAGCTTTAGTGTGAGCTCAAACCTGAGTCGACACCAGAGAACCCACACGGGGGAGAAGCCCTATCCCTGCATTGACTGCGGGAAAAGCTTCACAGACAAGTCCACCCTGACCCAGCACCAACGCGTCCACACGGGTGAGAAACCCTATAAATGCATCGACTGTGGGAAGAGCTTCAGCCGCAGCTCCCACCACAAGAGGCATCTGAGGAGCCCTCCAGGGAAGAGGCAGGACAAATGCATCCACTGGGAAAGCGCCACTATTGGGAAGGTGAAAGAAACTAAAGTGTCTAAGAAGAAAACCCCGACTATCGAGATCCCCATCACGTGTGCCGAGTGCTGGCAAAGCTTCAGCCAGAACTCGGACCTGGTCAAACACATGAGGATCCACACAGGAGAGAAACCCTATGAGTGTCCCGATTGCGGAAAAAGATTCAATGTCAGCTCAAACCTGATCAGACACCAGAGGATCCATACAGGAGAGAAACCCTACACGTGCTCTGACTGTGGAAAAAGCTTCACTGACAAATCCACTCTGACCCAGCACCACCGGATCCACACAGGAGAGAAACCCTACATATGCACTTACTGCGGGAAAAGCTTCAGCCGCAGCTCCCACCATAAGAGACATGAGCGAACCCACACCGGGGAGAATCCCGTGTCCTTTCTGCCCTTGTGGCCCTACCCCACCCAGACATACTGAAATGATCCCAGAAACCAAGTGGGAGATTTTCCTGAGCCCCAGCGTGATTCAGTAGCACAATCCCCATCAGCTTCCAATAAGACATAGGATCCCCTGTGCTTGCATCACTTCTGGGCATGAGACTTAGGTTCCTAAATCAGTTAGGTGTTGCCGGGCCGCGTAGAGTTACGTCTTGACAACTGTAAGAATTTGGGCCTGAAATCCCACCGAGAGTGAAGGGAGATCTGTGAGGGGTTTTCATTAGAGCATTAAGGAGTAAGCTACCCAAATTCCATTAGTATTATTTGTATCATGGTAGCGCCTAAGAGCCCCATTCATGGACAAGGAACCGCAGTGTTAGGCGCTGTACAAACAGAACAGAGAAATGGTACCTGCCCCACAGAATCAACAGGATCTGGGTGCCTAACTCACTTAGACCCCATGAACATCCAGAGTTTCATAGAGTTTAGGGCCGAAGAGGACAATTAGATCGTCTTGTCTGACCTTCTGTATATCACAGGCCATGAATCTCACTCAAATACCACTATATCGAGCCTAATTACTTTAGTTAAACTAAAACCTTTCAGCGCTTAAGAGGCTAAACTGTTGTGAGTCATGTGAGTCAGAGTAGAGAACAGGAGAGACCGAGGGGCCTCTGCCATGGCTGGGAATTGATTAGGTGAGCGAGATGCCAGTATGATCCCAGCAGGTGATTCACATCCCATGCCGCAGAGGAATGCAAAAAACCCCAAGACTTCTGCACCTGGGAAAAAATTCTTACCCAACCCCAAATCTGGTGACCAGTCTGACCCTGGGCAAGTGAGCAAAACCTACCAGCCAGAGCACTGGCTTACCTCGTACTGGGTCTTGTTGTCAATCTCTGATGCTTCAGGGAAAGGTGAAAAAGGAACCCAGATACATCTGGCCAATGGTGCATTGGGAAAAAAAATTCCTTCCTGTACCCTGCAGGGGAGCATCTGAAACATGAGATTTGGTTATTGTTATTACATAGTACAGCCAGTGTGCAGGGCGGGGGTGGGATAAAGAGCCTGTTCTTTGGGGCACGTCTTTCAGCAGGGAGCTACTTCTTAGAAGAATGTATCTGGTTTTATGTGATCATTTGCCTGTATGGATGAGTTGAGGTGTACAGTGGAGCCCTGTTCCCAGCCGGGCTGGTGTGTACAATGTGATTGGATACCCCGGAACTGGCACTCGCTGGTCCCCTTGCACAGTGTCAGCAGGGAAGGTAAGCATTCAGGAAGCCCAGCAGATCTGAACTCCCGTGAGTCCCAGGGAAGCCCTGTAGACTTCAGCTGGAGCTATGAAATCAAGGCTTAGTCTGGGTTTAGCCTGCACTTCCGCTACCTGTGGTGAGGATACGAAAGGGCCTTTGAGCCCGGCTCCTCTCCCCAGCACTGATCCCCATCTCTTGTGCAGTTGGTCAGATCCGACACGATCCAGCAGATCCCCCTGTGCTGATGCATTCAGAAAAGGGGGTTTCTCTCCTGCTTTCCTGTGTAAATAGCCGCCCCTCGCCCCGGTTAACTTTGCTGGCTCTCTGCGCTGGCACCTTGAACCAGTCTGTGACACATCATCCCGAACTCCAGTTTGTCTAGCCGTCAGAGCTGAGCTGATAAGATGCTGGAGTCGGAGAACTGGGGAGTTATATTCCTCTCAGTCCACCCCACCCACCAGCCTTCGTTACCCTGCTCCCCATATCACACCCAGCCCATTAATTGACATCTCTGCCCCAGAACAGGGAGCTGGGCTCTGCCGTGGTTCTGCTCCCCTGGTTCCACCTCCCTGGGCCTCAGTCTCCAGAGTTTGTTCCTCCCCCTCCCCTGGAATTTGGGTAAGTTGAGGGGACTCACAGCTGCACCAGCAGAGTCCCAGAGCTCAGGGTGTGTGTGTGAGGCTGCTCAGAGCTGGAGTGGCTGCTCTCGGGGAGGCTGGGTGCATGGGCACTCCCAGCTGTGGCAGAGCCTCTCTCTGTTGTGTATATACTACATGTGTAGTTGCAAAATATGTTAAATGCATTATGCTTTATAGCAAGGGTAGGTATGTCACGTGTGCCAAAGGCGGCACGCGAGCTGATTTTCAGTGGCACTCACACTGCCCAGGTCTTGGCCACTGGTCTGGGGGGCTCTGCATTTTAATTTAATTTTAAATGAAGCTTCTTAAACATTTTAAAAACCTTATTTACTTTACATACAACAATAGTTTAGTTATATATTGTAGACTTATAGAAAGAGACCTTCTAAAAACGTTAAAATATATTACGGGCACGCGAAACCTTAAATTAGAGTGAATAAATGAAGACTCGGCACACCCCTTCTGAAAGGTTGCCAAACCCCTGCTTTATAGAGAACACATTCTTTTAAAAAAGCCTCTGGCACCTTGGAAAATCCCAGCCTGAGATTCTGGACCATTGTGAGAACAATGAACAGGAATCGCCCAGGGACAAGGTGCAATGTAAAATATCCCGTTGTATTATTTCAGCACTAGCTTGTAGGGAGAGCTGGATGGTAGCAGAGAGCAGCCAGGGCCCAGGGGTAGTGTTACATGTTCAGAACCCTGACTTGTCTGCTCACCTGCTCAGCCATAACGCTCCCTTCATCTAAATATTTTTTATTTTGCATAGATGCCACTGATGCTATTCTAGTGACTGCTGACGCTCTGATTTTTCCTGCTCTGCTGATGATCAGTTTGTCTCTGTTGCAGGTGCTAACATTTGCCTTTTTTTAAGTATCATCATTAAATGGGAAACCGACTCTGTTTTTTATCTGCTGTTTCCTGCCCCCCCTACCACCCCCACCCCCCGCAGTTGGTTCCTAAAGCCAAACCCCAGGCCCTAAAATGTTAATTTCCTTAATACAGAGGGAGCAGTTGGGCCTTTCCGTGTCTAGTGGCCCAGCCAGCTGAAGCTTCAGTCACACTTTACCTTCACGTGGGAATTTTCTGTTGGCTTTTCCTTGCGTTGAGGCTGCAGGTTGAGAGGGGGACAGCTGACATGGGGTTCAGCTTGTCCAAGAGAAGGTTCATTGATTCATAGAATTTGCAGCCAGAAGGGACCATTAGCTTGTTTACTCTGACCTGTCTAAACAGGCCATTAAATATCACCCAGTTACCCCGTATAGAGCCCAGGAGCTTGTGTTTGGCCAAAGCATCCCTTCCAGAAAGGCACCAGTCTGGATGTGAAGACATCAAGAGATGGAGAATGCACCACTTTCATGGGGAGTTTGTTCCAATGGTAATCACCCTCTCTGTTAAAAATGTGTCTTATTTCTCATCTGAATGTGTCTGGCTTCATCTTCCAGCCCGTGGTCCTTGTCTTGCCTTTCTCTGCTAGATTAAAGAGCCCTTTAGGACCCAGTATTTTCTCCCCATGAAGGTGCTTAAATACTGTAATCAAGTCACCTCTCAGTCTTCTTGAGCTAAACAGATTGAGCTCTTTAAGTCTGTCATTAAAAGGCATTTTCTCCATCTGTCCAGTGATTTTTGTACCTTTTCTGCACCCTCTCCAATTTTTCAGCATTCCTTCTAAAATGTGGACATCAGATGTAGACGCAGTGTCGGTCTGAGAGGTAAAATTAACTCCCGACTCCGACTCACTACTCCCCTGTTTATACACCCAAGGATCACATTGCACTGGGAGCTCATGTTAGTTGCTTGTCCCCTATAACTCCTAAACACTTTCCAGAGTCACTGCTTTCACAGATAGAGTCCCCTGTTCTGTAGGTCTGGGTTACATCCTTTGTTCCTAACTTTATAATTGCACTGGGCTGCATTAAAACACATTGTTTGAATGGGTCCTGTTTACCAAGTGATCCAGATCACTCTGCATGACTGCACTGTCCTCTTCATTATCTACCACTCTTCTGGTCTCTGTCAGCTGCATCCTGTATCAGCAGTGATTTTATATTTACTACCACATCATTGATGAAAATGTTGAAGAGCTTTGGGCCTAGATCCCCTCCCTGCTGAACCCCTAGAAAAATCCCCATTTGATGCTTATTCCCCATTGACTACTTTTTGCAGTCTGGGGTGGACTGGTCAGGGAATGGGGTAGGGGGCCTTTCCCATCCAGGGCCTCAATTTCAGGCCATTTGCTTTGGTTTACTTAGAGGGACAGGGAACAGAAACATTGAGGCCTTAGAGCACTAGTTCCAGTCAGTGCAAAAATCAACATGCAGGCAGCAGATACCTGGCTCCTCCAGAAAAGCAGCTCTGCTACCATAATGATAAGTGGGGCACAGAAATGTACACGGACTAGATCAGACCCCTAGGACCTGCCCTACAAGTGGGATTGGAACCCAGAGCAGGTACAGGATTTAAACTAAACCAGGAAATGAGACTCCTCTTCAAAAGAATGAAATTCCCCCAAGTAAACATGAGAATGAGCTGCCAGGACAAGGGCTGCTGAACTGCACCTCTCCTTCTCCTCCATTCTCACCTTAGTTAGTCAGCTGACAGTTCCCCTGGGGCTGGGAACTGGTGCTTACCTGACACCTAGCCAGCGCCTTCACAGTTGTGTCAGGGGCAGGGCAGAGCACAGCTGCACTCTGTCAATTCACAGCTGGCATGTTGTCTGTTAAGGATGTGTTAGTGGAAGTTGATGTGTATTAGAACAATCCCTAAGCTGCTCTAGCATATGCCGATGGGGAGCAGATGCAGTTTTATGAAGCAAGGAGCCATAACAAGCTCTCTGACAGCCCATCACCTTCTTCTGGCTCTCCAGTGTTGAGTTGGAGCTGGAGAAAATCTGGCTCTGAAAATGTAGTTGGGACCTCGGAGTAGGATTGTCCAGCGGGTAGAGCACTTGATTGGCCCTTCAGGGGCTTGTGATCTATTTAATAAAGAAATAAACCACTAAAAACATAGGGCAGATCCTCACCTCACAAAGTCAGTATGTTGTTTTTAATTTAGGTCATGGGAGCACACAGTGACCTGAAACAATATCAGAGCCCCACAGTGCATGGACAAAGTGACAGATGCCATGTTGCACAACTCACAATTTTATTGTGAGTCTTGTCATATTTGGTTATTTCTTAAATCCCCAGCTTCTGGAGTCATGTTAATATGTGAGGGTCTCAGCTTTCTTTTAAAAATGTGTCTGGCCCCGTGGGTGCAGTGAAAAGCTTGAAAACATGACTAAGTGTGCTAGAAAGATTAGAAACCAGAAGGCCAAGAAAAATGGTCCAAAATACTGCTGCTGTTTTTTAAAAAGTAATATTATTTTAAACCATTATCCTGATTTTGGGATGTCTGACTCATGATTTTTAATGCTTTAATCGAAGGAGGGGGTGGCAGTGATGTGACTTGCCTGAGGTCACACGCCAGGCCACTGGTAGAGCCAGGAAGAGAACCCAGCGCCCTAGTCCCACGCCCCAGGCACTAGATCCTTTTGCCTTACTGGAGTGTGTTGCTCTTCTGCCAATTTACACTAGCTGAGGGAGGCTCTGGCTTCCTGCACTCAAGTACACTCAAAACTATAAATAAGCTCTAGCCTTTTCCTGTCCTGCCTCCCTGTGTCCACATGCTCCAGCATGTAAACTAGTTGCTGCAGCTGTAGCCTGTCCAGATCACTCCCAGACACTGAGTAAGTGGGCCCTGCTAGGGTGCCTGCCATTCTCCGAGCACTGTGCACATACTAGCTAAGTCAATTCATATAGCCCTGGGTTTGCAGGTGAAGGGCTCCACAACAGCCACATGGTAGGGATCTCAATCCCCTGCAGCCCCTGCCTGGTTTAGCTGGTGCAGTCTGGCCACCATCTCCCAGGGCTTCAAATGCTGAATAGAACGATTCCCAGTAGTTTCACCCGCCCACTAAATGCACCATTACTCACTGCTGCTTTGCTGGATCCTCCCCCCTGCCAGCATTGCTCCCAGGCCAGCTTTCCCGGGTGGACTCAAGCGTGGCACAGGCCCTGGGGCATGGCAGGGCTTCTGTGGAGTGGGTCTGTTCTCAGCAGGGTGTCACTTCCACGAGCCTGGGGGTCTCTGTGCTGCTGCCATATTGCCATGGGGCTGCCTGCTACGAGCAGCGGTAGAGCTGTGGGATGGGAACGTTTCTTGGCTCTGTAGGGGAATGGCATGACAAATACCAGCTTTGTCCCAGCTCTCATACGCACTAATGGCCGCCTGGCTACTGGGCCAGGGTTAGGGATGAGAAGGAAGAAATAGACCAGGAAAGTCACAGGGGGCGCTCAGGGGATGAGGAGAGAGGGGAATTTAGGTCTGGTGCCAAATGACTCTGAGTCTAGCAGCTAATGGTTGGGCGATAGTTTATATTTCAGCTGACAGCCCATAGCAGGCTGGTCTTGGTAGGGCTCTGAACTGAGCTCCAGGAGAGCAGTGTTCAGTTCCTGGCTCCAGCACCAGGTCCCTGTGTGCCCTGGGCAAGGCCCTTTGTCTCGTTGGTCTCAATTCCCCGGCTGTGAAAGGGAAAATGATCCTTCCTGTGGCTGCCTGGTGTACTTAGCCCATAAGGGGTGTTGGGGCCTGACTGGGCCAGTCGCTGCTGATGTAATACAAATACAACATGAAATCACCAATGTGCTTTGCCCCTTAGCTGCTTGCAGTGTGAGAGCACTGCTACACAAGCTCAGGGGTGGCAATGCAGGGGAATGCAGCACCAGCTTCTTTTGTCATAGCCTGAGCTTTCATCAAAGACCTCTCACACACACATCCTGGCCCAACCCACCCCAGCTCAGCATACACCAACCCGTGAAATACCAGCTCAGAGTAGCAGGGCCCCAGCCTCTATCAGAAAAGCTCTGAGAAGGCAACTGAGCTCTCCTCTGCCAGCTAGCTGGGGAGGGGAAAAGGCATAGGGACCAGACTGTATGACCACACCCACTCTGCCTAGGTATCCAGCAGACAGAGCTGTGTTGCCAAAGTCAACTTTGGCAGGTGTTGGGTTACAAATCACTCTAGTACTGAATGCAGGGGGTAATGCAATGTTCTTATCTTTATTGTATGAGTAAAGGGCAGCAGAGCTGTGCTTAGCCTGTACTGATTGAGGGGGTCACCCTCAACTAGACTGAACTCGCTAAGCAGGGGGCTCAGATGTCAGATTCCAGTGATAGTGGAGGAGATGGGGATAGGTGTTCCTGCTGGGAGGAGTAGGCTCTGTCTAAGGGCATGGCTACACTTCGGAGTGAGAGCACATTAAAGCAGCCCCCGGTGCCCTAACTCACGACGCGTCCACACTGGCAAGGCACCTAGAGCGCCTGGACTCTACGGCTGGAGCGCTCCTGGTAATCCACCTCAACGAGAAGCATAACGCTTGATGCGCCCTGGCTGGAGCGCCACAGCACGTGTGGACACCCTGGTCTGTTAATGTGGTCTGATCAGCTTCCAGAAGTGTCTCACAATGCCTGTTCTAGCCAGTCTGGTCATCACTTTGAACTCTACTGCCCTGCCCGCAGGTGACCAACTGTCAGACCCACCCTTTAAATTCTCTGGGAATTTTGAAAATCCCCTTCCTGTTTGCTCAGCCAGGCGTGGAGTGCTCTCAGTAAACCTTTCCAGGTGACCATGCCTCCACGCACCAGGCGATTCCCAGTATGGAGCAATGGCAAGGCGCTGGATCTCATCAGTGTTTGAGGGGAGGAGGCTGTCCAGTCCCAGCTGCGCTCCAGCCGTAGGAATTATGATACATTTGGGAAGGTATCAAGGGACATGATGGAAAGGGGCCATGACCGGGACGCACTGCAGTGCAGGGTTAAAGTGAAGGAGCTGCAGAATGCCTACCACAGAGCCCGCGAGACAAACCACCGCTCTAGTGCTGCCCCCGCAACCTGTCGTTTCTATAAAGAGCTGGACGCGATACTTGGGGGTGACCCGACCTCCACTCCGAGCACCACCATGGACACTTCAGAGCCCAGTTCAACAAGGCAGGAGGAGGAGGAGGAAAGCAGGAGCGAGGGTGCTGAGGAGGAGGGAGACACCCCGGCATCCCTAAATGCATGCAGCCAGGAGCTGTTCTCAAGCCAGAAGGAAGGTAGCCAGTTGCAACGGCTGGTGCTTGGGGAAAGACAAACACCAGAAGAGGTGCCCGGTAAGCAGCTTTTATTTTGGGAAGGAAGTTGTTCGGTGCAGGCTCTTGGGGCGAGGCGGGTTAGGGCTGCATGCATGCCTAGATGCGGATTAGGGCGTTGATGTGCTCTCTCACATCACAGTAATCGGCCTCAGTGATCTCTTTAAAGGTCTCACACAGAAGCTGGGCAATGCGCTTGCACAGGTTCCTTGGGAGAGCTACTGTGCTCCTTGTCCCAGTCAGGCTAACATGTCCGCGCCACTGTGCCATGGGGGGTGGGTGCCATTGCTGCACACAGGCAAGCTGCATATGGGCCAGGATGGAAGTCGCATTGTAGTAGAAGACTCTCCCTTGCTTCCCAGGACACCCTCATCAGCAAGATATCTTCCAGGACAAACTCCTGTGGAAAATGTGGGGTATGTTCAGTATAGGGGCCCCCTGAAGCTGTTAGCTCTCCCTAAGGCACAGAAACCCAGAGGAATGCCTACCACAGTACGGCCGTGAAACAATCAGTCCCCCTTGCCCCTGTACTTACTCACCATTTTGGGGGCTCCTGTGGGTTATGTGCGCTTGCTTTGGGACGGGCAAATTCTGCTATGGTGTAGACTGTGCTCTGTCTGGTGTGAACAATGCTGCCTCCGTTAAGTGTTGCATTTTGCCTTTACAGATGCAACCTTGAGATCTCAGCCGTCCTTGTTATCACCAGCCGAAAGACTCCAAACAATTAGGAAGAGGCCACATACAAGCAAAGAGGACATAAAGGAATGCAGCAGTCCCTTAATTCAAATCAAACAGCACAGGAGTGGCGGTAGAATAAAAGGATGGTCCACCAGGAGAATGCAGATCGCTGGCAGCAAAGCACGGAGCAGCTGCTAAGCATTATGGAGCGCCAAGCGGACTCGATACAGGTGCTCATAGCAATGCAGGTGGAGCACTACTGCGCCCGCCCCCCCTGCACTCCTTGTCCCAAAACTTTCCTTTGTGCCCCCGTGTCACCTCCAACCCACTTTCCCCCACATCCGGGTTATCACCACCAGCTGCCTCCAACACCTGTAGCTTCACCACCAAGCCCTGAAAACTACGACCCTCACCCACTGCACTCAACCCCCATCACCATGCATTGTAGCCAGCCTGAAGTGCAGCACTCATTGCATAGCACTCCAGCCAGGAAGGCTGAGTTTGATAAAAGGACATACGCAAATCTGTGATTTGCTGTTCCCCCACCCCCTCTGGCCCTTTCTGTTTCCCAAGCAGTTGTGTTTCTTTTCAATAAATGGATTTTCTTTTCAATAAATGGATTTTTTGACTTTGAAAACATTCTTTATTATTGCATAAAGTAAAAGATACTGTAACCCAGGAAAGCAACAGGGACTGCAAATCAGTGCATCATACGTAGCAAACACAGATTCCTACTAACATTGGAAACACTGCTCCTCACTCCCGTGCAGGGCACCAAACATTACTGGTGGCTTTCAGCCTCAAATTGCTCCCTCAAGGCATCCCTAATCCTTGCAGCCCCGCGCTGGGCCCCTCTAATTGCCCTGCTCTCTGGCTGTGCAAATTCAGCCTCCAGGTGTTGAACCTCCGAGTTCCATGCCTGAGTGAATCTTTCTCCCTTCCCTTCACAAATGTTTTGGAGGGTACAGCACGCTGATATAACCATGGGGATGTTGTCATTGGCCAGGTCCAGGTTCCCATACAGACAGCGCCAGTGGTCCTTTAAATGCCAAAAGCACACTCCACAGTCATTCTGCACCGACTCAGCCTGTTGTTGAACTGCTGCTTGCTGCTGTCAAGGCTCCCAGTGTAGGGTTTCATGGGCCACGGCATTAAAGGGTAAGCAGGGTCTCCAAGGATCACAGTGGGCATTTTGACTTCCCCTATGGTGATCTTCTAGTCTGGGAAGAAAGTCCCGGCTTGCAAATTCCTGAACAGGCCAGTGTTACGAAAGATGCATGCGTCATGCACCTTTCTGGGCCAGCCTGCGTTAATGTCAATGAAACGCCCATGGTGATCCACAAGCGCCTGGAGAAACACAGAAAAATACTCCTTCCGATTAACGTACTTGGAGGCTAGGTGGGCTGGTGCCAGAATTGGAATGTGTGTCCCATCTATCGTCCCTCCACAGTTAGGGAAACCCATCTGTGCAAAGCCAGCTACAATGTCATGCACGTTACCCAGAGTCATAGAATCATAGAATATCAGGGTTGGAAGGGACCTTAGTAGATCATCTAGTCCAACCCCCTGCTCAAAGCAGGACCAATCCCCAATTTTTGCCCCAGATCCCCAAATGGCCCCCTCAAGGATTGAACTCACAACTCTGGGTTTAGCAGGCCAATGCTCAAACCACTGAGCTATCCCTTCCCCCCTCATGGTTCTTCTGAGCAGGATGTGATTAATGGCCCTGCAAACTTGTATCAACACAATTCCAAAGGTCGACTTTCCCACTCCAAATTGGTTAGTGACCAATCGGTAGCTTCCGGATTGCAATAGCCACCCGCTTCTCCACTGTCAGGGCAGCTCTAAATCTCATGTCCTTGCGCCGCAGGGCTGGGGTGAGCTTATCACAGTCCCATGAAAGTGGCTTTTCTCATCCGAAAGTTCTGAAGCCACTGCTCATCATCTCAGACTTGCATGACTATGTGATCCCACCACTCAGTGCGGTGTTCCACGGTGTTGAGCATGTCCGTGAATGACACAAGCAATTCTCGTGTCATATGCGTTACTCAAGTCAACATCATTGTCGGACTCCTCAATGTCAGTTTGTAGCTTAAGGAATAAAACTCGACTGCCAGTCGTGACGTGCTGGCGAGACCCAGCAGCATATTCCTCAGCAGTCCGGGATCCATTCCCACAGACCGAAAGGGAAGACACAGTACAAAAAAAGTTGAAAGATAGCGCCAAATGTGAACGGAAGCACAGGGATTGCTGGGATGTGAAGCGATGCATCATGGGGCATTGGGACAGGACCCAGAATGCCCCATAGCCCCCACCCCCTTCCCACAAGCCACAGCTCCAGAATGGGAAGTGGTGCTCTGTGGGATAGCTGCCCATAATGCATAATGCTTTCAAAGCTGCTGCAAGTGCTGCAAATGTGGCCACGCCAGTACGCTTGCAGCTGAGTGTGAACACACTGCAGCGCTTTCCCTGCTGCGCTCTCTGAAGGCTCTACATGTGCAAGTGTAGCCATGCCCTAAGAGTCATGGACATGGTTTAACCTACCCCTTTCCATTGTTCAAAGACAGAGTTAATTAGGGCTCCATTAGGAGTCTTTTGTTTTGTTAAGTGATCACTAGAGCTGAAATCACTTCTTGTGGGACAACATTTCTGCCCAGCCTGCTTCAGCAATGACGTTCACACACACAGAGCTGGGTAGAACCTCAAGAGACTGACCTGCAGAGATCACAGTAAAGAAGCAAGTAGCAATAGAAGGTGATGGTGGTCATCAGCAATGGCTGATGGAGCAGTGAGCAGCTGGCGGGGTGGCTGGCAGAGCAGTGATGACAGAGCAAGTGCTGGACAGTAGAATGAGCAAGGTGCTTTCTCTCTCTCTTCCCTCACTCACCTTCAGGTGGGAGGTGAACTCACTCAGATGCACCTCTGAACTCTGGGTCTTCACTGACCAAGGATAACCACTGTGAGCGGGGTGGAGGGAGCAGGGAAGGGCATGGAAGGAGCTTTTGGTTGTTGAACTCAAGAACCTGAAGTGAAAGACACTGCCTCATGCACTCTAGGATGGGTGTTGGCCATAGGGGATGAACACAATCCAGAGAGAGCAGGTAAATGCTAGGGAGATGGAGATAAACCATTGCTCGTCTGGAAGTGTCTCTATCTCCTGCTCTGAGTGGGCTCACATTTCCTAATCTGTGCTGGTGAGACTGTGAGTCCCCTGTGCCCATTGAAGGGGAACAGGAATGGAGAGACAGAACAAGGGCATCATCAATGGGGCTTGGGTTTTTTCTGGCTCAAACCTTTTGTCAGCTGCAGTTCCCTCTCCAAGTGCAATTTGATCCTCATCCCAGACCTTTTGCCTCACAGAAATGGGGTTGGAGTGAGTGAGATGTTAATAACTGGGGCAAAATGGGAATGATGAACCCCCTTTTCTAAGCTAATTGACCCAGGAGAACCCCTGCATTTGTGCTTCAAATACACAAGTAGTGCCTAGAACTGAATCCCTCTCTGTCCATGTAGCACTGTCCACTCTGTCTGGAGTGTAACATGCTGGCCCAGAGCTGCCCTGTCCTTCAGTAGCTAGGACATAGTAAGGAGTCTCAAACCTCTAGCTAAGTGCAGACCAATGGCACTGATCCAGCAATTTATGTAGCAATAGTAGCATGTGCTTTTTAGATGCAGCTGTCCAGATTCAGCCCTGCAGGTGGACCTCTCAGGGAAGGGAAGGTATTGGACAAACTTCCCCATCACACACCTGGTCTGAATGACAGCCCAACACTATCCGGGTAATACTATAGGGCTCTGGCTGAGCTCACGACCTGTATGTGCTTGCACAGATGCTGGCAGTGAGCCAATCACCAGCTTCCAGGCTTTTGAAACTGCTTTGGCATGCTGCTCAGGGCACTTCTGGACATGTGCTCTGTGGGTGCAAGAGGAAGAGATGGGATGAGAGATACAGAAAGGAGTACAGCACTGAGGACAAGGCAAGAGAGGAAGGATGGGCTTGTGACTACAGCCCTCGTGTGGGATTCGTGAGCTGTAGGTTTAGTTCCTGGTTCTTCCCCTGACCCTAGGGTGTGCCTACACTGCAATTAAACCCCGTGGCTAGCTCAAGGTGGCTGACTCGGGCTTGTGGGGCTTGGGCTGTAAAACTGCAGTGAAGACAGTTGGTCTCAGGCTGGAGCCTGAGCTCTGGGATCACACAAGTGGGGAGGGCTGAAGAGGAACGTTTACACCACAGTTTTTCAGCCCAAGCCCCTCAAGACCAAGTTAGCTTACCCGGACCAGCCACTGGTGTTTAATTGCAGTGTAGACATACCCTGGATGCATAGGTGCCGACTTCTACTGGAGCCAGTGGGTGCTTGACCCCCATCTGCCCTCGGCCCCGCCCCGACTCCACCCCTGCCCCGCCCCTTCCGCAAAGTCCCCACCTCCGCCTCCTCCCTGTCCCAATTCTGACTACTTCCCCAAATCCCCGCCCCAGCCCCGCCTCCTCCCCTGAGCACGCCACGTTCCCGCTCCTCCCCCCTCCCGGCACTTGCTACAGCTGTTTGGTGGCGGCAAGCGCTGGGAGGTAGGCGGAGGAGTGGGGACGCGGCGCACTCAGTGGAGGAGGAGGAGGTGAGGTGAGGTGGGGTTGGGCGGGGAGCTTGGCTGCTGGTGGGTGCAGAGCACTCGCTAATTTTTCCCCGTGGGTGCTCCAGCCCCGGGTGTGTCCCTGGGCCAGTCATCTCTGAGATCCTTGTCTGAAGAATGGAGATAATAATGTTGACCTGGCTCTGGGTGCGATATGAGCTGCTCAGATCCTGTGGTGGTGAGGGTCATACACAGATAGAGGGTTAGCATATATGCAACCTGCAGCTCATGGCTTATGGCCAGCAGTGTGAGAATGGGATTTAGCATTAGCATTATTAACCAAGATCCGGGTCCCATTGTGCCAGCTGCTGCACAGATACAGTGTGAGCAATGGTTCCCACCCGACAGAGCTTACAATCCAAAAGACAAGGCACACCAATGGCAGGAGGGGGAATAGTATCAGAGGGGGAGCCGTGTTAGTCTGGATCTGCAGAAGCGACAAAGGGTCCTGTGGCACCTTATAGACTAACAGAGGTATTTCAGCATAAGCTTTCATGGGTTAGTACCCACTTCATCGGATGCATGGAATGAAACATACAGTAGACAGGAGGGGGAATGGTCACAGAGCTGGTCAGTGGCAGCAGGAATAGCCCCCAGCTGTCCTGAGTCTCAGCCCAGTGCCCCATCCAGTAGACCACACTTAGCTACCAGCCACACACACTAACAACTAGCTCTTATACAGCACATCTCATCAGCAGATCTCAAAGCACTTACTAAGGAAGTTGGTGTCATTGACTCCATTTTACAGATGGGGAAACAGGTAGAGAAGGCTCAGCATCTTCCCAGGGTTACCCAGCAGGTTGGTGAGGCTCTATACCTATATATTTATCTATACCTATATCTATATATATCTATATCTATCTATATCTATGCTCACATATACATATATATACACAGCTATACCACTAGACGGATTATGGTAATTACAGTGAAAACCATGGGGCCACTCTCCCCACACCTGCCCATTGCAGTTCGACACAAAGACGCAGCAGAATACAAATGTAGAGCTGAGAGAATAGTTGATTTTCCAGTTTAGCAATTGAAGCAAAAAATCAGGGGGGAAATGCCATTTCTGGCCTATCAAAACGTTTTGTTCAAACCGACGCAATTTTTTCCCCAGTTTTTCATTTCAAGTGTTTTTACCCTTTAAAAAAAAATTAAATCCAGCTACATTTCTAATGAAACATCACTTTGAAATGAAAAGTCAAAACATTTTGTTTTGAACATTTCAAAATAAAACATTTTGACTAATTTGTTTTTATTCAGCTGAAACTATTTGCTGAATGTGACCTGAATTTGTCATTAGTTGCCCCAAACTGCATTTCATGGTGAACTCTTTGACCGAAACCTTTTGCCAAGCTCTATACAAATGTCCATGAACCACAACCAAAACCAAAGCCAGGGAGGAATGAGTTCTGAGATGGTGACTGGCACTGGTGCCCACTGCTGTGCTCTGCACCCGTTTCACACCCATGCACATGAAAGCGTTTTGTACAATTGGTCTCCATGAAGAAAGGCAATGTAGGCTCTCGGTGTCAATGAGGCGGGCATGGGATGGTTTTCACCACCAAGGACATTAAGTGGCATCAGTGGTTAGAGTCCCTCCATGTTATCTTCCTCTTCCTCCTCCTCGTCCTCCTCTTCCTGCTCCTCCTCCCCCCCTTCTTCCTCCTCCATGTTCTGTGTCGTTTTGTCCCTGACACCAGCCGCATGTTCCGGCACCTGGTACTCCCTGGGGATCAGGTGCTTGTTCATTTTGATGAAGGCCAGGCTCTCGACACTGCTGGTAGAGAGGCAAGTCCGCCTATTCCGCATGATGGTCCCCGCTGTGGTGAAGAGCTGTTCAGAATAGAGGCTGGAAGGGGGGCAGCTCAGGTGCTGCACAGCCACGTGGAAGAGGGGCAGCCACATGTCCCGCTTGAGCTGCCAATACAGCAAGGGCTCGGCGCTGGCCGACAGGACCACGGTGTCCTGCAGGTAGCCCTCCACAATCTGGGCCGCCTGGGCCTTGGCTGAGTCCAGTAGCACCGGGGCCACGCGGATGAGGCCGAAGTCCTCCAGGCTCTCCCACAGGGACCTGCCCCGGTCTGAGGCACTGCCTTCGCGCTGCTGCTGTGCCTGTCTCCGGCTGGCCCCACGGTCCTGGACATCCCGGATGTTCTCGGCCACCTCGTCGATGAGTCTCTGCGTCCAGCGGTGCAGACCGTCCTCCCCTTCAGGCACAAAGGAGGCCATGTTGTTCTTGAAGCGAGGGTCCACATAGGTGGCCAGGACATAATGCTCCTGAGCACGGATCTCAGCGATCTGCCGGTTGCCCCGCAGGGTTTGCAGCAGGCTGTGGACCAGCGCCTGGCCAGTCTCCTCGCCCTCGTAGCGCTGCACCAGCGAGAGCAGCTTCTTCTCCAGCAGGCAGATGAGCGGGATGGCCTGGCTGATGCTGGCGTCAGTCCCGCTCACCAGCTTGGTGGCGTCATCAAAGGGCCGCAGGATCTGGCACAAGATGCGGATGAGGGGCCAGTCGGCCTGGGCCATGTGCAGCTCACTGGCCCGCTGGGCCTGGGCAGAATGGTGCAGGCAGAAGGCCTGGACAGCAGCTCGCTGCTCATACAGTCGCTCCAGCATGCGCAGGGTGGAGCTCCACCGCACCGCCACCTCCTTCTTCAGCTGCTGCCGCGGCAGCTGATTCTCCACCTGCAGCTCCCACAGCAGGTGGCGGGCAGCGTAGGAGCGCCCGAAGTGGGCACAGACCTTCCTAGCCGCTGCCAGCACCCGGTCCACCTCCTCATTGCTGTGCAGGAACTCCCGCACCACCAGGCCCAGGCAGTGTGCCAGGCAGGTGACACGGGGGAAGCGGCCTTCCCGCAGCACCCGCCGCACACGCTGTCCATCGTCTGAGGCCACAAAGCCTGATGAGAGGGAGAGGGGCATGAGCCACTCCCTGATGACCCCCCGCAGCCTCTCCAGCACATGCCCGGTGCTGTGCTGCTTCTCCAGGCCGCACATGTAGAGGGTGGCATGCTGGCGCAGGATGCTGCTGTTGCTCATGCTCACCCAGTGGGCACTGATGGACATGTAGTCAGTGGTTTGCCCGCTGGTCCACATATCCACTGTTAGGTGCACGCGGCCACCCTCACAGCCCCCCAGCGCTTGCAGCACCGCAGTCTTTACTGCACGGCACAGCTCCGGCACTGCCTTCTTGGAGAAGAAGGAGCGACTGGGCACCTGCCAGCGGGGGGCGGCCGCTGCCATCATCTCCCTGAAGCCCTCACCCTCTACGTGGGAGAAAGGTAGGAGGTCTAGGGCCAGCATCTTGGTGCAGGCGGCATTCAGCGCCAGTGCCCGGGAGTGGGCCCGATGGTACTTGGTGCCCCTCTTCAGGCGCTCATCGATGGACAGGTGGGTATAAGTGCCCCCAGGTCTCCTGGCAATGCTGGGGGCCCGGCCAGTGCCACTCCGCTGCCTGCACTTCAGTGCAGCCCCACGTGGTGTCAGGGGGGGCTCTGCCACTCCAGGCTGCTGGCCCTCCATGTTCTTCTGGCGCATGTAGACAATGCTGTGGTTGTGCTTAATGTGGTTGCCAAGCGACGACGTGCCCAGGCGCTTGGGGTCAGTCCCACGCTTGACCATCTGCTGGCAGATCATACAGGTGACACGGGTTGGGTTCCCAGGGTCAATGGAGAAATACTCCCAGACCCATGATTTCTGCCGGTGGTATCTCCCAGGCCCTGGGCCCTGCGGCGCCACCACACGCATGCAGGATGCAATGGGGCCGATGCTGTGGGAATTGCGCTCTGCCCTGCTGTTCCCTGTGGTTTCCCCCGCTCCAGCACTGAGGTCTCCCCCGCTCCAGATGGGCAGCTCGTCCCGCTTTTGGACACTGGTGAAATATGAGGCTATCAGCATCTGATGCTGGGCTCCCCCTTCCTGTGTGCTAGGGCGTCCCACCCCGTCACTGCCCTCTTCCTCTTGCTCCTCCATGTCCTCTGGGGTAGCTGGCTCCGTGGGAGCTTCCCCGTCCACCCCAGAGGAGTAGCCTGAAAGCGTGTCGCCCCCTGATGAGCCTGCCTCCCCGGCCACACTGGCTCCATCCTCGTCGGCCTCAGACTTGACAACCTGCAATACCTCTTCTGGGATGAAGAGGGGTCCCCCAGTGCCTGACTGCCCTATGACACCAGACACAGCAGGCTCAGTCAAGCAGTATTTCTGTGTAGTGGATCGTGGTGATCGGCGGCTTGCAGACATGCATGGCTGTGCTGACAATCCTAGGCCAGTGCCAATGCTGAGGCTGGCTGCACGCTGCCTGGGGCTTAAGCGTGGCTGTTTGGCAGAGGAGTTTCTCCATCCTCTGCTGCTCTGATTATTTCTCTTCATTGTGTGCTAGCGAGTGGTAAAGGCTGATATATAAAACAGCCCAAGACCCTGCTTAACACCAATGAGGAACAGGGACAGGACTCCCAAATCCCCACTAGAGCCCTGACACTGAGACACTCTGACCGGACCCTGGATGCACATGAGATTACGGGGTGCAAATGGGACAAGAGACAGTTACATTGAAATCTTGCACCCAGCCAATAAATCTGACAGCAGCCTGTTATCCAGAGACGGCGCCCCAGAAGAGGTGCCTTACGGGAGAGGTTTAAAACAATCTACTTTCCTAATCTTCTCTCCTACCCTGCTAAACTGTCCCTCTCCATGAGACATTCACAACAGCTTCTTCAAGCCCCTCTCCTCGTCACCAGTTATTCCTTTGGTGCCAGGGAACTGGGAAAATACCATGTGATCAGCTACTGTTCAGCTTGGGCCTGATAGCTGAGACATAGGTGAGAGGATTATTGCAGGAGTGGGTGGGTGAGATTCTGTGGCCTGCATTGTGCAGGAAGTCAGACTAGATGATCATAATGGTCCCTTCTGACCCTAAGGTCTATGAGTCTAATCACCACTAACCAAAGCAGCTGACTGTGGCTATCAAATATTGCTGCAAGCTATTCACCATCCAGCCAAAGAGTTACCAAAAAAAAACCAAACCCCAAAAACATGTCAAGTGAATTCACACTTGATTCACTTAGATCAGAGGAATTTGCAGTTTGCTGTCTCCAACAGGAAGAGAGCTTGAATAATTTGCTGAGTAAATAATTTGCAAAGAGTTATTCTCCATGCAGGTCCTCACAAATTGTTCACCAGGCGAGCAGCAAAGAACTCATTATCTGGGGCCCATTCACTCCTTGGCATCTTTGCTGAGACAACGGATCCTGTAAATGGTTTTCCTGTGAGGATGCCTATCCTGCTAGGAACTGCACTGAGACTATCCAGCTAACATCACAAGGGCCACTGAAATAAAAAGCAGACCCCACCCCCAGCTCACTTCCTGACATATGCTGTTCACTCCCACAAATCCTCATACAATCAGCGAGTTCTCTTCAGGAACCTGCTCCCTCCGCCTATGATCTATCTGACAAACAAGTCATCCAACTCCTGTGCTCACTGACTATCAGCACTGAACCCACAAACACAGCTCCATCCTGTCTGCCCCATCTCCCACCACCCTTCCTACCCACAAATGATAAATGTTTCCATTTGAACAGGGTGGGGTCTCTGATCTCTACATGGAGTTAGCTCTGACTGAACAATTTCCCTCAGTGAGTAGCTACACAGGGCTCCTCTCCCACATAGGTTCTCTGAGGCTGGGTAAGAGCTGATTTGGAATCGACACTTTTTGCACGCCAGGACAGTCATGGATTCTCTCTCCCATGCAGCTCCTCAGACAGCAGGTAAGGTCTGAGCTCTGAGCGAAGCCTCACCCCTCAGTCAGCACATGTGCTTTATCTCTCTTCCTTGTGGGGTTTGCTGGTAGAAAATGATGTCTCTGAGCTTCCTGATGTCTCCTTGATGGTGAGTGTGTTTACCCTCTCTCTTCACTGGAGTGGTTCCTCTGCTGTCCCTGCCTGTGCTTATTCCTGTAAAATTTCCACAGGGGTGGACTCTGGGAAACATTCCCTTTGGATCTGCTTAGCGACATCTCATGAGGTTCCCCCTTCCTATGGACATTTAGATCAAGATTATCCTCCTCCTTTTCCCTCACGATCCCACCATCTGCTGGAAATAAAAAATAAAGAGTCCAAGTGTCATCTACTCTGCCTCGTTTGAAATCCTTGGCAATAAAAGCAACAAACAGTATCATAATAAAAACAAGTGTCGATAATCTATTTGGCTCATGTGACAGGGTTCACCTGGCACAAAGCTCATAGGGATGACTTTGAAACAACTCAGTAATAAAGGAGAGAAATTAAGTATAGATTTATAATTTCTCACTTCTGCTAAATAAAAGGGCTTTAGGGGTCATGGTGGAAACCAAATGAACATGCACTCCTGTCATAAACATACAGCTAAGGGTAGCCTATAATTCCTTCTTACCTGTAAGGGGTTAAGAAGCTCAAATAGCCTGGTGGACACCAATGGGGAAAGAAGATACTTTCAAATCTTGGGAGGAGGGAAGGTTTTGTTTATGCTCTGTTTGTGTGTGTGTTCTCTTTTGGGACTGAGAGGGGCCAGACAGAAATCCATCTTCTCCAACCCATCCTAATCCAAGTCTCCAATATTGCAACCAGTATAGGTAAGCCAGGCAAGGTGGATTAGTTTATCTTTTGTTTTGCTTGTGAATTTTCCCTATGCTAAGAGGGAGGTTTATTCCTGTTTTCTGTAACATTAAGGTTTTGCCTAGAGGGGAATCCTCTGTGTTTTGAATCTGAATACCCTGTAAAGTATTTTCCATCCTGATTTTACAGAGATGATTTTTACCTTTCTTTTTAAAAAAAATAAATCCTTATTTTAAGAACCTTACTGATTTTTCCAGTGTTCTGAGCTCCAGGGGTTTGGGCAGGGCTGGCTTTAGGCCGATTCCCCCGATTCCATGGAATCAGGCCCCGGCCTAAGAGGGGCCCTGAAACGTCTGTCGGCAGCAGATCAATAGTTGCCACTGTCTCAGCGGCACTTCGGCAGTGGGGCCCCGTCGAAATCAGGCCCTGTACTTGCTAAGGCCGGCCCTGGGTTTGGGTCTTTGATCATTTTGCAACCAATTGGTTAGGACATTATTCTCAAGCCTCCCCAGGAACGGGGGTGTAAGGGCTTGGGGGGATAGTTTTGGGGAAGAGGAACACCAAGTGGTCCTTTCCCCTGGTTCTTTGTTAAATCACTTGGTGGTGGCAGCGTTACTTAATCCAAGATACAAGGGAGAGTTTGTGCCTTGGGGAGTTTTTAACCTAAGCTGGTAGAAATAAGTTTAGGGGGTCTTTCATGCAGGTCCCCACATCTGTACCCTAGAGTTCCAGAGTGGGGAGGGAACCCTGACAACTCCCAATGTGGCTAAAATGCCTAATGCAATCTTTGAATAAAGGTACTATTGAGTTGAAGCCCAATATATGGCATTGGAGAGACCACCATTGGAATACTGTCTCCAATTGTGATTATCCACATTTTTGAAAACTTGGAAAGGATTCAGAAAAAAGTTACAAGAATGATTCAAAGTCTGGAAAATCTGCATTATGTTGAGAGACTTAAGGAGCTGAATCTATTGAGCTTATCAAAGAGAAGGTTATGAGGGAACTTGATCATGGTCTATAAGTAGCTACATGATGAGAAGATTTCTGATAACAGAGGGCTCTCTAACCTAGCAGACAACGGCAGAACAAGGTCCAGTGGCTAAATGTTGAAGTGAGACAAATTCAAACTGGAAATAACACTTTTAACAGGGTTATTAAGAGCTGACCCAGGGAGTTGGTGGAAAGTGGGTCACTTGGAATCTTTAAATCATTGGGCTGGATGCAGGAATCATGCAGAAATTCTTTTGTCGGTGTGATGCAGCAGGTCAAATTCATAAGACAACAATAGTGGTCTCTTCTGGCCTAAAAAATCTATGAAATTTTAAGTATCTGGTGTCAAATGAAAAGGGCTGGGCATTGGGCTAACATTTTAAACAACAACAACAACGAACATTATTTTATACAAGTAACAATCATACAAATGTTCCTCAGTGTAAGCTGTTTTAACATGTCAAACTCTCAAAATAAGAAACAAATCCCAAATACTTCAATGTAGATTCCGACTGCTCAGCTCTTTGGAAAGTCACACCACTAAGTATGGTATTATGAATGGTATGGTAGGCACCTGTGTTTGAAAATCCTGGCTTGGTATGTCTAATTGTTATAAGTGATAGATAGATAGATAGATATTTGAGGGAGAAAAAAGTCAAACATAAGGAAACTACCAGCTTTATCACCTTCACTGACTCTCTGTTCTTTGAACCAGCTGGGATTTTACCTAAATTACTCTTAGTATTAACTTTTAAACACTTACATTACTCAGTGGCTCAAATATTAAGTTAAAATCCTTACATTTTGTCTCGGAATAAAAATATTTTCTAAAGAAATCTTTTTGGAAAGTCTATAATTTCTCCTGCTGCCCCTTCCAGTCTCTCTCCTTCCCTCCTAGACTCGGTCCCTGGGCCGGTCCCGGGCCGTTCGCTCTCCCGGAGCTGGCTCGGCTCCTGCAGGCGCTCACGGGAGCAGAGCCGGGGCGGGGTGTCAGGGAGGGCAGCAGCGCTGGGACTCGCAGACCCCCCGGAGCAGAGCTGGGGCGAGGAGGGGCCGTTGGTGCAGAGTCACTTTCCTGCCCGGCCCCAGCCCTTCCCCCGGGTCTCTCCCCTCACCTGCAGGCTCCGGCTCAGGAGCTGGTATCGGGAGAGCCCGGTCGGGGCTGGTTCCAGCCCCCAGAGAAAGTCCCCCCGGCTGGCCACAGAGGGGCGCTAGGGAAGGGCTCTCCCTGCACAGACCAGCTGGGGAGCAGCAGCGGCTCAGCCCGGGCTCTCAGGTCACTTACGGATCCAGCAGCAGCGTCTGACCCGGGAAGCTCAGCCCCTGATGGATAAGAGAGAGAGCGAGAGCCAGAGAAAGAGAGAGCAGCCTCCCCTGCCTTAGCAACAGCCAGAGCCCTCTGGTGGTCACTGCTCCCTCCCGGCGCTTCCCCGGGACAAAAACCCAGCCATAGTCCTTCCCTCCTGCCTACGCAGAGAGAAACCTCCAGAGCGAGCGAACCAGAGACAGAGCCGCAGAGAAACTTGCCCCCGGCTGATAGCCAGGGTTCCGGGCAGCAGCCTCTCGGGGGGCAGGGGCCCATCAGCCCCAGAGCCCTTTTATTTGGTGCTCCGCTCCCTGCAGCAGCCCCAAATCCCTGCAGGATGCCGCTGCGCCCTCGCCGGCTCCTGGAATCTCCCCTCCTCCCCCTGCCACCGCTCCTGAGCAGAGAGGCCAATTCCAGTACAGGGTGCTTCATGGCTGGCAATTTACGAACAGTGGCCACAGGGCACTTTCTTACTGACAGCCAGAGCCAGAGCCCTCATGACAATATAAGGCACTGGGTCACGGTGGCTCTGGTCAACACCGCCAACTGGGACGTTAAAAGTCCCGTCAGCAGTGCTGTCCGGCTAAGGCAGGCTAGTCCCTACCTGTTCCAACACAACACTGCTCCCCAGCAGCAGCAGGTCCAGATCTTAGGCGGGGGCGGGAGCACGTGGCTCCGTGGGCTGCCACCACCCCAAGCACCGGCTCCGCACTCCCATTGGCCGGTTCCCATTGGCTGGAGGGAAGCCCATGCCCCAACCCCGCACCCCAATCCCATGCCCCAGCCCTGAGCCCCTCCAAACCCAGAGCCCCCTCCTGCACCTCAAACACCAGAGCCTGCACCCCATCCCAGAGCCCTGGCCCCCTCCCACAACCCAACCCCCCGCCTCAGCCCAGAGTCCCCTCCCACACCCTGAACCCTTAATTCCCGGCTCCACCCTGCGTCCTCACCCCCACACTCCAACCCTCTGTCCCAGTCCTGAGCCCCTCCCTCAGCCCAAACCCCTCATCCCCAGATACGTTGGGTCACGGGCATCAACCATTTTCTTCAACTGGGTCCACAGAAAAAAAGTTTGAATACCACTGAGCGAGAGCTAGTGGGCATTTTTTGGTTGTGGTCTCCCGCCCGCCCCCGCCAAAAAAAGACTTATCAAAGAAAGTTTAATAATTTTTGATGAAATCGGGAAAACAAAAGATTTGATTTGATGGACCCAGAATGAAACATGTTCTAGTTTGGGGTTGTTGGGTTTTTTTGGTGGGGGGACCCTTTTGCTCCCCTTCCTGTGTTTTTCCAAATGGAAAAGAAAAGGGGGTAAGGAAAAGAAAAACAGAAAACTGAAAAGCAAAAAAATTCTGTTTCAATCTGAATTGAATCAAAACAATTTTTTAAATTGTGAATCAAATTGAATTTTAAAAATTCCAGAATTGTTTTTGGAAAAATAAATAAATTTCTTTGAGATATTTTTCGAGGAAAATATGTACTGTTTCCGACCAGCACTATTATTAAATTAAAATAAACTTTTATTAGAAACCATTTGCTTTTTTTCCAACTGGTTTGCATGGCTATTGCTGCAGTATTTCTCATTCCACCTGAGGGAGGCATAGAAAGAGCACTTTAGCAGTGAGCCACAATAACGCATTGTGGTGTACAGTGTGCTATTGCAATGCCGACAGACATTGGCAGGCAGGCGGGATCAAACCAGAGACCTCTGGAGCTTAATGCATGACCTCTACTGCATGAACTAAAAGCCAACTGGCTGTTAGCTACGGCTGTAGAGCAGACTCATTAATTACTCTCTTCTAAGTGGTCTCGGTGCCACTAGATGGGACAGAACACCACACCCAGGAGGTGTGTGGGTTACACTATCTGGCCCTGCTGTTTGGGGGCCTGTTAGGAATTGTGTGGTACTATGGCATTCAACAAACCCGGCCAAATGCCACCTAGGACAGAGAGAGGTGATGTATTTCTGGTACATCGTGCAGCGGTGCTGGCTGCACCCCCTGGGGGGAAAAGTTCAGGTGCTGACAGATTGCCCGATACCGTCAACCAAAAAGCAGGTATGACAGTTCCCAGGCTTGGCCAGCGATTATAGCTATTATTGTGGGGACTTCGCCACAATAGTCACCCCCTTTACTGACCTGGTGAAAGACACCAACCCCAAGGAGGTGCAATGGTCAGAGGCCTGTGACAAGGCCTTCAGGACCTTAAAGTACCAGCTAATCCAGGGGTCGGTTCTCTTCCACCACAACTTCACAAAGCAATTCATTCTGCAAACAGACACGTCGGAAGTGGACCTCAGGGTTGTGCCGTCTGAAGAGGTCAAAGGCTAAGAACATCTGTCACGGACTCACAGGACTCGTGCTCTCTCTTGGCTCCGTACGTTCCCTGGGAGGAACCCCCTTCAGTGCAACAGCCCTTCTTGGAGGTCCACTCTATCTCGGGGGTTAAGCTGTAGGCCCCTCCACCTCCTGGAACCGCACCTCTCTGTGCCTTCAGCACACCTGTCTCTTGCCGTGAGCCCCCTCAGGGAGTCCACTCGCTCTGGACCCCCGGGGCCTCCACACCCAAAGAGAATAATGCAACCCTGTTCTCTAGACCAGAGTGACTCTCAGCCAGCGTAAAACAGAAGGGTTTATTGAACGTCTGAACACAGCATAGGAAACTCTCAAGGCCTCAGGCCTAGCATCCCTAAGCACAATACATCTAGGCCTCTCCAACCTCCAGGTGGGCTTTGGCTGCTCTCTCCTCCCAGCCCAGAAACCCCCTCTTTCCATCTGGGCATCCAATATCACCATCCAAGTCCCACCCAGGCCCACCAACAGCAATTCCGGGCCCCAGTGAAGAACACTCAATGGGCCCCAGCTGGTGCGCAGTGAGCTGCCAGCTGCGTTGCTGGGCACACTCTTCCGGCATGGCCAGGGTTTCCACATGCCCGCCCGGTTGCCTAGGAGCATAGGCACCAACTTCCAGAGTTCCCGGGGGATGCTCGACCCTCCGCTCTGTCTAGGCCCCTTCTCCCAATGCCCCACCCCCACCCCACCTCTTCTGACCCCTGTTCCACCCCCTCCCCCGAGGGCATATACAACTGGTGCCTCCTCCTAGTGGGGGGTGGGGGGACACAATCTAAAGAGCAGGTCACGTGTCCCTCTCCCATGTCCAGCCCAGGGCCACCGTGCTCTCCCTGCCCCATGTTACCTGCAGGGGGAGGCACTGTGTCCAAGCCCGGGCAGGGAGCGGAAGTCACCTCCCCAGCCAGGCTCTCTCATGCAGCCACTGTGCAGGGCTGCAGAGCAGAGCAGCATCTCAGCCGCTGGAAGTGGCTGGTCCCACCCTTTCCACTCCTGGCATCGGGGCCATGCGTCGCCCAGGCCCGCCTCCGCCCCTGCCTCTTCCCACCCCCACTTCTTCCCCTCACCACTTTTAAATCACCCAGGCCCCTGGGCAATTGCCCCCTTTGCTCTCCCCACTCCTCGTCAGCGGGCCTGGTCCCGCCTCTGTCCTTTGTCTTCTGTCCCAGGTAAACAGGTCGCCAGGGCCTCCTCTCCTCTCAGCCTCTCCTCTCCTCTATCCTTTGTTTTCCCACTGGCTGGAACCAGCTGGTCAGGTCACCGGGGTCCTCTCTCCATAGCCCATTGTCCTCCCACTGGCCAGAACCGGCTGTGACTCCCGAGCTGGACCTCCAAGTCACCAGTCGCTAGAGTGTCCATTCTCCAGGCCGTTCTCTGGCCTTCTGTAACAACAAACTCCCTGTCCCACCACCTTGTTAAACCAGTAACACACAGGGAAACTGAGTCCCACACCCTCTGCATGCAAACCATTGAAAACAACAAGAAAACTCCCTGGTTCATCACAACATCCGATCCTATACATGAGTAGAAAGCTGTTCCCTTAGGAGAGGAACTATTCAGTGATCGAGAAAGAGGCCCTGGCTGTGAAATGGGCCATAGAGGCACTTCGCTATTATCTCCTAGGTAACCCTTTCCTGCTTGCCTCAGATCATGCCCCTCTCCATTGGCTAAACTCCGTGAAAAGACACTGTTGGTGTCATTAGGCATACCCCCCGGTAACTCGGGGGGGTGGAAGACCCCTCGCGCTGGACCTCAATGGTCCGCAGTTTACCCATGTTGAACTATACTCGACCTAGCAAGCTAGCACAAAGAATGGAATGTGTAAACAGGCTGTTATCAGCTGCTCTCACCTCCCAAACGTGTGAAACGACTGGGAGGTGAGGGAACAAAGCAAGGAGGAGGGAACAAGATAGCAATTTAGAGCAGAGAGTTACTAACAGCTGGGCTTAGATTTCACGGCTGGAATGTAAGCTTACTGTAACTGTCGTGGGAAGGGGGGGAGAAGGGGGGAGCTCAGTTTCAGTAAAGCTATAAGAAGAGAAACTTTTGCTTATGCAGTGTGCCTGATCTGAGACGTGCCTGTCTCCTTGCACCGCTTTGAGATCTCAAATAAACTTGGATTGCTTCTCCACCCTGGTGTGTTCATTGGAGTGAAGCACACCGGGCAACGAACCTCGCTGTTGCTTGCCTCAGGCATTTTCTGCCGGCAACAACACTGATGTCTGGATCATGGGATGCTATCTTTTCGTACAACCCTATGACTTCCAGATACTCCATTGCCCAGGAAAGGCACACAAGAATGCAGATTTCTTTTCTCGGGATGGAGGACAGTGGCAGGAAAAGGACCCGCCTCTGGATCCTAACCTAAGGGGGTGGGTGTGTGATGGGGTATATAAGCCCCACACTGGGGAACCAAGAGTTAATGAGCAGCTCTAGTCCAGAAGACCTTGCCTAGTCACAGCTGCTGGGCATGCTCACAATGGAAGCAGAACTCATAAGAGGGCCTCCCAGCTCAGTCAGGGCAGAGCAAGGGAGCAGTCCTTCATTCTTCGCTCTTGCAGAGACGCCACAGGATCTTCACACCACTGGGACCAGACCCCGCTGTCAAGCTGCCTAAGCTTCCCTGTGGAGAATGGGAATGACAGGCCACGATTGAAAGAGAAGAGCCTCCAGATTACTGTCAGTGAGAACCTGCCCCACCCTGTGGGTCCATAAGCCGACACCTGTTGTGAATTTGGAGGGGCAGAGATGACCGTGGCAGTAGGAAGTGATCCAGGGAGCAGGCTTGGTGACATCTGCCCCATGTGACATAGCTCACCTGCCAGTTGCAGGGCCCTGGTTTAGAACCTATTGGACCAGGGAGGGCCCATGTTCCCCAATCACTGACCCCACAGACTCTCACCACTGGGTGATACGGGCACAGACTCTCACCACTAGGCCATACTACCAGACTCAGACCCAAACCCCCTGACAGTTCTCCAGGATCGCTATTAGCATTTCAACATCGCCAATGGTAATTCACCAATCAGAAAATACAGTTCTTGCTTGTAGCTTTCTGAACAGTCCTGTGTTTTTAAATATGTGACTTTCCCTGTTGGCCAGGCAAGGTCAATCTCATCTGGGTTCTGGTTGCTGCATGTCACGGACATGCATTGGATTCTAGCAGCTCTGCTCTTGGGCTGTGTTTTGGAGATGAGTTGTTGTAGTTGTAGTTCTTCTTCTTCTTCCAGGTCTTTCCTTCTTACTCTTCTTTTCCTTTTCCTTTCTTTTCCCAGCTAGTCTCCTTCTTGGACCTCAGTTTATATAGTGAAACTTGAGTCCAGGTAAGCTATACCTTAATCAATCATTTTACTAAAGTATTACAAAATAATTCTTTGACCAATCCTAACATATTGCAAAATAATTCTTTACCCAATCATATCCCACCACCTTAGCTGATTTAAATCTTGCAAAATTAGTTATGTAACAGACAGAAACAATCAAAGAACCATACAGATAAACAATAGAGAAGTGGCAACCATAAAGACAACAATAAAGAAGTAGAGATTTCACAACCACAACTGTTGATGTCATTCCTTGCTATCAAACAAAGTTTTCTTTAAACATCTTAAGATTTGTTTCTTTATCTGGTGATGGTAGGTACTATTAGGAGGGGCACCTTCTTAACAACCCAATATTACATTGTTTTAATGTAATTTAGGTGGAATGTGAGGATGTGACTTTCTTCTTCTTGGCTCATGGCTGCTGCTCTTCTAATATGACTGCAGCAAAAAGCCTCAGACCTTACAGTTCCTTCCTTAATGACACTTTAATCAAAGCTATCATTACTATTACAGGAGTCCAATACTCAGACCTGCTGAGCTAGGGCTTGCCACTCCGGGCCCGATGTCGGGGCATAAAGGTTAACGAGACTGACCACGAGCCCCTCCATACGGACCTGGAGATGCAGCAGGCGGCCCGGCACAACCTCGGCAACCCCCAGCATTTCAGGCCATAGGTCGGGGGAGAACAGGGTCACCACTCCAGCCGTACGATCTGTGAGATGGCTAAAGTAGACCCTGTCCCCCCATTCCAGCCGCCAGCTATCTTCGGCGACCAGATCTCCTGCAGGAAAACCACAGAGTACCCCCACTCCCGAAGGAAGGAGAGCACCTGGCTCCTGTGGAGACCCATCCTACAGCCCTGGGTATTCAATGTTGCGAAGATGATAGGTGCCATGAGGAAGACTGGGGGGGATCCTCACTGGCAGGGATGCTCACGGCCTCCGTCACGCTGCACAGCAAACCGTGACATACCCCGTAGGTGAGTAAGGAGTCATGGAAGAGGCGGACCCGCTGGTAGGCCGTGGTGGCCTGCTTCCTCGTCCTTTTACCCTCCCCCATGAGGGCCCTCGCAGCCCGGAGGATTTGATGAAAATCCCCCCATCGCTGGAGAGCGAGCTGCACCTTGTTACAGGAGCCACGGACGTCTTCAAGGAACTCCCACAGATCTTCTCACAGCATATGGGGGGCCGGGGTCACTGGCCCCCGGCTATCATAGAATCATAGAATATCAGGGTTGGAAGGGACCTTAGGAGGTCATCTAGTCCAACCCCCTGCTCAAAGCAGGACCAATCCCCAATTTTTGCCCCATATCCCCAAATGGCCCCCTCAGGGATTGAACTCACAACCCTGGGTTTAGCAGGCCAATGCTCAAACCACTGAGCTATCCCTCCCCCCTA
This sequence comes from Chelydra serpentina, assembly GCA_037349315.1. NCBI lineage: Eukaryota > Metazoa > Chordata > Testudines > Chelydridae > Chelydra > Chelydra serpentina. The sequence goes on from JBAIAC010000200.1 coordinate 188,455, forward strand.
GCCTCTGGAAGGGCCCCTAACACAGCCCCGTGGCCCACTGAGACGGGCAGTCAAGGGGCAGACCCCCGACGTGGTGCCCGATGGGCCGGCACCACGTGGCCTGCCTCAAATCCCGGCTCAATAGGGGGCGGCGGAGGGAAGATAGCAGCCCCTGGTGGGTCGGGACAGGGAAATACAAAGGCCGCTCCCTGGGGATCATCCTCTGGGAAATGAAAGGAGTCGGCCCCAGGGGCAGCAATGGCATCACGGGAGGTGGAGGGGATAAGGACGGGGTTGGCATCAGGGGCAGGGCAGGGGTCATCAGTAGGGACAGGGGAGGGGTCAGGAGCAGAGTTGGGAAAAGAGACAGAGGCAGGATCCTGAGCCCCAGTAGTTGGGCTTGCAGGGGCCTTAACTGTTAAGGGGGCAGGAGGGGCTCCATCAGGGGCCTCTGAGGGAAGGGACTCCAGTGGAGGGGCGGTACTGCCCTCCAGTGCTGCCACGTCTTCCCCAGCCAATACCGGTAGACAAAGTCCACCCGGGAACAAGGCGGAAGGCCCCGCATCGGTGCCCCCCTTCCTGGTCTTCCAGGGGGCTTCTGCATCAGTTGGAAGGAGTGGAGCTCGATCCTTCCTCTTGCCCCACTTCCCCTGAACTAGGGCCCAGCCCTCCATGGCATCATCTGGGGGCTGGCTAAGAGGGGTCGGGTCGGGGGACAGGAGCGATGGCTCAGGGACACGGGGAGATAGCGGTGGGGCAGCATGAGGGAGGGAAGAATCCCCCTGGGGCGGGCCCTCTCCCATGCCTGGCGATATCCCAGCCGCACCCTCCTCCTCAGGCCCGGCCAGACTGCATGCAGCAGGGGCGGGGCCCTCCCGCTCGTCTGGGCACACTGGGTTGGGGAGGTGCCCTCAGGGCCTGTGGTAGGCTGGGAAGGAGGAGGTGTGGCTCCGGGCACCAGGGCCACTGGCGATGACAGGTCCGGCGCCCTGCCAGGGCTCGGGGGTCCCGGACTTTTCTCCTTGACGGGCCAAGGGGCAGTCCCTCCAGACGTGTCCCATCACCCGGCAGAGGTAGCACTGGGCCTCCCCCGTGGAATAATGCATCCAGTAGCGAGCTCCTGGTAGGGGACCAGGAAGGACCCCTTGAGCGCCTCTCCATCATGTGCCCCAGTTGAAGCTGCATCTGCCGGCGGAACGAGAGGATGTGACGGAGGGCAGGGTCTTTGCAACCCAGTGGGAGAGGACTAACAATGGAGATGGGCCTCCCCAAGGTGGAGAGGGTGGGTAACAGGGCGGCATTGGGAAGGAAGGGAGGGACAGAGGCCAGGACTATACGGACACCCAGGTCCTCTAGCAGCTCCCGGGGGACGAACGTGCCTCCCACCTCCAGGCCCTTCTCCACCACCTCCTGGGCAGTGGCCTCCAACACTAGGAAGAAGACCACCCTTGCATACATTTTGGAGGCCGCTATGATGGCTGTGAGCCCCACCACCCTCGCCAACGCCTGTAGGTAGGTTTCCACGTAGGGCGAGGCGGGCACCAGGAGGCAACGGACGCCGTGCTTCCTTGTCAAGGTGAGGAAGGGGCCCCAGCTGCTATAGATGGTAGCAGAGGTGGTGGGCAGGTGAGATGACGTAGCGGTGGGGGGAGGGGGGGGGAGACTGTTGCTGTGACGGTGTACCTCATAAGACTTTATGGGGAGAGGCTTATAAATGTATATATGATGTAACTGGAATATGTTTTATGCTACATGTGCCATGTAACATATCTCTGTAAAAGTTATGATTTACTGAATCTATTCCTCCCGTTTGTATGCATGCATCATTGTTGTAGCTGAAGTTATGAATATTGGTTGTATATTTGCGGGTTTTATACATAGCCTTTGTAAGAGCATGGGAGAAAGGAATGTGCAGATAAAGAGGCCAATCAAGAAACACTTAACAGACAATAGAACTTGCAGACACCAATCCACATCTGAGCTTTGCCAGGAATGTGGTGAGTTGTGCATGGACAGGTGACTTGCCCATGTGATCCCAAAACTCCAGGGTAACATGATGCTACACAGGGAGTGGGGGGGAGAAATCTATTTAAACCCTTGGAAGACACCTCCATTTTGTCTTCAGCTGGCTAAAGAGAGAGGCTCTTCACCCCCCCAAGGACATACCTGAAAGAGACTGAACAAAGGACAAAGACAATAGGGGGTGTGAGCGATTGCTGGACCCAGGCTAGGAGTTCTACAGCCTGTAAAAGAAAGACTGGAACTGGTGAGGTTTTTATCTGTGTTGAGTTTGATTAGACCTAGACGTGCGTGTTTTATTTTATTTTACTTACATACAGAACAAAGTGAATTACTAACTACTTGGAATCACTTAAATCCTACTTTTTGTACTTATTAAAATCACTTTTTACTTATTAAGTTACCTGGAGTACGTGTTAGTACCTGGGGGGCGGGGGGGGGGGGGCAAACAGCTGTGCATATCTTTCTATCTTTGAAATAGAAGGCGAACTATTTATGAGTTTACCCTGTATAAGCTTTATACAGGGTAAAACGGATTTATTCAGGGTTTGAAGCCCATTGGGAGTTGAGCACCTGGGTGTCAAAGGCACGGGCACTTCCTGAGCTGCTTCCAGGCAGGCCTACAGCTGTTAGGGGATGTGGTTCAGACCTGGGTCTGGGTTTGCAGCAGATCAGTGGATCTGGCTCAAAACAGACAGGATTCTGGAGTCCCAAGCTGGAAAAGGCAGGAAAGCAGGGGCAGAAGAAGCCTTGGCACACCAGGTGGCAGCGCCAAGGGGGTTTCTGTGATATCAACCCATCACAGTCGCCACCTGGGCGTACACCCTGGGGGTCAGAGGAGGGGCACCTGCAGAGCTGGTGGTGGGAGCAGCAGAGAGGGACGCCGCAGCCAGTGGCGGGGCCGCAGCAGCCCCTGCCATGGAGGACCTGGTCTTTGTGGCGGGGCCCTTACCCTTCTTTTTGCCCTGACCCTTCCCGCCGGCTGGGGGGGTGATGGATGTGGCAGCAGTGGAGGTCATCCCGTTGCCCACTGCTGGCGCCCCAGCAGGGGTGATAGCTGGTGGGTCGGCAGCGGCGGTTAAGGTAGAGGCTGGGGTGGGGGGGGGGATGACTGGGGGGGCAGGCAGAGGATGGGCGGCTGGGTCTGCTGGAGGGGCCCCACCCGCCGTGTCTCCTGCCATAATGAGCAGGGAGGGAAGGGAAAACACCAGAGAGAGGAGGGGAAAGGGGAATCAGGTCGACCACTCCTCCCAGCTAGGCTGCAGGCAGGGGAGGAGGGCACAAGAAGGGGAGGACTTGATGGGTGGGTGGGGGCTATCAAGGACTTGTCGGGGGACAGTCACTGACTTGGGATGGAAATCCGGCTCCTCTAGCCGCACTAGAGGATGGAAAGATATAACGGCATGGGAGGCTGTAGTGAGATTGGGGTCAAACTCAAACAGGGGAGGGGCACAAGCGCATGGGAGGGGGCATGGGCGCACAAGGGGAGGGACCAATCAGGGAAAACACAGGCCACAAGGGGAGGGAGACAAGCAGGCTGGGAATGGGGCACAGAAACCAAGGGGCTAGCTTCAGGACTGGGGCAAACAAACAAAGGCCGCAGAGGGAAAAGGGCTGGGCAGGCAAACAAACTGAAGCTAGGAAGGGGCTGGGACAAAAAAGGGGGGTTGCAAACAGCTGCAATGGGGCAGGTAACAAGTGGCAAAGCTGGGGGCTTGCTGCAGGGGAGAGAGGGTCAGTCCAGAGGGGAGGGGCACATGCACCCACGTGTGCTTGCGCAAAAGTCAATGTTTGAGCTGGCTGCTGCTGCAGGCCCAAATGGTGGAAATGGGCATAGCAAGCCAGGCAAGTAGCTGAGTCCCAGAGGAATGAACCGGGGCAGATGATAACCAGCCAGTGGAGGTAGTGGAGGGAGCAGCGGTGGTGGTGGTGGATGTTGGGGGGGAGGGGCGACACAGATGGACCAGGGGACAGGTTTCACACCACACCCCTGTGCCCCCACAAACACAGTCAATACCCCCACCACTACAGCACAGTTTGAAAGTCACTCAATCCTTGGAGGCCCCCTCCACAGTGGTCTGCAGAATCTCTGCATGCTCCGTCAGCGGCTGATGGTCCTCTGGGTCTTCCTCCTCCAGGCTCCAGCAACTCCAGGCAGCAAACACAGCAGCAGCAGCTTCAGCAACTCCAGGTAGTAGTCCAGTGGCCAGGCAGGCAGAAAGGACCCCTCACAGATGGCGGTGGTCGTGGTGGTTACAGCAGCAGCTGGAGCAGGGGTCCCTCACTCCCCTCCTCTGGGGAGTAGGCCAACAGCTCCCCCTCAAGGGGCTGCAGCAGCAGGAACAGCAAATGAGAGGGGGGAGGGTGTTCAACAGCCAACCAGCAACCAGGTAGTAGAGAACGGGGAGTAGCTGGAGCAACAGCAGTAGCAGCCCTCTACCTACCACCTCCCTCCTGGCCAGAGGGCAGCAAGAGAGGCTTCAAGAAGAGAGATGTAAGCCCCAGGATGATGAGAGTCCTTATTCCCTCTGGGGCGAGAAAGTTTGCTATAGATTAATTAAAGCACCTGAAGCCAATTAAAGCATCTGAAGCCAATTGGAGCACTTGAAGCCAGTCACCTGACAAAACCCCCCTGCTTCAATCAGACAGGGAGAGGAGTTAGAATCATAGAATCTCAGGGTTGGAAAGGACCTCAGGAGGTCATCTAGTCCAACCCCCTGCTCAAAGCAGGACCAACCCCAACTAGATCGGGGGGAGGGATAGTTCAGTGGTTTGAGCATTGGCCTGCTAAACCCAGGGTTGTGAGTTCAATCCTTGAGGGGGCCATTTGGGGATATGGGGCAAAATTTGGGGATTGGTCCTGCTTTGAGCAGGGGGTTGGACTAGATGACCTCCTAAGGTCCCTTCCAACCCTGATATTCTATGATCATCCCAGCCAGGGCTTTGTCAAGCCTGACCTTAAAAACCTCTAAGGAAGGAGATTCTACCACCTCCCTAGGTAACCCATTCCAGTGCTTCACCACCCTACTAGTGAAAACGTTTTTCCTAATATCCAAACTAAACCTCCCCCTCTGCAACTTGAGACCATTACTCCTTGTTCTGTCATCTTCTACCACTGAGAACAGTCTAGATCCATCCTCTTTGGAACCCACTTTTAGGTAGTTGAAAGCAGCTATCAAATCCCCCCTCACTCTTCTCTTCTGCAGGCTAAACAATCCCAGTTCCCTCAGCCTCTCCTCATAAGTCATGTGCTCCAGCCCCCTAATCATTTTTGTTGCCCTCCATTGGACTCTTTCCAATTTATCCACATCCTTCTTGTAGTGTGGGGCCCAAAACTGGACACAGTACTCCAAATGAGGCCTCACCAGTGCTGAATAGAGGGGAATAATCACGTCCCTCCATCTGCTGGAAATGCCCCTACTTATACAACCCAAAATGCCGTTAGCCTTCTTGGCAACAAGGGCACACTGTTGACTCATATTTAGCTTTTCGTCCACTGTAACCCCTAGGTTCTTTTCTGCAGAACTGCTGCCCAGCCATTCGGTCCCTAGTCTGTAGCAGTGCATGGGATTCTTCTGTCCTAAGTGCAGGACTCTGCACTTGTCCTTGTTGAACCTCATCAGATTTCTTTTGGCCCAATCCTCTAATTTGTCTAGGTCCCTCTGTATCCTATCCCTACCCTCCAGCGTATCAACCACTCCTCCCAGTTTAGTGTCATCTGCAAACTTGCTAAGGGTGCAGTCCACACCATCCTCCAGGTCGTTGATGAAGATATTGAACAAAACCGGCCCCAGCACCGACCCTTGGGGCACTTCACTTGATACCGGCTGCCAACTAGACATGGAGCCATTGATCACTACCCATTGAGCACGACCATCCAGCCAGTTTTCTATCCACCTTACCGTCCATTCATCCAGCCCATACTTCTTTAACTTGCTGGCAAGAACACTGTGGGAGACTGTATCAAAAGCTTTGCTAAAGTCAAGAAATAGCACATCCACTGCTTTCCCCTCATCCACAGAGCCAGTTATCTCATCATAGAAGGCAATTAGGTTAGTCAGGCATGACTTGCCCTTGGTGAATCCATGCTGACTGTTCCTGATCACTTTCCCCTCCTTTAAGTGGTTCAGAATTGATTCCTTGAGGACCTGTTCCATGATTTTTCCAGGGATTGAGGTGAGACTGACTGGCCTGTAGTTCCCCGGTTCTTCCTTCTTCCCTTTTTTAAAGATGGGCACTACATTAGCTTTTTTCCAGTCATCCGGGACCTCCCCCGATTGCCATGATTTGTCAAAGATAATGGCCAATGGCTCTGCAATCACATCGGCCAACTCCTTTAGCACCCTCGGATGCAGTGCATCCGGCCCCATGGACTTGTGTTCGTCCAGCTTTTCTAAATAGTCCCGAACTACTTCTTTCTCCACAGACGGCTGGTCACCTCCTCCCCATACCGTGCTGCGGAGTGCAGCCGTCTGGGAGCTGCCCTTGTCTGTGAAGACAGAGGCAAAAAAAGCATTGAGTACACTAGCTTTCTCCACATCCTCTGTCACAAGGTTCCCTCCCTCATTCAGCAAGGGGCCCACATGGATAATGATGTCTTTAGCGGAAGTTACGCTAAACATCCCTTTCATTTTAAACATTACGATATTAATTTTGTGGCCTTGTATGTGTATGGTGAACAGATACTAACCAAGCCTCTGCAACCAGACTTCGAGACCGGATGGTGCATGAGAGAATGCATGAATCTGGTACAGACAGCTGGTAAACACATGAAAGATCGTTCTCTATTAATCGACCGTGAGGAGTTTGCACAGAGTTACACCTTGTTTGCCTTTGACCTGTCTCCCAATCAGGAATGTGCTGATCACTTTTCCCTGATTAAAACCAGGAACCAGAGAGCAGAAATACATTTTGGGAAGGTTTTGATGGTCACTGTCAATATGATTGTGTATGGGGTTTTTGACAATGTCATAGAGATAAATCAGAGGAGAAACGTTCTGTTTTACCACATGTGAATATGGACACCGTGCAGCTCTCACGTGTCTTATCAACAGACCCTTTTACACAAAAAAGAATTTCTTAGATGTGTTTCCTTGTGATTGGCTCCCTGATGGCAAGCTGTCTGAGACCTCTAGGTTTGGTGGTCAACACGGATTTGCACAACCAACCGGGTGAACACTGGCTCAGGCTTGTATCTGGCAGAGTGTAACCATGGAGAGTTTTTTGACTCATACAGGCATTCCCCAAACAGTGTGTTGTTTCCTAGAAGCATTATGAAATTTTTAAACAAAAATGCCATCAATATTGTGTTTTACACTAGACAATTACAAGACCCCTGTTCCGTTGCCTGTGGCTATCACTGCTTGTTTTTCTTACATCATAGTAGCAAGGGTTTATCTTTTGACCAGTTTTTAAAATTGTATTCTAACGATTTACTGCAAAATGACCAGATGGTGATGAATTTTGTAAAAAATATAAAATATAAATTCTCAGGCATGTCTAGCCTCACTCAAAACATGTTTCAACAAACCTAGATGTGTGTATCTTGCAACGATTTTCATAGTCATGTTACCCAATAAAGCACCCCAGGTGAGGGGTTTAAAGACAATTGATGTTTGGTGGGGGTTTTTTTTTTTTAAACAATGAAAAATTCAGAAAAAGTACACAGATTTTTTTAAAAATATATAGAAATGTTTTATTTAAAGCAAAACATTACCAGTTTTTATTTTTATTTATTTATTTTTTAGAAAATGAAAACCATTACACACTGAGTCATTTGGATCTTTTAGCCAATTTTCATTTTTTAGATGGCAAAAAAAGGGGTCACAGTTTCTCGATCCACCCTGGTGTCGGCGGTTGAGGCCTTCAGGCGTTCCAAAAGTTCTCTGTTGGCCACGTTGCCCATAACGGAAGATGGTACATTCAGTTCTACCATGGCATTCATAAACACATCCCATCCTTTAGGTACATGTCTGCTAGGAACAGAGCGCATGTTAGAACCATTAACCACAGAGCTTTTGTACGCAAAAGTCCCTTTATCGTTCCACAAAGAGATCTTTTTATCCTGGCCCAGCTTATTTAGCATTTTTCTTATAATGCTTATTCACGTTATCCAGCACCTCCTGAGCAACAGAGTCTGAGGTCTTTAGTGTTTCTGGGGGTTTGACAGTCACACTCTATGTTCCTGTTCCAGTAGAAACAGACTTAGTTTCCCTTTATCCACGTCGCTCTGCTTCACGTTCATTAGGTACTTTTGAAGCACAGTGCTGTAAAGTTTAGCCTTTTTGTATTCGGCTAAGTCAGTTCTTTGAAGAACAGACTTCATTTCAGCATCCAGTAAGCAAGTTGTGGTCGTTCTGATATTTTCCTCTGCTGGAGGGAGAGCTCTTAATTGCTCCAACTGGCAGCTGGGCACCAGGTACATTTTTTCTGCATGCTCCATTATCGATTAGTCAAAAGCCCCATTATCAGAGGGATAACAAAACTTAACAGAGGTCTGATAAACTCCCCAGACTGCTTCACCAGATGCTTCTTTCTTTCAAGTGAAACCCTTTTATTACACAAAGTTTTTATAAGCATGCATCTCTTTTTCAGCATGCGCACTTGATTCTGTGTCGAAGGTACATTTCCATTTAAGGTATTTAGTGCTATTTCTGAGATGGCCGCTACTAAATCATCAGAGGCCAAACACAGTATAGCTCTCCTTTGCTGTGGGGACGATTTGTTACGTAATTTTAAAAGGACCAGGTTTCTCTTCACGCAGCTAGACCTGTTTCGGTCAGCAACCCTGGCTGTTAAAAAGGGGCCTGCCAATAATTCATCTCTTTTTATACCCGTCTGTTGTTCTTTTCAAAGTATAAACGCTCGCCAGTCTGGAGGGAAAAGACCGGTTCTTAGTCTATAAACTTCTGGTGTGGAACCATTTAAATCCACCATCAGGTCTTTTGGCAGCATTCTCAAAAGCTTCTAGAAAGAATTGAGCTTTGCCGGGGTATATTTGCCGAGCAAGCATAGCGATTTGTAATTTATCCCTGGGTTTTTTGAACAGAACCATGTACTTTGTGTTTAGGTTAATTGTACGACTTTTTCCCCTGACAAAATACATTCTGAACTATATACATAATGCTCAGGTTCCTGTGATGCACGTACTTGGTAAAGGCTTTCTCAATTTCATCGCTTTCACAAGGAGAGTTCATCAGATCGTCTACGGTAATCATGTTTACTTTATTGGTAGGAAACAAACGGTCATCGTCAAAAGCATCGGGCGGCCCCTCCACAAAATTGATGAAGGGATATTTGACGAGCAGCTCTTTATACAGAGGTTGCCAGCAACTGTAACAGCACACAATGTTCTCAGGCATAACAAACAACATTCGTTCGGCATTATCCAACACATTTTTTATAAAATAACTTTTCCCACAGTTGCTAGGCCCTGCGACAATTACAGAAAAGGGGTGTTTTGACTTTCTGCATTTTTTGTAAGTGTCTTTGTCTCTATTTGACACTGGTTTTTGTTCCTTACGATAGAGGGCTGCTGCACCTCTATCTTTTTTTGGGTGTTCTCTCCCAGGGCCGTGCTATAGTCAAGGACTAGATCTTTCAAAAAGACGGTTACTCACCGTAGTAACTGGTGTTCTTCGAGATGTGTTGCTCATATGTATTCCAGTTAGGTGTGCGCGCGCGGCGTGCACGATCGTCGGAAGATTTTTACCCTAGCAACACTCGGTGGGCCGGCTGGTGCCCCCTGGAGTGGCGCCGTTAGGTGGCCCGATATATACCCCAGCCGGCCCATCGCCCTCTCAGTTCCTTCTTGCCGGCTATTCCGACAGTGGGGAAGGAGGGCGGGTTTGGAATACATATGAGCAACACATCTCGAAGAACACCAGTTACTACGGTGAGTAACCGTCTTTTCTTCTTCGAGTGCTTGCTCATATGTATTCCAGTTAGGTGACTCCCAAGCCATTCCTAGGAGGCGGGGTCGGATTGTGATACAGCAGCATTTAGGACCGCCGAACCAAAAGCGGCGGCGTCTCTAGAATGTTGCACTATGGCATAGTGCGAGGCAAAAGTGTGTACTGACGACCATGTCGCGGCCCTACAAATCTCTTGGATAGGTATGTGTGCCAGGAAGGCAGAGGACGAGGCCTGAGCTCGGGTAGAGTGGGCCGTAGTGTGCATGGTGGGGACACCTGCCAAGTCATAGCATGTGCGGATGCACGAGGTGATCCATGACGAGATGCGCTGGGAAGAGACGGGAAGGCCTTTCATCCGGTCCGCCACGGCGATGAACAGCTGGGTCGATTTCCGGAACGGCTTTGTCCTCTCGATGTAGAAGGCGAGGGCTCTCCGGACATCCAAGGAATGGAGTTGCTGCTCCTTCCTAGAGGCATGGGGCTTAGGATAAAAGACAGGTAGAAAAATGTCTTGGTTAATATGGAAGGCCGACACTACCTTGGGCAGGAAGGCCGGGTGTGGCCTGAGCTGCACTTTATCCTTATGGAACACCGTATACGGTGGTTCCGAAGTAAGCGCTCTGAGCTCAGAGACGCGTCTAGCTGAGGTGATGGCTACTAGAAAGGCCGTTTTCCATGAGAGATACAGCATGGAGCAAGTGGCCATAGGCTCGAATGGGGCACCCATGAGCCTGGTAATGACTAGGTTGAGGTCCCATGTAGGGACCGGGCGGCGCACCAGCGGGTGTAGCCGTTCTAACCCCTTAAGGAACCTGGTAACCATGGGGTTGGAGAAAACAGAACCCGCCCCGTCCCAGGGGTGAAAGGCTGAGATTGCCGCTAGGTGGACTTTTAGCGACGAGAGAGCCAGACCCTGCTCCTTTAGTGAGAGGAGGTAGTCCAGGATGGTGTGAACTGGCACCTGCAGGGGGTTGAGACCCCGAGTGCCACACCACAGGGAAAAACGTTTCCACTTAGCTGAGTAGGTGGACCTGGTGGAGGGTTTCCTACTGCTCAGCAGAACGTGCTGGACCGGGCTGGAACAACGTAGCTCCGACGGGTTCAGCCATGCAGCAGCCACGCCGTGAGGTGAAGGGACTGCAGGTCGGGGTGATGGAGCCTGCCGTGTTGCTGCGTGATCAGGTCCGGCCACAGCGGTAGAGGAATCGGGTCTGCCGCGGACAGTTCCAGGAGCGTGGTATACCAGTGTTGCCTGGGCCACGCTGGAGCAATCAGGATTACTCGGGCCTTGTCCCTGCGTAGTTTGAGCAGGACTCTGTGGACCAGTGGAACTGGCGGGAAGGCATAGGCCAGGTGGTCCGTCCAAGGATGGAGAAAAGCGTCTGTCAGGGAGCCTGGGGAGCGACCCTGGAATGAGCAGAACACGTGGCATTTCCTGTTCTCGCGAGTCGCGAAGAGATCTATCTGGGGAAACCCCCACTTCTGGAAGACAGAGTGGATGACGTCCGGTCGGATGGACCACTCGTGAGTTTGAAAGGACCTGCTCAGGCGGTCCGCCAAGGTGTTCTGGACTCCTGGGAGAAACGAGGCTACCAGGTGAATGGAGCGGGCTATGCAAAAGTCCCAGAGCTGAGTTGCCTCTTGGCAGAGGGGGAGGGAGTGTGCCCCTCCCTGTCTGTTGATGTAATGCATGGCCGTCGTGTTGTCTGTAAGGATGGAGACACAACGGCCCTGTAAGTGTTGAGTGAAGGCTTGGCAGGCAAGACGTACCGCTCGGAGTTCTCTGACATTGATGTGTAATGTCAGCTCCTGTTCTGACCACAGGCCCTGCGTTTGGAAGTTCTGCAGGTGAGCCCCCCAGCCGAGGGATGATGCATCCGTAGTCAAGGCACGGGAAGGCTGAGGTGGATGAAAGGGAACACCTGACATCACATGTGCGGGGTCCAGCCACCAGTTGAGGGAGGCTAGGACTTGCGGTGGGACCGTCAGAATCATATCGAGGTTGTCCCTGTGTGGCCGGTATGCGGAGGCCAGCCATGCTTGGAGGGGCCGTAGGCGTAACCTGGCGTGAGCTGTCACGAAGGTGCATGATGCCATATGACCCATGAGGCTGAGGCAGCAGCGGGCTGTTGAAGTTGGGAAGGCTTGGAGGCTGCGTATGGCGGCTGCAAGCGTTTGAAAGCGAGCCTCTGGGAGGAACGCCCTGGCGAGAGTAGAGTCCAGTATTGCCCCTATGAAGTCTATTCTCTGTGTTGGCACCAAAGTGGACTTTTCTACGTTCAGTAGGAGGCCCAGACGCTTGAACATGTCCATGGCCTTGCGAATGTGAGACTGGACCTGGTTGGCGGAGTTGCCACGGATAAGCCAGTCGTCGAGGTAGGGGAATACCTGAACTCTTTGACGCCGAAGGGTGGCTGCTACCACTGCCATACACTTCGTAAAGACCCTCGGTGCTGTTGAGAGGCCGAATGGCAGGACCGCAAACTGGAAGTGTCTCTGGCCCACTACGAAGCGCAGGAAGCGTCTGTGAGGTGGGTAGATGGCAATATGGAAATACGCGTCCTTCATGTCGAGGGCGGCGTACCAGTCTCCCTGATCCATAGAGGGGATAATAGTGCCCAGGGAGAGCATACGGAATTTCAACTTTACCATAAATTTGTTGAGACCCCGTAAGTCCAGGATAGGACGTAGCCCCCCCTTTGCCTTTGGGATTAGGAAATAACGGGAGTAGAATCCCTTGCCTCTGAGATGTCTTGGAACCTCCTCCACCGCTCCTACAGTGAGGAGTTCGTGCACCTCCTGGATAAGGAGTTGCTCGTGAGAAGGATCCCTGAAGAGGGACGGGGTGGGAGGGTGGGATGAAGGCGGGGAGACGAACTGCAATTGGTATCCCCCTTGGACGGTATGTAAGACCCAGCGGTCCGTGGTGATATTTGACCACGCCGGGGAGAAGGGGGAGAGGCGGTTCAGGAATAGGAGGGCAGGATCGGTTGGAACTGGTACTCCGGCCTCGAGCGCCCCTTCAAAAATTTTGTTTGGGCCCCGACGATGGCTTGTGGGGGCCCTGTCTTTGGCCGGTCTGTCGGCCGGGCTGCTGTCTCCTACCCCCTCGACCACGCGGCCTCCTGTAGAAGTCCTGTCGTGGTGCGGGGGGGAAGTAGGTGCGTCGTGCAAAAGGCCGGAAGGGCCTGCGCTGCGTCGCAGGGGTATGCATCCCCAGCGTACGAATGATGGTACGACCGTCTTTCAGGGTCTGCAGCTTCGGGTCAGTTTTTTCGGAAAACAGACCCTGTCCATCAAAGGGTAGGTCCTGGATCGTATGCTGGACCTCTGCTGGGAGGGTGGAGGATTGCAGCCAGGAGATGCGCCGCATGGCGACTCCCGAGGCGATAGTCCTGGCAGCGGAGTCGGCGATGTCCAGAGAGGCCCACAACGACGTCCTGGCCAGCTTCTTGCCCTCCTCTACGAAAGCCTTGTACTCCTGCCTGGACTCTGGAGGTATAAGTTCTTTGAATTTCTCCATAGAGACCCAGGTGTTATAGCCGTAGCGGCTCAGGAGTGCCTGCTGGTTTGCCGCACGAAGCTGTAGGCCCCCCCCTGAATAGATCTTCCTGCCAAACAAGTCTAGGCGCTCGGCGTCCTTTGACTTTGGGGCTGGGGCTTGTTGGCCATTCCTCTCCCTCTCGTTGACCGATTGGACCACCAGTGAACACGGAGGGGGGTGCGTGTAGAGATATTGAAAGTCTCTCGGGGGTGCCATGTACTTTCTCTCTACACCCCTGGCAGTGGGGGGTATTGAGGCTGGTGTCTGCCAGATGGATGTGGCGTTGGCCAGTATGGTGCGTACGAACGGTAAGGCCACCCTGGTGGGGGCATCGGTTGTCAGGATGTCCACCACCGGGTCCTCCAGTTCAGGAACCTCCTCTATCTGGAGGTCCATGTTGAGGGCCAATCTGCGGAGCAGGTCTTGATGGTCCCTGAGATCAATGGGAGGCGGGCCGGACGATGATGCTCCTGCCACTGCCTTGTCAGGAGAGGAGGAGGAGGACAGGCCTTGGGCGAGCGGGTCCTCGACGGGTACCGCTGCGGAGCCCAGGACTGGGGGCTCCGGGTCTGCATGCTCTACCTCTGGCGGAGGCCGGGAGACTGTAGCCTCTGGAGGTCGGGAGACTGTAGCCTCTGGCGCTCTACGCTCCAAAGTGGTCGAGGTGGGAGCTCTGGGTGGTACCCTCTGGGCTTCGTAGTAGGCCATAGGGGTCCAAAATGGCCATCGCTCCTGAGCCTGCCCGGTCTCTGGCAGGTGGCCCTGTTCACTGATGGTGCGGTCCTCAGCATAGAGGTCGCTGCCAGCTCTGGAAGAGCGGGATCCAGAGCGCGAAGGCCAGGGTGGGGCAGAGTAGCCATGCAGTGACGTCTGCGTGGCCAGGGTCTGCCTCCTTGGTGGGGACCGGTGCCGGGATGGTATCCGGTGCCGGGAGTCGGATCGGTACCGGGATGGTGTCCGGTGCCGGGAGTCGGATCGGTACCGGGATGGTGTCCGGTGCCGAGAGCCGGATCGGCGCCGAGAGCTGAATCGGCGCCGGGATGGAGACCGGTGTCGAGAGCCGGATCGGAGACGAGACCTGGAGCGGTACCGGCGATGATCTCGGTACCGTGACACCGATCTGGACCTGGAATGTCTCGGCGATCTGCGCGTCAACCGGCCGCGGGACCGGGAGCGGCGTCGAGAGTCAGGGTACCTCCGCGTGGAGGGGGACCTGGAGCGGTACCGCGAGTACGAACGGCGCCGGGATTGAGATCGGTGCCGGGACTGCGAGCGGTATCTTGGAGACGCCGGTGGTTGCTGGCTGGTCTCCGCCTGCGGCACCGGGTGGAAGATGGCCGGTTTGCCGCGTGAAGTAATGATCCGCACCGGCGGTACCGTAGACGGGGTCGGTGCCGGAGCGGTCATCTGAATCAGGTCTCGTGCCGCTGCGAAGGTGTCCGGCGTGGACGGCAGCGTAAGCTCAACCACGGAGCGTGCCGGGGAGCTGGCAGCTACCGAGCTCAACGGCCCTCGCGGGACCGGAGTCGTCGGTACCGGAGCCTGCAGAGGCTGACCTGCACTCAACGGCCTCTCGGGTGCCGGAGTTGGCAGGGCCGGCACCGGTGTTGACGGCGGCGCCGGACTCAACGGCCTATGGTGGGCCGGAGTAAGTGGCACGGAGGCCACTGACACCGAACTCAACGGTCCTTGCGGTACCGGAGTTGGCGGTGCGGGCGCCTCAACAGACCTAGGCAGATCTGGAGCTGGCTGCGCATGCAGCGGCGCCTTAGTCGGTCCTCCCGACTTCTTCGCTCTCGGGGACAGAGGACGGCTCTGCGAGGTCCCAGGCAGAGAAGGACGGTGCCGTGGTTCTTTTCCGGAGCTCGGGTGTTCCGGTGCCGCAGACGTTGAGGCTGCCGGGGTCGGTGCCGGGGTTCGCTGCGGCGCCGAGATCGGGCTAAGCGATGCCTCTAACAGGAGCTGCTTTAAGCGAAAGTCTCGCTCCTTTTTGGTCCGCGGCTTGAATGACTTACAAATGCGGCACTTGTCCGGAAGGTGAGATTCCCCGAGGCACTTGAGACAGGAGGTGTGTGGATCTCCTGTGGGCATCGGCTTCTGGCATGCCGAGCAAGGTTTAAATCCCGGAGAGCCAGGCATTGGCCCGGTACCGGGGTGGGGATAAGGGAGGAGCCCCTTATCTCCAGCTACTATTGACACTAACAAAGATAACAAACTATCAACAACTATTAACAACTAATTAAACAGTACTTAAACTATCTAGAAGATAAACGAGTGCTAATGAAGCTAGGGCTGTGGAGGTCAGCGAGCTGCTCTCCACTGTTCCAACGACCGACACGGGCGGTAAGAAGGAACTGAGAGGGCGATGGGCCGGCTGGGGTATATATCGGGACACCTAATGGTGCCACTCCAGGGGGCGCCAGCCGGCCCACCGAGTGTTGCTAGGGTAAAAATCTTCCGACGATCGTGCACGCCGCGCGCGCACACCTAACTGGAATCCATATGAGCAAGCACTCGAAGAAGAACTGATCTTTTCACAGTTTGCTACGTTCAGGGTAATCCCTTTGACTTTTATACAGGCTTTTCCTCCTGACAGCTTGTACCTGTATGTTTTTGGGCCGGCTGACACAAACTCGGTGATGTGTTGATCTGGCGGGAGGGCTCCAATCACCCTCCCTTTTCACAAATATCAACAAGTTAGTGTCATGGTACAGGCATGCAGCCGGTCTAGCAGGTTGTATAGTTCTAAGTGGGCATAAGCAGTGGTGAAACAGGCTATGAAGACATTGGTATTGCCAGAGGCCGAGTAGCGGTCTTATGCGTGCTTCCAAGACACGCACGCTGTTTCATTATCGATAAACTTGCAGGATGAAAGCTCGTAGTTGGGGAAAAACAGGTACTGAAAGAGTTTGTCAGAGTCTCTCACGATGCTGGTATTGGGTAGATTTGTTCTTTGGCCGAATTTACCCCACATAGAATTTAAAAACAGTTGCGATTTGGCAAGATCAATGTGATCTTGTGTTGGCGTAAGCACACGCCTTCTTTCCGGTTAGGGTGACCAGATGTCCCGATTTTATAGGGACAGTCCCGATTTTTGGGTCTTTTTCTTATATAGGCTCCTATTACTCCCCACCCCCTGTCCTGATTTTTCACACTTGCTGTCTGGTTACCGTATTTCCGGTAGAAATCGTTAGCATACTTATTTTGTTTTTCTTCATCTGTGCACCAGCTGGGATACCCTGAAGCCTCTTGTTTTTGACGGAGGTGTAATTTTATGTACTCTGAAAAGAGTTTGTCAGATTTTTCTTGAAAATGCTAGATTTCATAGATTTTAGCCATCGTGTACCCCTTTGCTATGGCCGTGTTCAATTCCACCATGCACAAAGTCCCCAGATTGGCCCTCTCCTCGTCAGTATGAGTGCACGTCTCCTGCTGCTCAGTTGCCACACAGGTTCGGCAAAGTGGGAACATAAGTTTGCCATTCACTCTGACAGGTAACAATGGGAAAAAGAGGCCTCGCAAGAGGTACACTTTAACTTTAACTGAATAGAGGGGGCTGAATATCTCTTTTTCTGTTTGTGATAGTTGTCTGGCGGGAGAAGAGCTACTGTGTTAGGCTGTAAAAACATAAACCTATACATAGCCATGCAGACAGATGCCAGCGTTATGTACCGGAAAGGTTATGATGCGTACTTCTATACACAATTTTTACCTCTGTGAATTTACCAGGGCCTCTCTCTACAATATCTCCCATCTCTGACATTTTCATGATCTCTTCTCTGTACAGGACACAGGCCCATCTCAAAAAGTTGACATCCTGCTGACAATAATACACGAGCTCTTTCTGCGAGTCAAATATCTCATCTGTTGTCATGATACCAGTCAAGAAATTCTGCTTTTTCCATGGGCATCATGCTGTCTTCGCCACAGTACTCCACCTCAGGCATAGGCCCCATGTAATTTTGGTTTTCTAAAGTGTTAAAAAAATGTGGGAAATTACCCTTTGCAATCTTCAAACCCCATCACCTGCGAGAGCTTGCTAAGCTTCATGGGCAAGAAGTTTAATGAGTCTATAAAACAAATGCCCAAGGTCCTAACTTCCACACACATTAGTTTACTACCCTGAGTTATTAGTTCTATACACATCTTTTCCTTCAGTAACTAACGACGAAGTACGCATCATAACCTTTGGAATTGTGTGCTAGGAATGTGTAGTCCTGAAACTTTTTGCTAATAAAGGTCTTAACAAAAGTAGAAAGACACTCATCGCCCTTAAATTCCCAGGATTTTTCCGGCTTTAGGGACATGGCAAAAATGTAATTGGGCACATGCATGCATGCATTCAAAATTGCAAAAAATATACTTTTCCTATGATTCGGGCTTTCTAATGCTATCTACATCACCGGTGATCAAACCCTGACACTGTTCACAACGCCTCCCTTTACACCTATGTCTCTTGTCTACGTAAGACTGACACTGATCACAAAGTTTTAGATAGGCATTTAACTTGTTTTTTCGATGCGCAGTCAACGTTTCTGTCTAAACACTCTTTGGAGTGACAATACAGTCTACAGCTAGGACACCTCCTCTGCACACCCACACTCTCTGAGCATATTGTACTCAAGCAGAGGCAGCAATGATACCTGCAAGAGTGGTCGTCACTGTACACCGTGTGGCAAAACTCACAATAATTTTTTGCATTGAACAACTTTTTCACATTCAGAACCCCATAATAATGCTCATCATGCAACAGGGTGAAAGAAGTCTTGGCCTTCCATTTAAAAAAAAAACCCACCCACCTTTTGCCGCATAAAGCACCACCTATATGTTGACTCCTAAATGCTGTTCAAACGCCACTACATCACTGAGCATAATTTTTTTTTTATCTGACAACCTCAGTTTCTCATGCAACTTTCTCGCCTCATCTAACAATTCCGCATTTGTTGGTTTACAGTAGGAAATGACAGCCAAGAGCCTGCCCGCAAAATACAGATTGGTACCGGTGTAAGTCAGGTCTACTAAACCTGGTCTCTTTTTATGGATGATTTGACCACATGTTTTTTACAACCGTCACAATGAGGCGCAACGTCCCATCGACATGCATCTCTCTATTACTCTGTAACACCTTTGAGGTCTGATTTAAGAAGTCTTTAGCAGAAAGCTGATCCCTAGTTCTTACCGAAAACAAAGTGTTGGTTAAATTACGACTCTCTAAACGTAACTGAACGTAATCGTCAGGGGCTACTCTACTGTTAACATCATCAAGAACTAACTGTATCCATCATCAACATCATCAAGAACACAACTGTGTATGGCTTCAACAACCTGCTGAGCTGAATTTATTCTCTCAAGATTAACAAAACAAAATTCTTCACAATACACCGAACCCCCAAATCTAGGTAATTCCTGTTGCCAACTTCTCACTCACTCTATATACACGTCTGTTTGGGGGATCTGCATTTTCAGGGTTACTTTGGGGTTCCTCTACCGGACCATCAGTTGCGTCTTCTACATCAGACGCTATTTGAGAGTCAGACTCCGAGGGCCACCGCGAGAATCATCAGGAGTAGACGGGGACCCATCTAGAGAGCCTTCTGGGGAATTTTCTAAATCAGACTCTGTGAGAGTCACCACTGCCCCCCAGGTCGGATTCTGCCTCTCCATTCTCAGACACACCAATTTGAGAGCCTCCAATAGGGGGGCATCTTTTTTTGTTTTTTTCTCCTCATCACCTCTTTAGCCTTTTAAAAAAAATTTACAGTGACCCTGGTCTGTAACTTTTAGGCTGCCGTCTGTTTATCTCCCAAACACTGTCCCCACTTTTGTTTATGCCTTAGCTGATGTTTACCCTTGAGGATGTCCATTTTACCCAGACCTCTTTCCACAACTAGTCATGCCTGCTCAGAGCCACCCTCTGAAAAATGTAGTGTGACAAAGCTCTGTCCTTGTCTCCGTGGGTCCTGCGTTTCCTAGCAGATTTCACTAGCCTCAGAGGCTCACTGTGACCCTCCACATAACCCTTTTCTCTCTAGAGACCAGGGGCAGTCTACTGAGCCATTTTCATCATAAGCCAGTGAGGGAGGTAAGGAGAAGCTATCCTCCCTTGCACAGTCTCTGTTGTCTCCCAGTCTCAGTGATTAATCAGGGGGCAAGGTGTGGGGGCGGGGAGCCCAGGCCCGCCCTCTACTCTGGGCTCCAGCCCAGGGACCCTAATAGTATCCGCTATGGTAGCCGACCTTTTAAAAACAGGACATGCACAATTCCCTGGGCTACTTCCCCACAGCAGCCCCCACTTCCTCAAGCTCCACTTCACCCTTACCTCAGGGCCTTCTTCCTTGTGCCTAATATGGTGTGTACTGCTCAGTCTCTCCAACAGCGCAACTTTCCTCTCACAGCTCCTGACATGCACACCTCATTGACGAACTGGGAGGCTTTTAACTAGTTCCACCCAGCCCTTGATTGGCTTCAGGTGTCCCAATCAATCTAGCTCTCTCCACTGCTTTTCTGGAAGGATCTTAATTGGCTCCAGGTGTCTTGGTTAACCTGGAGCAACTGCCATTTGGTTACCAAGGTATCAGGGATTTCTTTAGCTTGGGGCTAACATACTTGTTCCTCACCACTTTACTATAGCCATCTGGCCTTGCCCCGTCACAGTAGCCTATAGGACTAACCTGCTTGCTTGCATATATATGTATCTTTTCTTATAGTTTAAGTATTTGGTTTATTGTAATAGGTTTATAGATTTATATTAAAGTACGTTTGGCTGTAATGCAAGAGGCCTACAGACCATATCCTGTATGTTAAGCTAAGGCAAAGTTAACACATCTATATTAAGACCTTTTACGCAAAAAGTAAAGTTGACCTTCATCTTGTCACCTAAATAGATAAGTACCCACGCCTAAGTCTATGACCTTTTATTTAGACTGATAGACAATGGGGAATGGCATAGAGGGTTTTTCAATGTTGTACCCACAGACCACAGGTACACCACAAGGAAACTTATGTGCATATATACGTGTCATCAATACGTATAAACATACTAGCCTATGAGGTAAGCGTACCCTAACATTTTGTGAGTGAGGAATGAATTTTGGGCATAGGAGGAAGGATTTCCGGCACTTGTGCCCTATAAAAGAGGTGACTCACCTCGCTAGAACACACTGCTCCGCTCTATCATTCTCACTTACTCTATCTTACTCACTCTCACTCACTCTGTCTATTCTATCTATCTATGATGACTACTACTATTAGTAGGCTATACTTGTTCTTCTTAAACTTTAAGTTTCAAGGGAACTAGGCTAACCTTGGTTTCCCTAAGCTTTTATTCTTAGTTTTGTTTATTAGGTTTTGATTTTAAGTTTGTTAGTCAAGTAAACCCTAAGTTAGCTCTTAGCATTAGTTTCTTCTAAGCACTGCATTCCTCACTCAAGAATTGAGAAACCTGAACTGCAAAGCTGGTCCTGTGTCTCTTACCACCAGGTTATCGAGGAAGGGTGTAAATATATTAACCAAAGCTTTGATGCATATAATACTATATTATCATATGTATCTTTTGAATAGCAGTAATGCAATTATAACTTTGTAACTCGGGGTATTTTACCATTTACTTACTATTTCATTTATTTTAATAAAAAGTCTTTACAACTATATCTGTCTCAGTGTAAGCTTCCTGTCATACCCCCGAGGGTCCTTTGTAAATTCTGTGGAGCCTGACAAGAACTTTTATCTTCTGATCAAACAGATTGGCGAGCCTAAAACCCATACATTACCCATAAGTAATCATTATTAATATTAGTAATTAATTAGATTAAGTTAAACTAAAATTAATTTAAATTCATAAATTAAATTAATATTATTAGTACACCCTAAATCAGGCTACAAAAACTAAAGTATTTTTCAAAGTTAGCCGCAAGAGCTTTTGCATTTTTGATGTAGTTTCCAATCCTCCTTTCTTTGAGAACCCCTGAGGATACAGCATTCATCAGCTTTCTGAACAAAGCGTCATATTTTTCCCAAATCTTTTTAGAATATCGAAGAGCTGTGCCGAGCTTATGGAGGTGGGAGAATAGTTTGTAACAATTGTCAGATACTTCATAAGAAGCTACCCCTGAATCCCAGGAGCTTTCAGTCCTTGGTTTTTTATTCACAAGCCCTAATAAGATACAATTCTGGGGACTCACAGGGGCCCTGTTCTGTTACATAAAACACCCTCCTCAGTTGTTGGGCTGACATCACTATCTTCACTACTTCCTTCACCCAGTCCCATCCGGTAACAAGAACACTGTTCACACCTAACCGCTCCTCAGCATTGCTGTCCAATACCATTACATGCCTGGGCTAAAACCTTATAGTTTGCAGTCCTCCACCTGGATCGTACCAACACCTTCACTGTCCAGTCCAGACACGTATCCCTAGCTAGGGGTCCCAATAACTGAGCAGTGGCCCGTACCTGCTCTGGGGTAAAATTGGAAATCTCTGTAATACTTTGCCTTGTTGTTGTGCATTATTTGGGTCAGGCTCTGTTTTTGTTACCACCCTAGTGGTAACTGGAGCCACAGGATCGAATTGCAGCACCTTTAATTTCAAATCCTGCAATTCCCTTTGTACAGGAGCATAAGGTCCTTTAGGAAAAGCATTGGAGAAGGGGTATGACCATCCAAGATCTCTCCGTTAGGGATCAATCCAACTATCCCCATTCCAAGTATCATCCCAGTTGTCAGTATCCTCAGTGCCCATACTTACTCCTCCCCTTACTACTGTAACCCTTCTGCCAGTCAGAGTCGGCAGCAACAAGGGCCAGGTTCAGTATCTAGGGGTTCCATTCCAATGACACAATGCAAAACCGGCTCGAGCCCCCACCCAGTGACCTGGGACAAATATATATCACCCCCCTGGGCACCTCTAAGAGGCAGTACTTCCCCTCTCGCAAGCACAGAGTCTGAGTGTAGCAAAAACCTTTTAATGACAAAGAGAAACAATTGGGCATTTTGTTGGGGGAAACACCACATCTAGGATTCATAAACCAAACTGTGAGCAAGGACCCACCCCAGAAAATTGGCCATGTCCTTTCCCTTTGGTTCTTGAGTCCAGCAAACCCAAAAAGTCACCCAAAGTCCCAAAAGTCCAACAACCCAAAAGTCCAGACCCAGAGTTCAAAAGTTCATCTGCAGAGTGCTACACCCCCTCTCCCCCCAGTCTGGGTAGAAATGGGGAGAGGTAAGGGGCACCTTACGTGGGTCGAAGCTGATTGCCCCGTCCCTTCATGGGGCTTCGCTCTGCTCTGCCAGCCATCCCACAAGCCGCTACAGCTGTCCCCACGAACTGCTCCGCTCCGCCGGCAGCTCCGCTCCGCCAGCCATCCTGCAAGCTGCCTCAGCTGTCTTCACGAACTGCTCCGCCACCAGCTCTGCGCCGCCAGACGTCCTGCAAGCCGCTACGACTGTCCCCACGAACTGCTCCACCGACCATCCTGCAAGTTGCTCCGACTGTCCCCACAAACTGCTCCGCTAGCAGCACCGCACTGCCAGACACTCAGCAATAGATCTTCAGGCTGCCCCACTACTTAACACACTGCTCAGTGAGTTCATGCTCATTTGCATGCTTAGCCCAGAGTGATTTCAACTCAGCAGTCTGAAACCAGACTCCCAATGAATCCAACATTAGCTCTGATATTCCACAGTGGGGGGGGGGGGGGGGGTGCAACTGACATGTATGGCCCTCAGAAGCAGCCAAGGCCATGCCACTAGATACAAATACCTGCCCCCAGCCCTTCTCAAGTCACTGGGTTTTGGAACCCATGTCCCTTGCCTAGCGAGTGCTGCTTCGTTGATGGCGAGTCCCTCCATCATAACAAAGGTCACTGTCCTTGATTCACATAATCAGGGTAACAACACTTTATTCTTCCTGCCCCAATAACAGAGAAACTGGGGATCCCACAGCAGCCAAAGTAACCATTTGGGCAAGCGGTCCATCATGCTTTGTAGGGTGGGTGTGTCCATGCAAACAAGATTAGCCCCTGACATCCCTTTCCACAACTCACCACCAGATGTCAGGGTAGAGCTCATCCTGACTCTGCTTACACTACTGCTGTCCTTTTGGGCTCCCAACATGTTTCTCTATTTGCTGCCTGCAGACTGTATGCTCGCTGTTTGTCTGGGCCCTATCCTTATTTTCTTGTAACACTGTTCTGATAGCTGCCTGAGCATCCCCCAGCTTCATTTACAATGTAGATACCTCCCCATTCAGGCTTTCTACTTTCAGTTGTTCACACTCTCCTGTTTTTGCCTGTAGGGCTGTTGTATTCTGTAATGCTGAAGCTGCACTGGCACACTGAGATGCCTTATACTGAGACAAATTATCCTTAATTATACACAACTCCAATTTGTAATCCTCTAACTATCTTTCCTGGAGGGCTACCAGGCTGGAAAGTTTAGTGACAGCTTTCCATAATGCCCACCCAGCTGCTGCTGTGATAGTCGTTTTCTTTGGTATGGACTTCATGCACTTACAGAATGCTTCAAACCCCTTACAAGCAGACTAAAGGGCACGAATCTTGTCCCCATGGGCACGGACCCCGTTCCACTACCCATATTTAGCAAGGAGGGTGGGTTCTTCAGCTAACCACCACACCGCCTGGTCCCTTTGCTTTGCTCCCTCCTGAAGCTTCAGAGTGGTCATTGTGTAAAGCAGATAGTGACCCCTTTTGACAAAATGGCACAGGTATTCTGCTGCTATTACCTTTTGACTATTATTCACTGTGTGAGGCTTTATCTGTTCAGTCCAAATGACCTTAGGCTGCCCGCATTCTCTACTCCAAATTTGTTACCCGCACACTTTACCCTTTACCCAGTTCCCAGGGCTCAAGGTGTAACCCGGTTTATTTAAGTAAGTACCCACCCTTACCTAGGTCCCAGGACTCAGGACGTACTCTTCTGCAGGTTTGTGGGACCTTTTACCAGTGAAAGAGCCTTACATAGTAATATCCTTAACCTCTATTTATTAAAAATCACCAAGTGGAATACACATGCTAAGCCAGGGGTTGGCAACCTTTCAGAAGTGGTGTGTCAAGTCTTCATTAATTCACTTTAATTTAAGGTTTCACCTGCCGGTAATACATGTTAATGTTTTTTAGAAGGTCTCTCTCTATAAATCTATATATTATATAACTAAACTATTGTCGTATGTAAAATAAACAAGGTTTTCAGAAATGTTTAAGAAGCTTAATTTAAAATTAAATTAAAATGCTGATCTTATGCCGCCAGCCCGCTCAGCCTGCTACCTGCCTGGGGTTCTGTTCACCTAGGCTGGCAGCGGGCTGAGCGGGGCTTGCAGCCAGAACCCCGGCTGGTAAGGGGAGGGCAGCCAGAACCCCAGACCGGCAGCAGGCTGAGCGGGGCCGGCGGCCAGGACCTCAGACTGGCAGTGGGCTGAACGGCTCAGCCTACTGCCGCTCAGGGGTTCCATCCGCCGGCTCCTGCTAGCCAGAATCCCAACTGCCGGACCTACTCAGCCCACTGCTGGTCTGGGGTCCCGGCCCTGCCCACATAGAGTGGTTCTGAGCCATTCTCTTCCTCTCTCTCTGAGCTGAGGTTGGGAGTGCACTGAGCACAGGGCTGGAGGAGAAAAAGCAGGCTGGGGGTTGGGGTGTAAGATCTGGCCAGGAGCTAGAATGAGGGAGAGGGCTCAGGGTTGGGGCAGGAGGTTTGGGTGTGAAGCGTTTACCTGGGCAGCTCCCATTTGGTGCAAGGGGTGCAGGTGGGAATGTGGGGAGGGGGGCAGGAGCTCCAATTTGGTGCTCAGGGTGGGGATGTGGGGGGTGCATGAGTCAGGGCATGGGGTGTGGGGGGGCTGAGTATGTGTGGGGAGTGCAGGAGTCAGGACAGTGGCTGGAGGTGTGTGAGGGGGTGCAGAAGTCAGGATATGGGGTGTGAGGTGACTTGGTACGTGTGGAGGGTTCAGGATTCCAGGCTGGGGATGTGGGGGTGTGCAGGAGTCAGGGCAGGGGGCTGGGTGTGTGTGCGGAGGGTGCAGGGGTCAGGGCAGAGGGCTGGGGGTGTGTGGGGTGGTGCAGTGCTCAAGGCAGGGTGTGTGTGTAGGGGGGTGCAGGGCTCAGAGCAGAGGGCTCAGGGTGTTGGCTCGGCTCATGGGGGTGCTCCCAGCCCCCTGCTCTGAGCGGCTTAAGGCAGGGGCTGGAGGGGATATGCCCCGATTCCATCCCCGTCATAGGCACCGGTGGGTGCTCCCGGCCCCGCCCCAACTCCGCCCCGTCCCCAAATCCCCGCCCCCGCCTCCTCCCCCGGGCATGCCGCATTTCCCCTCCTCCCCTCCCCCTCACCTCCCAGGCTTGCCACATGCCAAACAGCTGATTCGCAGCAAGCCTGGGAGGGAGGGGGGAGAAGTGGAGTGGCTGCATGCTCAGGGAAGGAGGCGGAGCGGAGGTAAGCTGGGGCGGGCCATAGGAAGCGGAGGTGAGCTGTGGGGGTGTGTGCAGAGGAACCGCTCCCTGCCCCAGCTCACCTCGGCTCTGCCTCCCCACGCGCCTCCACTCTGCTTCTTCCCCCTCCCTCCCAGGCTTGCCGCGCGCCAAACAGCTGATTCGTGGCAAGCCTGGGAGGGAGGGAGGGGGGAGAAGTGGAGCAGCGGCATGCTCGGCGGAGCGGAGGTGAGCTGGGGGGAGGGCCGGCGGGGAGATGCCGGTGGGTGCTCTGGGAAGAAGAGGGGGAGCGGGGAGAACCAAACTTCTGCGGAGAAGAGCGGGCCGGCTGGGCAGGGTTTTTAATGGCACGCTGCTGCCAGGCAGCGCGTGCCATTAAAAATCGGCTCGCGTGCCATCTTTGGCATGTGTGACATAGGTTGCCGACCCCTGTGCTAAACATACAGTGCTATGCTCACTAATCCACATCACACTTTCGCTGTTGATCAGACAAGGTCGATCTGGTCTGGATTCTGGTTGCTGCACATCATGGTCGTACATAGGATTCTAGCAGCTCTACTCTTAGGCTGTGACTTGGAGGTAAATTCTTCTTCTTCCAGGTTTTTCCTTCTTATTCTTCTTTTCCTTTTCCTTTCTTTTCCCAGCTGGTCTCCTTCTTGGAACTCAGCTTATATAGTGAAACTTGAGTCCTGCTTAGCCATACCTTAACCAATCATTTTACTAAAATATTACAAAATAATTTTTTGACCAATCCTAACATATTGCGAAATAATTCTTTACTCAGTCATATCCCACCAGCTTACTTTATTTAAATCTTGCAAAATTAGCTATGCAACAGACAGAAACAATCTAGGAACCATACAGAAACCATACAGATAAACAATAGAGAAGTGGGGACCCCTGAACAGCTTTGGAGCCAGAGTGGTACTGGTGGCTGGAGTGGCCCCATCTGGACCTTATTTTACCCCCGACTCCAGTGAAGTGGTCCTTGCTTTTTGACTGCTTCGGCAGCTGCCTCTGCTATCTGGAATCTCTGGCTCTTTTACAATGTTTAGTATTAACTCAGCATTGCATAGGCACCTTTTCTACCAAAGCCATGGCCTGGTTTTACAGCCAAGAAAAAAATAAGGACATGTTAGCAACTGCAGTGCATTTTATATACCCAATGGATTGAAAATTCACAGTGTAATGTAAGGATGAGAGAGATTAGAGACAACCCCTTCTCCATAAGAGTCACCACTGAGGAGTGGCCATTTTTTAATTTAACCTTAATAGCAAGATTAAACCATGTATGTGGCGTTGGTGCTATAGTGAAAGGTATCACATTAGTAGCAGTTATTGCTAACCACCGCACAGGTGACGACAGCATAAGCTTTTCATATACTCTCCCTCTAGTAGGCCTGAATCCTGTTCTGGAGGCCCATTCAGTTCTCAGTCTGCTGAGACATCATACAAGCAGAGCAACAAGGGCTAGTTCTGGTTGTGTGATGTAGATAGGGCGACCAGATGTCCCGATTTTATTAGGACTGTCCTGATATTAGGGGCTTTGCCTTCTATAGGACCCTGTTACCTCCTCCATCCTGATTTTTCACCCTTGCCATCTGTTGACCCTAGATGTGGACACTAATCCTTCTGGGGATTGGGCTAGGAGGTCCCAGCTTACATACATGCATCGCAGATACTTAAACAATTAATTCCACTGTTCTGTTCTATTCTATTCTACTCTACTCAGATTTTTATACTGTGTTCATCACGGTAGTATCTGATTGCCTTCCAGTAGTGCATTAAGCACTACTCCACATCTGTTACATGTTATTTGTTCTTTCATCCTCTGCCCAGAGGAAGAGACACATGGAATATCTTGTTTTGGTAGGGTTTGTGTGTTTGTTTTTGTAGGTTTTTCTTTTTCTTCTTGTTAAATATTCCACTTTGAACGGAAAGTGGTGAGGTTTATGCTAGTTCTTGGAGTTCATTCCACAGTGTGAGACCACCCCTAGAGAACGTTCTGTCTCCCACACAGACAAGTTTCACTCTAACTTTTGAGAATTCCATTGTGCCAGAGGGGCAAAGCTGTCGACCACAATCTTTGTCCTGGAGCTTTAAATCGTCTATTAGCCTAGGCTATTGCTCTGAAGACAATGACTGAGACTTTAAACTTGATTTGAAATTTTATGGGAAGCCAACACAGAGAGCGGAGGATGTGCCCATGGTTTATTTAGGTAGGCTGTGTTGCCGAGATGCACTGCAGCATTCTGCACTAGCTACAGTTTCCTAGATGCCAAAGGTTTCACACCCAGGTATATTGCACTGCTGTAGTCCAGACCAGAGGTGACAAAGGCACAATAACTGAGTCTGGACATCTGCCAGGATGGGACAGAGTCTCCTAGCCAACCGGAGATGGTAGCAAATAGCCTCTCAGTTCTGCGTAGAGGAATCACTGAATGATTGAAGATTAGGGTTGGAAGAGACCTCAGGAGGTCATCTAGTCCAACCCCTGATCAGGACCAACCCCAACTAAATCATCCCAGCCGGGGCTTTATCAAGCCAAGCCTTAAAAACCTCTAAGGATGGAGATTCCACCACCTCCCTAGGTAACACATTCCAGTGCTTCACCACCATCCTAGTGAAATAGTTTTTTGTAATATCCAACCTAGATCTCCCCCACTGCAACTTGAGACCATTGCTCCTTGTTCTGTCATCTGCCACCACTAACAGCCTAGCTTCATCCTCTTTGGATCCCCCATTTAGGTAGTTGAATGCTGTATCAAATCCGCCCTCTCTCTTCTCTTCTGCAGACTAAATAACCGCAGTCCCCTCAGCCGCTCCTTGTAAGTCATGTGCCCCAGCCCCCTAATCATTTTAGTTACCCTCAGCTGTTCACATTCTTTTTGTCCACAATTTGTTCACATCCTTTTTGTAGTGGGGAGCCCAAAACTGGACACAGTACTCCAGATGTTGCCTCACCAGTGCTGAATAGAGGGGAGTAATCACTTCCCTCGATCTGCTGGCAATGCTCCTACTAATGCAGGCCAATATGCCATTAGCCTTCTTGGCAACAAGGGTACACTGCTGACTCATATCCAGCTTCTCGTCCACTGTAATCCCCAGATCCTTTTCTGCAGAACCACCAATTAGCCAGTTGGTCCCCAGCCTCTTGCAGTGCATGGGATTCTTCCATCCTAAGTGTCCTTGTTGAACCTCATCCAATTTCTTTTGGCCCAATCCTCCAATTTGTCTATGTCACTCTGGACCCTATCCCTATCCTCCAGCGTATCTACCTCTCACCTCCAGATTAGTGTCATCCATGAGCTTGCTGAGGGTGCAATCCATCCTACAAAACGGGCCCCAGGACCAACCCCTGGGGCACTCCGATTGATACCGGCTGCCAACTAGACATCGAGCCATTGATCACTACCTGTTGAGCCCGACAATCTAGCCAGCTTTCTATCCACCTTATAGTCCATTTATCCAATCCATACTTTAACTTGCTGGCAATACTGTGGGAGGCCGTATCAAAACCTTTGCTAAAGTCACGGTATATCACATCCACTGCTTTCCCCATATCCACAGAGCCAGTTATTTCATCATAGAAGGTAATCAGGTTGGTCAGGCATGACTTGCCTTTGGTGAATCCATATTGACTGTTCCTGATCACCTTCCTCTCCTCCAAGTGCTTCAAAATGGTTTCCTTGAGGACCTGCTTCATTATTTTTCTGGGAACTGAGATGAGGCTCGGCTGTAGTTACCCAGTTTTTCCTTCTTCACTTTTTTAAAGATGGGCACTATATTTGCCTTTTTTCAATAGTCCGGGACCTCCCCCGATTGGCACGAGTTTTCAAAGATAATGGCCAATGGCTCTGCATCACATCAGCCAACTCCCTCAGGAAGTGCAGTCAAAACTATAGCAAGTTTTTTCCACATTCCCACATTACAGTAGAATCTTAGTATTACGAACACCTTGGGAATGCAGGTTGTTTGTAACTCTGAAATGTTAGTAATTCTCTGAACTAAACGTTATGGTTATTTCAAAAGGTTACAAGTGAACATTTACTTGATACAGCTTTGAAACTTTACTATGCAGAAGAAAATTTCTGTTTTTAACCATTTAAATTTAAATAAAAAGCACAGAAATGGTTTCCTTATGTGGTCAAATCTTTTTTTTTTTTTTTAAACTTTCCCTTTATTTTTTGAGTAGTTTAAGTTTAACATAATACTGTACTGTAGTTGCCTTTTATTTATTTTTTTTGGTCTCTGCTGCCTGATTGCATACTTCCAGTTCGGGTTCCAAATTAGGTGTGTGCTTGACTGGTTAGTTCATAACTCTGGTATTCATAACTCTGAAGTTCTACCGACTTGCAATGTGAGAGCTCAGCATCAGTAAGGAATCCAAGAGTACCTATATTGCTCCCCAACTAATGGCTTCCTCCACCAAAGCCCATAGGTCCCTCCTCATTGAATGCACACCATCCATACCCTCACAATCCTTTAAAGAGTTAGTTTTTTAATAGGTCTGAGAGGGCAGTGCCAAAAGGGCAGGAAGGAGATGGGGTTCGCCTCTATGTGGGTTCAGTGCGTCCCACAGTAGACACATTCATAGGCTCCCTCCAGGGTCGGACCACAACATTTTGGCACCTGAGGCAGGGAGCTCAAATGATGCCCCCATGCCCCCTCACTTGGGCCAAAACTTTGAAAGGTCTCTTGTGCCGTTCTTCCTCCAGCACAGCACTTCACCATCTCTGTGCATCTAGAGCAGAGAGAATACATATGCACCAGCAGCAGACACAATTTTCTACACTCTGGGTCCTAGGGGCGCCCCCCCCACAGTCTGGCACCTGAAGCGGCCGCCTCAGTTCACCTCATGGTAAGGCCAGCCCTGGCTCTCTCCCCAGTGTGGATTCTCTGGAGCTGAAGCTTTTCCCACAGTCAGGCATAGTCTGGCTTCTCTCCCAGGTGGATTCTCTGATACCTTATGAGGTTTGACCTGACGCTGAACCTTTTCCTGCAGTCTAGGCACTTGTAAGGTTTCTCTCCTGTGTGGATTCTCTGGTGCTTAACAAGGTCTGAGTTCTGGCTAAAGCTTTTCCAGCATATAGCATACGTGTTTGGGATCTGGATCCTTGGGATCTGCCACTGGATGCTGATCTCTTTGAATTTCTGTATACTGTTCCTGTGATGGGTGCATTTACCCCATTTCTTCCCTGGAGGATTCCTCAGGTGTCTCTTGTGGTAGGAGTTGCGGCTGAAGCTCTTCCCACAGTCAGTGCACTTATAAGGTCTCTCTCCCATGTGGATGCACTGGTGCTGAGTGAGTGTTGATTTGTCAGTGAAGCTTTTCCCACACAGTCAGAGAAGAGATAGGGTCTCTCTCCCATGTGGATCCGCTGGTGTCGACTCAGGTTCGAGCTCACATTGAACCTTTTCCCACAGTACATACACTTATAGGATTTCTTTCCAATGTGGATCTTGAGTTCTCAGCAAGGTCTGAGTTCTGAGTAAAACTTTTCCCACATTCTATACATATGTTTGGTTTCTCCCCTGGGTAGGCCTTGGAAAATGAAGCCATTCAGGAAATCTCCTGCACGGTTAGTGGTTTTACTCCCTTCCTTCCCTTGAGGTTTTTTCTGCTGCTGTTCTAACTTGCGCTGGCTCTTAGAGAGTTTTCTCTTTTCAATACTTTGGGTAACATTCCCTTTGAATTTATTGGTTGCATCTTGCATGGACACTCTGAATATTCTGATAAAGATTCTCCTCCTTATATTCTCTTATGGTCCCATGTATGCTGGGATAAAGAAGGAAGGCAGACAAGTCATTCCTTACACTGGAGAGAAAGGAAACTGTGGAAAGGGATGACACAAATAAAAAGAACTGTAGATATATATATTTTACACTTAATAATTTCTCACAAATCCTAAAGTTACAGAAAAAATCCTAAACCTTCCTAGTAACCGATTCTCTGAACGGAACACTAGAAAAGAGTAGAATCAAAAGGAGCCACTTTGGGAGATTTCTCTTGATATTGTCCCTGCACATTCCCCCAGCAGCTTTGGGACTAGGGAAAGGTAGGAACTGGCTTTTTTTCTCTCTGCTCCTCACCTTGTCCCAGAAAAGTCAATCTACCCTGGGATGCTGCAGGAAATGGGTCTGGGCAGGGCTGGGAGCTGGATACCTCCCTCTTCACTCCCCACCCCTCTCTCCTCCCGTTGGGCTGGGAGACTTGGTCCCTAGCCCGGTCCTGGGGCTGGCTCGGATTCTGCGGGCGCTCAGGAGAGCAGAGCCTGGGGGTGTCAGGGTGGGCAGCAGCTCTGGGACTCGCAGACCCCCACCCAGAAGCAGAGCTGGGATGAGAAGGGGCCATTTGTGAAGAGTCACTTTCCTGCCTGGCCCCAGGTCTCTGCCATCTAGGGTTGCCAACCCTCCAAGATTGTCCTGGAGTCTCCAAGAATTAAAGATTAACCTTTAATTGAAGGTTATGTCATGTGATGAAAGCTCCAGGAATATGTCCAACCAAAATTGGCAACCCTATTCCCATCACCTGAAGTCTGTGGTTCACCCGCTGGTGTCTGTGGAGTCCAGGGCTGCCTCAGGGGCTGGTTCCATCCCCTGGATAAAATCCCCCCTGGCTGGGCACAGAGGGGCAGTAATGAAGGGCTCTCAGTCCCTGCACAGACCCTGCTGCAGGTGGAGACAGGGAGTCAGCAACTGCTCAGCTAGGATTTGTGCCTCACAATGAAGGCAGGCAGCAGCTTCTGAGCCTGGAAACTCAACCCCTGTTCTCCTGGTCAGAAGAAAGAGAGAGCCCTCTGCTCTAGCAATTCCCCAGACTCCTTTTATGGCCTCAGCTACCTAAACCTCCTTCCTTTGTATGCTCCCTCCCAGGACAGAAACGTGGCACAGAAGGGATCCAGCCAGAATCCTTCTCTCCTTCCTGAGCAGAAAGAAACCTCCAGAGCTAATGAACCAGAGACAGAGCCCCAGTTGAGAAACCTGCCCCTGCTGCCAGCCAGGGATCTGGGCAGCCCCTGGGGCCAGATGCCCATCAGTCCCATGGCCATTCTATGTTGAGACCATAAGTGCTGGAACCAGTGCAAGGAAGTTTGGCACCCTAGGCGAAACTTCCTTGCACCGTCCCTGCGCACCTCCCCAGCTAACCTCCCCCCCCTCAGCGGCAAACCACCCCCTCCAGCCCGCGGCAGACTTCCCACCCACCTGCAAGCCGCGGCTGGGCTCGGCTCCCCGCCCCCCTCCCCCCCGCACCCCGGGTGCAGGGCTCGGCTCCCGGAACCCCCTGCAGGGCTCGGCTCCTCCGCGGCGGGGGTGGGGGCCTGGGCTCGGCTCCCCACCCCTCCCGCGGCCCGGGCACAGAGCTCGCCCCCCCCCCCCCGCGGCCCGTGGAGGCCTTGGCTGGGCTCCCTGCGGCGGGGGCGCAGGGTTCGGCTCCCCGCGCCACCCGCCGGGCCGAGGTTTGGCTCCCCGCACCCTCCCGCAGCCCTCCAACAGCACCCCACGCCCACGGTAGCTTACCTCAGCCAGTGGCGGGGACACAGGCGCCAACTTCCGGCGGCGTCGGTGGGGGCTGACGCCCGGCGTCGGGAGTGGGGGCAGCAGCTCAGGGGAAGCTGCTGAGCCTCCGCCCCTCAAATGCTGGCGCCCTAGGTGACCGCCTAGGGTCTCCTAGTGGGTGCGCTGGCCCTGGCTGGAACTAGGGGTCCTGGGGGTGCAGCACCACCCCCTGGCTTGAAGTGACTTCCATTATATACAGGGTTTATAGTTTGGTTCAATGGCTCTTGGCACCTCCACTATACAAATTGTTCGAGCACCTCTGGTTGAGACCTGAAATAATCCCAGGTCACCGGAGAATCTCACACAGTTTCATGGAATCTCCTTATTTCCATCACTGCCTGCTGTGTCCAAGGCTGGGATAAGTCAATGCTGACGCGGCCCCTTCTGTAGCATACACAGGAGGCTGATGGCAAGTGGATCTGCATGGGACTATTTGCCTATTAGAGCTACAGAGGGCCCTGAGACCCATCTGAACACGTAACAGATATTGGGATGGACACCTACTTGTCTATCTGAGGGGCACAGACTCACAGCGCATACCCAGAAAGGGAAACGATGCCTGAAATGGTGCTCTTAATTGACCTCTTCTCCACCACTAAAAAATAACCTGCCTTCTAAATCGGGGAAGCTGGATTGGAACCAGAGACCTAATGGTGAAAGGCCCTGCAGCCCACTCTCTGGGTGCTCTGACACACCCAGTCCCCCAGATTGGAGCAGGTGTCAATATGAGACATGTTAATCAGCAACTATATTAATATTTTTCCCTCCAAAATCAGCGTGGACTTACACTCATTTTAGTCCCACAATTTCATACATATTAAGCATCCCCTCCTCATTACTGTTGAAAATTGTATCAGGAATGAAAAATCACAAGTGTGCAGCGCTCTTCAGACTAAAGGGATGGATCCCATTGCTGTTCCAGTTTCCTGCGGGGTTTTATTATTATTATTTCCCTCCCTTTGGGTCTTTGTCATATATTGTATCTCATATTTTGGCCCTGGCAAATTGAGAGGTATGGGAACCAACGGCAACTGTCTCCCTCCAAACCCAAGAGTTACTGCAGTTTAAAAAGGGTGTGGGGGATTTTATACCAATGTTTGATTGTAGCAAAAGTGAGGATTAGCCTCCCTGGAGTCTCTGCTTGCCTTTCACAAAGGCAGAGCTGTCAGTGACACTGCTTTCGCAGAAGGGAGGGGACAACGGAGCCCAAATGTTCTGTGGTAGTTGGGAGCGGGCAGCAGCAGGGGAGAGGCAGTTGGGAGATGGGACTGGAAGGTTCTGTGGCAGTTGGGAGCAGGCAGCAATAGGCGAGAGGCAGTTATGTGGCAGTTGGGAGACGGGACTGGAAGATTCTGTGGCAGTTGGGAGCAGGCAGCAATAGGCGAGAGGCAGTTATGTGGCAGTTGGGAGACGGGACTGGAAGATTCTGTGGCAGTTGGGAGCAGGCAGCAATAGGCGAGAGGCAGTTATGTGGCAGTTGGGAGATGGGACTGGAAGGTTCTGTGGCAGTTGGGAGCAGGCAGCAATAGGCGAGAGGCAGTTATGTGGCAGTTGGGAGACGGGACTGGAAGATTCTGTGGCAGTTGGGAGCAGACAGCAATAGGCGAGAGGCAGTTATGTGGCAGTTGGGAGACGGGACTGGAAGGTTCTGTGGCAGTTGGGAGCAGGCAGCAATAGGCGAGAGGCAGTTATGTGGCAGTTGGGAGACGGGACTGGAAGATTCTGTGGCAGTTGGGAGCAGGCAGCAATAGGCGAGAGGCAGTTATGTGGCAGTTGGGAGACGGGACTGGAAGGTTCTGTGGCAGTTGGGAGCAGGCAGCAATAGGTGAGAGGCAGTTATGTGGCAGTTGGGAGATGGGACTGGAAGATTCTGTGGCAGTTGGGAGCAGGCAGCAATAGGCGAGAGGCAGTTATGTGGCAGTTGGGAGACGGGACTGGAAGGTTCTG
This sequence comes from Chelydra serpentina, assembly GCA_037349315.1. Lineage (NCBI taxonomy): Eukaryota > Metazoa > Chordata > Testudines > Chelydridae > Chelydra > Chelydra serpentina. The sequence goes on from JBAIAC010000200.1 coordinate 223,850, forward strand.
TGGCAGTTGGGAGCAGGCAGCAATAGGCGAGAGGCAGTTATTTTGCAGTTGGGAGACGGGACTGGAAGATTCTGTGGCAGTTGGGAGCAGGCAGCAATAGGCGAGAGGCAGTTATGTGGCAGTTGGGAGACGGGACTGGAAGGTTCTGTGGCAGTTGGGAGCAGGCAGCAATAGGCGAGAGGCAGTTATTTTGCAGTTGGGAGACGGGACTGGAAGGTTCTGTGGCAGTTGGGAGCAGGCAGCAATAGGCGAGAGGCAGTTATTTTGCAGTTGGGAGATGGGACTGGAAGATTCTGTGGCAGTTGGGAGCAGGCAGCAATAGGCGAGAGGCAGTTATTTTGTAGTTGGGAGATGGGACTGGAAGGTTCTGTGGCAGTTGGAAGTGGGTAAATGGCAGACATAATCATCTAGGGGTATATTTATTGACATAAAGGGGAAACAATTTGATTCCCAGATCAGAGGCGGGAAAGGGAGAAAGTATTGAAGGAGTGTTTAAATGCCTTCCCTTGCTCTTCTCCCTCTGGAGTAATGACTAAAGGCAACTATTTCCCTCCAGAAGCAGAAAAAGTTGCTGCAGTTTAAATGGGAGAGAAAAAAGGGATAAAATCTCTGGGGACTTTAGATCAATATAAGATAATTAACTCAAAAGTGAGCAGTCCCCCCTGCTGTGCCACAGACATGGGCTGCAGGGAGGGGAGATGGCACCAGAAGGTTCCACAGCAGTTGGGATGGAGCGGGGGAGGGGCACGTGGTTGGCAGAGGGAGAGCTGTGGTAATGAATCAGGGTTACAGTTTCCCTCCAACTCAAGGCCAAGTTGCTGCAATTAAAAAGGACAAGAAACCCCCAGACTTGAGAGGATTTTCATATTCATGTAAAATATCACTATTCCATAATTACACAGAAAACAACCAAATTGGATGAGATTGGATATTTAGGGGTGCAATTTAAGGGGCTTTTAATATCAATAGTCACTAATTAGAGAGAAAAGGGGGAAATCTGAGGGATTTGATTTGATTGATCGACTCTGATAATTAGTGAGAGAAAAGGACAGTAGCAGAGGAGACTATTGTGTCTATCAAATAATGTTCAACAGTTACACACTAATGGCAACAGGTGAGGAGAACATTAATATTTTCCATCAATATTTTATATTCAGAGGGGAAAAGAGATGAAATCCCAAATGTTATACTAATACTCAAAAAGCAAATATAAAGTGGTTGTTTCCTCCTGCTCCCCAGCCCTGCCCTTTACGTGGGCAGCAGGGGGTTCTGGGCGGCATCCAATGACCCAAGCACAGAGAGGAGGATGGAGCTGGAAGTTTCCAAGGCAGTTGTAAGGGGCAGTAGCAGGAGAGGTGCATGGGTAATGGATTTGGATGGGCAGGAGGCTGTGTACTGCTTTGGGGCTAGTGAGTTTTATTAATATAAATGGAGTAAAACACTTTGATTCAAATATGCAGGGGGTAGTTGACTGAAAAGAGGTTTAATTCTCTCCCACACCAACCCCCTGCCGTCTCGGATAACTAGGAAGTTACCCCAGTTAAAAAATGGAGCGAGAAAAAGGGAGAAAATCTGAGGGGATTTTATATTCAATAAATAAATAGAAATCGATTATCTCCCACTGGCTTGAAACTGACATGGGCAGCAGAGAGCCTTGGTGATAGTGCTGTAACATGGGTAGGGAGGATGGAGCCAGAAGGTGCTGGGTATTTGTGTAACAGATGGAAACAGAGAGCCAGTAGGGCACAGGCACCATTTCTCCATGCGTTGGGGGCCCAGCTCCTGGAGTCATGCAATTACAGCAACCACAGCTTTCCTGGGGGAAAAGGAGTCAGTTTCTAGATCTCACAGTTGCAAAGAAAAGCTTGAAAACATGACCTGAATGTAACTGAGGCAGCACTGTCTGCCTGAGCGTGCAGAGCAAGCCTGAGACTCTTGCTCTGAGAGGGGGAGCTGCCCCATCTCTGCTGCCAAGCCCTCCCCAACAGAGGGCTCTGAGTGTGGCAGGAGGGGAAGTGCACAGCAGGCCACCCACCAAGCAGGTACAACCTGGCTGATAGGGAAGAATGGAGCAGGGGAGCTTCCTTATTGGGTCCCCAACCTCTCCAGAATGCCACCCCCATTGCACTAAGTGGTGGGCAGACACAGCAGCATCCCAATGTTTTGCTGTACCTTAATTCCAAAATTGCCTTATCCAGCCCTACCAACAGCAAGGGATGGGAAGGTGATTGGCAGCTGGTAGTTGGGACAGGAAGTTGGGTTGGGTTGTTGCAGAGAAAGCAACTGGGATGGAATAAACTGGGCTGGACAGACTCTCACTCAGGTGCATGGTTCTGCCCTTCCCCACCTGTGACCCTGCCAGGCCCTGTTACTGGAACAATATGACTGCTAAACTCCTACACCAGAGGTGGCTGCATCTCAGCAGGGCAGGGGCATGAATGCCATTTGTCCCAAGTGTCTGGGACTGTTCTGACAAAAGTGGTGATAGAAGCAAAAGGAGTTAACAGATTATAAAAAGAGTAGTGCCTAGGGTGGCTGGAAAGCTCTATCTAGTGATGGGAGCTATCCAGCCAAGCAGAGAACAGCTCTCTGCATGGTGTGGAGGTGGAGGGTGATCTGCTCCCCTGCTCCTCATTCTGGTAGGGGAAAAATAAGTCAGAAAAAGTACAGCCAATTGTGACATTTGCAGTGGGAGAAACCATACTACACAACCTTCTCCCCTTGAAGAATATTAAAAACAGAAGAGGCATTACCCAAGCCCCTGAGCCCTCCTGTTGACATATCACTGTCTGCACCTGGGATTAGGTTTATAACTATGTCGCTCAGGGGGAAAAATCCACATGGACCTAATTCCCACTGCAGACAGCACTATGTCTTTGGGAGACCTGTCGACATAGCCACCCCCTCTCACGGAGGTGGAGTACCTACAATGATGGTAGAAGCTCTCTTCATTAAGCGGTGCAGTGGTGCAGCTATGGAATTTTAAGTGTAAACACACCCTAACTCTCCTGCTCTGTTCAGCTCTCAGAGAGGAACATTACCATGCCCTTTAATTTCTCTCCCTCTCTGCATTATTATTTCAGTCACTGTGTCTGGGGCCAGCTCTCTAACTCTGAATTGTTATGGCATGCACGTATGGCCTGGTATGTAGATCTACACTCCCCTGCCGGAAGCACAGGGAGAAACGGTACCTCAGGGGTTCCCTCTCTGAATTCTTATCACTGCCATTCTCTAGGCCATGGACCTCAAACTCAAATCACCACAGGGGCCACATGAGGACTAGTACACTGGCCCAAGGGCCGCATCACTGACACCTTTTCATACAAAGATACAAAAGCTCCCCCTTCTGCCCCAGCCCTGCCCACTCCACCCCTTCCATGAGGCCCCGCCCCTTCCCTGCCCTCATTCCAACTCCTTCCCCAAAGTCCCTACCCCAACTCTGCCCCTATTCCAACCCCTTCCTCAATTCCCCACCCTGGCCCAGCCTCTTCTCCGCCTCCTCCCCCTCCTGGAAAGTGCTAAGTCCTGCCAAACAGCTGTTAGGTGGCAGGAAGCGCTGGGAGGTAGGCAGAGGAGCAGGGACATGGCACGCTCGTGGGTGGGGGCGGAGGCGAGGGGATCTATGGCGGGTCACAGGAAATAACTCCGCAGGCCACATGCGGCCCACGTGCTTGAGACCCCTGCTCTAGGCACACAGCACATAGCTTGGTATAGAACTCTCACTCAGTGTAATCCACTGCTTCTTGCTTCTGGCCGGGAACTGGTGCTGGAGTAAAAGATTCTAGTTCCCGACTAGACACAAGCAAATGAGCACTTTCCCCCACCTTTCTTTGCCCCTTTAGGCCTACCCTTAGCACTAGGCTTAGGAAAATGTCAACCTCTCATCCCAGTTCCCAAGCATCCCAGGAACAGAACCCCCTTCTCCTGCCACCTCCATAAGACAGGCTCCAACCTGCATCCCCCTTCTACAGCTGACTGCTGCTGTGGGGAGACATGCCAACAGGGAGAAAGAGGGGTGGGGAAAATGACGTGTGTGTGTGTGTGTGTGTGTGTGTGTGTGCGCGCGCACGCGCGCGCACGCGCTCTCGCACATAGGGGAGACTAGTCATAAGGGGGACACACGGAAGGGAATGTTAGAACACAGATGAAAAGTGGTTACCTAAATGACCTACCTACTTGACATTTTATGACTTGAAATGCAATACAGTATGTCAGAGTAGATGATCCCAATGGTCCCTTCTGGTCTCGGAATTTATGAGTCTATTTAACTGTGTTAATTAGAGGCAAATTCTGTGCTCAGACATTACTGAAAGATATTCTTGGCCAGTGAACTTTTCACTCCTGGCCCAGGGACTCTAAGGGCCAGATTTTCAAAAACATTCTGCAGCTCCCATTGAGAGCAATAGAGAATCTTTCCCTCCGTGCTGGGAAAAACAGGAGCTGCTGAGTACAGAGCTCTTTTGAAAATCTGCTCCAAATTTGAGTGGTTAGCACTCTTGCAAGTCTAGCCCAAACAGACAGAGCCCTGTATGGACACAAAATTTGTATCCGCATCAGATCCATGCTCCACAAACACAGTCTGTGAATATCCACAGATTTGCAGGGCTCTACAACTGTAATTGTAGAAACTGTAATTCAGCCATCCGCACAGAATGAGTCTGACACCCTTGAATTAAGCATCAAGAAATAGCAACATTAAGGTTTGATAGTCAGCCACCATCTCAGTGCATCTGCATTGTCATCAGAGTTACCCAATAGAATGTCACCTAATAACATCATGAAACACTTCACTAGGACTTGACTCCAAGGCAGAATAACTCTGGTATTTAAACAGTGACAACTGTTTAGGACAGAAAGCAAGTGTGAACCTCATGCCCAAATGAAATTCTAGTGGGAATTTTAGGGAGGCAGAAAGGAATGGGCCCCACGTGGGGATTTGTGAGGGAAGAGACACACATCTGGGCTACGGGCAAGCTTAGAATGGGCCAGCACAAAAAGGCACATTTGTTGATCACTCCAGACACAACCAAAGGAATAATTTGAGCAAGGGGTTGTGCCAGATCAGTCTCTTTTTAAAAAGAGAATAGTAGATTAAGAATTAACAAATAATTAAGGAGCTCAGGATTCCTGAACAGCTACAGACTGATTACAAACACACAGAGAGGGATAACTCACTGGAAAGTGGGGTAGGTTAAGATGTCTGAAGGAGTCCAGTTCTGCACCTCTTAGTACGTAAGGATGATCCAGAGAGAAAAGAGCAATGCTGCAGCTGCTGCTGGGGAGGAGGAGACAGGCTGCTCCCCTCTGGAAGTATCTGGCCTCATGAGGTGAGGAGCCACATTAGCCTTGAGGGACACATTAGCCCTGAGGGACCTCTTCAGCTAACAGTGCCATGAATTCCCTGAACTGATTACATTTGGGGTGGGAAACAGAAGAAAGATTAAAGTCCAGAAAGATTAAGAACCACAAGAACAAAGAAATGGAAATTATTTTTGGTTTAAACATTTTGTTAATCGCTATTTGTTCTACAGTGCATACAGAGTCCCCATTTATGACAGCTGGGCTAGCACAGCCTTATCTATTCCAGAAGAGAAAGGAAAGGAATGGTAGTAACTGAGTGGGCTGTTTAAGGTAGAAATGAGACTCTCCTGTTCTAACACCAGAGTGGGAGATGACCTTTGACCTGAACTAGTTAAAAGAGATGCGAATGTGCTGCTGCTGGAGAGAGGTTCTTGGTACACACAGCATGAAAGCTGTGCCACAGTCTTCTCCTGGAAGAGCCACTTCTAGCATGCCGCTCAATCCCCGTGGCCTTGCTGCTGAGATGTTCCATAGTGAGCCCAATCTGGGTTAGTTCCGCTGGTGTTCTCAGGGGCATAGACACTCATCCTACCTGGAAATGGCAAGAAACCTACAACCCGTTCTACCCAGGCCAATAGTAAAAATTTAATAAGACACACACACACTCACACCTTATCCTACCAGCTACTTGCCCTCCCAATACCAACCCCAGTCACTGGACAGCTCTCCTTGCCCATCCCTAGTCCCAACCACTAAAACAACCAATCCTCCCAAGAACCAACCCCTTCCCCTAACAATCCCCGCTAAAAAGCCATACCAGCTCCCTCCCACTACTCACCACCCCACTAACCCCCAGAAAGCAGATCCCACAAGCACACAGCTCCAATCTCCTCTAGCTACCGCCTCCTGCTGCTATGATGGACTTTCCTTCCCTCCCCCCGACCCCTAACATGCTTGAGTGGGGTAGGGCCATAAAGGCAGGAAGGACACAGGGTTCTCTCCTGTGTGGGTTCTCTGATGCCTCTTGTGGTGGGAGCTGCGACTGAAGCTTTTCCCACAGTAAATGCACTCATAAGGCTTCTCTCCCGTGTGGATCCGGTGGTGCTGGGTCAGGGTAGATTTGTCAGTGAAGCTTTTCCCGCAGTCAGAGCACGTGTAGGGTTTCTCTCCCGTGTGGATCCTCTGGTGTCTGATCAGGTTTGAACTGACATTGAAGCATTTCCCACAGTGAGTGCACTCATAGGGTTTCTCTCCTGTGTGGATCCTCATGTGTTTGACCAGGTCAGAGTTCTGGCTGAAGCTTTGCCAGCACTCGGCACACGTGATGGGGATCTCAATAGTCGAGGTTTTCTTTTTTGATGTTTTAGTTTTTTTAATCTTCCCAATGGCAGTGCTGTCCCGCTGGGTGCATTTGTCCTGCCTCTTCCCTGGAGGGCTCCTTAGGCGCCTCTTGTGAGAGCTGCGGCTGAAGCTCTTCCCACAGTCGATGCATTTATAGGGCTTCTCATCCATGTGGACGCACTGGTGCTGGGTCTGGGTCGACTTGTCTGTGAAGCTTTTGCCGCAGTCAGAGCAGCTGTGGGGTCTGTCCCCTGTGTGGGTTCTCTGGTGACGGATAAGGTTTGAATTGATGCTGAAGCTTTTCCCGCAGTCGATGCATTTATAAGGTTTCTCCCCTGTGTGTATTCTCCGATGATTCATAAGATCTGAGCTCTGGGTGAAGCTTTTCCCACACTCGATGCAGATGTTGGGCCTCTCCCCTGCATATGTTCTCTGGCGGACGATGGTGTCTTTGCGTTTCCTCACGCCTCTCCCACGGTGAGTGGATTTACCCTCTCTCTCCTCTGAAGGGTTTTGCTGATATGCTTCTGACCTGCCCTGACTCTTAAGGGATTTTCCCTGGTCAAGATTCTGAGACACGTTTCCTTTGGATCGTTTTGGAGACATCTCAGGCAGTTCCTCTCCAGCAAGGCTTTGAAGATTCTCTTGCTTTGTTATCACTCACAGTCCTGTCACCTGCTGGGATAAAGAGAGAATCCCGACACGAGTCATACTCCAAGCATGGGCAAAAGGAAACAGGAATGATCGGTTGACAAATTATTTTAGAACTGAGAGGGCTCTTTAACCTCACAGACACAGGTGTAACAAATCCAATGGCTGGATGATGCAGGCAGCCGAGCTCAAAATGGAATTAAGGCACAATTTTTAACAACTTCCCAAGGGAGGTGGTGGATTTTCCATCATTTAAAGTTTTTAAACTAAATAAAAAGATTGGATGCCTCTTTCTTAACAAAAGAAAATGTGCTCTCTAACTCAGCCACACGTTATTGGGCTCAATGCAGTAAGCACTGGGTGATCTTCTCTGACCTGTGCTATACAGCAGAGGTTCTCAACCAGGGATCCAGGGGCCCTTGGAAGGGCAGTGAGCACGTTTCAGGAGGTCCTCTAAAATAAACCAGAGAGCAAGGCCGGCATTAGATTCACTGGGGCCCAAGGCAGAAAGCTGAAGCCCAAGCCCTGCAATGCGGGACTAAAGTCAAAGCCTGAGTAATTTAGCTTGGTGGGATCCCCTGTGGTGTGGGGCCCTGGGCAATTGCCCTGCTTGCTACATCCTAATGCAAGGTCTGGTTTTTAATCTAATGGATATGCAGAAAAACAGTTGCTGTGGCACAGGTGGGCCATGGAGTTTTTAATAGCATGTTGGGGGGGCTCAGAAAGAAAGCAGTTGAGAACCCCTGTTCTAAAGGAGGTCAGACTATGCCTTCTGGAGAGCTCATAGTTGTCCTGGGTACCCCCTAACCTCTTAGGTTTTCTGTTATGACTCACTGATGTCATGTATTAATTTAGGGGCCAGTCCTACAACTATTCACTCATGTGAGTAACTATTCACAGAAGCACACCCAAGGTCTCATTCCCAATAGCCTTGTACTTGTCATTCACACTGGTGCAGATTAAGTGCAAAGTGCGGGAAAACACAACCATTTCAGATTAGCAGAGTTGAGGGTGAAGGACACAAGATGCAAGGCAAGAGGACCCACCCAGCCCTTAACTGCCAGCTCCTGGCTTAGGGCAGGGGGACATCTTTATTTGTTTCTGCAAAGAACCCAGTCCGCTCATCCGTGGACAAGACTAATCATCAAAAGAGCCATTTTAGGGGTTTCCCCTGATATCATCCCCAAGTGCAGGGACTAGGCAGAGGCAGCAACTGGCTTTTCCTCTCTCTGCTCCTCTAGTTAAAAACAAACAAACAAGGAAGTCAATTCTCAGATGGCCTTTGTATAAGGTAACCTAGGCTATGAATAAGAGTTTTTAAAAGGCAGCTTTACTAGCTGATGTATCAGTGACCGCCGCACTTGAAGCTGGGCTGGGTAGATTCGGGAGCCGGGAACTCCCCTCCCCAGTTCTCTCTCCGAGTCCTGCTGCCCCTTTCCGGGCTTTCCTTCCCCCGCTGCCCTCCCCTCTGGCTGGGTACTGCCCGGGGGCATTTCCTCCCCCATCGCGGGCCTGGCTCCTAGAAGTGCGAACGGGAGCGAGCTGCCATGCGAGGAGCGAGCAGCGCTGGGGGCGAGGAGGGGCCATCTGGGCAGAGTCAGCGCGGCTCGCTTTGCTGCCCGGGTCCCGCACTTTCTCCAAGTTCCCTCTTGCAATTACCTGGAGTCTGCGGCTCAGGAGCTGGGGTCGGCAGAGCCCGGGGCTGCCCGCAAGGGCTGGTTCCAGCCCCGGAGAAAGTCCCCCTGGCTGGGCACAGAAGGGCTCTCGCTGCACGGCAGCGGCTCAGTCCGGCTCACAATGGAGGCAGCAGCCCCAGCTCCTGACCCAGGAAGTTCAATCCCTTATATCCTGGTCAGAGGAAAGCCAGAGAGACTCGGAGAATCCCCCTCCCCTTCCTTAGCAGTAACTAGAGGCCTGACTAGCCCTCTGATGACAACAGCTGCTGAGGGCGGCCCGCTTTGCTGCTGCTGAACCCCGTGTTAATGTACGTTTGTACTGCAAATGGCTTTTCAGGTTTAAGACCCACCTGAGAAGGGATGGATGGGGCAGGTCTTATCTTGGCTGCCTGCATATACTGGGATGTAACTGGAAGTTGGGGCTGGAAGAGTTGTGATGGTGACATCAAACAGGGGGGGGGGGGGGGGAACTCCCAGGATATTCAGATGGGAGTAAAATTGATGGTGATTTAAAAATGTCCCCCGACAGACAAACATGCACACTGTGTGTAGCCTGAGCTCACTGCAAACCAAACACCAAGGGCTTCTTGAATCCCTCCATTTCCCCCATGAGCTCCCTGCAGGTCACCCTTCCATCCTCCTCTATTGGTAGGGTGACTAGGCAGCAAGTGTGAAAAATTGGGACAGAGGTGTGTGTGTGTGTGGGGGGGGTAATAGGCACCTATATAAGAAAAAGCAATGAATAACAGGACTGTCCCTATAAAATCGGGACATCTGATCACCCTATTGGTAAACTCCTTTATCCTTCTTCCCAGAGCCACGTAGTCTGCAGTAATACGTTCTAGGTCATTCTTGGCAGTATCATTGGTGCCCACGTGGAGAAGCAGGAAGGGGTAGCGATCTGAGGGATTGATGAGTCTCGGCAGTCTCTCCGTCACATCACGAATCCTAGCCCCTGGCAAGCAGCACACCTCTCCGTTTTCCCGGTCAGGGCGGCAGATAGATGACTCAGTCCCCCTGAGGAGAGAGTCCCCGACCACCACTACCACCACCCTCCTCCTCCTCTTGGGAGTGGTGGTCGTGGAACCCTCATCCCTAGGACTGTGCATCTCATGCCTTCCAGTCAGTGGAGTCTCATTCTGCTCTGTTCCCTCAGATGTATCATTCACTCCACTCTCTGCACTAGTACCTGTGGAGAGAACATGAAAACGGTTGCTCATCTGAATATGCGTTTCTGGTACATGGACTTGTCTCATACTCTTTCCTCTTCTGGAGGTCACATGTCGCGAACTCCCAGGCTAACTCCACCGGTTTGCTTCTCTGCTATTCACTGCTCAGCTGGTTCGCAGCTGACTGACTGTCTTTTTAGAAGAGCCTGGAACAAAGCACTCCCAATTCACACTATTCAAACAGGCAATCAAACAATCAAGCACATGGTCAAATTGTCCCCACAACAGATACTCACTCCCCCGTCTGCAGCCCCCTGGTTGCTCTGCCTCTGCCTTTAGTTTGGGTTAAAGGAGTTAGGAATGGCAAGGATAGCTTGCCCCCTTCGCACTCCCCTCTCAAACTCCCCTGTTTGCAAAGCTCCCTGGTCGCTTGCGCACTGCTTTATAAAGCCCTGGCCTCCCTGATTGATTAGCCCCGCCCCCTGGTGTAGAAGCTCACAGCTTCCAACTGCCAGCCACAGCACACGGTCCTGTAAACAAACAAATGAATGAACACACAGACAGACATGTCCTCATGTGGCCCTCGTGGTGATTTGAGTTTGAGATCCCTGCCTTAGAGTCTCCAGCCTATCTTGCCACCTTGACAGACTGGACTTTTAGGGGGCCATTTAGGGATCTGGGGCAAAAATTGGGGATTGGTCCTGCTTTGAGCAGGGGGTTGGACTAGATGACCTCCTAAGGTCCCTTCCAACCCTGATATTCTATGATTCTATGACTTAGTGATAATAGTCACATAAACCAAAAATCACACCACACCAGATTGCTTCCAGTCCCAAGGGACTTAGCCACTTACCCCAGATCAATGGGTCCTCCAGATCTCACCCCAAAGACAACACTGGCACCCAATTCTATAGTAACCTAGCTGTAGGTTTATTAGTTAAGAAAAGGAAATGAGAATTATTGGGAGGTTAAAGCAAGTAACATATATGTACAGGAAAGTCACAGTTTGTAAGTCCAAATGGTAGCAGTAATGTAATGAACTGCCAGTTTCCCAAAAGTATTTCAGGGTACCCAGATAATATCTGGGAATCCTGGCTTTGGATCTGGTACCCTTCCCTGTAAGAATCCATAAAATCCAGAGATGCAGGATTATTCCTGGAATCCATATATATAGCTTCTTCTCACAGAAAACAAGCTGACAGTGTCTCTACACACACGGGCTTTTCCTTTGATGATGGTGAGTGAGGAATCAGGGTCAGCTCTAGGCACCAGCCTAGGATGCACATACTTGGGGCGGTGCATCGTAAGGGGCGGCATTCAGGCTAATCTCAGGACGGCACATTCCACTCCTGCCGGTTTTTTGTGGGTTTTTTTGCTTCAGCGTTGCTCCGGCCACTTTTTTTTTTTTGTTGCCTGGGGCAGCAAAAAAGCCAGAGCCTGAGCGGGCCCTGTGAGGAATGCAGTTTGAGTCATTGGCCACCAATTATAACTGGCTCTGTGGATGAGGGGAAAGCAGTGGATGTGCTATTTCTTGACTTTAGCAAAGCTTTTGATACAGTCTCCCACAGTGTTCTTGCCAGCAAGCTAAAGAAGTATGGGCTGGATGAATGGACGGTAAGGTGGATAGAAAACTGGCTGGATGGTCGTGCTCAACGGGTAGGGATCAATGGCTCCATGTCTAGTTGGCAGCCGGTATCAAGTGGAGTGCCCCAAGGGTCAGTGCTGGGGCCGGTTTTGTTCAATATCTTCATCAACGACCTGGAGGATGGTGTGGACTGCACCCTTAGCAAGTTTGCGATGACACTAAACTGGGAGGAGTGGTTGATACGCTGGAGGGTAGGGATAGGATACAGAGGGACCTAGACAAATTAGAGGATTGGGCCAAAAGAAATCTGATGAGGTTCAACAAGGACAAGTGCAGAGTCCTGCACTTAGGACGGAAGAATCCCATGCACTGCTACAGACTAGGGACCGAATGGCTGGGCAGCAGTTCTGCAGAAAAGGACCTAGGGGTTACAGTGGACGAAAAGCTGAATATGAGTCAACAGTGTGCCCTTGTTGCCAAGAAGGCTAACAGCATTTTGGGCTGTATAAGTAGGGGCATTTCCAGCAGATGGAGGGACGTGATTATTCCCCTCTATTCGGCACTGGTGAGGCCTCATTTGGAGTACTGTGTCCAGTTTTGGGCCCCACACTACAAAAAGGATGTGGATAACTTGGAAAGAGTTCAACGGAGGGCAACAAAAATGATTAGGGGGCTGGAGCACATGACTTATGAGGAGAGGCTGAGGGAACTGGGATTGTTTAGCCTGCAGAAGAGAAGAGTGAGGGGGGATTTGATAGCTGCTTTCAACTACCTAAAAGGGGGTTCCAAAGAGGATGGATCTAGACTGTTCTCAGTGGTAGAAGATGACAGAACAAGGAGTAATGGTCTCAAGTTGCAGAGGGGGAGGTTTAGGTTGGATATTAGGAAAAACTTTTTCACTAGTAGGGTGGTGAAGCACTGGAATGGGTTACCTAGGGAGGTGGGAGAATCTCCTTCCTTAGAGGTTTTTAAGGTCAGGCTTGACAAAGCCCTGGCTGGGATGATCTAGTTGGGGTTGGTCCTGCTTTGAGCAGGGGGTTGGACTAGATGACCTCCTGAGGTCCCTTCCAACCCTGAGATTCTATGATTCTATGATTCTATGACTAGTACATTGGCCCGAGGGCCGCATCACTAACACCTTTTCATACAAAAGCCGCCCACCTCTGCCCGCAGCCTCACCCCCACTCCACCCCTTCCATGAAGCCCCTTCCCTGCCCCCATTCCAACGCCTTCCCCAAAGTCCCTGCCCCAACTCCGACCCCTCCCTCCCACTCTAGGGTCTCCACCTGCTTTTATGGCTCCTATCGCTGTAATATCTGAGCACCTCACAAACATTAATGGATTTATGCACACAACCCACACCCAGGCTTATGTTCCCCATTTGGGGAAACTGGGGCACAGAGGGGTTGGTTTTGGGTGGGGAAAGAGCTCCGTACCTTAGCAGCTCCCATTGAGGTGTGCAGAAAGCTTTAGGGACTCTGTCATCATTTGTGCAGCACCAGTGCAGTTCCCTGAAAATTAGGCCTAAGGCCGGTTGTCACACTCAGGACAATGTCGCTTCATCTGGGGTAAAGTGTCTTGGGTGAGTTGCTGCCGATGCCCCCAATGACTTTCCCATGTGAGAGTCTGGAGATCACCCTGGTGATATGGATACCACATTCAAGTCAAATAAATCTGCACTAAGGACTCACCTGTAAATGGAGAGAGACTCCCCACCACCTCTGCAAACTGCAGGCTAGGAATAGAGAACACAGGGAGCCTCACCCGAACATCACCATCTGAGAATCCACAAACATTTATGAACACAAACCAAACCGTAATTCAATGACAGCTAAGGGACACATGCATCCCACCACCCAAAAAGGTAACCACATGGGAATAAGGAGTCTCTTGCATTCTGCCACTTCCCCATCCCTACAGCTGTCAATAACTTGCACCCCCGTGCAAAACCTTAATGGCAGCCTCGGACTGAAAAATGTGTGTGGTGGAACCCTTGCTTCCTGAGTCCTTGTCCAGCATGCTACACAATAGACCCCATTGTTCTGAGAAGATGATGGCAGTGAACTGGCGTTGCTTGTATACAGCAGCTGAGTAATAACCCCATTGAGAGGCTTGTGACGGTGTTCCCCATAAAACTTTATGGGGAGATGCTTATAAATGTATGTATGTAACTAGAATATGTTTTATGCTACATGTGCCATGTAACATATCTCTGTGAAAGTTATGACCTGCTGAATTTATTCCTCCTGTTTGTATGCATGTATCATTGTTGTAGTTGGAGTTATGAAGATTGGTTTTATATTTGCTGGTTTTGTACATAGCCTTTGTAAGTGAATGGGATCATCTTTGAAGCAAAGAATGTGCCTGTTAAGGACGAGCACTTAACAGACAAAAGATGTTGCAGACCCCAATCCACATTGGGGCCGGGTCTGGAATGCAACTGGTTAGGCTGGATGCCGAAGGGTGCATGGACAGGTGACTGGCCCCGGTGATCCCAAACTCCATGGTAAATAGGATGTTACACAGGGAGGAGGAAAAGACTATAAAAGCCCAGGGGAGACCCTTCCATTTTGTCTTCAGCTGGCTAAAGAAAGAAGCTCTCCACCCCCCAAGGAGACCTGAAAGAGACTGAACAAAGGACAAAGACATTAGGGGGGTGAGTGATTGCTGGACCCAGGCTAGAAGGAAGATAGCCTGTTTACTGGACCTAGTGAGGTTTTTATCTGTACACAGGGTGATTAGACATAGAACTGCGTGTTCTATTTTATTTTATTTAGTAATTCACTTTGTTCTGTCTGTCATTACTTGACATCACTTAAATCCTACTTGCTGTACTTATTAAAATCACTTTTTACTTATTAAGTTTCCTGGAGTACGAGTTGTTACCTGTGGGGAGGCAAACAGCTGTGCATATCTTTCTATCTTTGAAATAGAAGGCGAACTATTTATGAGTTTACCCTGTATAAGCTTTATACAGGGTAAAACGGATTTATTAAGGGTTTGAACCTCTTTGGAGTTGAGCAGCTGGGTGTCAAAGGCAGGAGCGCTTCCAGGGGCCTTACAGTGGTGAGTGGACTTGGTTCGGACCTGGGTCTGTGTTTGCAGCAGATCAGTGGAATCTGGCTCAAAACAGACAGGATTCGGGAGTCCCAAGCTGGAAAAGGCCTGGAAGCAGGGGCAGAAGTAGCCTTGGCACACCAGGTGGCAGCACCAAGCAGGTCTCTGTGGCCCCAACCCGTCACAGTGGCGTAGTCAAGCAGGATCTGTGCACAGCTGATTGCTTTGAGATACTGGTAGTGATTTTAAGTGAGTTTTAAGTGTGGTGGCTGGAAAACAGACAAAGTGGTTACTGTTTTCTTATTTTCTGTTTGCTTATTTCGGGTAAGGGACGTAGGGACAGAAAAGGAAACAAAATAAGTTAGAGTGAAGATCAGGGGAGCTGGGAAAGTCTCTTAACTGAAAAGCTTCTGAGCGGAGGGCAGTCCAGTTTCAGTGAACTGCAGAGGGGGCGTGGCCCAGCACTAGACAGCAATAAGATGTCGGTAAGCGAAGCCACGATAAAACTGGATCTTGCCAGACTCGAAATAACAGAGAAAGAAAACGAACATCGGAGACTAATCGAATTACGTACGCTGGAAATTAGTGCAGAGACAGAAGCCCACAAGAGAGCTGAGGAGGCCCACAAGAGAGCTATGGAAGCAGAAAGAATCAGGGAAGAGGCGGCCCACAAGAGAGCTATGGAAGCAGAGGAGCTGGCCCACAAGAGAGCTATGGAGGCCCAGAGGGAATCCCAGAAGCATGAACTGGCTGTTGCAGAGTTGAAGAGTCGAAACCCTTCAGCGGCCGGCTCCACTTCCCCAAAAATCCCCAAATGGGAGCGTCTATGCCCCCAGTATGATGAATCCAAGGATATAGCCGAATATTTTATCACCTTCGAGAGACTGTGCTCCCTCCATGCGATCCCTGAAGATCAAAAAATGACCACCTTGATAGCCAAATTGACTGGCAGAGCTCTGGACATATTCAATAAGATGCCCATTGGGGATGCCTCCAATTATGGTAAATTTAAGGAACTGGTTTTGAAACAGTTTCAGGTTACACCTGAAACCTACAGGGTTAAATTCAGGAGTCTTAAGAGGGGAGATGGATTAAGTAATGTGGCTTATGTAAAATGAAATGACAGTTCTGGTAGATAAGTGGGTGAGGGGAAAAGACATTACAAGCTTTGAAGGGATGTGTGATTTGGTTGCTCAGGAACAATTCCTGAATATGTGCAGTGATGATGTAAAACAGTACTTGTGGGACAAACAGGTAAAAGCAGTTAGTGAATTAGCTGGGTTTGCAGACTCTTATGAGCAGGCGCAAGCTGCAATTAAGCATAAACCGCTGGCAGAGGGGTACAGGGTCGAAGGAAAACAGAGTCACCGTGTTACCCCTGGGAAGAAGGAGGCTGGGCGCTCACCTCCCCATTCCCCTAGTACTCATCCCAAATTCCCTGTACAATCAAAGGAGCCCAGGAGGTGCTATCAATGTAAGTCCACCGAGCACCTGAGAGACAAGTGTCCCCATGCTGAGTGAAAACAGGCATCAAGCGGCCCATGAAGCTGCAGCCTCTTTCCACACAGGGTTTGTGAAGCTGACTTCTACACCACCAAGCAGTGAGCATGTGCATGCTGTTAGACTGAATGGGAAGGTAATCACTGGGTTGAGAGATACAGGTGCTGAAATTTCTATAGTCAGGAGGGACCTGATCCAAGAGAAGGATTTGTTGCCGGGTAAAGTGGCGGAATTGGAGCTGGTGGGTGGCTACAAAGTCATTGCACCTTTGGCAAAAGTACACATGCAAACGGAAAACTTGCAGGCTAAGCTAACTGTGGCAACAGTGTCACACAATTTTGCACCGTTTCTACTGGGAAATGATTTCTTTGCTGTGGCAGAATCTGTCCCAGGGCTGGGTGGCAGCAAGCAGGAACCTGGTGCTGAAAACCCCAGAGGGGGGGGCGAAGTCACAGGGACTGCAGCTGTGGCGGCAGGGGTGGCTGTGGCCAGTTCCTGTCCTGTAATTATCTCCCCGGGGGAGGGGAATGTTCTACCTCATAGCAAGGGGGGAATTTTGCGGGCCACTGAAGGGTCTATCTTAGCTTGCAGCTGTGATGTGATTCTTCCGTCCTAAGTGCAGGACTCTGCACTTGTCCTTGTTGAACCTCATCAGATTTCTTTTGGCCCAATCCTCTAATTTGTCTAGGTCCCTCTGTATCCTATCCCTACCCTCCAGCGTATCAACCACTCCTCCCAGTTTAGTGTCATCGCAAACTTGCTAAGGGTGCAGTCCACAGCTGGACCAGGGTCACCTTCTCTTCGGGGGGACACGGGAGTGTCTGGCCCAGAGGGAGGCCCAGGGAGGGAAGGTGAGGGGGGGCCGGAGAGCCCGCCCACCTTTTGTCAGGAGGATCTTGCCCAGGAGGAGGGTGAAAAGTCTGCATTTCAGATGCCAGACCCCTCTCCTGTGGATCAGGTTAGAAGGGAAAGCTGGGGGTCAGACCTCCTGGAGGGGGGAGTCCGTCCAGCTGACCTGTTGGGAACAGATACTGGGGTGTCCAAGAAAGAGGTTGTTCTTGCTACACGGGTAGGAGGTAAACCTCTCTCTTCAAAGCAGAAGGGAGCGAGTCTCTGCATGGGTGAAGCCACACAAGGGGATGGGAACCAGCCCAGAGAAATTCCAAAGGGAGGGGCCGAGGGCAGGCCGGGTTGCAGTACACCCTTTCCTTGCCAGAACCTCAAACGCATGCCTGATTCAGGAGCCTGCTCCAAAGAGGCAGAAGAATCTGCATCAGAGTGCCTACCAGGATACACAGACGGGTGGGTAATCCTGTGTCTTTCCCTACTTCATCTGTGGGTTATAACAAAGGAGTTAACACTGAGGGTCAACCCTTTCAAGATGGGGAACATACCTGATTGGTGGGAAAAACTGTTGTACATGCTTGAGATGGTGACCTCACGGTCATACAAGCATGTTACCTGTCGGCCTATATCGGGTAACCGGCTGGAAGCTTGGCACAACAGCAAAAGCATAACAGGCCCAGGCTGCTGTGGGAAAGGGGAAACTGAGGCACGCCGCCTCATGGCACTGAGAGCTAAATGCCGAGGTTCCTACGCCTTAACAGGTATTGCTATCTGTATCCTGTTAGCAATACTACAACCCAACCCATTTTCAGGCACCCGGGGACCAGGAACCTCGTGAACAGGGGCTGCAAACAGGGGAGTTTGAGAGGGAGTTTAGAAGGGGAGTGCGAAGGGGGCAAGCTGTCCTTGCCATTCCTAATTCTTTTTACCCAAACTAAAGGGAGAGGCAGAGCAACCAGCTGGCTGCAGACGGGGGAGTGAGTATCTGTTGAGGGGACAGTTTGGCACTTTGACCGTGTGCTTGAGTGTTTGATTTCCTGTTTGAATAGTGTGATTTGGGAGTGCTTCATTGCAGACTCTTCTAAAAAGACTGTCAGTCAGCTGTGCACCAGCGGAGCAGCGCATAGCAGAGAAGCAAACGGGTGGAGTTAGCCTGGGAGTTCGCCTGGAGAGAGCCTACTGAGGCATCCCCCTTGCAGGTTTCCCTGAGTAGCTTCTGCCACAAGTGAGGAAACTCTTCGAAGGAAGGAACTATGGATGCTGAGCGATCCGCTGTCGTGACCTGCACAGGATGTGCCATGTTTGTCTTTCTTCCACAGGATAGAAGCGACTTTGTCTGTACAAAGTGCAAGCTGATCTCCATATTGGAGGAGAAGATTCAAGGTCTGGAGAAACGAGTATCAACCCTGCGTTCCATAAAAGAAAATGAGGAGTTCCTGGATAGACGTCAGGATAGGCTTCAGCAGGCACAGTGTTGTGAGGATTCAGAGCAGGCTGCGCAGCGGGGACAGAAGACCAGCGAGGATAACTGGCGGCATGTGACCTCCAGAAGAGGAAAGAGTATGAGACAAGTCCATGTACAAGAAACGCATATTCAGATGAGCAACCGTTTTCATGTTCTCTCCACAGGCACTAGTGCAGAGAGTGGAGTGAATGATACATCTGAGGGAACAGAGCAGAAGGAGACTCCACTGATTGGAAGGCATGAGATGCACAGTCCTAGCGATGGGGGTTCCACGACCACCACTCCCAAGAAGAGGAGGAGGGTGGTGGTGGTCGGGGACTCTCTCCTCAGGGGGACTGAGTCATCTATCTGCCGCCGTGACCGGGAAAACGGAGAGGTGTGCTGCTTGCCAGGGGCTAGGATTCGTGATGTGATGGAGAGACTGGCGAGACTCATCAAGCCCTCAGATCGCTACCCCTTCCTGCTTCTCCACGTGGGCACCAATGATACTGCCAAGAATGACCTTGAGCATATTACTGCAGACTACGTGGCTCTGGGAAGAAAGATAAAGGCGTTTGAGGCGCAAGTGGTGTTCTCGTCCATTCTCCCTGTGGCAGGAAAAGGCCGGGGTAGAGACCGTCGAATCGTGGAAGTCAACGAATGGCTACGCAGATGGTGTCGGAGAGAAGGGTTTGGATTCTTTGACCATGGGATGGTGTTCCAAGAAGAAGCAGTGCTAGGCAGAGACAGGCTGCACCTGACGAAGAGAGGGAAGAGCATCTTTGAAAGCAGGCTGGCCAACCTAGTGAGGAGGGCTTTAAACTAGGTTCACCGGGGGAAGGAGACCAAAGCCCCGAGGTAAGTGGGGAAGTGGGATACCGGGAGGAAGCACAAGTAGGTGAGTGCAAGAGGGGAGGGCTCCTGCCCCATACTGGGACAGCAGGACAATCGGTGAGTTATCTTAAATGCCTATACACAAATGCAAGAAGCCTGGGGAACAAGCAGGGAGAACTGGAAGTCCTGGCACAGTCAAGGAATTATGACGTAATTGGAATAACAGAGACTTGGTGGGATAACTCACACGATTGGAGTACTGTCATGGATGGATATAAACTGTTCAGGAAGGATGGGCAGGGCAGAAAAGTTGGGGGAGTTACGTTGTATGTAAGAGAGCAGTATGACTGCTCAGAGCTCCAGTATGAAACTGCAGAAAAACCTGAGAGTCTCTGGATTAAATTGAGAAGTGTGAGCAACAAGGGTAATGTCGTGGTGGGAGTCTGCTACAGACCACCAGACCAGGGGGATGAGGTGGACAAGGCTTTCTTCCAGCAACTAACAGAAGTTACTAGATCACAGGCCCTGGTTCTCATGGGTGACTTTAATCACCCCGATATCTGCTGGGAGAGCAATACAGCGGTCCACAGACAATCCAGGAAGTTTTTGGAAAGTGTAGGGGACAATTTCCTGGTGCAAGTGCTGGAGGAACCAACTAGGGGAAAAGCTCTTCTTGACCTGCTGCTCACAAACAGGGAAGAAATAGTAGAGGGAGCAATAGTGGATGGGAACCTGGGAGGCAGTGACCATGAGATGGTCGAGTTCAGGATCCTGACACAAGGAAGAAAGGAGAGCAGTAGAATACAGAGCCTGGACTTCAGAAAAGGAGACTTTGACTCCCTCAGGGAACTGATGGGCAAGGTCCCCTGGGAGAATAACATGAGGGGGAAAGTAGTCGAGGAAAATTGGCTGTATTTTAAAGAAACCTTATTGAGGTTGCAGGAACAAACCATCCCAATGTGTAGAAAGAAAAGTAAATATGGCAGGCGACCAGCTTGGCTTAACAGTGAAATCCTTGCTCGTCTTAAACACAAAAAAGCAGCTTACAAGAAGTGGAAGATTGGACAAATGACCAGGGAGGAGTATAAAAATATTGTTCAGGCATGCAGGAGTGAAATTAGGAAGGCTAAATCACACTTGGAGTTGCAGCTAGCCGGAGATGTTAGGAGTAACAAGAAGGGTTTCTTCAGGTATGCGAGCAACAAGAAGAAGGTCAAGGAAAGTGTGGGCCCCTTACTGAATGAGGGAGGGAACCTAGTGACAGAGGATGTGGAGAAAGCTAGTGTACTCAATGCTTTTTTTGCCTCTGTCTTCACAGACCAGGTCAGCTCCTAGGCGGCTGCACTCCGCAGCACGGTATGGGGAGGAGGTGACCAGCCCTCTGTGGAGAAAGAAGTAGTTCGGGACTATTTAGAAAAGGTGGACGAACACAAGTCCATGGGGCCGGATGCACTGCATCCGAGGGTGCTAAAGGAGTTGGCCGATGTGATTGCAGAGCCATTGGCCATTATCTTTGACAAATCATGGCAATCGAGGGAGGTCCCGGATGACTGGAAAAAAGCTAATGTAGTGCCCATCTTTAAAAAAGGGAAGAAGGAAGATCCGGGGAACTACAGGCCAGTCAGTCTCACCTCAATCCCTGGAAAAATCATGGAACAGGTCCTCAAGGAATCAATTCTGAACCACTTAAAGGAGGGGAAAGTGATCAGGAACAGTCAGCATGGATTCACCAAGGGCAAGTCATGCCTGACTAACCTAATTGCCTTCTATGATGAGATAACTGGCTCTGTGGATGAGGGGAAAGCAGTGGATGTGCTATTTCTTGACTTTAGCAAAGCTTTTGATACAGTCTCCCACAGTGTTCTTGCCAGCAAGTTAAAGAAGTATGGACTGGATGAATGGACGGTAAGGTGGATAGAAAACTGGCTGGATGGTCGTGCTCAACGGGTAGTGATCAATGGCTCCATGTCTAGTTGGCAGCCGGTATCAAGTGGAGTGCCCCAAGGGTCGGTGCTGGGGCCGGTTTTGTTCAATATCTTCATCAATGACCTGGAGGATGGTGTGGACTGCACCCTTAGCAAGTTTGCAGATGACACTAAACTGGGAGGAGTGGTTGATACACTGGAGGGTAGGGACAGGATACAGAGGGACCTAGACAAATTAGAGGATTGGGCCAAAAGAAATCTGATGAGGTTCAACAAGGACAAGTGCAGAGTCCTGCACTTAGGATGGAAGAATCCCATGCACTGCTACAGACTAGGGACCGAATGGCTGGGCAGCAGTTCTGCAGAAAAGGACATAGGGGTTACAGTGGATGAAAAGCTGAATATGAATCAACAGTGTGCCCTTGTTGCCAAGAAGGCTAACGGCATTTTGGGCTGTATAAGTAGGGGCATTTCCAGCAGATGGAGGGACGTGATTATTCCCCTCTATTCGGCACTGGTGAGGCCTCATTTGGAGTACTGTGTCCAGTTTTGGGCCCCACACTACAAGAAGGTTGTGGATAAATTGGAAAGAGTCCAACGGAGGGCAACAAAAATGATTAGGGGGCTGGAGCACATGACTTATGAGGAGAGGCTGAGGGAACTGGGATTGTTTAGCCTGCAGAAGAGAAGAATGTGGGGGGATTTGATAGCTGCTTTCAACTACCTAAAAGGGGGTTCCAAAGAGGATGGATCTAGACTGTTCTCAGTGGTAGAAGATGACAGAACAAGGAGTAATGGTCTCAAGTTGCAGAGGGGGAGGTTTAGGTTGGATATTAGGAAAAACTTTTTCACTAGTAGGGTGGTGAAGCACTGGAATGGGTTACCTAGGGAGGTGGTAGAATCTCCTTCCTTAGAGGTTTTTAAGGTCAGGCTTGACAAAGCCCTGGCTGGGATGATCTAGTTGGGGTTGGTCCTGCTTTGAGCAGGGGGTTGGACTAGATGACCTCCTGAGGTCCCTTCCAACCCTGAGATTCTATGATTCTATAATTTTGCTAAAACCATTACGAATGACACCATGTGGTGTGCCGGTACTGAAAAGGGGTGTGACCAAAGACAAACAGGGGCTTTATGTGTATTGCCTCCGCCATGGACAGTGTCCAAGTCTCTGGCAGTAAGTTCAGGAGGAGGGTGTGACGGTGTTCCCCATAAAACTTT
The DNA here is from genome assembly GCA_037349315.1 of Chelydra serpentina. Taxonomy (NCBI): domain Eukaryota; kingdom Metazoa; phylum Chordata; order Testudines; family Chelydridae; genus Chelydra; species Chelydra serpentina. The sequence continues at coordinate 246,394 of JBAIAC010000200.1, forward strand.
ATGGGGAGATGCTTATAAATGTATGTATGTAACTAGAATATGTTTTATGCTAAATGTGCCATGTAACATATCTCTGTGAAAGTTATGACCTGCTGAATTTATTCCTCCTGTTTGTAGGCATGTATCATTGTTGTAGTTGGATTTATGAATATTGGTTTTATATTTGCTGGTTTTGTACATAGCCTTTTAAGTGTATGGGATCATCTTTGAAGCAAAGAATGTGCCTGTTAAGGACGAGCACTTAACAGACAAAAGACATTGCAGACCCCAATCCACATTGGGGCCAGGTCTGGAATGCAACTGGTTAGGCTGGTTGCCAAAGGGTGCATGGACAGGTGACTGGCCCCGGTGATCCCAAAACTCCATGGTAACAGGATGTTACACAGGGAGGGGGAAAAGACTATAAAAGCCCAGGGGAGACCCTTCCATTTTGTCTTCAGCTGGCTACAGAATGAAGCTCTCCACCCCCCAAGGAGACCTGAAAGAGACTGAACAAAGGACAAAGATATTAGGGGGGTGAGTGATTGCTGGACCCAGGCTAGAAGGAAGATAGCCTGTTTACTGGACCTAGTGAGGTTTTTATCTGTATACAGGGTGATTAGACATAGAACTGCGTGTTCTATTTTATTTTATTTAGTAATTCACTTTGTTCTGTCTGTCATTACTTGACATCACTTAAATCCTACTTGCTGTACTTATTAAAATCACTTTTTACTTATTAAGTTTCCTGGAGTACGAGTTGTTACCTGTGGGGAGGCAAACAGCTGTGCATATCTTTCTATCTTTGAAATAGAAGGCGAACTATTTATGAGTTTACCCTGTATAAGCTTTATACAGGGTAAAACGGATTTATTAAGGGTTTGAACCTCCTTGGAGTTGAGCAGCTGGGTGTCAAAGGCAAGAGCGCTTCCAGGGGCCTTACAGTGGTGAGTGGACTTGGTTCGGACCTGGGTCTGTGTTTACAGCAGATCAGTGGAATCTGGCTCAAAACAGACAGGATTCGGGAGTCCCAAGCTGGAAAAGGCCTGGAAGCAGGGGCAGAAGTAGCCTTGGCACACCAGGTGGCAGCACCAAGCAGGTCTCTGTGGCCCCAACCCATCACAAGGCTATATAAACACTTTCCATCCACTGCTCTAACAGCTCTTTACACAGGTGGCTAGGGGATCACAGATGGGGAAAATGAAGCCCAGGACTCAAACAAGTCAGTCAGTACCAAGCCAGGCCTTGCACTTAAGGCTTTTGACACTTCATTCAGGGACTTCACAACTACTGTCAAGTCCTCTGGCATGCTTTGCTCCCCATCTCCAACAAATTACATCACTGCATTATTATTATTATATAGGTTTTTACAGCTGTTAAAACCAGAAGGACCCTTGTGACCATCTAATCTGGACTCTTGCATAACACAAGCCATAGAACCTCACCCAGTGATTTCTGCATCCAGCACAGTCACTTTTTGGTTGATTTTAGTCTTCCCCTGCATGAAAGCAAGAGCTCGTTTACAGAGAACCGCCAATTTCAACTAAATTCAGAAAATTAAATGAATAATAACAAAGAACATTTTGAAACGCTCTACAGAAGGCAAGAACCATGCCCTAAAAGAGCTAACAAGCTGAACAGATGATGGACACAGACAGGATGAAGCTTGAGAGCTGCTGAAAAGCTAGTGAGATCTAACAATGGCATTTAGCATCTGTTGTATGAGTCCCACTATTTAAAACATCTTCTTATTAGCCCTGACCCTTGGTTCCCATGTTCAGTGCAACTCAGGAGGGAGGAGAAAAGGTGGATTTAAGCAATCTTTTATGTTTCCCCCATCCTAAGAGCACTTGATCCCAGACACAGGTTAGACCAGCCTGACTTGTATGGGTTGCCAATGCCCCCAAAGGGCCAGTACAGCAGCCAGGGGTTGGCAGGGTATGGTATAGCCATGTCTCTGCACACACACCCCCCAGAGAGGGTAGGTGATATAGGAGCTGCTACTCTGCCTCCGCACCAGCCAATGCTGTGTTAGGCTGGCTTTAGGGCATCTTTGTGCTGGCAGAGTTGGCACCAATTTGCCCCAAACCAGGGGAAACCCTGTTTCAGTCGTGTGCTCTGGAGTTGATGGGCCCCTTGGGAAAAGTGTTTTAATGAGAGACTCAAGGGATGACTCGGAGATAAATGGAAACTGAGCTGCAGGGTGTCCAGATCTCAAACACTGGGCAATGCGCCATGCACAACATGCACCCAGAGGCCAATGCTGCAGGCTCCTCAGTCACCTTGCTGCAGTCCCTCTGGGTTCCCAATAAACACACAGACACACACACGTACAGTAACCAAAGCTTCTTTACTAAGGCAGGCAGAAAATGGAAAGAGTGCAGACAGCCCCGATACAGAGCTCCTACAGAAATCACCTGGCCACATCCTCAGCTAGTGTAAATCGACATCGCTTCATTGGTGTCAGAGCTACACTGATTTACACCAGCTGAGGTTCTGGCCCAGCATGTTTGAATAAGTTTGTGGCCAGATTGTGTAATTACAGTGTTTCTTCTTGCCCATGTGAACAGGCAAATAAACATGTTAGGGGCCCATACTCTAGCCTAGGAATGTTCCAGGCTTCAAGCTGGGCTCATTAACAGGGTTAGGATTTCAGTTTTGATGCCTCCCACCTGCAAGGAAAAACTGTGTTATAGACACTAGGCTCCGTCTAAACAACAGTTATCACTCAGGTCCTGGTTACAGCACAGATTCCCCTCACCTGACTTTAACATGGTCATAAGGTCTCTAGCTATGTCCTTGTACACAGCCTGAAGCCTGAGCTTTTAACCCATTTAGGGAAGATTGGATTAGGTTCCATCTTCACTACAACCTATGTCTGTATTGTCGCTGGGTCAGGGATGTTACTGTGGGGCTAAGACCAAATGTGATTCCCAGCTGTGTTTAGACATGGGGCCCTGTGAGTTAGTTACAGACAAGAAACACAGAGGAATCCTTCACTGGGCCATCCAATCAGATCCTGAGCAATACTTGCCCCTTGGGTCTCCACTGATACATGAGAAGTGTCCTTTCAAATCCACCCCAGCACACAGGAGATCAGCCTGATGTCTAGCTTGGCTTTGCCTCTGTGCCAGCTGGCCACCTCTCCTCCTGTAGCTCCGCAGGCCCCCACCCAGCTGGCACCTCCTGTAGACCTGCTGGGACACAACACACTCATGCCCAGATCCCCCTGGCTCTGAGGGTGTTTCATTGACTGAACAGCTCAGATTCACAGCTTTCTCCTTTACCTCTGTACATTCTCTCAGGGACTCTCCTGGGTCCTCTTCAATCCAGTGACTGGACAGAAGGGAAAGAGGGAGAGAGGAAGACGAGGAGACCACCAGGAAAAGAGGAAAATAAGGGCCAGTCTTTTCTAATCATTAATATGTGCATTACCGAGAGAGCCCATCTGAGATTGGAGCCCCATCACGCCCGATGCCATACTGACACCCGGTGAGATCCAGTCCCTCCCTGAAGCAGCCCAAACAGCATAGTCCTTCTCCAGGCAGCTCTGTTCAGTGACAGACTGGGACAAGGTCACTGAATTAATAACAAGAGACCAAACACCCAGGCTTTCTGAGGGCCCTTTCCAACCCCTCAAAGGATCCACAGCTGCCTGTTCTGGTTCCCAGACCTATCTTCAGGCCTCACATAGAAGGGTGTCGATCACAGGTGGATCCTCTGATGTCTAATCAGAGCGGAGCTCACAGTGAAGCTTTTCCCGCAGTTGGTGCATTTGTAGGGCTTCTCTCCGGTGTGGGTCCTCAGATGATTGATGAGGGATGAGCTCTGCTTGAAGCTCTTCCCACAGTCAGGGCATTTGTAGGGCTTCTCTCCGGTGTGGATCCTCTGGTGCTTGATAAGGGATGAGCTCTCGAAGAAGCTTTTTCCACATTCGGTGCATTTGTACGGCATCTCTCCAGTGTGGCTCCTCTGGTGTCTGATAAGTGCCGAGCTCTCGAAGAAGGTTTTCCCACACTCGGTGCATTTGTAGGGTTTCTCTCCTGTGTGGGTTCTCTGGTGTCTAATGAAGGAGGAGCAGTAGCTGAAGCTTTTCCCACACTCGGTGCAATTGTAGGGGCCCTCTCCCATGTGGGCTTTCTGATGCGTGTTAAGGTTTGAGCTCCGATTGAAGCTTTTCCCGCAGTCGAGGCATTTATAGGGTCTCTCTCCTGTGTGGATTCTCTGGTGAACAATAAGGTCTGAGCTCCAACTGAAGCTTTTTCCACATTTCGTACACTTGTAGGGCTTCTCTCCCACGTGCAGCCGCTGATGTTTCACCAGGTGTGAGCTTTGGCTGAAGCTTTTCCCACACTCGGTGCATTTATAGGGCTTATCTCCTGTGTGGATCCTCTGATGCGCATTACGGTTTGAGCTTCGTGTGAAACTTTTCCCACAGTCGAGGCATTTGTAGGGTTTCTCTCCCGTGTGCAGTCTCTGATGGATTAGCAGCTCTGACCTCCAAGAGAAGGTTTTCTCACACTCAGTGCATGTTTTCTGGGTTTCTGACTTCTCTGTTCTCTGGTTGATGCTGATGTTGAATTCCTTAAAACCTTCTCCTTGGTGAGTGGATATCCCTAGTCTCTCATCTGGGTGGTTTTCCTGCTGCCTCTCCAGTCCACATTGACTCTCACAAGCTTCTCCAAGTTCAGGGCTCTGGAAAATGTTCTCTTCAGCTCTTCCCAGCAAGATCATGTCCAATTCCACCATCTCGGGACTTTCCTGCTCCAGATTCTCCTCCTCATGTTCACTCCCCATCCCATCATCTGCTGGGTCAGAGAGAGAATCCAGACAGGAGTCACTCCCTGTGCCCATGGGAAAGGGAACCATTGAAAGGGGAATGGGAAAGGGGAGGTGGGTACAACAGAAAGCTTAAGTGCCGAGGGTGAGATCCACCAAGGTACTTAGGTGCCTAAACCCCTGATTTAGGCCCCCAAATCTTGGGTTTAGCCACCTAGGTCTCAGTTTTGGCTCCACTGCAATTCACAAACCGCCTGCTGAACCCTACTGTTGCCTAACCTCACTCGACACTGAAGTTTTTTAAAATGAAAGTTCCCTGGGTGCCTATGTTCCTGCATCTGGCCATGTGAACAGCTGCCTCATTCTAGGCATCTGGATGCCCATTTACCACCGAAGCCCCAGAGTGATCAATGAACCAGGGAGACAGGTGTTCAGCCGCCTACGTGCATGCGGCGCCTAATCCAGTAGGTGGCCCCCAAGATCGGGTCCCATTCAAAATCCAGCCAGCGGAGGTGGTGACAGTAATACCTACTTTATGGTTAGAGCAGTCAGCTGGGATGTGGGAGACTCCAGTTCAATTCCCCTCTCCTGAAGGGGAGGAAGGATTTGAACAGAGGGTCTCCCACCTTTCAGGAGGATGCTCCAGCCACTCAGCTCTGGGATATTCTGATTGGCAGTGGCAGAAGATACTCTTTCCGTCTCTCCCATTGGAGCTGCTGCACTCTGGATAAATGATGAGTTACTGGAGCAAGGGCACTGGACCCAGAGTCTCCCTGGTGGATGCCCTGACCACAGACACAGTCTCCTGTTTGTGTGCGCTCTCGTCCTCTTTCTCCCTCCCCAATGATTGTTTAAGTGTTTATCCACAGTCATTGGGCCAGAAAGAGAAAGAATGACTATACTCCAGCGGTTAGGGCACTGAGATGGGCGACCCGGGCTCCAGCCCCCTTGGTCCAGCCACTCTTCAGCCAGCTTCACCATGAGAGATGGAGGGAGCCCCACCTCCAACTATCACATAGCTCAGTGGTTAGCACACCCTCCTGAGACGTGGGAGACTCCTATGCAAATCCTTTCGCCCTCTTTAGCAGAGGGGGAACTGAACCTCCATCTTCCACATCCCAGGGAAGTGCTCTAGCCATTGGGCTAAAGATGGAGGTTTTGTGTAGAGTGAGATAAGCACCTACCTCATTGCCCCAAGAAACAGCTTAGGCCTTGAGCCACCTGACTCCAGGAGAGGGGTTCCCACTAGTGTATCACTAAGCAGAGCTAGGCACCTCCCGGCAGCCTGGACTCTATCTCTGAGAGAGGGGCAGGGCTTAGCACACGCCCCTCTGGTCGGCATCTCCCATTGGCTAGCTCAGCTAAGGTGCTAGCGTTTGTGGCTCCCATTCTTAGGCACCTATCTCAACCCATTCATTGCACAGGGAAACTCAGCGCCTAACTCAGGCTTTGTGAATCGCAATACTGTTCCTGCAATTTACTAGCTGCCTAAAAGTTAGGCCCTGTGATGCCCAGCATTGCAATGCCTAAGTCCCTTCATGGATCCCAACCTGAATCCCCCCAAGCCCTTCCCCAGAGGAGAGAAAGGAGGTGACCAATCCTGCCTCCACAATCCATCCGAACACTCGGGAAAGGGAGCTGTTGCCAGGTGTCAGTCAGGCTGGGTGGGAGGCCGTGAGTGACGTCTGCTATGAGCGGATATGACACCTGCTGGGGACAATCCTGACCCACGGTAGAACTGGGGAGCTCACGGGGTCTTTGTAGGAATCTTGTTAGTGCCATTTGCAAATGGTTTCTTACTTGGTTTAATACTAACCCCTCACCTGTGGGGGCTACTCTCAGAATCTCCCATTCCTTAGTGGCGTGGGGATCTGGGACACCCAGCTCTTCCACTGTTTCCATCCGAGAGATCACGTTGGGTTTAGGAATCGGAAAGTCTGCTCAGGAGAAAGGAAAGAGGAGAGATCAGAGTTTGTCACACACTCGTTAAACAGATGCTACTAAAAAGCTCCATAATTTTAATCAAGTCCCTTCCTTTGCTGGTGGTGAACTCGGGTAAACCTGTAACAGAGGGGGAAATGCTCTTGGAGACCCTTTGGGATAGTCAGAGGTCTGGTGAGCAGCATTTATCCTGAACACTGAATGAGGCAGGATCCTGCGCAAAAAATTCTGTGATCGTGCATAAGAGGGCTGAACCTAATCCTGGTTTGAGTGCTTGATTTTGCAATCTTAATAACATTCTTTTAACATATTGTATGATACATCCTAGGGATTTTTTGTATTAAAAAAAAAAATCAAAAAATTCCATCTTTTGCAACCATACTGGTAATTTTCTGCAGCTGATAACTTTTTGTCAAATCTGGCTGCATTTTCATAGAGACGGTGAAAAGCTTCTCTCCAACCTTACGGCCATCCCCACCAAGCATGGGAAATTTCAGCCTGAACAGTTAGTTTGTTAAAGTTATAAGCAACTGAAGATGGAAAGTTATAACAGAAAATGTTAGGCAACTTTAATAGTGCTTGTCTTCCCTCAGACAAAAAGTGTGGTCTTAACCTGAGGTGCCTAACTTGAGTTAACACAAGATAAAACAAGTGAAGACAAGGCAGGCTGTAGTTTTCACAGGACTTAGTAGCTCAAGGCTGCCATTAAGCTCCCCCATAGACTTTAACTTAGGGTAAGAACACACCTTTTTCCTAGTGATGAGCCCATATGGAGGCAAGGTGGGCCAATGGATTGGACATTAACCTATGACTATCTACACGATGAGCTCGCGGTGTGATTCCCCTGCTCATGGACGCTAGTTCTCATTGAGTTAGTGCCAGTATAAATAGCAATATAGCCACAGTAGCCTAGGTAGTGGCAGCGGAGGCATGGATACAGACCCACCGGTTTGTATGTGGGAGGGCTCAGCCATGTTTCTGCTGCTGCTATTGTGGCTACATTGCTACTTATACTCACCCTAGCTCAACGAGAACTAGCAGGAGTACGTGTACACGGGCAGGAGAACCACACCCCTAGCTTGTCGTGTAGACATAGCCTACGATGAAGAAGACCTGAGTTCTATTCCGAGTCCTGAGAATGATGAGGCCTGTTTCTAGGGCAAGTCACTTGCCCTCTAGGTGCTTCTGTTTCCCCTCTCACGCTTTGAGCACCTTTCCAGTCAGACTGTGAGCTCTTCAGAGCAGAACATAGCCTCTCCCTATGTGCTTGCTGGGCCCTGATCTCGGGGCTGCTCTAACCACAAATGACTGAAGCTGACTCAAGCACTTCAGAGATCTCCCCATTCTTCTGAGAAAAAAGGAATCCTTACCCAGCAATATCAGGGACTCATAGTTCTCCTGCATGTCGTCTCTCTGACCTGGGTCCCGAAGTTCCCACTGCCCCTGGGGGAAACACAGAGCCACCTCCTCGAAGGCCACCAGCCCCTGAAATAGCAAGTATCTCCTGCATTAGAACAATCCCACCTGCTCAGACATAGGAACTGTAAGCTGGCAGCTCTGCTCCCTTTGATTAGGGATCAGGCTGTTTTCCCTCTTTCAGCAGAGCTCTTTGTCCAGCTTTGGATGACAGACTTTCCCGTTGTCACATGAGTGAAACCCCCAGTGTATCGCTGGTGAACGCATACACCTCTTGAAGAACCTGAACCAGGGAACGTCACCCAGCAACAATTCCACAGTTCTGTTCCCTTATTTCTTCCCCTATGTGGCCTTCTCCAGACTCTCAGTCCTCACCTCTTCTGACCTCCTTGCTCCTGGGAGCAGAAGGGACCCTCTTTCGGGCTCAGCGGGGCTAAGAGGTGCAGCCAAAAATGCCCTGGTGATGTTCGAACACTATCCACTCTCCCAGGGCCAGGAATGGTTCCTACGGCCCCCCACATCTTCCCTGGATTTTTGATCTGTCTCCTCTTAATTTTCCATCCCAGCCTCCCTGCAGGGACTGGAGTAAATCTACCAGTGAATGGAGCTGGGCAGGGCTGGGAACAGGGAACCTCCCTCCTAACTTATTGCTCCTGCTGCCCCTTCCAGTCTCTCCCCCTGCCCCCTCTCCTCTCCCCTCCCCTCCGGCTGGGAGACTCGTTCTCTCTCCCGGAGCTGGCTCGGCTCCTGCAGGCGCTCAGGGGAGCAAAGCCGGGGCGGGGGGTGAGGGAGGGCAGCAGCTCTGGGACTCGCAGACCCCCGGGAACAGAGCTGGGGCGAGGAGGGGCCGTTGGTGCAGAGTCACTTTCCTGCCCGACCCCAGCCCTTTCCCCCGGGTCTCTCCCCTCACCTGCAGCCTGCAGACTCCGGCTCAGGAGCTGGTGTCGGCAGACCCCGGGGCTGATTCCAGCCCCCGGAGAAGGTCCCCCCGGCTGGGTACAGAGGGGCGCTAGGGAAGGGCTCTCCCCGCACACACCCCGCTGGGGAGCAGCAGCGGCTCAGCCCAGGCTCCCGGATGCATCAGCGGCTGCCTCTGACCCAGGAAGTTCCGCCTCCAAAATGCTGAGCCCAAATAAGGCTGAGAGAAGGAGAGACAAAAAGCAGCTTCTCCTCCCTTCCCAGTGATCAGAGCCCTCTAGTGTGGGGGTGTCCGTCTTCCCGAGCAGCCTCTGGATATGGGTGGGCGACTCACACAAACTCCAGATCAGTGTCAGAGGGGCGGCTGGCAGAGGTATGTGTATGGTGTGTAAGAGCTACACCTAATTCCCGGTGTTCACTCTGGGAGGGGAACGATTCTGTTCCCAGCAACCCTCTTTCTGGGGGATGACTGTGATGCTTGTAGTTATGAAAATGGGATACCTGCCTATTCTGGGAATTTCATGTTGAAATGTCTAAGCCAGAGGTTCTCAAACTGTGGTCCAGGGAGCACTGGTGATCCACAGATAGTTCCCTCTAAGGTGCGTGCCTGGCCAGTCGCACACGAGAAATTGAAGGGCCAGCCGCACACGAGAAATTGAAGGGCCACCCACTTAATTAGTGGAGGCTGCAGGCATGGTTCCACTAATTAGGTGCCTGGACTCTGGAGAAGACACACATGAGGTGGTGGCCTTGGGGGGAATAGGGGGTAGGTGGGAGGAGGCTAGGGTGACCAGACAGCAAATGTGAAAAATCAGGATGGGGATGGGGGGTAATAGAAGCCTATATAAGAAAAAGACCCAAAAATCGGGACTGTCCCTATAAAATCGGGACATCTGGTCACCCTAGAGGAGGCAGTGGGGTGAGAAGAGGAGATGGTGGGAATTTGGGACATGTAGGGCTGCAGCGGCCAAAGAGGAAACTTTCCCCAGCTCCAGGGCTGCAGCTGCCGGTGAGAGATGGCTCTCCTTCCCAGCTCCAGTCTGTGGCTGTTGTGGCAGGGAAGAGAGCTGCTGCCTTGGGGGAGAGAGGGCACATCCACTGAAGAGACATTTATTGTTAAATTTCTGCACCTCGTGTAGGTACTTATAAATTGTGATCAAGTCACCATTCTCTTTGTTAACATTGGCTATGGCTACACTTGCAGCTGAAGAGCGCTTTGGGTTAAACCAGCCTTCGGAGAGCGCACTGACAGCCTCAAGCGCACTGGCATGGCCACATATGAAGCACTTGAAGCAGCACTGGGAGCGGTGCATTATGGGCAGCTATCCCACAGAGCACCTCTTCACATTCTGGCGCTGTGGCTTGTAGGAAGGGGGCATGGGGTGTGGGGCTTTCCGGATCCTCTCCCAATGACCCGTGATGCATTGCTTTGCATCCCAGCAATCCCTGTGTCCACATTTGGTGTCATCTTTCAACGGTTTCTGTCTTCCGTTTCAGTCTGCGGGAATGGAGCCCAAACTGCTGAGGAGCATGCTAACGAGTATCGCCAGCACGTCACGTTTAGCTTTCGAGCTACTCCTTAAGATCCAAAGTGACAGTGAGGAGTCCAACGAGGATATCCCGTCTCATAACATGTATGACACAAAATTGTTTGTCTCATTCACGGACATGCTCTGCACCATGGGACGCCACTTTTGTGCTCGGGAAACAAGCACTGAGTGGTGGAATCACATCGTTCTGCAAGTCTGGGATGACGAGTAGTGGCTGCAGAACTTTCAGATGAGAAAAGCCACTTTCATGGGACTGCGTGATTGAGAGCTGCCCTGACGTTGGAGAAGCGGGTGGCTATTGCAATCTGGAAGCTGGCAACTCTAGACAGCTACCGATCGGTCACTAACCAGTTTGGAGTGGGAAAATCGACCGTTGGAATCGTGTTGATGCAAGTTTGCAGAGCCATTAATAGCATCCTGCTCAGAAGAACCGTGACTCTGGGTAACGTGCATGACATGGTGGCTGGCTTTGAACAAATGGGTTTCCCTAACTGTGGAGGAGTGGTAGAAGCGCTTTCAAACGCTTGCAGCCGCCATACACAGCCTCCAAGCGTTCCCAACTTCAACAGCCCGCTGCTGCCTCAGCCTCATGGGACATATGGCATCATGCACCTTCGTGACAGCTCACGCCAGGTTACGCCTACGGCCCCTCCAGGCATGGCTGGCCTCCGCATACCGGCCACACAGGGACAACCTCGATATAATTCTGACGGTCCCTCCGCAAGTCCTAGCCTCCCTCAACTGGTGGCTGGACCCCGCGAATGTGATGTCAGGTGTTCCCTTTCATCCACCTCAGCCTTCCCGGGCCTTGACTACGGATGCGTCATCCCTCGGCTGGGGGGCTCACCTGCAGAACCTCCAAACGCAGGGCCTGTGGTCAGAACAGGAGCTGACACTACACATCAATGTCAGAGAACTCCGAGCGGTACGTCTTGCCTGCCAAGCCTTCGCTCAACACTTACAGGGCCGTTGTGTCTCCATCCTTACAGACAACACGACGGCCATGCATTACATCAACAGACAGGGAGGGGCGCACTCCCTCCCCCTCTGCCGAGAAGCAACTCAGCTCTGGGACTTTTGCATAGCCCGATCCATTCACCTGGTAGCCTCGTTTCTCCCAGGAGTCCAGAACACCTTGGCGGACCGCCTGAGCAGGTCCTTTCAAACGCACGAGTGGTCCATTCGACCGGACGTGATCCACTCTGTTTTCCAGAAGTGGGGGTTTCCCCAGATAGATCTCTTCGCGACTCGCGAGAACAGGAAATGCCACGTGTTCTGCTCATTCCAGGGTCGCTCCCCAGGCTCCCTGACAGACGCTTTTCTCCATCCTTGGACGGACCACCTGGCCTATGCCTTCCCGCCAGTCCCACTGGTCCACAGAGTCCTAATCAAACTACGCAGAGACAAGGCCCGAGTAATCCTGATTGCTCCAGCGTGGCCCAGACAACACTGGTATACCACGCTCCTGGAACTATCCGTGGCAGACCCGATCACTCTACCACTGTGGCCGGACCTGATTACGCAGCAGCACGGCAGGCTCCATAATCCCGACCTGCACTCCCTTCACCTCACGGCGTGGCTGCTGCATGGCTGAACCCATCGGAGCTACGTTGTTCCAGCCCGGTCCAGCACGTTCTGCTGAGCAGTAGGAAACCCTCCACCAGGTCTACCTACTCAGCTAAGTGGAAACGGTTTTCCCTTTGGTGTGGCACTCGGGGTCTCAACCCCTTGCAGGTGCCAATTCACACCATCCTGGACTACCTCCTCTCACTAAAGGAGCAGGGTCTGGCTCTCTCGTCGCTAAAAGTCCACCTAGCGGCAATCTCAGCCTTTCACCCCGGGGACGGGGCGGGTTCCGTTTTCTCCAACCCCATAGTTAGTAGGTTCCTTAAGGGGTTAGAACGGCTACACCCATTGGTGCGCCGCCCGGTCCCCACATGGGAACTCAACCTAGTCATCACCAGGCTCATGGGGGCCCCATTCGAGCCCATGGCCACTTGCTCCATGCTGTACCTCTCATGGAAAACGGCCTTCCTGGTAGCCATTACCTCGGCTAGACGCGTCTCTGAGCTCAGAGCGCTTACTTCGGAACCACCTTACACGGTGTTCCATAAAGATAAAGTACAGCTCCGGCCACACCCGGCCTTCCTACCCAAGGTAGTGTCGGCCTTCCATATTAACCAAGACATTTTTCTACCTGTCTTTTATCCTAAGCCCCATGCCTCTAGGAAGGAGCAGCAACTCCATTCCCTGGATGTCCGGAGAGCCCTCGCCTTCTACATCGAGAGGACGAAGCCGTTCCGGAAATCGACTCAACTGTTCATCGCCGTGGCGGACCGGATGAAAGGCCTTCCCATCTCTTCCCAGCGCATCTCGTCATAGAGCACCTCGTGCATCCGCACATGCTATGACTTGGCAGGTGTCCCCACCATGCACACTACGGCCCACTCTACCCGAGCTCAGGCCTCGTCGTCTGCCTTCCTGGCACACATACCTATACAAGACATTTGTAGGGCCGCGACATGGTCGTCAGTACACACTTTTGCCTCGCACTATGCCATAGTGCAACATTCTAGAGACGCCGCCGCTTTTGGTTCGGCGGTCCTAAACTCTGCTGTATCACAATCCGACCCCGCCTCCTAGGAATGGCTTGGGAGTCACCTAACTGGAATACATATGAGCAAGCACTCGAAGAAGAAAACACGGTTACTCACCGTAGTAACTAGTGTTCTTCGAGATGTGTTGCTCATATGTATTCCAAACCCGCCCTCCTTCCCCACTGTCGGAATAGCCGGCAAGAAGGAACTGAGGGGGCGATGGGCCGGCTGCAGTATATATCGGGGCACCTAACGGCGCCACTCCAGGGGGCGCCAGCCGGCCCACCGAGTGTTGCTAGGGTAAAAATCTTCCGACGATCGTGCACGCCGCGCGCGCACACCTAAGTGGAATACATATGAGCAACACATCTCGAAGAACACCAGTTACTACGGTGAGTAACCGTCTTTTCTCCAGAAGGAGAAGCATGCTCTATTCATAGCACAGCATTATAGCCTTCCAGTTATCTAGGGAAATTTGCTAGGTCATTTCCTTGCCCCAACCTAACCTCCCATTATCATGGACCTGTAACTATGTAGCAACTAGTTCAGACAATGTAGCTATTTGATTTAGTTTTCTTTTAACCAGAGATCTGATTATCTTGTAATTTCCTTATATGGATTTTCTACTGGGGAGAAATCTACTTGTATCTGTCCCCAGTTCTTATGTTTTTGTAAATAATATCTTAATTGTAACACAAAAAACCTGTCTTTTGACTTATATTGCTCCTAAAAACATTCTTTTAAATGATTGTATCGATGCTATTTTTCATATCCCTCTGCCTTTAAAACTAGGCTGCCTTCGTACCTTGAGAGTTACTGTGCAAGGATCATTGGGACAGGAAAGCTGCACTAATGCATCTTACTTTTAAAACTGTCTGTAAACAGCTTGTTCCTACATCCTACTGCCATGATTTTAAAGTTCAGTTCCTTGGGATACCTCATATTGTCAGTTCTTCTTCGAGTGCTTGCTCATATGTATTCCAGTTAGGTGTGCGCGCGCGGCGTGCACGATCGTCGGAAGATTTTTACCCTAGCAACACTCGGTGGGCCGGCTGGCGCCCCCTGGAGTGGCGCCGTTAGGTGCCCCGATATATACTGCAGCCGGCCCATCGCCCCCTCAGTTCCTTCTTACCGCCCGTGTCGGTCGTTGGAACAGTGGAGAGCAGCTCGCTGACCTCCACAGCCCTAGCTTCACAGCACTCTTTTATCTTTTAGATAGTTTAAGTACCGTTAAAGTACCGTTAATTAGTTGTTAATAGTTGTTGTTAGCAGTTATCTTACTTAGTGACAATTGTAGCTGGAGATAAGGGGCTTCTCCCCTTATCCCCAACCCGGTACTGGGCCAATGCCTGGCTCACCGGGATTCAAGCCTTGCTCGGCATGCCAGAAGCCGATGCCTACAGGAGATCCGCATGCCTCCTGTCTCAAGTGCCTCGGGGAGTCCCACCTTCCGGACAAGTGCCGTATTTGTAAGTCCTTCAAGCCGCGGACCAAAAAGGAGCGGGACTTTCGTTTGAAGCAGCTCCTTTTAGAGGCGTCTCTTAGCCCGATGTCGGCGCCGCATCGTACCACGGCACCGGCCCCGGCGGCCTCAACGTCTGCGGCACCGGAACGTCCAACCTCCGGTAAAGAACCCAGGCACCGTCCCTCGCTACCCGGGACTTCACAGAGCCGCTCTCTGTCCCCGAGAGCCAAGAAGTCGGGAGGACCGACTAAGGCGCCGCTGCATGCGCAGCCAGCTCCAGACCAGCCTAGGTCTGTTGAGGCGCCCGCACCGCCAACTCCGGTACCGGAAGGACCGTTGAGTTCGGTGCCAGTGGTCTCCGTGCCACTTACTCCGGCCCTCCTTAGGCCGTTGAGTCCGGCGCCGCCGTCAACACCGGCGCCGGCCCTGCCAACTCCGGCACCCGAGAGGCCGTTGAGTGCAGGTCAGCCTCTGCAGGCTCCGGTACCGACGACTCCGGTCCCGCGAGGGCCGTTGAGCTCGGTAACCGCCAGCTCCCCGGCACGCTCCGTGGTCGAGCTTCCGCTGCCGTCCACGCCGGACACCTTCGCAGCGGCGCGGGACCTGATCCAGATGACCGCTCCGGTACCGACCCCGTCTACGGTACCGCCGGTGCGGATCATCACATCACGCGGCAAACCGGCCATCTTCCACCCGCTGCGGCACGCGGAGACCAGCCAGCAGCAGCCACGTGCGTCTCCAAGGTACCGCTCGCAGTCCCGGCACCGATCTCGATCCCGGCGCCGTTCGTACTCGCGGTACCGCTCCAGGTCTCCATCCGCACGGAGGTATCCTGACTCTCGACGCCGCTCCCGGTCCCGCGGCCGGTCGACGCGCAGATCGCCGAGACGTTCCAGGTCCCGATCCGTGTCACGGTACCGAGATCATCGCAGGTACCGATCCAGGTACCGCCCTCGATCCGGCTCTCGACGCCGGTCACCATCCCGGCGCCGATCCGACTCTCGACGCCGATCCGGCTCCCGGCACCGGACACCATCCCGGCGCCGATCCGGCTCACGGCACCGGACGCCATCCCGGCACCGATCAGGCTCCCGGTACCGGATACCATCCCGGCACCGGACCCCACCAAGGAGGCAGACCCTGGCCACGCAGACGTCACTGCATGGCTACTCTGCCCCACCCTGGCCTTCGCGCTCTGGATCCCGCTCTTCCAGAGCTGGCAGCGACCTCTATGCGGAGGACCGCACCATCAGCGACCAGGGTCACCTGCCAGAGACCGGGCAGGTTCAGGAGCGGTGGCCATTTTGGACCCCCATGGCATACTATGAAGCCCAGAGGGTACCAACAAGAGCTCCTACCTCAACCACGTTGGAGCGTCGAGCGCCAGAGGCTACAGTCTCCCGACCTCCAGAGGCTACAGTCTCCAGGCCTCCGCCAGAGGTAGAGCAGCCTGAATCGGAGCCCCCACCCCTGGGCCCCGAGGAAGTACCCGTCGAGGACCCACTCGCCCAAGGCCTGTCCTCCTCCTCCTCCCCTGATGAGGCAGTGGCTGGAGCATCATCATCCGGTCCACCTCCCATCGATCTCAGGGACCACCAAGCCCTACTCTGCAGGTTGGCCCTGAATATGGACCTCCAAATAGAAGAGGTCCCTGAACTGGAGGACCCCGTGGTGGACATCCTGACGACCGATGCCCCCACTAGGGTTGCCTTACCTTTCGTGCGGACCATCCTTGCCAACGCCACATCCATCTGGCAGACACCAGCATCGATACCCCCCACTGCCAGGGGGGTAGAGAGAAAGTACATGGCCCCCCCGAGGGATTTTCAATACCTGTATACGCACCCCCCTCGTTGGTGGTCCAATCCGTCAACGAGAGGGAGAGGAACGGCCAACAGGCCCCGGCCCCGAAGTCAAAGGACGCCAAGCGCCTAGACTTGTTTGGCAGGAAGATCTACTCAGGAGGGGGCCTACAGCTTCGTGCGGCGAACCAACAGGCACTCCTGAGCCGCTATGGTTACAACACCTGGGTCTCGATGGACAAATTTAAAGAGCTTATACCTCCAGAGTCCAGACAGGAGTATAAAGCCTTCGTGGAGGAGGGCAAAAAGCTGGCCAGGACGTCGCTGTGGGCCTCCTTGGACATCGCCGACTCCGCTGCCAGAACCATCGCCTCCGGAGTCGCCATGCGGCGCATCTCCTGGCTGCAATCCTCCACCCTCCCAGCAGAGGTCCAGCACACTATCCAGGACCTACCCTTTGACGGGCAGGGCCTGTTTTCGGAGAAGACAGACCCTAAGCTGCAGACCTTAAAAGACGGTCGTACCATCATCCGCACGCTGGGGATGCATACCCCCGCGACGCAGCGCAGGCCCTTCAGGCCGTTCGTGCGACGCACCTACTTCCCTCCCCCACCACGTCAAGACTTTTACAGAAGGCCGCGTGGTCAAGGGGGTAGGAGACAGCAACCTGGCCGGCAGACCGGCCAGAGGCAGGGCCCCCACAAGCCATCGTCAGGGCCCAAACAAAATTTTTGAAGGGGCGCTCGAGGCCGGAGTACCAGTCCATACCGATCCCGCACTCCTGTTTCTGAACCGCCTCTCCCCCTTCTCCCCGGCGTGGTCGAATATCACCACAGACCGCTGGGTTTTACATACCGTCCAGGGGGGATACCGATTGCAGTTCGTCTCCCCGCCCTCCTCCCACCCTCCCACCCCGTCCCTCTTCAGGGACCCTTCTCACGAGCAACTCCTTATCCAGGAGGTGCACGAACTCTTTACTGTGGGAGCGGTGGAGGAGGTCCCAAGGGATCTCAGAGGCAAGGGATTCTACTCCCGTTATTTCCTAATCCCAAAGCCAAAGGGGGGGCTGCGTCCTATCCTGGACTTACGGGGTCTCAACAAGTTTATGGTAAAGTTGAAATTCCGTATGCTCTCCCTGGGCACTCTTATCCCCTCTATGGATCAGGGAGACTGGTACGCTGCCCTCGACATGAAGGACGCGTATTTCCACATTGCCATCTACCCACCTCACAGATGCTTCCTGCGCTTCGTAGTGGGCCAGAGACACTTCCAGTTCGCGGTCCTGCCATTCGGCCTCTCAACAGCACCGAGAGTCTTCACAAAGTGTATGGCAGTGGTAGCAGCCGCCCTTCGGCGTCAAGGAGTTCAGGTATTCCCCTACCTCGACGACTGGCTCCTCCGTGGCAACTCCGCCAACCAGGTCCAGTCCCACATTCACAAGGCCATGGACATGTTCAACCGTCTCGGCCTCCTACTAAACGTCGAAAAGTCCACTTTGGTCCCAACACAGAGAATAGACTTCATAGGGGCTATACTGGACTCTACCCTCGCCAGGGCATTCCTCCCAGAGGCTCGCTTTCAAACGCTTGCAGCCGCCATACGCAGCCTCCAAGCTTTCCCAACTTCGACAGCCCGCTGCTGCCTCAGCCTCATGGGCCATATGGCATCATGCACCTTCGTGACAGCTCACGCCAGGTTACGCCTACGGCCCCTCCAAGCATGGCTGGCCTCCGCATACCGGCCACACAGGGACAACGTCGATATGATTCTGACGGTCCCACCGCAAGTCCTAGCCTCCCTCAACTGGTGGCTGGACCCCGCACATGTGATGTCAGGTATTCCCTTTCATCCACCTCAGCCTTCCCGTACCTTGACTACGGATGCGTCATCCCTCGGCTTGGGGGGCTCACCTGCAGAACTTCCAAACGCAGGGCCTGTGGTCGGAGCAGGAGCTGACATTACACATCAATGTCAGAGAACTCCGAGCGGTACGTCTCGCCTGCCAAGCCTTCGCTCAACACTTACAGGGCCGCTGTGTCTCCATCCTTACAGACAACACGACGGCCATGCATTACATCAACAGACAGGGATGGGCACACTCCCTTCCCCTCTGCCGAGAGGCAACTCAGCTCTGGGACTTTTGCATAGCCCGCTCCATTCACCCCGTGGCCTCGTTTCTCCCAGGAGTCCAGAACACCTTGGCGGACCGCCTGAGCAGGTCCTTTCAAACTCACGAGTGGTCCATTCGGCCAGACGTCATCCACTCTGTCTTCCAGAAGTGGGGGTTTCCCCAGATAGATCTCTTCGCGACTCGCGAGAACAGGAAATGCCAAGTGTTCTGCTCCTTTCAGGGTCGCTCCCCAGGCTCCCTGACAGACGCTTTTCTCCATCCTTGGACAGACAACCTGGCCTATGCCTTCCCACCAGTTCCACTGGTCCACAGAGTCCTGCTCAAGCTACGCAGGGACAAGGCCAGGATGATCCTGATTGCTCCAGCGTGGCCCAGGCAACACTGGTATACCACGCTCCTGGAGATGTCCGTGACAGACCCGATCCCTCTTCCGCGATGGCCGGACCTGATCACGCAGCAGCACGGCAGGATCCATCATCCCGACCTGCAGTCCCTTCACCTCACGGCGTGGCTGCTGCATGGCTGAACCCGTCGGAGCTACAATGTTCCAGCCCGGTCCAGCACGTTCTGCTGAGCAGTAGGAAACCCTCCACCAGGTCCACCTACTCAGCTAAGTGGAAACGTTTTTCCCTGTGGTGTGGCACTCGGGGCCTTAACCCCTTGCAGGTGCCGGTTCACACCATACTGGACTACCTCCTCTTACTAAAGGAGCAGGGTCTGGCTCTCTCGTCGCTAAAAGTCCACCTAGCGGCAATTTCAGCTTTTCACCCCCGGGACGGGGCGGGTTCTGTTTTCTCCAACCCCATGGTCACCAGGTTCCTTAAGGGGTTAGAACGGCTGCACCCGCTGGTGCGCCGCCCGGTCCCTACATGGGACCTCAACCTAGTCATTACCAGGCTCATGGGTGCCCCATTCGAGCCCATGGCCACTTGCTCCATGCTGTATCTCTCATGGAAAACGGCCTTTCTAGTAGCCATCACCTCGGCTAGACGCGTCTCTGAGCTCAGAGCGCTTACTTCGGAACCACCTTATACGGTGTTCCATAAGGATAAAGTACAGCTCAGGCCACACCCGGCTTTCCTGCCCAAGGTAGTGTCGGCCTTCCATATTAACCAAGACATTTTTCTACCTGTCTTTTATCCTAAGCCCCATGCCTCCAGGAAGGAGCAGCAACTCCATTCCCTGGATGTCCGGAGAGCCCTCGCCTTCTACATCGAGAGGACAAAGCCGTTCCGGAAATCGACCCAGCTGTTCATCGCCGTGGCGGACCGGATGAAAGGCCTTCCCGTCTCTTCCCAGCGCATCTCGTCATGGATCACCTCGTGCATCCGCACATGCTATGACTTGGCAGGTGTCCCCACCATGCACACTACGGCCCACTCTACCCGAGCTCAGGCCTCGTCGTCTGCCTTCCTGGCACACATACCTATCCAAGAGATTTGTAGGGCCGCGACATGGTCGTCAGTACACACTTTTGCCTCGCACTATGCCATAGTGCAACATTCTAGAGACGCCGCCGCTTTTGGTTCGGCGGTCCTAAACTCTGCTGTATCACAATCCGACCCCGCCTCCTAGGAATGGCTTGGGAGTCACC
This sequence comes from Chelydra serpentina, assembly GCA_037349315.1. NCBI lineage: Eukaryota > Metazoa > Chordata > Testudines > Chelydridae > Chelydra > Chelydra serpentina. Next base: position 266,566 of record JBAIAC010000200.1, read on the forward strand.
TAACTGGAATACATATGAGCAAGCACTCGAAGAAGAAAACACGGTCACTCACCGTAGTAACTAGTGTTCTTCGAGATGTGTTGCTCATATGTATTCCAAACCCGCCCTCCTTCCCCACTGTCGGAATAGCCGGCAAGAAGGAACTGAGGGGGCGATGGGCCGGCTGCAGTATATATCGGGGCACCTAACGGCGCCACTCCAGGGGGCGCCAGCCGGCCCACCGAGTGTTGCTAGGGTAAAAATCTTCCGACGATCGTGCACGCCGCGCGCGCACACCCCTAACTGGAATACATATGAGCAACACATCTCGAAGAACACTAGTTATTACGGTGAGTAACCGTGTTTTATTATTTTTTTAAGTTTTAGCTGGATCCGTTCAACTGCTTTGGAGTTATGCAAGGGTGAAAAAAAATACATTTTCCCCATTATTTCAAAAACAATTGTTGTGGCTTCTTGTTAATGTGGGACAACTAAAAGAAGAGACACAGAGAGAGAGCCAACTAACATCTGAAGCAGTTTTGGCCAAGAAAAGGAAAACTAGTTTTGTCAAAAATGACTAAATGTCTACGTTGTTTTCATTGTCAAGGACTTGAAGTTGACCTTTTTTTCTTTGTGAATGTTTTTGCAATTTTTTTAATACCTTTTTTTTTAATAAAAAAATTATTTAAACATTTAGTTTACTGAAAACTGGGTTTTCATTTAAACAAAAAAGCCTTATAATCATGATGTTTTCAGTAGTATTTTCATAAAAATATCAATAACGTGTTTCATTTTTGCATAGAAAATGAAAAACGTTGATGTTGAAAATTTTTCATGACAAATTTCAGTTTCTAAAAAAAGGCAATTTTTGCATGAAAAAAAAATCTATTTGAAAAAATGGTGCCCAGCTCTGCTATGAAACGTGGCTGGTTTCCCACACTTTTATAATTTTGCAGAACATTGCATTAAAACCAAGTATACAATGAACCTGGCCCCATCAATCCTCTGGGACTAGCTACAGTCCTATTCACCAGGTCAGCACATTGGCATGAGTAGTTGGATGCATCATCTTCATCATCATGTTCCTATTACACCTCTGGGGTATAGGGCAGTGACAAAGCTCCTGCACTCCTGTCTCTTTCTGGCAAGTCTTTAAATGGTTCCCCAGCTGGACCCCAGGTTTTTCAGCTCAGCTTCCACAGCTCTTCGCCATGTTGTTTTCAGGCGGCCTCATTTTCACTCGCCTTTAGGTGGCCATCTTATTGCTACTCTGGTGATGGAATCAGTTTCCATTTGAAGCACGTGACCGATTCATCTAGGGTGACCAGGCAGCAAGTGTGAAAAATCGGGACGGGGGGGGGGGGGGGGGGAATAGGAGCTTATATAAGGAAAAGCCCCAAATATTGGGACTGTCCCTATAAAATTGGGACATCTGGTCACCCTAGATTCATCTCCAATGCCTCCTGGCAATGATGATACTCAGATCTTCTTGGCTGAACTGTCAATAGATCTTGGTTTGAGATTGTTCTGGGCCAAAAGATACGGAGGATTTTTCTGAGGCAGGTTGTACAACTGTGTAAACAGAGCCATCTTGGTAGCCATCAGGGATTGAACTGTGGGCCTCCAGAGCTAAAAATGTGACCATACACAACATGAGCTATGGGCCTAACACCACCCTGTCATAGACCCGTTGCCTGTGGGCTTGGGCACAGCAGATGATGTGTAACAGAACGAACACAGGTTACACTGCTCAGCTGAGTTTATGGGGACATGCAAAGGGCTTCTTTTTAAATGGCTCCTTATGCTGCTGAATGCTGTGTGGCCAATGGATAGGCAGAGGCCCTGAGGTGATTAGCTCCTTCCTACTGCTGATTGGCTGTAATAAAACATTACAAGCTGTTTAGCTGAGCCTCGAAGCTCCGCTCTGAAGCATCACCCCTGATTTTCAGCCAGGGAAGCAGAGTGCTAGTGTCACTTGAGTGCAAGATGCCAGGTTAGAACCCAGGCTTCACCTCAGTGCTTGTTGACTGGACAAGCATGCAGAACCAGACAATTCACCTCTCTATCTGGTGCCGCAGCGTCTCCATCTGTAACACAGAGGTAATGCTGAGAGGCTAACTTCATTAGGACAATTGCCATCCAGCCAGCCATCCATGCTGCCCCAACACCACAGGTGGGAACACCCATGTAGGTTGGACTTTTAGAGGAGAATTAGAGGAGAATATTTGGACATGGGGAAGGGTGTGCAGGGCTGATGCTGAGCAAACAATAGCGTTTTCTGGTCATGGACAAACTGAAAAATCTGGACAAAAAATCCAATTCAAATAATTTTATTTTTCAATTTTTTTATTGAATCGATAAAGAAAAAAATGGTTTTGAATCAACCAAACCTTTTCAGTTGACAAAACAAATTTTTATTTTGTGTTTTTCATTTCAATCTGGCCCTTTGAGATGTTTTTCACTCCTTTTTGGTGTGTGTCTTTGGTTTTGGTTTGTTTTTCTTTAAAGAAAAGGTGGCCAAATTTAAAAAGGCACCATTTCAAAACAAGTCAAAGCAAAATGTTTCGACTCTTAAAAAAAAATTCTGACTAAAACTGTCTGAATTCAACCCAAATTTAACAAATAATTTGAGACATTGAAAAAAACATTTTTTGTTGAATGAAAGATTGTTGAAATTTTTTTGCCCAGCTCTACTTGAGGCTCTAGTGTCCTCATTCCACAGTGCTCAGAAATCATGTCACCTCTCCCCCCACCCAATCATGGAATTGACTGAAAAATCATGAAACATTTAAAACAACACATGTTGCATTCTTTTCCTTCAGCTTCTGGTTCTTGAGCCGTAAAAGGGCCATGTTTCAAAGCTTTTCATAGATTCTCAGGCCAGAAGGGACCACTGTGATCATCTAGTCCAGGGATCTCAAACTCAAATCACCACGAGGGCCACATGAGAACTAGTAAATTGGCCCGAGGGCCGCATCACTGAAACCTTTTCATACAATGATACAAAAGTATAGTCAAAAATGAAAAAAATGAAGAGTAATATAGTATTCTATTAAAAGTCAATGTATTAACTTTTTAAAAATTGTAATGCAAAGAGGGGTTTTAATCATAGAATCATAGAATCTCAGTGTTGGAAGGGACCTCAGGAGGTCATCTAGTCCAACCCCCTGCTCAAAGCAGGACCAACCCAAACTAGATCATCCCAGCCAGGGCTTTGTCAAGCCTGACCTTAAAAACCTCTAAGGAAGGAGATTCCACCACCTCCCTAGGTAACCCATTCCAGTGCTTCACCACCCTACTAGTGAAAAAGTTTTTCCTAATATCCAACCTAAACCTCCCCCTCTGCAACTTGAGACCATTACTCCTTGTTCTGTCATCTTCTACCACTGAGAACAGTCTAGATCCATCCTCTTTGGAACCCCCCTTTAGGTAGTTGAAAGCAGCTAACAAATCCCCCCTCACTCTTCTCTTCTGCAGGCTAAACAATTCCGATTCCCTCAGCCTCTCCTCATAAGTCATGTGCTCCAGCCCCCTAATCATTTTTGTTGCCCTCCGTTGGACTCTTTCCAATTTATACACATCCTTCTTGTAGTGTGGGGCCCAAAACTGGACACAGTACTCCAAATGAGGCCTCACCAGTGCCGAATAGAGGGAAATAATCACGTCCCTCGATCTGCTGGAAATGCCCCTACTTATACAGCCCAAAATGCCGTTAGCCTTCTTGGCAACAAGGGCACACTGTTGATTCATATTCAGCTTTTCATCCACTGTAACCCCTAGGTCCTTTTCTGCAGAACTGCTGCCCAGCCATTCGGTCCCTAGCCTGTAGCAGTGCATGGGATTCTTCCGTCCTAAGTGCAGGACTCTGCACTTGTCCATGTTGAACCTCATCAGATTTCTTTTGGCCCAATCCTCTAATTTGTCTAGGTCCCTCTGTATCTTGTCCCTACCCTCCAGCATATCAACCACTCCTCCCAGTTTAGTGTCATCTGCAAACTTGCTAAGGGTGCAGTCCACACCATCCTCCAGATCGTTGATGAAGATATTGAACAAAACCGGCCCCAGCACCGACCCTTGGGGCACTCCACTTGATACCGGCTGCCAACTAGACATGGAGCCATTGATCACTACCCGTTGAGCACGACCATCCAGCCAGTTTTCTATCCACCTTACCGTCCATTCATCCAGTCCATACTTCTTTAACTTGCTGGCAAGAACACTGTGGGAGACTGTATCAAAAGCTTTGCTAAAGTCAAGAAATAGCACATCCACTGCTTTCCCCTCATCCACAGAGCCAGTTATCTCATCATAGAAGGCAATTAGGTTAGTCAGGCATGACTTGCCCTTGGTGAATCCATGCTGACTGTTCCTGATCACTTTCCCCTCCTTTAAGTGGTTCAGAATTGATTCCTTGAGGACCTGTTCCATGATTTTTCCAGGGATTGAGGTGAGACTGACTGGCCTGTAGTTCCCCGGATCTTCCTTCTTCCCTTTTTTAAAGATGGGCACTACATTAGCTTTTTTCCAGTCATCCGGGACCTCCCTCGATTGCCATGATTTGTCAAAGATAATGGCCAATGGCTCTGCAATCACATCGGCCAACTCCTTTAGCACCCTCGGATGCAGTGCATCCGGCCCCATGGACTTGTGTTCGTCCACCTTTTCTAAATAGTCCCGAACTACTTCTTTCTCCACAGAGGGCTGGTCACCTCCTCCCCATACCGTGCTGCGGAGTGCAGCCGCCTAGGAGCTGACCTGGTCTGTGAAGACAGAGGCAAAAAAAGCATTGAGTACACTAGCTTTCTCCACATCCTCTGTCACTAGGTTCCCTCCCTCATTCAGTAAGGGGCCCACACTTTCCTTGACCTTCTTCTTGTTGCTCGCATACCTGAAGAAACCCTTCTTGTTACTCCTAACATCTCCGGCTAGCTGCAACTCCAAGTGTGATTTAGCCTTCCTAATTTCACTCCTGCATGCCTGAACAATATTTTTATACTCCTCCCTGGTCATTTGTCCAATCTTCCACTTCTTGTAAGCTGCTTTTTTGTGTTTAAGACGAGCAAGGATTTCACTGTTAAGCCAAGCTGGTCGCCTGCCATATTTACTTTTCTTTCTACACATTGGGATGGTTTGTTCCTGCAACCTCAATAAGGTTTCTTTAAAATACAGCCAATTTTCCTCGACTACTTTCCCCCTCATGTTATTCTCCCAGGGGACCTTGCCCATCAGTTCCCTGAGGGAGTCAAAGTCTCCTTTTCTGAAGTCCAGGCTCTGTATTCTACTGCTCTCCTTTCTTCCTTGTGTCAGGATCCTGAACTCGACCATCTCATGGTCACTGCCTCCCAGGTTCCCATCCACTATTGCTCCCTCTACTATTTCTTCCCTGTTTGTGAGCAGCAGGTCAAGAAGAGCTTTTCCCCTAGTTGGTTCCTCCAGCACTTGCACCAGGAAATTGTCCCCTACACTTTCCAAAAACTTCCTGGATTGTCTGTGGACCGCTGTATTGCTCTCCCAGCAGATATCGGGGTGATTAAAGTCACCCATGAGAACCAGGGCCTGTGATCTAGTAACTTCTGTTAGTTGCTGGAAGAAAGCCTCGTCCACCTCATCCCCCTGGTCTGGTGGTCTGTAGCAGACTCCCACCATGACATTACCCTTGTTGCTCACACTTCTCAATTTAATCCAGAGACTCTCAGGTTTTTCTGCAGTTTCATACTGGAGCTCTGAGCAGTCATACTGCTCTCTTACATACAATGCAACTCCCCCACCTTTTCTGCCCTGCCTATCCTTCCTGAACAGTTTATATCCATCCATGACAGTACTCCAATCGTGTGAGTTATCCCACCAAGTCTCTGTTATTCCAATTACATCATAATTCCTTGACTGTGCCAGGACTTCCAGTTCTCCCTGCTTGTTCCCCAGGCTTCTTGCATTTGTGTATAGGCATTTAAGGTAACTCACCGATCGTCCTGCTGTCCCAGTATGGTGCAGGAGCCCTCGCCTCTTGCACTCACCTACTTGTGCTTCCTCCCGGTATCCCACTTCCCCACTTACCTCGGGGCTTTGGTCTCCTTCCCCCGGTGAACCTAGTTTAAAGCCCTCCTCACTAGGTTAGCCAGCCTGCTTCCAAAGATGCTCTTCCCTCTCTTCGTCAGGTGGAGCCCATCTCTGCCTAGCACTCCTTCTTCTTGGAACACCATCCCATGGTCAAAGAATCCAAACCCTTCTCTCCGACACCATCTGCATAGCCATTCGTTGACTTCCACGATTCGACGGTCTCTACCCCGGCCTTTTCCTGCCACAGGGAGAATGGACGAGAACACCACTTGCGCCTCAAACTCCTTTATCCTTCTTCCCAGAGCCACGTAGTCTGCAGTAATACGTTCTAGGTCAAGGGGGGAGGGATAGCTCAGTGGTTTGAGCATTGGCCTGCTAAACCCAGGGTTGAGAGTTCAACCCTTGAGGGGGCCACTTAGATATCTGGGGCAAAACATTTTTTATAGACGTCAGGATAGGCTTCAGCGGGCGCAGTGTTGTGAGGATTCAGAGCAGGCTGCGCAGCGGGGACAGAAGACCAGCGAGGATAATTGGCGGCATGTGACCTCCAGAAGAGGAAAGAGTATGAGACAAGTCCATGTACAAGAAACGCATATTCAGATGAGCAACCGTTTTCATGTCCTCTCCACAGGCACTAGTGCAGAGAGTGGAGTGAATGATGCATCTGAGGGAACAGAGCAGAAGGAGACTCCACTGATTGGAAGGCATGAGATGCACAGTCCTAGTGATGGGGGTTCCACGACCACCACTCCCAAGAGGAGGAGGAGGGTGGTGGTGGTTGGGGACTCTCTCCTCAGGGGGACTGAGTCATCTGTCTGCCGCCCTGACCGCGAAAACCGAGAGGTGTGCTGCTTGCCAGGGGCTAGGATTCGTGATGTGACGGAGAGACTTCCGAGACTCATCAAGCCCTCAGATCGCTACCCCTTCCTGCTTCTCCACGTGGGCACCAATGATACTGCCAAGAATGACCTTGAGCGTATTACTGCAGACTACGTGGCTCTGGGAAGAAGGATAAAGGCGTTTGAGGCGCAAGTGGTATTCTCGTCCATTCTCCCTGTGGCAGGAAAAGGCCGGGGTAGAGACCGTCGAATCGTGGAAGTCAACGAATGGCTACGCAGATGGTGTCGGAGAGAAGGGTTTGGATTCTTTGACCATGGGATGGTGTTCCAAGAAGAAGGAGTGCTAGGCAGAGACGGGCTCCACCTGACGAAGAGAGGGAAGAGCATCTTTGGAAGCAGGCTGGCCAACCTAGTGAGGAGGGCTTTAAACTAGGTTCACCGGGGGAAGGAGACCAAAGCCCCGAGGTAAGTGGGGAAGTGGGATACCGGGAGGAAGCACAAGTAGGTGAGTGCAAGAGGGGAGGGCTCCTGCCCCATACTGGGACAGCAGGACAATCGGTGAGTTATCTTAAATGCCTATACACAAATGCAAGAAGCCTGGGGAACAAGCAGGGAGAACTGGAAGTCCTGGCACAGTCAAGGAATTATGACGTAATTGGAATAACAGAGACTTGGTGGGATAACTCACACGATTGGAGTACTGTCATGGATGGATATAAACTGTTCAGGAAGGATAGGCAGGGCAGAAAAGGTGGGGGAGTTGCATTGTATGTAAGAGAGCAGTATGACTGCTCAGAGCTCCAGTATGAAACTGCAGAAAAACCTGAGAGTCTCTGGATTAAATTGAGAAGTGTGAGCAACAAGGGTAATGTCGTGGTGGGAGTCTGCTACAGACCACCAGACCAGGCGGATGAGGTGGACGAGGCTTTCTACCAGCAACTAACAGAAGTTACTAGATCACAGGCCCTGGTTCTCATGGGTGACTTTAATCACCCCGACATCTGCTGGGAGAGCAATACAGCGGTCCACAGACAATCCAGGAAGTTTTTGGAAAGTGTAGGGGACAATTTCCTGGTGCAAGTGCTGGAGGAACCAACTAGGGGAAAAGCTCTTCTTGACCTGCTGCTCACAAACAGGGAAGAAATAGTAGAGGAAGCAATAGTGGATGGGAACCTGGGAGGCAGTGACCATGAGATGGTCGAGTTCAGGATCCTGACACAAGGAAGAAAGGAGAACAGTAGAATACAGAGCCTGGACTTCAGAAAAGCAGACTTTGACTCCCTCAGGGAACTGATGGGCAAGGTCACCTGGGAGAATAACATGAGGGGGAAAGGAGTCGAGGAAAGCTGGCTGTATTTTAAAGAAACCTTATTGAGGTTGCAGGAACAAACCATCCCAATGTGTAGAAAGAAAAGTAAATATGGCAGGCGACCAGCTTGGCTTAACAGTGAAATCCTTGCTCGTCTTAAACACAAAAAAGCAGCTTACAAGAAGTGGAAGATTGGACAAGTGACCAGGGAGGAGTATAAAAATATTGTTCAGGCATGCAGGAGTGAAATTAGGAAGGCCAAATCACACTTGGAGTTGCAGCTAGCTGGAGATGTTAGGAGTAACAAGAAGGGTTCTTCTTCGAGTGCTTGCTCATATGTATTCCAGTTAGGTGTGCGCACGCGGCGTGCACGATCGTCGGAAGATTTTTACCCTAGCAACACTCGGTGGGCCGGCTGGCGCCCCCTGGAGTGGCGCCGTTAGGTGCCCCGATATATACTGCAGCCGGCCCATCGCCCCCTCAGTTCCTTCTTACCGCCCGTGTCGGTCCTTGGAACAGTGGAGAGCAGTTCGCTGACCTCCACAGCCCTAGCTTTACAGCACTCGTTTATCTTTTAGATAGTTTAAGTACCGTTAAAGTACCGTTAATTAGTTGTTAATAGTTGTTGTTAGACTCAGTGACAATTGTAGCTGGAGATTAGGGGCTTCTCCCCTTCTCTCCAACCCGGTACCGGGCCAATGCCTGGCTCACCGGGATTCAAGCCTTGCTCGGCATGCCAGAAGCCGATGCCTACAGGAGATCCGCATGCCTCCTGTCTCAAGTGCCTCGGGGAGTCCCACCTTCCGGACAAGTGCCGTATTTGTAAGTCCTTCAAGCCGCGGACCAAAAAGGAGCGGGACTTTCGTTTGAAGCAGCTCCTTTTAGAGGCGTCTCTTAGCCCGATGTCGGCACCGCATCGTACCACGGCACCGGCCCCGGCGGCCTCAACGTCTCCGGCACCGGAACGTCCAACCTCCGGTAAAGAACCCAGGCACCGTCCCTCGCTACCCGGGACTTCACAGAGCCGCTCTCTGTCCCCGAGAGCCAAGAAGTCGGGTGGACCGACTAAGGCGCCGCTGCATGCGCAGCCAGCTCCAGACCAGCCTAGGTCTGTCGAGGCGCCCGCACCGCCAACTCCGGTACCGGAAGGACCGCTGAGTTCGGTGCCAGTGGTCTCTGTGCCACTTACTCCGGCCCTCCTTAGGCCGTTGAGTCCGGCGCCGCCGTCAACACCGGCGCCGGCCCTGCCAACTCCGGCACCCGAGAGGCCGTTGAGTGCAGGTCAGCCTCTGCAGGCTCCGGTACCGACGACTCCGGTCCCGCGAGGGCCGTTGAGCTCGGTAACCGCCAGCTCCCCGGCATGCTCCGTGGTTGAGCTTCCGCTGCCGTCCACGCCGGACACCTTTGCAGCGGCGCGGGACCTGATCCAGATGACCGCTCCGGTACCGACCCCGTCTACGGTACCGCCGGTGCGGATCATCACATCACGCGGCAAACCGGCCATCTTCCACCCGGTGCCGCAGGCGGAGACCAGCCAGCAGCAGCCACGTGCGTCTCCAAGGTACCGCTCGCAGTCCCGGCACCGATCTCGATCCCGGCGCCGTTCCTACTCGCGGTACCGCTCCAGGTCTCCATCCGCACGGAGGTATCCTGACTCTCGACGCCGCTCCCGGTCCCGCGGCTGGTCGACGCGCAGATCGCCGAGACGTTCCAGGTCCCGATCCGTGTCACGGTACCGAGATCATCGCAGGTACCGATCCAGGTCCCGCCCTCGATCCGGCTCTCGACGCCGCTCCCCATCCCGGCGCCGATCCGACTCTCGACGCCGATCCGGCTCCCGGCACCGGACACCATCCCGGCGCCGATCCGGCTCACGGCACCGGACGCCATCCCGGCACCGATCAGGCTCCCGGTACCGGATACCATCCCGGCACCGGACCCCACCAAGGAGGCAGACCCTGGCCACGCAGACGTCACTGCATGGCTATTCTGCCCCGCCCTGGCCTTCGCGCTCTGGATCCCGCTCTTCCAGAGCTGGCAGCGACCTCTACGCGGAGGACCGCACCATCAGCGACCAGGGTCACCTGCCAGAGACCGGGCAGGTTCAGGAGCGGTGGCCATTTTGGACCCCCATGGCATACTATGAAGCCCAGAGGGTACCAGCAAGAGCTCCTACCTCAACCACGTTGGAGCGTCGAGCGCCAGAGGCTACAGTCTCCCGACCTCCAGAGGCTACAGTCTCCAGGCCTCCGCCAGAGGTAGAGCAGCCTGAATCGGAGCCCCCACCCCTGGGCCCCGAAGAAGTAACCGTCGAGGACCCGCTCGCCCAAGGCCTGTCCTCCTCCTCCTCCCCTGATGAGGCAGTGGCTGGAGCATCATCATCCGGTCCACCTCCCATCGATCTCAGGGACCACCAAGCCCTGCTCCGCAGGTTGGCCCTGAATATGGACCTCCAAATAGAAGAGGTCCCTGAACTGGAGGACCCCGTGGTGGACATCCTGACGACCGATGCCCCCACTAGGGTTGCCTTACCTTTTGTGCGGACCATCCTTGCCAACGCCACATCCATCTGGCAGACACCAGCATCGATACCCCCCACTGCCAGGGGGGTAGAGAGAAAGTACATGGCCCCCCCGAGGGATTTTCAATACCTGTATACGCACCCCCCTCCGTGTTCGTTGGTGGTCCAATCTGTCAACGAGAGGGAGAGGAACGGCCAACAGGCCCCGGCCCCGAAGTCAAAGGACGCCAAGCGCCTAGACTTGTTTGGCCGGAAGATCTACTCAGGAGGGGGCCTACAGCTTCGTGCGGCGAACCAACAGGCACTCCTGAGCCGCTATGCTTTCAACACCTGGGTCACGATGGACAAGTTTAAAGAGCTTATACCTCCAGAGTCCAGACAGGAGTATAAAGCCTTCGTGGAGGAGGGCAAAAAGCTGGCCAGGACGTCGCTGCGGGCCTCCTTGGACATCGCCGACTCCGCTGCCAGAACCATCGCCTCCGGAGTCGCCATGCGGCGCATCTCCTGGCTGCAATCCTCCACCCTCCCAGCAGAGGTCCAGCACACTATCCAGGACCTACCCTTTGACGGGCAGGGCCTGTTTTCGGAGAAGACAGACCCTAAGCTGCAGACCTTAAAAGACGGTCGTACCATCATCCGCACGCTGGGGATGCATACCCCCGCGACGCAGCGCAGGCCCTTCAGGCCGTTCGTGCGACGCACCTACTTCCCTCCCCCACCACGTCAAGACTTTTACAGAAGGCCGCGTGGTCGAGGGGGTAGGAGACAGCAACCTGGCCAGCAGACCGGCCAGAGGCAGGGCCCCCACAAGCCATCGTCGGGGCCCAAACAAAATTTTTGAAGGGGCGCTCGAGGCCGGAGTACCAGTCCATACCGATCCCGCACTCCTGTTTCTGAACCGCCTCTCCCCCTTCTCCCCGGCGTGGTCGAATATCACCACAGACCGCTGGGTTTTACATACCGTCCAGGGGGGATACCGATTGCAATTCGTCTCCCCGCCCTCCTCCCACCCTCCCACCCCGTCCCTCTTCAGGGACCCTTCTCACGAGCAACTCCTTATCCAGGAGGTGCACGAACTCTTTACTGTGGGAGCGGTGGAGGAGGTCCCAAGGGATCTCAGAGGCAAGGGATTCTACTCCCGTTATTTCCTAATCCCAAAGCCAAAGGGGGGGCTCCGCCCTATCCTGGACTTACGGGGTCTCAACAAGTTTATGGTAAAGTTGAAATTCCGTATGCTCTCCCTGGGCACTCTTATCCCCTCTATGGATCAGGGAGACTGGTACGCCGCCCTCGACATGAAGGACGCGTATTTCCACATTGCCATCTACCCACCTCACAGACGCTTCCTGCGCTTCGTAGTGGGCCAGAGACACTTCCAGTTCGCGGTCCTGCCATTCGGCCTCTCAACAGCACCGAGAGTCTTCACAAAGTGCATGGCAGTGGTAGCAGCCGCCCTTCGGCGTCAAGGAGTTCAGGTATTCCCCTACCTCGACGACTGGCTCCTCCGTGGCAACTCCGCCAACCAGGTCCAGTCCCACATTCACAAGGCCATGGACATGTTCAACCGTCTCGGCCTCCTACTAAACATCGAAAAGTCCACTTTGGTCCCAACACAGAGAATAGACTTCATAGGGGCTATACTGGACTCTACCCTCGCCAGGGCATTCCTCCCAGAGGCTCGCTTTCAAACGCTTGCAGCCGCCATACGCAGCCTCCAAGCTTTCCCAACTTCAACAGCCCGCTGCTGCCTCAGCCTCATGGGTCATATGGCATCATGCACCTTCGTGACAGCTCACGCCAGGTTACGCCTACGGCCCCTCCAAGCATGGCTGGCCTCCGCATACCGACCACACAGGGACAACGTCGATATGATTCTGACGGTCCCACCGCAAGTCCTAGCCTCCCTCAACTGGTGGCTGGACCCCGCACATGTGATGTCAGGTATTCCCTTTCATCCACCTCAGCCTTCCCGTACCTTGACTACGGATGCGTCATCCCTCGGCTGGGGGGCTCACCTGCAGAACCTCCAAACGCAGGGCCTGTGGTCGGAGCAGGAGCTGACATTACACATCAATGTCAGAGAACTCCGAGCGGTACGTCTCGCCTGCCAAGCCTTCGCTCAACACTTACAGGGCCGCTGTGTCTCCATCCTTACAGACAACACGACGGCCATGCATTACATCAACAGACAGGGATGGGCACACTCCCTTCCCCTCTGCCGAGAGGCAACTCAGCTCTGGGACTTTTGCATAGCCTGCTCCATTCAGCCCGTGGCCTCGTTTCTCCCAGGAGTCCAGAACACCTTGGTGGACCGCCTGAGCAGGTCCTTTCAAACTCACGAGTGGTCCATTCGGCCAGACATCATCCACTCTGTCTTCCAGAAGTGGGGGTTTCCCCAGATAGATCTCTTCGCGACTCGCGAGAACAGGAAATGCCAAGTGTTCTGCTCCTTTCAGGGTCGCTCCCCAGGCTCCCTGACAGACGCTTTTCTCCATCCTTGGACAGACAACCTGGCCTATGCCTTCCCACCAGTTCCACTGGTCCACAGAGTCCTGCTCAAGCTACTCAGGGACAAGGCCAGGATGATCCTGATTGCTCCAGCGTGGCCCAGGCAACACTGGTATACCACGCTCCTGGAGATGTCCGTGACAGACCCGATCCCTCTTCCGCGATGGCCGGACCTGATCACGCAGCAGCACGGCAGGATCCATCATCCCGACCTGCGGTCCCTTCACCTCACGGCGTGGCTGCTGCATGGCTGAACCCGTCGGAGCTACAATGTTCCAGCGCGGTCCAGCACGTTCTGCTGAGCAGTAGGAAACCCTCCACCAGGTCCACCTACTCAGCTAAGTGGAAACGTTTTTCCTTGTGGTGTGGCACTCGGGGCCTTGACCCCTTGCAGGTGCCGGTTCACACCATACTGGACTACCTCCTCTTACTAAAGGAGCAGGGTCTGGCTCTCTCGTCGCTAAAAGTCCACCTAGCGGCAATTTCAGCTTTTCACCCCCGGGACGGGGCGGGTTCTGTTTTCTCCAACCCCATGGTCACCAGGTTCCTTAAGGGGTTAGAACGGCTGCACCCACCGGTGCGCCGCCCGGTCCCTACATGGGACCTCAACCTAGTCATTACCAGGCTCATGGGTGCCCCATTCGAGCCCATGGCCACTTGCTCCATGCTGTATCTCTCATGGGAAACGGCCTTTCTAGTAGCCATCACCTCAGCTAGACGCATCTCTGAGCTCAGAGCGCTTACTTCGGAACCACCTTATACGGTGTTCCATAAGGATAAAGTACAGCTCAGGCCACACCCGGCTTTCCTGCCCAAGGTAGTGTCGGCCTTCCATATTAACCAAGACATTTTTCTACCTGTCTTTTATCCTAAGCCCCATGCCTCCAGGAAGGAGCAGCAACTCCATTCCCTGGATGTCCGGAGAGCCCTCGCCTTCTACATCGAGAGGACAAAGCCGTTCCGGAAGTCGACCCAGCTGTTCATCGCCGTGGCGGACCGGATGAAAGGCCTTCCCGTCTCTTCCCAGCGCATCTCGTCATGGATCACCTCGTGCATCCGCACATGCTATGACTTGGCAGGTGTCCCCACCATGCACACTACGGCCCACTCTACCCGAGCTCAGGCCTCGTCGTCTGCCTTCCTGGCACACATACCTATACAAGACATTTGTAGGGCCGCGACATGGTCGTCAGTACACACTTTTGCCTCGCACTATGCCATAGTGCAACATTCTAGAGACGCCGCCGCTTTTGGTTCGGCGGTCCTAAACTCTGCTGTATCACAATCCGACCCCGCCTCCTAGGAATGGCTTGGGAGTCACCTAACTGGAATACATATGAGCAAGCACTCGAAGAAGAAAACACGGTTACTCACCGTAGTAACTAGTGTTCTTCGAGATGTGTTGCTCATATGTATTCCAAACCCGCCCTCCTTCCCCACTGTCGGAATAGCCGGCAAGAAGGAACTGAGGGGGCGATGGGCCGGCTGCAGTATATATCGGGGCACCTAACGGCGCCACTCCAGGGGGCGCCAGCCGGCCCACCGAGTGTTGCTAGGGTAAAAATCTTCCGACGATCGTGCACGCCGCGCGCGCACACCTAAGTGGAATACATATGAGCAACACATCTCGAAGAACACTAGTTACTACGGTGAGTAACCGTGTTTTCTATAAATTCGACCTAATTCTGTAGTGTATATGTACCCTGACTGTCTTTTTAGAAGAGCCCCAAGGATCCTGTATTAGCTCCTGCTTTACCTGGAGCAATTCCTCTCAAACTCCCCTGTTTGCAGCTCCTGTTCGCAAAGCTCCCTGGTCGCTTGCTCACTGCTTTATAAAGCCCTGGCCTGCCTGACTGATTAGCCCCGCCCCCTGGTTTAGAGGCTCACAGCTTCCAACTGCCCGCCACAGCACACGGTCCCCAAGGGTCCTGTATTTGCTTCTGCTTTCCCTGGAGCAATTCCTCTCAGATCCCCTGTTTGCAGCTCCTGTTCGCAAAGCTATAATGGTAGAATAATAAAGAATAATGGGTACCGACCAGACCCTTTGTCCCTAGGACACTGAAAATCAAACAGGTTCTTAAAGGAAGAACTTTATTTAAAGAAAAAAGTAAAAGAATCACACCTGCAAAATCAGGATGGATGGTAACTTAACAGGGTAATAAAAAAAAATTAAACACAGAGGATTCCCCTCTAGGCTCAGCTTCAAAGTTACAAAAAACAGAAATAAAACTCCCTCTTAGCATAGGGAAAATTCACAAGCTAAAACAAAATATAATCTAATGCATTTCCTTGCCTTTACTTACAATTTCTGTAATTTTAGATGCATCATTTTAGGTATGTTTTCAGGGGATGTTTTACCTGCTTGGTCTCTGTCATAAATAAAGGAAAGGGGGAGAGGGTCTGATGCAGTGCCATAAAATCCTCTTACCAGTAAATGGTTAAATACAGGTAGCCAGACTGACACCTGACCTGGCTGGCATCTGACCAATAAGGGGACAAAATACTTTCAAATTTTGGGAGGGGGAAAGGTTGTGTAAATGTCTCTTTGTCTGGGTCAGAGTAATCTTGAAAGACAAAAGAAACCTACAAAAAAATCAAACCTCCCTTTTCTGAAGTAAGTTTAAATAGCATAGCAAATAAATTTCTGTTTAATTTTGCTTGGTGTATTCCCTGTGTTAGAAGGGGCGGGGCGAGGGGGGGGGGTTATTCATGGTTTTCTGTAACTTTAAGGTTTTGTCCAGAGGGGGAAATCTCTCTAAGTCTGAAAATTAAGTGCCCTGTAAAATAGTTACCATCCTGATTTTACAGAGATGATTTTACCTTCTTTATTTTTAATAAAATCCTTCTTTTAAAAAGCTAACTGTTTTCTATGGTGTTAAAACCCAGGGGGTGTGTTTTTAAATCACTGTGTAACCAATTGGTTGGGAGATTATTCTCAAGCTTCCCAGGAAAGGCTTGAGGGGGTATTTTCGGGGGGAAGGGAAGTTCAAGTAATTTCTCAGGGTGCAGGAAATTTTGTACCTTGGGGGTTTTAACCTAAGCTGGTAAAAATAAGCGTAGGGGCTCTTAATGCGGGTCCCCACGTCTTTACCCTAAAGTTTAAAGTGGGGAGGGAACCTTGAAATGGTGGCAGAGCGGTGGGATATTTTGAACCAGAGATTTTTTTTGAACCAGACACAGGGAGTTTAGAAATTTTTTTTCTTCTCTCTGGCTTTTCCCTGTAGCTGCTTGGAGCAGGGAGGGGGGGAGGGGTTAAGATGCTAGGAGCTAAAGTATCTACATATGAAAGCAGGTAGTTAACCCCTAGAGGGAATACCCAAGGAATTTTTTTTTCTTTTCTAACTCTATCGGGTTAAAACAAATTAAAAACAAAAAGGCTAAAATGACTGCCAGTAAAGCAGCTATTAAACTTAAAATAGCCCGGCTACAAGCTCATAAGAAGAAGAAAAAAAAAAAACTGCTACAACTTAAACAAACAAACAAAAAAGCATGCTTAAAAAAACCCAAAACCATAAAAAAAAGCATGCCCTGGAGATGGAGAAGACCAGGGTGGAGCGAAATCTACCAAATAACACTAATAATCCTTCCCCAACAACCCACAAATGGAAGCAACTATGTCCACCGTATAATAAATCCCGTAATATTGCGAAATATTTTCTCACCTTTAAAAGACTATGCAATCTCCATACCATTCCTAATGTTCACAAAATAACCATATTGGTAGCAAAGTTAACTGAAAGTGCTCTAAACATATTCAATAACATGCCTCTTGATGAGGCTTCTGACTATAAAAAATTCAAGAATTTGGTTTTAAAACAATTTCAAGTTACAAGGAAGGAAAGTTCAAGTAATTCCTTTCCTGGATTCCTGTTAAATACTTGATGGTGGCAGCAAAAAAAAGCATTTCTCAGGGTGCAGGAAATTTTGTACCTTGGGGGTTTTAACCTAAGCTGGTAAAAATAAGCTTAGGGGCTCTTAATGCGGGTTCCCACGTCTTTACCCTAAAGTTTAAAGTGGGGACGGAACCTTGAAAGTCTCTCTCTCGGTCCAGCAAGGGAACAAAGAAAGAGAGCACAAACAAAACCTCTTTCCCCACCCCCCTGCAGATTTGAAAGTATCTTCTTTTCTTATTGGTCCTTTTGGTCAGGTGCCAACCAGGTTATTTGAGCTTCTTAACCCCTTACAGGTACAGTGATTCTGTACCTCTGGCCAGGAGGAATTTTATGTTACTGCGTACATAAAGGTTGTTACCCTTCCCTTTATATTTATGAGAGGAGCCCTGACCCCTGACCGGGGCCTCCAGGTACTCCCACACCAATAACAACAATAAAAATAATTTTATTTATAGTCTTGCTGACACAGACTAACACGGCTACTACACTGTAACCTAATAAAAATGAGACTTTCAGAGACTGCTGGTGGAACTGAGATTCTGGGGGACTTGGGATTGTCTCAGAGGGTCCCCAAAATAAATGCAGCATCGCCAGCTCTCATGGTTTTGTCATGAGTCTCGTGGGAGGGAGAGGAATTATTTCAGCTCAGTACCAATGTGGACACAAGAACAAATGGATATAAACTGGCCATCAGGAAGTTTAGACTTGAAATTAGACGAAGGTTTCTAACCATCAGAGGAGTGAAGTTCTGGAACAGCCTTCCAAGGGAAGCAGTGGGGGCAAAAGACCTAACTGGCTTCAAGATTAAGCTAGATACGTTTATGGAGGGGATGGTTTGATGGGATAACATGATCTTAGTCAAAGGTCAATTAATTGCCATCAGTGGTAAATAGGACCAATGGTCAATGATGGGATGTTAGAAGTTACTACAGAGAACTTTTTCCTGGGTGTCTGGCTGGTGAGTCTTGCCCACATGCTCGGGGTTCAGCTGATCGTCATATTTGGGGTCGGGAAGGAATTTTCCTCCAGGGTAGATTGGCAGAGGCCCTGGAGGTTTTTTTTTGCCTTCCTCTGCAGCATGGGGCACGGGTCACTTACCGGAGGATTCTCTGCATCTTGAAGTCTTTAAACCATGATTTGAGGACTTCAATAGCTGAGACATAGGTGAGAGGATTATTCCAGGAGTGGGTGGGTGAGATTCTGTGGCCTGCATTGTGCAGGAGATCAGACTAGATGATCATAATGGTCCCTTCTGACTTTAAAGTCTATGAGTCTATGAGATAATTATTGTTTTCCTTAAAGCCCCAGTTCCTGGAGTCAGGTGGTGATGATTTCAGCCTTCATTCTTAAAGAAAAAGTACATTTCTAGCCCTCCTGGCTGTGGAGGAAGCTTCAAAATGTCACCCCAGCACACGCTAAAGGCTCAGAAAACAGAAGGCAAATTAAAAGAACCCCAAATCTGTTATTGTTGCCAAATCTCATGGTTTTTGGTGAGCCTGACTCATGATTTTTGAACATCTGGAGCTAGCAATACGGTGAATAGCTCCAGCAGGGCTTGGGCACCTGGCCAAGGGGCTGCCAGGAGCCCTGGCTGGCAGCAGGGGCAGGGTTCTCTGGGTTCTGTCTCTGGAGTATCGAGGGGGTAGCCGTGTTAGTCTGGATCTATAAAAGCGACAAAGGGTCCTGTGGCACCTTATAGACTAACAGACGTATTGGAGCATAAGCTTTCGTGGGTGAATACCCACTTCGTCGGATGCATCGGAAGAAGTGGGTATTCACCCACGAAAGCTTATGCTCCAATACATCTGTTAGTCTATAAGGTGCCACAGGACTCTTTTGTCTCTGGAGGTTTCTCTCTACTCAGGAAGGAGGGAAGGATCCTGTCCCGGGGGAGAACAGGCCGGAGGTTGGGGAGGAGAGTCCATCAGCTGTGGCCACTAGAGGGCCCTGGCCATGGTCACAGGTGGGCGGCCAGTCTCTGCATGACCAGCTGCTCTCCTCTTCTTTTCCGGATATGGGGGCTGAGCTTCCTGGGTCAGAGACGTTGCCGAATCTGTAACAAACAGCTGCTGCTTCCCAGCGGGGTGTGTGCGGGGAGAGCCCGTCCCTAGCTCCCCTCTGTGCCCAGCCGGGGGGACTTTCTCCGGGGGCTGGACTCAGCCCCTGGGGCAGCCCCGGGCTCTGCCGACACCAGCCCCTGAGCCGGAGCCTGCAGGTGAGGGGAGAGACCCGGGGAAAGGGCTGGGGCCGGGCAGGAAAGTGACTCTGCACCAACGGCCCCTCCTCGCCCCAGCGCTGCTCCGGGGGGGTCTGCGAGTCCCAGCGCTGCTGCCCTCCCTGACTCTTCCCCCCCCCCCCCCCCCCCCCCCGGCTCTGTAGGAGCCGAGCCAGCTCCGGGAGAGCGAACGCTCCGGACCGGGCCAGGGACCGCTCCCGGGCAGAGTTTTCAGAACTCAGCGCGTTGGGCTCACAGTGGGAGCTGAGCGGTTTGGAGAATCCGGCTTCCAATTGCGGGTGGTCAGCTTTTGGAAATATGGCCCCCCCCGTCTCCCTGCCGGAGGGGTTGGGGAAGCTAAAGCTGGGGATAGGAATCGGGTTTGTCAAATGTCCAGACAACTTGGGAGCACAAGTGCCAAATCCCACATTAGGGAATGACACTTCCACGCTGTTTTTCTCTGAAAGCTGTTAGCATAGACAAAACTCCAAAAACTCTGAGCATTAGTTAACCTCGGTGTAACGGGGGTGGATTGGAGAAGAAAGGGATGAAATTTTGAAAGGGAGTGAGACTGAAAATCAGCTGTAACTTGGAAGGGATGAGATCTGCTAGGCTGTGACCCATCACCCCTAAGTTTTTGGCTTGTTTGGCACTATTTTGTGTTCCAGTTTTCAGGTATTATAGAAATTTTCTTCGTAGTCCTGTCCCCAGTTACCCTAGGTCAGTGTTTAAAAGCAAGCCTAGGGAGAACACACATCATTTATTTTGTATTAGGTTAGCACCTAGAGCCAGGCCAGGGACCAACTTTTTTTGAGCAAACTTGCAGTAAATGACAGACCCTGTCCCAGCTACTTTCAGCTACATTCAGACCCCTTCATTCCATGTACTTTGTGGGCTTTTTAATTTAACCAATACGGGTATAACAAGAGCCAGTGCCTGGAATCTGAACCTGAAATGAGGCTCATGTATTTAATAGGGAAATTAACCCTTAAAACTAGGGATGTGGTGGCTTCTCCATCACATGGCATCTTTCCATCAGGACTGGGGGGCTATCGAAAAACTAGATCATAGCCAGAAGATACCAGCCTGATGCAGGAATCAGTGGATAGTATTCTCGTTGCAAGGGCACACCAAATGATTATAATGTTTCCTTCTGGCTTTAAAATCTATGAATGTATTAATCTAATTTGATGATTAAAATGCATTTCTGTGCAGGTGAAATCTTTCCAGTTAGATCTTTTTACAGTGTATTCAGCAGGTACTTATGGAAACAGAATAAATTACTCAGAATATGCTGGGTTTCCAAGGGTGATTATTTTCAACAAAACTTAAGTGGTCAGAGAGAGAGAGTTCATTATCAAGTTGATGAATACTTTGTCACTCTTAGTGCTGGGCCTAAATCACTGATGCTTGGTGCTCTTTGAGGCATGGCTAATTATTTCAAAGAGAAATAATGTGATTTCAAAGAGAAATCATCCAGATCTGAGCACATGAGAGGAGACAAAAATACCTGTGGAGTGGGTCTTAGGAGATCTGGGTTCTTTCCTGGCCAAGCATGTCCATGGGCACAGTATTTTCAGCTCCCATTTAGTCTGTGGAAGCAGAGTTTTCTTCCACAAGTCACATATATGAAGTGACCAGTTTATTAAAACTGCTCCTCTCCAGTGCTCCAGTTCACAGCCCCTAGTCCAAACTGCAGGGCCAGAAGACCTAGCCAGAGTATGAGGCACTCAGATTCTACAGTGATGGGACCACATCAGCCCCAAGCTGGATAGCTTTGTCCAGAGCGTGACTCAAGTTATGATGCTAACTTATGAGGTTGCTATTTCTTCTTTGTCTTTGCACTTTTGTTCCCCACTGGAATTGTGTCTGATAGCACAAACACCCCAGGTGTGACTCTTGCTATGGTCTTGGTAAACATTTGTCCATGTTTTGGGATGAAAGATTCCTGCATCTGGACAATGATGAGAGAGGAATGGGTTACATTTCAAGGAACTTTTTTGGAGTGACTCCTCAGAAATATGTAATGAACCTTCACCCATTGTCCTTCCCATGAACAGGGTTTCAGTTTCCTAAACCTCAGAGGATCCCTTGGATGGAGCAAGAGGAAGAGCCATATCTGAATCTCCAGGTCTCCTTGGAAGAGGAGATCCCAAGTGATGCTAGCACAGGTGAGAGATTTCCACAACAGCCCCGTGAGCTCCCCAGGTTCTATCTCATCTCATCCAGGTCAGGGCTGTCCCCAGCAGGGTTTGGATCTTCATGGCAGACATCGCTCCTCTTAGCTACATAGCTTCCGAGGTGAGAAGGGACCACTGCGATCATCTAGTCTGAGCTCTTGTATCACACAGGCTAGAGAACTGCCCCCAAATAGTTCCTAGAGCAGATCTTATAGAAAAACATCCAATCCTGATTTAAACATTGTCAGTGATAGAGAATCCACCACAGCCCTTGGTAAGTTGTTCCAATGGTTAATTACTGTCACCAGTAAAAATGTGGGCCTTATTTCCCGTCTGAATTTGTCTAGCTTCAACTTCCAGCCATTGGATCATGTTAGACCTTTCTCTGCTAGACTGACATTTGCTCCCCATGTAGGTAATTATAGACTGTGATCAAGTCACCCCTTCACCTTCCCTTTATTAAGCTAAATAGACTGAGCTCCTTGAGTCTGTCATTATTAGGCAGGTTTTCTAATTCTTTATCCCCCATTCTTGTGACTGTTCTCTTACCCCTCTCCTATTTATCTGCATCCTTCTTGAATTGAGGGCACCAGAACTGGACACACGATTCCAGCAGCGGTGGCACCAGTACCAAATACAGAGGTACAATAACCTCTCTGTTCCTGCTTGAGATTCCCCTGTTTATGCATCCCTTTTGGACACAGCGTCACACTGGGAGCTCACATTCACCTCCACACCAACTCTTTTTTTGAGAGTTACTGCTCCCAGAATAGAGCTCCCATCTCGTAAGTATGGCCTGCATTCTTTGATTCTGGATGGATACATTTACATTTAGCCATATTAAAATGCATATTGTTTGCTTGCACCCAGTTTATGAACCAGTTTAGATCTCTCTATATCAGTGACCTGTTCTCTTCTTTATTTCCACTCCCCCAGTTTTTGTGTCATCTACAAACATCAGTGATTTTTTTTTATGGTTTCCTCCAGGTCACTGATAAAAATGTTAAATAGTGCAGGCCCAAGAACTGATCTCTGCGGGACCCCACTGGAAACACAGCCGTTTGATGAGGATTCCCTGTTTACAATTACATTTTGAGACCTATCAGTTAGCTAGATTGTAATCCATTTAATATGTGCCATATTAATTTTATACTGTTCTAGTTTTTTAATCAAAATGTTGAGTGGTATCAAGTCAAACCTCTTACAGAAGTCTAAGTATATTACATCAACACTACTACCATTATCTTTCTTCCCGTCTTCTGGAACTTCCCCAGTGCTCCAAGACTTATTGAAAATCAGCATTTCCACCCACTCAGCTCCCTCCCCTCTGAGTGTTCAGGTGGGATGTGGAAGCCAATTGACTCCCTCTTCTCTCGCCTCGAGGGAAGGGCGTGGGAGATTGAAAAACCAGGAACTAAGTCTCCCCATCAGTTATTTTGATTTGTTTTCCCTTCTCTCCTGTTCCTCTTTCTGAGGTTCCTTCCCCGCAGCACAGGGACTGACTCCAGTCTGGATTCTCTCTCTCTGTCCCAGCAGGCGACGGGACGGTGAGTGAGAACGAGGAGGAGAACCTTCAGCAGGAAAGTCCCGAACCAGTGGAACCGCACAGGTTGGTAGCAGGAGGATGTGAAGGGAACGTTTCCCAGAGCCCTGATGAGGGAGAGACCTGTGAGAGTGAGGACAGGTCAGAAGAGCAGCAGGTGGAGAGACTGGCTGTGCCCAGTCCCTGGGAGGGGAGCTACCAGGAGCTCGGAGATGCCCAGCAGGCCCTGCACATGGGTGGGAAGCAGAACATCTGTGCTGAATGCGGGAAACACTTCTCCCGGCGCTCGCACCTCGTCATCCACCAGCGCATCCACACAGGTGAGAAGCCCTACCAGTGCTCTGAGTGCGGGCGCCGCTTCAGCCAGAGCTCCACACTGATCAGCCACCAGCGCACCCACACAGGCGAGAAGCCCTACACCTGCCCTGACTGCGGGAGGAGCTTCAGCCAGAGCTCCACGCTGTTGACCCACCACCGGCTGCACACTGGGGAGACACCTTACAAGTGCCTGGACTGTGGGAGGAGCTTCAGCCAGAACTCCACCTTCATCATCCACCAGCGCACCCACACTGGTGAAAAGCCCTACACATGCCCCGACTGTGGCAAGAGCTTCAGCGTCAGCTCCTACCTCATCACCCACAACCGCATCCACCGCGGCGAGCGCCCCTACAAGTGCCCAGCCTGTGGGAAGGGCTTCATCGACAGCTCCACCTTCGTGCGGCACCAGCGCACCCACACGGCTGAGAAGCCCTACCGCTGTGCTGACTGCGGCAAGAGCTTCAGTCTCAGCTCCTATCTGGTGAAGCACCGCACCCTGCACACAGGTGAGCGGCCCTACAAGTGCACCGAGTGCGGGAAGCGCTTCGGCGAGAGCTCGGACCTGCTGCGGCACCACCGCACCCACACGGGCGACAGGCCCTTCCAGTGTGCCCAGTGTGGGAAGAGCTTCGGGGAGAGCTCCACACTCACCCGTCACCAGAGGACCCACCTGGGCAAGGATGCACCCATCTACTAGCCACAATGCTTGGCACAGCCCCAGGGCCACAGCTGCCCCCCTCAGCTTATTGACCCATGAGATCTCATTGCCCGGAGTCATCAGCTCTATTGATATTTGGTGTTTCTTTTATAAAGCCCGAGCTCACAGAGTCCTGTGTTCATTGCATAAGAATCTCTACTTTCACTTAAAGAGGGGGGGGAAGAAATAAATAAAATGAGTTTCTAATCCTTATGGTTGTGGAGAAAACCCCCAAAATATGACTCTTGAGGGCTCAGAAACAAGAAGTCAAAGGAAAAAAAAGAACCACAAATGTATTGTTTCAAATCTCCTGAGTTTTTGAGGGGGCGAGGGGCCTGACTCGTAATTTTTGAACTCTTTGGGTTGATGCTGCTGTGTTGCAAGGCCAGAGCTGTTTTCTATGCCTTAACTAACTTTCTTGACTAGAACAAACAAAAGTTCTGACCATTATGTTTTCAATTAGTGGACCATATTCACAAGAGTAACTACTGTAACAAAGTTTTAAATGGGAATTTCTTGGGGTTTTTTATTATTATTTTAAGAGAAATAATATGTAAAAACATACTTCCCCAAGTATCAGAGGGGTAGCTGTGTTAGTCTGGATCTGTAGAAGTGACAAAGGGTCCTGTGGCACCTTATAGACTAACAGACGTATTGGAGCATAAGCTTCCGTGGGTGAATACCCACTTCGTCGGATGCACGTTATTCACCCACGGAAGCTTATGCTCCAATACGTCTATTAGTCTATAAGGTGCCACAGGACTTTTTGTCACTTCATACTTCCCCAAGTTACTTGAATCCTACAGGTTCAACTAGAAGAGTTTACAAACCCCACAGGCTGTGCTTGTAACTCTAAAGATCCTGCATCGCTAGGAGTGGGTTTTGTGTCGTGTTGGCATTGACTTGAAGGGGTTAATAGAACCCTGGTATTACTGTTACAGCATTAAATGGTTAATTGTGGTTCGCTTAAAGTCACGACTGGAGACACCCATTGTAACAACCATCATGAAATGCATTTAATCCTTTTATTAAAGCACACACGAACTATTAGTCATTGGAAGAACAATGTAATGAGGCATGTGGTGGATTCTCCATCAGCCGGAGTCTTTATATTGAGATCAGGTGTCTTTTCTAAAAGATTTCTGGCTCAATCAGAAGGTATTGGTTGAATGCAGGAATTGTTGGGTTAGTCTCTGCAGTCCGTGTTATGCCAGAAGTCAGACTTGATCAGAATGGCTCCTTCTGGCCTTAAGCTCTATGAGTGGTAAAAAGGAAGAGCTGGATGGGATTTTCAAAGCCGCACAAAGTATTTGGATGCCCCAGTCCTATTCAATTTAATAGGAGTTGGGCCTCCAGAACCTTTAGGCAGTTTTGAAAATCTTGACCTTAAAGCATTTGACATGTAAAAGGTGAAGTAAAACCTCATATGGGCAGTTTCTCTCATTCCCAATCCCCTAGACTGAGTGGACTCTTCTATAGAACAAACTTTTAGTACTAGTATTATGGCCTAAAGTCAGTTGTAGCCTCTGAGTAGCTGTTTCTTCTTATGACAAAACAAATGCGCACACACACTTGGGAGGGAGAAAAATAGCAGATGATAGCAACATGCAGCTTCTTTCTCCCTGCTTGTGGTTGAGTGGCTGTGGAACTTACCGGAAAGCTGACTGTATTTTCAAAATAAAAATGCCTGGGCATGGGTGGCAACATGTTTAAGGCTTGTAAAATACTCGTTCAAAAGTGCACTATTTTTCCCCCTCAGTGTGGCACTGGTGTTGCAACTGCTGCCTTCTGACTGAACAGTGATTTGAGCATATTTCCCAGAGGAATTTTGCAACATCTGGGTGAGTTTAACTAGTATCATGAACATTCACACTGAACGGAAGAGCAGCTCTGATAGCATCATCTTATTAGCTTTTCTCTTCATTTAAACTCTTCATCATCTCGAGCATTTGTTCCACTGGCTGTTTGCCTTGGTAAACACAGAGCGATCTATGCTTCATGCAGTGAGACAACTTCAACACACGTGAAAAACTGGAACAGCCCCAATACATCTAGCACACTCCCCCATTAGCCACTGCGACTTGGCAGACTTCCCATAATTGGGTAAAAGCATCATGTCTGTTTCTTCCCTCACTCGCTGGTGCGGCTCCACTGACTCCTGCCGGGTTAGTCCCGTTTTATGCTGACGTGAGTGAGAGGGAAATTGCCCCGGTGACTCCCAGTGGGGTTACACCTGATTTACACCACAGTGAGTGAGATGGGAACCAGCCCCGGTGACTCCCAGTGAGGTTACACCTGATTTACACCACAGTGAGTGAGATGGGAACCAGCCCTGGTGACTCCCAGTGGGTTCACACCTGATTTACACCAGAGTGAGTGGGAGGGGAGTTGGCCCTATTGTGCACAGCTTCCCTTCCTGGTCTGGCAGTGCTGGGAGGGTGGAGTTGTCCTGGCTAGGTGAGCCAGACTCTCGTTAGGCAGACAGTCAGAGGAGGAAGTTAGGGAAGAGGCAGAAAATCACAGGGAGGAAACTGGCACAGTACGGAGCCAGTGACAGAGCGGGAACCTCCAGCTGCAGGATGCTTGGGAGTTAGCTGAAGCCAGCAGAGGTGGGGACATTGGTTCCCACTCCAGGATAGGAACAATAGGACAATGTAACAGAGTCCTCGGGAGCTCATGAAAGCCCTTTACTGCAGGTTTTCAAAGGAGGCTGGGTAGCCACCTGCTCTGGATGGTTAAGGCTTGGTTTACAGAGTTAGGTCAACCTAATTATGTCTGTGTCTCCACTAGAATGCAGCTTCCGCCGAAGTCAGGGACCTGCTCCACCAACATGAGAACTCCATCTCCACGAGAGGCGTAGCGCTTATGTCGGTGTACTTGGGGTGATGCAGTGTCCGTGTAGCACTGCATTACTTACATTGGCTGTTGGCTGTCATTCTGTCATCAGTGAATGTCAGTTTCACTGCTGGTAGCCTCCCAGCTGTGGAATTGAGCCCAGAGTGGGGTTGACAGCTGCCCTGTCCCCAAGCAATCAGCCCAGCATGGGGCTCACAGCTGGAGCCCCACCCCCCACCAATTTTAACTAATTAAAATATATTTTCCTGTTTCAATGAAAACATGGAGCACTGTAGGGCCTTCTTACAGTATTAAACAATAAATCACCATACACAACAATCCTTAATGTTACTGTACCCTCTCCAGAATGGGGGATCTTGCAAATATCAGTGAATGTTTAGGGGTTGTGTGATGGGTTCGGACACAGAGATCCCCTTGGGACTGGAGGGGGGGAGGGATAGCTCAGTGGTTTGAGCATTGGCCTGCTAAACCCAGGGTTGTGAGTTCAATCCTTGAGGGGACCACTTGGGGATCTGGGGCAAAAAGTGGGGATTGGTCACACTAGATGACCTACTAAGGTCCCTTCCAACCTTCTATGATTCTATGACTGTCACCTGATGTGCTGAGACTATCTCTGAGCCCATTTTCTCTGCCAGTTTGGGACTTCAGAACCCTGTCTTGTTGAGCCATATACGCTAATCTGCTGCAACACAGACTCAGGGTCTGAACCACATGCCCCAAAGTTGCAGACTTAACTGAGAACAGCTTAAGAAGTGCTCCTGTTTCTAGCACCCAGACACCCAGCTCCCAATGGGATCCAAACCCCAAATTAATCCGTTTTACTGTGTATAAAGCTTATACAGGGTAAACTCATAAATTGTCCACCCTCTATAACAAGGGTCTCAAAGATGTAGCCCACAGAGCTCTTCCCTGTGGCCCGCCAGGCTCCCTATGCCTGCTCCCCCCCCCCCCCCCCAAGTTACTTCCTATGGCCACCAAACTCCTCTCACCCCCGCCCCCCCCCCGAGTTATTTTCTGTGGCCCACCCTGCGCACTGCTCCATGCTCCTCTACTTACCTTCAGGCAGTTTAGTGGTTTCAGGGAGGGGGGCGGGAGGAGCAGGAAGCTGCACACACAGGAGAGGAGGGGAAGAAGAGGCGGGGATTTGGGGAAGGGGTTTGAATGGGGACAGGGAAGGGGTGAGAAGAGGCGGAGCAGGGGTGGAGTGGGGGTGCAGCCCAATGCAGGCGGGAGGGCTTTAACAGAAGTAAATCTGAGTGAGTGTTTTGTCCTTTGAGTGAGGTCAGGGCCGGCTCCAGGCACCAGCAAAGGAACCAGGTGCTTGGGCAGCACATGTGAAGGGCCGGCACACCGGCCAGTCCTGGGGCGGCACATTTCAAGGGCTGGTTTTTTTGTTTTTTGTTTTGCTTTGGCAGCAGCTCCGGCCACAGCTTTTTTCTTTGTCGCATGGGGTGGCAAAAAAGATAGAGCCGGCCCTGAGTGAGGTGCATTATTGAGTATATATATTTTATTAAAACTGCTTGGAAATGACTTTATCGAAAAAAAGAACACTCATGGAAGAAAAGAGAGTTTTCCAAGACAAATGGGAGAATTTACATTTTTTTCACAGAGGTAAAAGATAAAATTCAATGCCGTATTTGTCAGCAAACGATTGCTGTTCCCAAGGATTATAACATGCATCGGCACTATGACACGATACACCGTGAAAAATATGACGGATTCACTGGAAAAATCCGAGAGGAAAAAGTTCAGCAACTTAAAGCAGCATTTGCCAAGCAAAGAAATTTCTTTTCAGGGATTAACAAGTCTAGCGAAGATTCAGTAAGAGCAAGTTTTGTGATAAGTGAAATGATAGCTAAATCATCGCGACCTTTTATAGAAGGCCTATTCGTAAAATAATGTTTTATGAAGGCCAGCGAAATTTTATGTCCTGATAGGAAGAAAGTTTTTGAAGTTATAAGCTTGTCTGCCAATACAGTTGCCTGCAGGATAACGGATTTAGCAGATAATGTGCAAAAACCATTGATTCAAATGGCAACAGACTTTGAAGCATTTTCAATTGCTCTTGATGAGAGTACAGCTGTATCAGATACTGCACAGTGTGCAGTGTGCATTAGAGGTGTGGATTGCAATTTGAATATAACTGAAGAATTGCTAGACTTAATGCCACTGAAGGGTACCACAACGGGACGTGACATTTCAAGAACTGGAAAAGTGCATTGAAAAAGCTGCGCTGCCATGGAACAAACTTGTATCTTTGGCTACAGATGGTGTGCCATCAATGTGCTCTGAAAACGTTGGTGTGGTTGGATTGATGGGGAGGGATAGCTCAGTGGTTTGAGCATTGGCCTGCTAAACCCAGGGTTGTGAGTTCAATCCTTGAGGGGGCCGTTTAGGGATCTGGGGCAAAAATTGGGGATTGGTCCTGCTTTGAGCAGGGGGTTGGACTAGATGACCTCCTAAGGTCCCTTCCAACTCTGAGATTCTATGATTCTATGAAGTATGGACAGTGACTATGGGGATCTTCTGTATCACACTCAAGTTAGATGGCTGAGTCGTGGAAATGTTTTGAAGCATTTTTTTGCACGTAGAGAGGAGATTGATTCCTTCATGAAAATGAAAAACAAGGAGGTTCCACAGCTTGCTGATTCCACTTTTATCTAAAACCTTGGTTTTCTAACAGATGTAACTGATCACCTGAATGTACTGAACTTGAAGCTTCAGGGTAGAAAACAGATGATAACACAGATGTATGACAGTGTTAAGCCATTCAAAGTCAAGCTTACTTTGTGGGGGAAACAGCTGACTGCTGGCAATCTGGTCCATTTCTCAACTCTGATATCCTTAGGAAAAGTTGAACCCAAATCCTTGAAAGAATATGCAGATATCATTTCTAACTTACACAAACAGTTTGATGTATGGTTTAAAGATTTCAAGGCACTTGAACCACATTTTCAACTTTTTTCCACACCATTTGCTGTTGAAATTGACAATGTTGCAGAGGAAATGCAGATGGAGTTAGTGGAGCTTCAGTGTGATACCATTTTGAAGCAGAAGTATACAGATGCTGGAATTCCAGTATTCTACAGGTTTCTTTCACAAGAAAGATTTCCCATGTTATTCTCTGCTTCCGCAAGGGTAATGGCAATGTTTGGAAGTACATATATATGTGAACAGCTTTTCTTTTCCATGAAGATTAACAATCTGCATTAAGGTCAAGGCTCACTGATGAACATTTGAAAGCAACACTGAGATTGGTTTAGTCTCAGGATATCAGACCTAATATTGATGTTCTGGTTGATGAAAAACACTGCCAGCTAAGTGGCCAAAAATGAAATGACTATCAAAATTAGCACCGAATTTTCATGTTACAGTTAAAGAAGTTAATAAAAAAAAGTTAATAAATGGACTTTTAATAGCATACTATATTACTCTTCATTTTTTTTCATTTTTCACTATACTTTTGTCTCCTTGTATGTGTAACACTGAGGCTGAGTATGAGGCTCAGATTTGTTAGGCTGTGGAGTAGTTCACCTAAGGCTAGAGTCTCAAACACGTGGCCTGCGGGGTTATTTTCTGTGGCCCGCCAAGCTCCCCGCCACCAAACAGCTGTTGTTGGCGCTTGGCACTTTCCAAGAGGGAGGGGGAAGGAGTGGGGATCCGCGTGCTCAGGGGAGGAGGCGGAGAAGAGGCAGGGCAGGGGTGGGGCCGGGGGCAGCGAGGGGTGTGTGTCAGTGATGCGGCCCTCGGGCCAATGCACTAGTCCTCATGTGGCCCTCGTGGTCATTTGAGTTTGAGACCCCTGTTCTAGGAGCTGACAAATGCACATGAATGTCTTCCTAGCTGCTAACTGTGCACCAGAATAGAATACCGTGTAATAATAGGTCACTCTTGTGTTAAATCTTTCCTAGCTGACCATTTAATGGCACACATTTTTAAAAAGTGGCCTCACTGATAGCCTCTGTTTTTTAGGAACCCAGCTTGACACTTTGGGCAGCCGCAGTTCTGATTGGCTCCAGCACCTCTTAAGATCCATAACCGTTTTGCCGGTGGGTGCCCTCCCTAGGCCCCACCCCCGCTCCTCCCCCTCCCTACGCCCTACCCCCACTCCGCCCCTTTCCCCCACCCACCCACTGCTCGCTCCTCTCCGCCTCCTCCTGCGAGCCCCTCTGCCAGTTTTGGGGGAAGGCTATTTTCAGCATATTTACACACTTCTTTCATATTCTAGTTATTGAATGTGACTATCATTGGTATCTTAAGAATTTAATAATTAAAATAGTAAAGAACTACCTAATTACATCATAATGAATTACAGTACAGCCCCATATTCATCATTTGTATGTATTCTTTATCTTTCATATAAAGCATGCAATGTAAGGTATCATGGGAAAGGTTCTGATTTGCTGAAACCCACTCTTCTGTCGAAATATGTATATCATTAAAGTGTATAAAGTGATGCGATTGTGCTGTATGGTGTTAATGAAATATGCTGCAAATTTGGGAGCAGCCCAGAAGGCAACTCCCCAGAAACAACAAGGCACTTGACCAAATGGCTGGGTGGATGTTACACAACCATCACCAGCCATTGTGCAGCAAGTGAATGACAATTAGCAATTCAATGACCATCACCAGAGAATTACTCAACCCTGGGACTCAGCAATGCCCCTCCCCACAACACGATGCTTGGACTTGTGTTTGCCAGAGCACGTGGACTAAATATATAAAACAGGAGATAGTTCCAGCCCAGGCTGTATCCCAGGGGTCACACACTAGCCCTTCTTTTGGGAGACTATTCCATCCACACCCCAAGGCAGAGGTTGCACTGCTAGGAAAGTTTCCCCTGATAGCTTGAGTTCTTCTTCGAGTGCTTGCTCATATGTATTCCAGTTAGGTGTGCGCGCGCGGCGTGCACGATCGTCGGAAGATTTTTACCCTAGCAACACTCGGTGGGCCGGCTGGCGCCCCCTGGAGTGGCGCCGTTAGGTGCCCCGATATATACTGCAGCCGGCCCATCGCCCCCTCAGTTCCTTCTTACCGCCCGTGTCGGTCGTTGGAACAGTGGAGAGCAGCTCGCTGACCTCCACAGCCCTAGCTTTACAGCACTCGTTTATCTTTTAGATAGTTTAAGTACCGTTAAAGTACCGTTAATTAGTTGTTAATAGTTGTTGTTAGACTCAGTGACAATTGTAGCTGGAGATTAGGGGCTTCTCCCCTTCTCTCCAACCCGGTACCGGGCCAATGCCTGGCTCACCGGGATTCAAGCCTTGCTCGGCATGCCAGAAGCCGATGCCTACAGGAGATCCGCATGCCTCCTGTCTCAAGTGCCTCGGGGAGTCCCATCTTCCGGACAAGTGCCGTATTTGTAAGTCCTTCAAGCCGCGGACCAAAAAGGAGCGGGACTTTCGTTTGAAGCAGCTCCTGTTAGAGGCGTCTCTTAGCCCGATGTCGGCGCCGCATCGTACCCCGGCACCGACCCCGGCGGCCTCAACGTCTGCGGCACCGGAACGTCCAACCTCCGGTAAAGAACCCAGGCACCGTCCCTCTCTACCCAGGACTTCACAGAGCCGCCCTCTGTCCCCGAGAGCCAAGAAGTCGGGTGGACCGACTAAGGCGCCGCTGCATGCGCAGCCAACTCCAGACCAGCCTAGGTCTGTCGAGGCGCCCGCACCGCCAACTCCGGTACCGGAAGGACCGCTGAGTTCGGTGCCAGTGGTCTCCGTGCCACTTACTCCGGCCCTCCTTAGGCCGTTGAGTCCGGCGCCGCCGTCAACACCGGCGCCGGCCCTGCCAACTCCGGCACCCGAGAGGCCGTTGAGTGCAGGTCAGCCTCCGCAGGCTCCGGTACCGACGACTCCGGTCCCGAGAGGGCCGTTGAGCTCGGTAACCGCCAGCTCCCCGGCACGCTCCGTGGTTGAGCTCCCGCTGCCGTCCACGCCGGACACCTTCGCAGCGGCGCGGGACCTGATCCAGATGACCGCTCCGGTACCGACCCCGTCTACGGTACCGCCGGTGCGGATCATCACATCACGCGGCAAACCGGCCATCTTCCACCCGGTGCCGCAGGTGGAGACCGGCCAGCAGCAGCCACGTGAGTCTCCAAGGTACCGCTCGCAGTCCCGGCACCGATCACGATCCCGGCGCCGTTCCTACTCGCGGTACCGCTCCAGGTCTCCATCCGCACGGAGGTACCCTGACTCGCGACGCCGCTCCCGGTCCCGCGGCCGGTCGACGCGCAGGTCGCCGAGACGTTCCAGGTCCCGATCCGTGTCACGGTACCGAGATCATCGCAGGTACCGATCCAGGTCCCGCCCTCGATCCGGCTCTCGACGCCGCTCCCCATCCCGGCGCCGATCCGACTCTCGACGCCGATCCGGCTCCCGGCACCGGACACCATCCCGGCGCCGATCCGGCTCCCGGTACCGGATACCATCCCGGCACCGGACCCCACCAAGGAGGCAGACCCTGGCCACGCAGACGTCACTGCATGGCTATTCTGCCCCACCCTGGCCTTCGCGCTCTGGATCCCGCTCTTCCAGAGCTGGTAGCGACCTCTACGCGGAGGACCGCACCATCAGCGACCAGGGTCACCTGCCAGAGACCGGGCAGGTTCAGGAGCGGTGGCCATTTTGGACCCCCATGGCATACTATGAAGCCCAGAGGGTACCAGCAAGAGCTCCTACCTCAACCACGTTGGAGCGTCGAGCGCCAGAGGCTACAGTCTCCCGTCCTCCAGAGGCTACAGTCTCCAGGCCTCCGCCAGAGGTAGAGCAGCCAGAACCGGAGCCCCCAGCCCTGGGCTCCGAAGAGGTACCCGTCGAGGACCCGCTCGCCCAAGGCCTGTCCTCCTCCTCCTCCCCTGATGAGGCAGTGGCTGGAGCATCATCATCCGGTCCACCTCCCATTGATCTAAGGGACCACCAAGCCCTGCTCCGCAGGTTGGCCCTGAATATGGACCTCCAAATAGAAGAGGTCCCTGAACTGGAGGACCCCGTGGTGGACATCCTGACGACCGATGCCCCCACTAGGGTTGCCTTACCCTTTGTGCGGACTATCCTTGCCAACGCCACATCCATCTGGCAGACACCAGCCTCCATACCCCCCACTGCCAGGGGGGTAGAGAGAAAGTACATGGCCCCCCCGAGGGATTTTCAATACCTCTATACGCACCCCCCTCCGTGTTCGTTGGTGGTCCAATCTGTCAACGAGAGGGAGAGGAACGGCCAACAGGCCCCGGCGCCGAAGTCAAAGGACGCCAAGCGCCTAGACTTGTTTGGCCGGAAGATCTACTCAGGAGGGGGCCTACAGCTTTGTGCGGCGAACCAACAGGCACTCCTGAGCCGCTATGCTTTCAACACCTGGGTCACGATGGACAAGTTTAAAGAGCTTATACCTCCTGAGTCCAGACAGGAGTATAAAGCCTTCGTGGAGGAGGGCAAAAAGCTGGCCAGGACGTCGCTGCGGGCCTCCTTGGACATCGCCGACTCCGCTGCCAGAACCATCGCCTCCGGAGTCGCCATGCGGCGCATCTCCTGGCTGCAATCCTCCACCCTCCCAGCAGAGGTCCAGCACACTATCCAGGACCTACCCTTTGACGGGCAGGGCCTGTTTTCGGAGAAGACAGACCCTAAGCTGCAGACCTTAAAAGACGGTCGTACCATCATCCGCACGCTGGGGATGCATACCCCCGCGACGCAGCGTAGGCCCTTCAGGCCATTCGTGAGACGCACCTACTTCCCTCCCCCACCACGTCAAGACTATTACAGAAGGCCGCGTGGTCGAGGGGGTAGGAGACAGCAACCTGGCCGGCAAACCGGCCAGAGGCAGGGCCCCCACAAGCCATCGTCGGGGCCCAAACAAAATTTTTGAAGGGGCGCTCGAGGCCGGAGTACCAGTCCATTCCGATCCCGCCC
Organism: Chelydra serpentina; assembly: GCA_037349315.1. Taxonomy (NCBI): domain Eukaryota; kingdom Metazoa; phylum Chordata; order Testudines; family Chelydridae; genus Chelydra; species Chelydra serpentina. Next base: position 301,391 of record JBAIAC010000200.1, read on the forward strand.
TCCTGTTTCTGAACCGCCTCTCCCCCTTCTCCCCGGCGTGGTCGAATATCACCACAGACCGCTGGGTTTTACATACCATCCAGGGGGGATACCGATTGCAATTCGTCTCCCCGCCCTCCTCCCACCCTCCCACCCCGTCCCTCTTCAGGGACCCTTCTCACGAGCAACTCCTTATCCAGGAGGTGCACGAACTCTTTACTCTGGGAGCGGTGGAGGAGGTCCCAAGGGATCTCAGAGGCAAGGGATTCTACTCCCGTTATTTCCTAATCCCAAAGCCAAAGGGGGGGGTCCGTCCTATCCTGGACTTACGGGGTCTCAACAAGTTTATGGTAAAGTTGAAATTCCGTATGCTCTCCCTGGGCACTCTTATCCCCTCTATGGATCGGGGAGACTGGTACGCCGCCCTTGACATGAAGGACGCGTATTTCCACGTTGCCATCTACCCACCTCACAGGCGCTTCCTGCGCTTCGTAGTGGGCCAGAGACACTTCCAGTTCGCGGTCCTGCCATTCGGCCTCTCAACAGCACCGAGAGTCTTCACAAAGTGCATGGCAGTGGTAGCAGCCGCCCTTCGGCGTCAAGGAGTCCAGGTATTCCCCTACCTCGACGACTGGCTCCTCCGTGGCAACTCCGCCAACCAGGTCCAGTCCCACATTCACAAGGCCAGGGACAGGTTCAACCGTCTCGGCCTACTACTAAACATCGAAAAGTCCACTTTGGTCCCAACACAGAGAATAGACTTCATAGGGGCTATACTGGACTCTACCCTCGCCAGGGCATTCCTCCCAGAGGCTCGCTTTCAAACGCTTGCAGCCGCCATACGCAGCCTCCAAGCTTTCCCAACTTCGACAGCCCGCTGCTGCCTCAGCCTCATGGGTCATATGGCGTCATGCACCTTCGTGACAGCCCACGCCAGGTTACGCCTGCGGCCCCTCCAAGCATGGCTGGCCTCCGCATACCGACCACACAGGGACAACCTCGATATGATTCTGACGGTCCCACCGCAGGTCCTAGCCTCCCTCAACTGGTGGCTGGACCCCGCACAGGTGATGTCAGGTATTCCCTTTCATCCACCTCAGCCTTCCCGCACCTTGACTACGGATGCCTCATCCCTCGGCTGGGGGGCTCACCTGCAGAACTTCCAAACGCAGGGCCTGTGGTCGGAGCAAGAGCTGACATTACACATCAATGTCAGAGAACTCCGAGCGGTACGACTCGCCTGCCAAGCCTTCGCTCAACACTTACAGGGCCGCTGTGTCTCCATCCTTACAGACAACACGACGGCCATGCATTACATCAACAGACAGGGAGGGGCACACTCCCTTCCCCTCTGCCGAGAGGCAACTCAGCTCTGGGACTTTTGCATAGCCCGTTCCATTCACCCCGTGGCCTCGTTTCTCCCAGGAGTCCAGAACACCTTGGCGGACCGCCTGAGCAGGTCCTTTCAAACGCACGAGTGGTCCATTCGGCCAGACGTCATCCACTCTGTCTTCCAGAAGTGGGGGTTTCCCCAGATAGATCTCTTCGCGACTCGCGAGAACAGGAAATGCCAAGTGTTCTGCTCCTTTCAGGGTCGCTCCCCAGGCTCCCTGACAGACGCTTTTCTCCATCCTTGGACAGACAACCTGGCCTATGCCTTCCCACCAGTTCCACTGGTCCACAGGGTCCTGCTCAAGCTACGCAGGGACAAGGCCAGGATGATCCTGATTGCTCCAGCGTGGCCCAGGCAACACTGGTATACCACGCTCCTGGAGATGTCCGTGACAGACCCGATCCCTCTTCCGCGATGGCCGGACCTGATCACGCAGCAGCACGGCAGGATCCAGCATCCCGACCTGCGGTCCCTTCACCTCACGGCGTGGATGCTGCATGGCTGAACCCGTCGGAGCTGCGATGTTCCAGCCCGGTCCAGCACGTTCTGCTGAGCAGTAGGAAACCCTCCACCAGGTCCACCTACTCAGCTAAGTGGAAACGTTTTTCCTTGTGGTGTGGCACTCGGGGCCTTGACCCCTTGCAGGTGCCGGTTCACACCATACTGGACTACCTCCTCTTACTAAAGGAGCAGGGTCTGGCTCTCTCGTCGCTAAAAGTCCACCTAGCGGCAATCTCAGCTTTTCACCCCCGGGACGGGGCGGGTTCTGTTTTCTCCAACCCCATGGTCACTAGGTTCCTTAAGGGGTTAGAACGGCTACACCCACCGGTGCGCCGCCCGGTCCCTACATGGGACCTCAACCTAGTCATTACCAGGCTCATGGGTGCCCCATTCGAGCCCATGGCCACTTGTTCCATGCTGTATCTCTCATGGAAAACGGCCTTTCTAGTAGCCATCACCTCGGCTAGACGCGTCTCTGAGCTCAGAGCGCTTACTTCGGAACCACCTTATACGGTGTTCCATAAGGATAAAGTACAGCTCAGGCCACACCCGGCCTTCCTGCCCAAGGTTGTGTCGGCTTTCCATATTAACCAAGACATTTTTCTACCTGTCTTTTATCCTAAGCCCCATGCCTCCAGGAAGGAGCAGCAACTCCATTCCCTGGATGTCCGGAGAGCCCTCGCCTTCTACATCGAGAGGACAAAGCCCTTCCGGAAGTCGACCCAGCTGTTCATCGCCGTGGCGGACCGGATGAAAGGCCTTCCCGTCTCTTCCCAGCGCATCTCGTCATGGATCACCTCGTGCATCCGCACATGCTATGACTTGGCAGGTGTCCCCACCATGCACACTACGGCCCACTCTACCCGAGCTCAGGCCTCGTCGTCTGCCTTCCTGGCACACATACCTATACAAGACATTTGTAGGGCCGCGACATGGTCGTCAGTACACACTTTTGCCTCGCACTATGCCATAGTGCAACATTCTAGAGACGACGCCGCTTTTGGTTCGGCGGTCCTAAACTCTGCGGTATCACAATCCGACCCCGCCTCCTAGGAATGGCTTGGGAGTCACCTAACTGGAATACATATGAGCAAGCACTCGAAGAAGAAAACACGGTTACTCACCGTAGTAAATAGTGTTCTTCGAGATGTGTTGCTCATATGTATTCCAAACCCGCCCTCCTTCCCCACTGTCGGAATAGCCGGCAAGAAGGAACTGAGGGGGCGATGGGCCGGCTGCAGTATATATCGGGGCACCTAACGGCGCCACTCCAGGGGGCGCCAGCCGGCCCACCGAGTGTTGCTAGGGTAAAAATCTTCCGACGATCGTGCACGCCGCGCGCGCACACCTAACTGGAATACATATGAGCAACACATCTCGAAGAACACTATTTACTACGGTGAGTAACCGTGTTTTTCCCTCTCCCCCACCCCCATCCGTTCCCCACTGCCTCTTCCCTTCCATCCCCCCACCCCCATAAGAAGCAGTCACCCAGATGCCAGGGTGGGGGATCAAGCACACTGCATGGACATGGCCACTGTCTCGGAGAGACAGGCATCTCTGCCTGGGCAGGGAGGACAAGGAATGGGGCACCGCACCCCACAGGAGCCCAGGAGTCTCTCCTCCCCCTCCACCATGCCTGTCCCAGTCCAACTGCACGGGGGGCTGGTACTCTCAATCTCCCTGTGCTGTGGGGGTCATGGGGATGTTTTTGGAGACGCCTCTCACTGAGCCCCCTGCCAGATGCAGAGAGCTGGGTGGCAGCCGGTGCTCCCCGCCTACCCCCCACCCACACAGACGTCCACCCTGCCAGCAGCCAGCTGCCGGTGTAGTGTAGGATTGTGCTCCGAACGTGCTGCTCATGGTGTACTGAGCATGCTCAGTTCATCTGCTGAAGCCACTGCCCTACACCCTGCCCTTATTACCTGCAAGATTCTGCGGACTGCTTTTGACATGGTTTAAAAAGGAGCAAAGGGGGTGAATCGCAGCAGGTGGTGGATGGTGGGGAGGAGGCGGAGTTAAGCCCAGGAGTGAGGCGCTGGCAGAGGGTGTTAGAGGGCAAAACCCAGCACAGGCTGGGCACAGGGGGTAGCAGTTACTCCAGCGGGACTGAGACACCAGTGTTTTCCAAAATAGTTTGTTGGGGGGTGGGGGCAGAGGCTTTTTTATTTGAGCAACTGTGGCTTTTTTGTATGCTCACATGAACTGAGCATGCTCAGTAACATCTGCTGAAGCCACTGCCCTTCACCCTGCCCTATTAGCCTTAAGATTCTGCTGACTGCTATTTACAGGGGTTAAAAAGGGGCAAAGGGGGTGAATCGGGGCAGGGGGGGTGGCCAGGGTCTGAGCAGGGGGTGGAAATTGACTAGTCAGGGGGGTCAAGCAGCTGGAGGCAGGATTAGGAGAGGGGTTAAAAGGGAAAATCAGGGATGAGGGGAAGGAGGCGGTGTTAAGCCCAGGAGTGAGGCGCTGGCAGAGGGTGTCAGAGGGCAAAACCCGGCAGAGGCAGGGGCACAAGGGGTAGCAGTTACCCCAGTGGGACTGAGACACCAGTGTTTGCCAAAATGGTTGGGGGCAGAGGGGCTTTTTTATTTCCCCCTCTCACAGACAGCACCTCTCAGCATCGGCTTCCCAGGGCTGGGTTCTTAAAGGCACAGGCATCCCAATGCTTAGTCAATGTGTCTCCTCTTTGTCTGATCTAACCTGCTGAGGCTATGTCTACACTACAAAGTTCAAAGCGTTGTTGTGGGTGCCAGTGCTCCTGATAATCCACCTTGATGAGGGGATTAACTCCGAGCACTGGGAGCCGAGCCTGTCCACACTAGCGCTTTAAAGCGCTGAAACTTGCTGTGCTCCGGGCGGGTGAGGGTATTTAACAGGGCAGGGGAAAGTTGAGAGGACAAAGTGGAGGCACACAAGGTGATGTAACTTGCAAAGGTTACACAGCAAGTCAGTGGAAATCCTGGCTCTCATTTTCCTGTACTTCTCTTCAGAATCCCAAATTATAAAATTTCTGGATTGCCCTGTTAAATTCTCAGAAGGCCTGATCAGTGTAATCACTGTAGTATATTCCCCCACTATATTTCCAGCAGCAGCAGCTACTATCTGGCAGGTTCATCAACTGAAACTCTCATCTTTCCAAATGTCATCTTGTGTGTATTTCATTTTGTGCTGAGTGAGAGAAGCCAGATGAAGGTAGTGAGTGTGATTGGGCTGGGCATGTGCAGAGTTTAGCGGAATAGATCTGTGTGATACTTGTTTACATCACGTTCTGTCAGCTGCAGTATTCAGCATTAATTTATTTTGCTCCTAATGAAAATAGCAGGGTAGGTTTGCTTATTGTGCTAGGCCAGCGGTTTTCAAACTATGCATTGTGGCTTGAAAGGGAAAGCCGCTAGCTGCCCGCGAGACAATGTTTATCTGAGCGTCCACAGCAGCTCTCAGGGACTGCTAATTAGGGCCGGTGCAAGGAAGTTTCGCGCCCTAGGCGCCCTGCGCACCTCCCACAGCTGGCTCCCCACCCCCCACCTGTGGCAGCTCAGCCCCCCGCCTGTGGGCCATGGCAGCCTCCCCCCCGCCTGCAGTGAGCCGCCCCCTGCCTCCCGGCTCCACGCTCAGCTGCTGAGCAGGGCTTTGCGAGGAAGCAGGCGGCTCCCTCCTGCCTCCCGGCTCGAGCGTGGAGGCAGGAGGCAGCCACCCGCTGCCGAGGGTGGCGAAATGCCACCCCCCAAATCCTGGCGCCCTAGGTGACCGCCTAGGGTCTCCTCGTGAAAGCGCCGGCACTGCTGCTAATGGTAACAATTCACTATCTCTCTGCTACAGGTTGCAAATTGCTACAGATAGCAGTCTCACATACCTATGGTGTGAGAAACTGCTATCTGTAGGGATTAGGGTGTGTGTGGGAAAATGCTATCTGTAGGACCATGCAACCTGTGGCAGCGACAGGTCCTACATTGCCAAAAAGGCCACCTGGTGTAGCTAATTCAAGCAGATAGCAGTCTGACATACCTACACAATACCCCTAGCCCCGCCCAGTAGCATAGCCGGGGGGGAGCAGGGGGAGCAGCCGCTCCCCCACTGCTCCCCCACTGAGCAGAAGCGGCACCTTTTTTGTGCTCCCACACCTTTTGCTCCTACTCTGCAGCCAGAGCGGAGCATTTTTTTTTGCTCCCGGCGCCTTTTCTTTGCTCCTGACGCCTTTTGCTCCTATGCTGCAGCCAGAGCGGAGCTTTTTTGTTGTTGTTGCTCCCGGCGCCTTTTTTTGCTCCCGGCGCTTTTTGCTCCTGGCGCCTTTTTTTAGCTCCGCTCCCCCTGTGCTCTAAACCTGGCTATGCCACTAAGGTAGTGCAGGAGCTCCCACACTCCCCCTAACAAAGGAAGGAAGGAAAACACACCCTTTTTGGGGGGTCACACTCACAAATGTAAGGCTGTGTGCATGTCCTGGTGTTTGAACTGTCAGCGGAGGGTGTGGGGCTGGTGCAGACGTCAGTGATCACACCAGGAAAAAGGCACTGTATCCTGGCACCGCCTGTCGTTCCCTAGGCTTTTGTTCATGTGGATCCCACGCTTGGTTCTCACTCAGGTGAGAGCAGTTTCTTTTAGCCAGCAGTGTCTGCAGGGGCTGTGCTGTTCCCTGGGGGGCCCAGTCCAGGGCAGAGCGGGCCCACCTTCCCCTCAGTTCTTTCTGACCCTCTCACCAATGGGACAGAATTTGAGCAGGGTCCATCTGCTTCCCCACCACACTTTGTCCTTCAGATCATTTATAGTTAGCTAATTAGGAACTTTGTTGGTTTAATTAGGTTTTTTTTTATGCCATTGGCAAGAGAACACAAAGTTACCCCTCCTCCCCCTGCATGAGATTTTAAGGTTTTTTTGTGCATACTGGGGGCTTCTCAGCACCAAAATCTTCCAGCTAAGTCCCCAGGCTGTAAATCTTGCCCTCCGCCTGGTGCCACTTCACCATGGGCACTCCAGGTGATGCTTTTATCCAGGGGAAGGGAATATCCAGACCACTTTTCCATCTGCTGCTCCTTTTCTATGTGCACCCAGAAGGTGCGAGGTGCCCATCTGATGTCATTCGGAGTGGGCTTCAGACCCAAACGTCATGGGTGTCAGGGAGCCACCCCTCTGAGAAGCCCTGCTCAGCCAGCGCCCCATTGACCCAGGGCGCCTCCCCGAGAGCCCGAGCCTCTTCTCCACTGAATGGTCCCTGTTGTTGATAGCTGAGAAGGCAGCACAGTCCTCCTCAATCTAGGCCTGAACAGCTGACCCGGCTAGACAGGCGCATTGCTCCAAGGTCACTTCCTGCAGTGCCTACCAGACAAATGTCTCTGAGTCTGACTCATCTCTGGATCCTCATTGCTCTGCTGACACCTCAGCACTGACTGTGCACCAGTGCCCTCAGTACTGACCCAGCCACTGACCAGCCTTGTCCAGTACCAACACTTCGGTACTCATTGCGCACTGGTTTCCCTTGGTACCCACCTGGCCACTGACCAGCCCTTGTCTGGCACCAACACCTCGGCACTGATACTCTCGGTACTGACACATTTGGTGCCTATGTTGTTGGGATAGATGCTAACGGCACCAGCCGTTACAGCACCGATCCCATTGAGACCCATTGCCTACATAGGACCAGGGAGCGCCCTGTGACTCCAGAATCTATATCACTGAATCCTTCAGTGATGCTCACCTGTCATTTCCCAGCTCCAGAGACCTCGTTACCACATACTAAATCTTCCTACCTGGTACCATCTGGCTCCCCCTGCCCTGCTACACGGCTGGTAACCCCTTCCTGAGGGCACGTAGTGCACTAGAGGAGGTAGCGCCAACATTTGAGGAGGTTTATTCCTACACATCCTCTCCAGCATCAAATCCTAATGGGGAACCATCCTAGGGACCATTCACCAAACCATGAGACTTGGGTCATTTAAGGAGCACACTCCATAGTTCCCTACCCAGAGGCTATTGGTTCTTCTTCGAGTGCTTGCTCATATGTATTCCAGTTAGGTGTGCGCGCGCGGCGTGCACGATCGTCGGAAGATTTTTACCCTAGCAACACTCGGTGGGCCGGCTGGCGCCCCCTGGAGTGGCGCCGTTAGGTGCCCCGATATATACTGCAGCCGGCCCATCGCCCCCTCAGTTCCTTCTTACCGCCCGTGTCGGTCGTTGGAACAGTGGAGAGCAGCTCGCTGACCTCCACAGCCCTAGCTTTACAGCACTCGTTTATCTTTTAGATAAGTTTAAGTACCGTTAAAGTACCGTTAATTAGTTGTTAATAGTTGTTGTTAGACTCATTGACAATTGTAGCTGGAGATTAGGGGCTTCTCCCCTTCTCTCCAACCCGGTACCGGGCCAATGCCTGGCTCACCGGGATTCAAGCCTTGCTCGGCATGCCAGAAGCCGATGCCTACAGGAGATCCGCATGCCTCCTGTCTCAAGTGCCTCGGGGAGTCCCATCTTCCGGACAAGTGCCGTATTTGTAAGTCCTTCAAGCCGCGGACCAAAAAGGAGCGGGACTTTCGTTTGAAGCAGCTCCTGTTAGAGGCGTCTCTTAGCCCGATGTCGGCGCCGCATCGTATCACGGCACCGGCCCCGGCGGCCTCAACGTCTGCGGCACCGGAACGTCCAATCTCCGGTAAAGAACCCAGGCACCGTCCCTCTCTACCCGGGACTTCACAGAGCCGCTCTCTGTCCCCGAGAGCCAAGAAGTCGGGTGGACCGACTAAGGCGCCGCTGCATGCGCAGCCAGCTCCAGGCCAGCCTAGGTCTGTCGAGGCGCCCGCACCGCCAACTCCGGTACCGGAAGGACCGCTGAGTTCGGTGCCAGTGGTCTCCGTGCCACTTACTCCGGCCCTCCTTAGGCCGTTGAGTCCGGCGCCGCCGTCAACACCGGCGCCGGCCCTGCCAACTCCGGCACCCGAGAGGCCGTTGAGTGCAGGTCAGCCTCCGCAGGCTCCGGTACCGACGACTCCGGTCCCGCGAGGGCCGTTGAGCTCGGTAACCGCCAGCTCCCCGGCACGCTCCGTGGTTGAGCTCCCGCTGCCGTCCACGCCGGACACCTTCGCAGCGGCGCGGGACCTGATCCAGATGACCGCTCCGGTACCGACCCCGTCTACGGTACCGCCGGTGCGGATCATCACATCACGCGGCAAACCGGCCATCTTCCACCCGGTGCCGCAGGAGGAGACCAGCCAGCAGCAGCCACGTGCGTCTCCAAGGTACCGCTCGCAGTCCCGGCACCGATCACGATCCCGGCGCCGTTCCTACTCGCGGTACCGCTCCAGGTCTCCATCTGCACGGAGGTATCCTGACTCTCGGCGCCGCTCCCGGTCCCGCGGCCGGTCGACGCGCAGATCGCCGAGACGCTCCAGGTCCCGATCCGTGTCACGGTACCGTGATCATCGCAGGTACCGATCCAGGTCCCGCCCTCGATCCGGCTCTCGACGCCGCTCCCCATCCCGGCGCCGATCCGACTCTCGACGCCGATCCGGCTCCCGGCACCGGACACCATCCCGGTACCGATCCGGCTCACGGCACCGGACGCCATCCCGGCACCGATCAGGCTCCCGGCACCGGATACCATCCCGGCACCGGACCCCACCGAGGAGGCAGACCCTGGCCACGCAGACGTCACTGCATGGCTACTCTGCCCCGCCCTGGCCTTCGCGCTCTGGATCCCGCTCTTCCAGAGCTGGTAGCGACCTCTACGCGGAGGACCGCACCATCAGCGACCAGGGTCACCTGCCAGAGACCTGGCAGGTTCAGGAGCGGTGGCCATTTTGGACCCCCATGGCATACTATGAAGCCCAGAGGGTACCAGCAAGAGCTCCTACCTCTACCACGTTGGAGCGTCGAGCGCCAGAGGCTACAGTCTCCCGCCCTCCGGAGGCTACAGTCTCCAGGCCTCCGCCAGAGGTAGAGCAGCCTGAAGCGGAGCCCCCACCCCTGGGCCCCGAAGAGGTACCCGTCGAGGACCCGCTCGCCCAAGGCCTGTCCTCTTCCTCCTCCCCTGATGAGGCAGTGGCTGGAGCATCATCATCCGGTCCACCTCCCATCGATCTAAGGGACCACCAAGCCCTGCTCCGCAGGTTGGCCCTGAATATGGACCTCCAAATAGAAGAGGTCCCTGAACTGGAGGACCCCGTGGTGGACATCCTGACGACCGATGCCCCCACTAGGGTTGCCTTACCTTTTGTGCGGACTATCCTTGCCAACGCCACATCCATCTGGCAGACACCAGCCTCAATACCCCCCACTGCCAGGGGGGTAGAGAGAAAGTACATGGCCCCCCCGAGGGATTTTCAATATCTGTATACACACCCCCCTCCGTGTTCGTTGGTAGTCCAGTCCGTCAACGAGAGGGAGAGGAACGGCCAACAGGCCCCGGCGCCGAAATCAAAGGACGCCAAGCGCCTAGACTTGTTTGGCCGCAAGATCTACTCAGGAGGGGGCCTACAGCTTCGTGCGGCGAACCAACAGGCACTCCTGAGCCGCTATGCTTTCAACACCTGGGTCACGATGGACAAATTTAAAGAGCTTATACCTCCAGAGTCCAGACAGGAGTATAAAGCCTTCGTAGAGGAGGGCAAAAAACTGGCCAGGACGTCGCTGCGGGCCTCCTTGGACATCGCCGACTCCGCTGCCAGAACCATCGCCTCCGGAGTCGCCATGCGGCGCATCTCCTGGCTGCAATCTTCCACCCTCCCAGCAGAGGTCCAGCACACTATCCAGGACCTACCCTTTGACGGGCAGGGCCTGTTTTCAGAGAAGACAGACCCTAAGCTGCAGACCTTAAAGGATGGTCGTACTATCATTCGCACGCTGGGAATGCATACCCCCGCGACGCAGCGTAGGCCCTTCAGGCCGTTCGTGAGACGCACCTATTTCCCCCCCCCGCCACGTCAAGACTATTACAGAAGGCCGCGTGGTCGAGGGGGTAGGAGACAGCAACCCGGCCGGCAGACCGGCCAGAGGCAGGGCCCCCACAAGCCATCCTCGGGGCCCAAACAAAATTTTTGAAGGGGCGCTCGAGGCCGGAGTACCAGTCCATTCCGATCCCGCACTCCTGTTTATGAACCGCCTCTCCCCCTTCTCCCCGGCGTGGTCGAATATCACCACGGACCGCTGGGTTTTACATACCATCCAGGGGGGATACCGATTGCAATTCGTCTCCCCACCCTCCTCCCACCCTCCCACCCCGTCCCTCTTCAGGGACCCTTCTCACGAGCAACTCCTTATCCAGGAGGTGCACGAACTCTTTACTCTGGGAGCGGTGGAGGAGGTCCCAAGGGATCTCAGAGGCAAGGGATTCTACTCCCGTTATTTCCTAATCCCAAAGCCAAAGGGGGGGCTTCGTCCTATCCTGGACTTACGGGGTCTCAACAAGTTTATGGTAAAGTTGAGATTCCGTATGCTCTCCCTGGGCACCCTTATCCCCTCTATGGATCAGGGAGACTGGTACGCCGCCCTCGACATGAAGGACGCGTATTTCCACATTGCCATCTACCCACCTCACAGACGCTTCCTGCGCTTCGTAGTGGGCCAGAGACATTTCCAGTTCGCGGTCCTGCCATTCGGCCTCTCAACAGCACCGAGAGTCTTCACAAAGTGCATGGCAGTGGTAGCAGCCGCCCTTCGGCGTCAAGGTGTTCAGGTATTCCCCTACCTCGACGACTGGCTCCTCCGTGGCAACTCCGCCAACCAGGTCCAGTCCCACATTCACAAGGCCATGGACATGTTCAACCGTCTCGGCCTCCTACTAAACATCGAAAAGTCCACTTTGGTCCCAACACAGAGAATAGACTTCATAGGGGCTATTCTGGACTCTACCCTCGCCCGGGCTTTCCTCCCAGAGGCTCGCTTTCAAACGCTTGCAGCCGCCATACGCAGCCTCCAAGCTTTCCCAACTTCGACAGCCCGCTGCTGCCTCAGCCTCATGGGTCATATGGCATCATGCACCTTCGTGACAGCCCACGCCAGGTTACGCCTGCGGCCCCTCCAAGCATGGCTGGCCTCCGCATACCGACCACACAGGGACAACCTCGATATGATTCTGACGGTCCCACCGCAAGTCCTAGCCTCCCTCAACTGGTGGCTGGACCCCGCACATGTGATGTCAGGTATTCCCTTTCATCCACCTCAGCCTTCCCGCACCGTGACTACGGATGCCTCATCCCTCGGCTGGGGGGCTCACCTGCAGAACTTCCAAACGCAGGGCCTGTGGTCGAAGCAAGAGCTGACATTACACATCAATGTCAGAGAACTCCGAGCGGTACGACTCGCCTGCCAAGCCTTCGCTCAACACTTACAGGGCCGCTGTGTCTCCATCCTTACAGACAACACGACGGCCATGCATTACATCAACAGACAGGGAGGAGCACACTCCCTTCCCCTCTGCCGAGAGGCAACTCAGCTCTGGGACTTTTGCATAGCCCGTTCCATTCACCCCGTGGCCTCGTTTCTCCCAGGAGTCCAGAACACCTTGGCGGACCGCCTGAGCAGGTCCTTTCAAACGCACGAGTGGTCCATTCGGCCAGACGTCATCCACTCTGTCTTCCAGAAGTGGGGGTTTCCCCAGATAGATCTCTTCGCGACTCGCGAGAACAGGAAATGCCAAGTGTTCTGCTCCTTTCAGGGTCGCTCCCCAGGCTCCCTGACAGACGCTTTTCTCCATCCTTGGACAGACAACCTGGCCTATGCCTTCCCACCAGTTCCACTGGTCCACAGGGTCCTGCTCAAGCTACGCAGGGACAAGGCCAGGGTGATCCTGATTGCTCCAGCGTGGCCCAGGCAACACTGGTATACCACGCTCCTGGAGATGTCCGTGACAGACCCGATCCCTCTTCCGCGATGGCCGGACCTGATCACGCAGCAGCACGGCAGGATCCAGCATCCCGACCTGCGGTCCCTTCACCTCACGGCGTGGATGCTGCATGGCTGAACCCGTCGGAGCTGCGATGTTCCAGCCCGGTCCAGCACGTTCTGCTGAGCAGTAGGAAACCCTCCACCAGGTCCACCTACTCAGCTAAGTGGAAACGTTTTTCCTTGTGGTGTGGCACTCGGGGCCTTGACCCCTTGCAGGTGCCGGTCCACACCATACTGGACTACCTCCTCTTACTAAAGGAGCAGGGTCTGGCTCTCTCGTCGCTAAAAGTCCACCTAGCGGCAATTTCAGCTTTTCACCCCCGGGACGGGGCGGGTTCTGTTTTTTCCAACCCCATGGTCACTAGGTTCCTTAAGGGGTTAGAACGGCTACACCCACCGGTGCGCCGCCCGGTCCCTACATGGGACCTCAACCTAGTCATTACCAGGCTCATGGGTGCCCCATTCGAGCCCATGGCCACTTGTTCCATGCTGTATCTCTCATGGAAAACGGCCTTTCTAGTAGCCATCACCTCGGCTAGACGCGTCTCTGAGCTCAGAGCGCTTACTTCGGAACCACCTTATACGGTGTTCCATAAGGATAAAGTACAGCTCAGGCCACACCCGGCCTTCCTGCCCAAGGTTGTGTCGGCTTTCCATATTAACCAAGACATTTTTCTACCTGTCTTTTATCCTAAGCCCCATGCCTCCAGGAAGGAGCAGCAACTCCATTCCCTGGATGTCCGGAGAGCCCTCGCCTTCTACATCGAGAGGACAAAGCCCTTCCGGAAGTCGACCCAGCTGTTCATCGCCGTGGCGGACCGGATGAAAGGCCTTCCCGTCTCTTCCCAGCGCATCTCGTCATGGATGACGTCGTGCATCCGCACATGCTATGACTTGGCAGGTGTCCCCACCATGCACACTACGGCCCACTCTACCCGAGCTCAGGCCTCGTCGTCTGCCTTCTTGGCACACATACCTATTCAAGACATTTGTAGGGCCGCGACATGGTCGTCAGTACACACTTTTGCCTCGCACTATGCCATAGTGCAACATTCTAGAGACGACGCCGCTTTTGGTTCGGCGGTCCTAAACTCTGCTGTATCACAATCCGACCCCGCCTCCTAGGAATGGCTTGGGAGTCACCTAACTGGAATACATATGAGCAAGCACTCGAAGAAGAAAACACGGTTACTCACCGTAGTAAATAGTGTTCTTCGAGATGTGTTGCTCATATGTATTCCAAACCCGCCCCCCTTCCCCACTGTCGGAGTAGCCGGCAAGAAGGAACTGAGGGGGCGATGGGCCGGCTGCAGTATATATCGGGGCACCTAACGGCGCCACTCCAGGGGGCGCCAGCCGGCCCACCGAGTGTTGCTAGGGTAAAAATCTTCCGACGATCGTGCACGCCGCGCGCGCACACCTAACTGGAATACATATGAGCAACACATCTCGAAGAACACTATTTACTACGGTGAGTAACCGTGTTTTCCTCACCCTTACAGCTGGCCTTTCTGGGCCCATGGAAAAGCAATCTGACCCGTGCACGCCACCACCACCTGTGCTGAGAGCCCCTCCCCAGGTCACCTAAGGACAGCCACCAGAACCTCAGGGCCAGGGCCAGCTGGGAAATCCTGCAGAACAGCTGATCCCTGATGCTCTCTCTCCCTCCTCCTCTGATGGGGCTGTGAATCCAGCGATGACACTTTCTCCTCCAAGTGACGCCAAGATCTTCCCGGGTCTCCTGGGCACACTACTGAGACTCTAGACACCCCGTTGAAGTGGTTCACAAATGATTTGCTATTCTCCACCCCTCTATGCCTGGCAGATTTGCAGTGCCTGTTAGTGAAGGAGTCCTGGACTCTGACAGTGGTTTAGAGCAGACTCTGTCCTCTGTCCTTGCCATGTCAAAGGGGGCTGACTGATGCTACCTGGTCCCACCAAGGGGCTTTGATTGTTTCTACACACACTGTCCTGGGCTTCCTTGGGGTGGTAGCTGTTCATGAGATGTCAAAACACCAAGGGTGTCCTAAGATGACACAAAAGGAGAAGAGGTCTGTCAGGGTTCCCTCCCCACTCTGAACTCTGGGGTACAGATGTGGGGACCTGCATAAAAGACCCCCTAAGCTTACTTCTAGCAGCTTAGGTTAAAAACTTTCCCAGGGCACAAATTCCTTCCTTTGTCCTTGGATGGTATTGCTGTCACCACCAAGTGATTCAGACAAAGATTCAGGAAAAGGACCACTTGGAGTTTCTATTTTCCCAAAATATCCCCCCAAACCCCTTCACTCCCTTTCCTGGGGAGGCTTCAGAATAATATACTAACCAATAGGTTAACAAAGTGAGCACAGACCAGACCCTTGGGTTTTTAGGACACTAAAAAACAATCAGGTTCTTAAAAGAAGAACTTTATTATAAAGAAAAAAGTAAAAGAAGCACCTCTGTAAAATCAGGATGGAAGGTAATTTTACAGGGCAATAAAAAGATTTAAAACACAGAGGATTCCCCTCTAGGCTCAACTTCAAAGTTACAAAAACAGGAATAAACCTCCCTCTTAGCATAGGGAAAATTCACAAGCTACAACAAAAGATAATCTAACGCATTTCCTTTCTTTTACTTACAATTTTTGTAAACTTAGATGCTTATTTCAAGTAGGGTTTTAGGAGATGTTTTTTTCCTGCCCATGTCCCTCTCTGTCCAAGAGAGAACAAGGAGAGCACAAACAAAACCTCCCCCGTCCCAGGAATTTGAAAGTATCTTCTTTCCTTATTGGTCCTTTTAGTCAGGTGCCAACCAGGTTATTTGAGCTTCTTAACCCCTTACAGGTAAAGGAGGGATTTTAGACTACCCTTAGCTGTATCTTTATGACAAGGTCTATGGCAGGAGGGTCAGAGGCACTGTTCCCTCTAAGCTATGGGAGGTTTAGGTTGGATGGGGAGGTTTAGGTTGGATATTAGGAAAAACGTTTTCACTAGTAGGGTGGTGAAGCACTGGAATGGGTTACCTAGGGAGGTGGTGGAATCTCCTTCCTTAGAGGTTTGTAAGGTCAGGCTTGACAAAGCCCTGGCTGGGATGATCTAGTTGGGGTTGGTCCTGCTTTGAGCAGGGGGTTGGACTAGATGACCTCCTGAGGTCCCTTCCAACCCTGAGATTCTATGATTCTATGCATGTGTGCGCATGCACACAGATCCTAAACCCCGCGCACACTGCGAAACACCACACGCACAAAAAATTTGCACAGAAGCACAACAATTTGCACAGAAGAAATTTTTTGCGCACACGGCCTGTCAAAAATTAGAGGGAACATTGATGATGGGTTGTGTTTTCTTTGAAGCCCCAGCTCCTGGAGGCAGGTGATGACATCAGAATCTCACCTTTAGTTGTTGTTTGTTTTAAGTACATTTCCAGCCTCCTGGATGTGCAGAAAAGCCAGGAGAAAGATTAAAGGATTGGAAATGATCCCTTAGTGAAAGACTCCCAGAGCTCAAACTGTTTAGCTAACAATGATCAGATTTAGGAGATGACTTGTACACAGTCTATAAGTACTTACATGGGGAACAGAAAACTGACAATATGTGCCTTTTCAATCTAGCAGACAAAGCTCACAGACTCATAGGCTTTAAGGCCATAAGGGACCATCATGATCATAGCATAGCATAGAATCATAGCATCTCAGGGTTGGAAGGGACCTTAGGAGGTCATCTAGTCCAACCCCCTGCTCAAAGCAGGACCAATCCCCAATTTTTGCCCCAATCCCTAAATGGCCCCCTCAAGGATTGAACTCACAACCCTGGGTTTAGCAGGCCAATGCTCAAACCACTGAGCTATCCCTCCCCCCATGATCATCTAGTCTGACCTCCTGCACATTGCAGGACACAGAAACTCGCTCACCCACTCCTGTAATAGGCCCCTAACCTCTGGCTGAGTTACTGAAGTCCTCAAATCAAGGTTTAAAGATTTCAAGTTACAGAGATTCACCATTTACACTACTTTAAACTTGCATGTCACCCATGCCCCATGCTGCAGAGGAAGGCAACACCCCCCCCCCCCTCAAGGGTCTTTGCCAATCTGACTCAGGGGAAAATTCCTTCACGACTCCAAATATAGCGATCAGTTAGACCCTGACCTTACGGGCAAGACCCACCAACCAGACACCGTGGAAAGAAGTCTCTGTAGTAACTCAGAGCCCTCCCCATCCAGTGTCCCATCACCGGCCCTTGGAGATATTTGCTTCTAGCAGTCGCGGATCGGCTACATGCCATTTTGGCAGTCTCATCATACCATCCCCTCCGTAAACTCATCAAGCTCAGTCTTGAAGCCAGTTAGGTTTTTTGCCACCACTTCTCTCCTTGGATGGCTGTTCCAGAACTTCACTCCTCCTCTGATGGTTAGAAACCTTTGCCTAATTTCAAGCCTAAGCTTGTTGATGGCCAGTTTATATCCATTTGTTCGTGTCCACATTGGTGCTTAACTGAAACAACTCCTCTCCCTCCCTGGTGTTTATCCCTCTGATGTATTTATAAAGAGCAATCATATCTCCCCTCAGCCTTCTTTTGGTTAGGCTAAACAAGCCAAGCTCCTTGTGTCTCCTCTCATGAGGTAGGATTTCCTTTCCTTGGATCATCCTAGTTGCCCTTCCCTGTCCCTGTTCCAGTCTGAATGAATCTTTCTTAAACATGGGAGACCAGAATAGTACACAGTATTCCAGATGAGGTCTCACCAGTGCCTTGTATAATGGTACTAACACTTCCCTGTCTCTACTGGAAATACCTTGCCTGATGCATCCTAGGACTACATTAGCCTTTTTCACAGCCGCATCACATTGGTGGCTCATAGTCATCCTGTGATCAACCAATACACCCAGGTCTTTCTTCTCCTCTGTTGCTTCCAACTGATATGTCCCCAGCTTATAGCAAAAATTCTTGTTGTTACTCCCCAAATGCATGACCTTGCACTTTGCAATTTAAATTTCATCCCATTTCTATTACTCCAGTTTACAAAGTAATCCAGATCTTCTTGTATGATATTACGGTCCTCCTCCATGTTGGCAATACCTCCCAACTTTGTATCATCTACAAATTTTATTAGCACACTCTCACTTTTTGTGCCAAGGTCAGTAATAAAAATGTTAAATAGGATTGGTCCCAAGACTGATACCTGAGGAACTCCACTAGTACCCTCCCTCCAGCCTGACAGTTCACCTTTCAGTATGACCCACTGTAGCCTCCCCTTTAACTAGTTCCTTATCCACCTTTCAGTTCTCATAGTAATCCCCATCTTCTCCAATTTAGCTAATAATTTCCATGTGGAACTGTATCAAATGCCTTACTGACATCCAGGTAGATTAGATCTACTGCATTTTCTTTGTCTAAAAAATCAGTTATCTTCTCAAAGAAAGAAATCAGGTTGGTCTGGCACGATCTACCTTTTGTAAAACCATGTTGTATTTTATCCCAGTTACCACTTCCTCTATGTCCTTAACTACTTTCTCTTTCAAAATCTTTTCCAAGACCTTGCATACAATTGAGATCAAACGAACAGGTTTGTAGTTTCCTGGATCACATTTTTTCCCTTTCTTAAAAATAGGAACTATATTAGCAATTCTCCAGTCATAGGGCCTGACCCCCAAGTTTGCAGATTCATTAAAAATTCTTGCTATTGGTCTTGCAATTTCGTGTGCCAGTTCCTTTAATATTCTTGGATGGAGATTATTTTGGCCCCCAATTTAATCCCAATATGCTGTTTGAGTTTTACTTCCGTCTCAGCTGTGGTAATCTCTACCCCATATCCTCGTTACCATTAATGAGGGGGGAGGGATAGCTCAGTGGTTTGAGCATTGGCCTGCTAAATCCAGGGTTGTGAGCTCAATTGTTGAGGGGGGCTATTTGGGGATCTAGGGCAAAAATTGGGGATTGGTCCTGCTTTGAGCAGGGGGTTGGACTAGATGACCTCTTAAGGTTCCGTCCAACCCTGATATTCTATGATTAACCACCCTGCTACTACCTCTAAATTCTTCATTAGCCTCATTAAAACTGAGGCAAAGCATCTGTTTAGGTGTTGGGCTAGGCCTAGATAATCTTTAATCTCCACCCCATCCTCAGAGTTTAGCAGTCCCACTTCTTTCCTTTTTATTTATGTGGCTATAGAACCTTTTACTATTGGTTTTAGTTCCAACTCGGCTTGACTTTTGGCAGCTCTCACTTTATCCCTATACTTTCTGACCTCCAAGAGGTAGCTTTCCTTGCAGATCCCTTCCATCTTCCATTCCTTGTAGGCTTTCTGCTTCTCTTCGTCACCTGTTTGAGATGCTTGCTCATCCAGCTTGGTCTGCAACCCTTCCCTATGAATATTGTCGCCTTGCTTGGGATGCAGGCTTCACGTAGCTTCTGCAACTTTGACTCAAGTAATTCCAAGCTGCCTCCACATTCAGATCCTTGAGTTCTTCTTCGAGTGCTTGCTCATATGTATTCCAGTTAGGTGTGCGCGCGCGGCGTGCACGATCGTCGGAAGATTTTTTTCCCTAGCAACACTCGGTGGGCCGGCTGGCGCCCCCTGGAGTGGCACCGTTAGGTGTCCCGATATATACCCCAGCCGGCCCATCGCCCTCTCAGTTCCTTCTTACCGCCCGTGTCGGTCGTTGGAACAGTGGAGAGCAGCTCGCTGACCTCCACAGCCCTAGCTTCATTAGCACTCGTTTATCTTTTAGATAGTCTAAGTACTGTTAATTAGTTGTTAATAGTTGTTGATAATTCGTTATCTTTGTTAGTGACAATAGTAGCTGGAGATAAGGGGCCCCTCCCTTATCCCCACCCCGGTACCGGGCCAATGCCTGGCTCTCCGGGATTCAAACCTTGCTCGGCATGCCAGAAGCCGATGCCCACAGGAGATCCACACGCCTCCTGTCTCAAGTGCCTTGGGGAATCTCACCTTCCGGACAAGTGCCGCATTTGTAAGTCATTCAAGCCGCGGACCAAAAAGGAGCGGGACATTCGCTTAAAGCAGCTCCTGTTAGAGGCATCGCTTAGCCCGATGTCGGCGCCGCAGCGAACCCTGGCACCGACCCCGGCAGCCTCAACGTCTGCGGCACCGGAACGCCCGAGCTCCGGAAAAGAACCCCGGCACCGTCCTTCTCTGCCTGGGACCTCGCAGAGCCGCCCTCTGTCCCCGAGAGCGAAGAAGTCGGGAGGACCGACTAAGGCGCCGCTGCATGCGCAGCCAGCTCCAGATCTGCCTAGGTCTGTTGAGGCGCCCGCACCGCCAACTCCGGTACCGCAAGGACCGTTGCGTTCGGTGCCAGTGGCCTCCATGCCACTTACTCCGGCCCATCATAGGCCGTTGAGTCCGGCGCCGCCGTCAACACCGGCGCCGGCCCTGCCAACTCCGGCACCCGAGAGGCCGTTGAGTGCAGGTCAGCCTCTTCAGGCTCCGGTACCGACGACTCCGGTCCCGCGAGGGCCGTTGAGCTCGGTAGCCGCCAGCTCCCCGGCACGCTCCGTGGTTGAGCTTACGCTGCCGTCCACGCCGGACACCTTCGCAGCGGCACGAGACCTGATTCAGATGACCGCTCCGGCACCGACCCCGTCTACGGTACCGCCGGTGCGGATCATTACTTCACGCGGCAAACCGGCCATCTTCCACCCGGTGCCGCAGGCGGAGACCAGCCAGCAGCCACCGGCGTCTCCAAGATACCGCTCGCAGTACCGGCACCGATCTCAATCCCGGCGCCGTTCGTACTCGCGGTACCGCTCCAGGTCCCCCTCCACGCGGAGGTACCCTGACTCTCGACGCCGCTCCCGGTCCCGCGGCCGGTCGACGCGCAGATCGCCGAGACATTCCAGGTCCAGATCTGTGTCACGGTACCGAGATCATCGCCGGTACCGCTCCAGGTCTCGTCTCTGATCCGGCTCTCGACACCGGTCTCCATCCCGGCGCCGATCCGGCTCTCGGCGCCGATCCGGCTCTCGACGCCGATCCGGCTCTCGGCACCGGACACCATCCCGGTACCGATCCGGCTCCCGGCACCGGACACCATCCCGGTACCGATCAGACTCCCGGCACCGGATACCATCCCGGCACCGGTCCCCACCAAGGAGGCAGACCCTGGCCACGCAGACGTCACTGCATGGCTATTCTGCCCCACCCTGGCCTTCGCGCTCTGGACCCCGCTCTTCCAGAGCTGGCAGCGACCTCTATGCTGAGGACCGCACCATCAGTGAGCAGGGCCACCTGCCAGAGACCGGGCAGGTTCAGGAGCGATGGCCATTCTGGACCCCTATGGCCTACTACGAAGCCCAGAGGGTACCACCCAGAGCTCCCACCTCGACCACTTTGGAGCGTAGAGCGCCAGAGGCTACAGTCTCCCGACCTCCAGAGGCTACAGTCTCCCGACCTCCAGAGGCTACAGTCTCCCGGCCTCCGCCAGAGGTAGAGCAGACAGAACCGGAGCCCCCAGTCCTGGGCTCCGAAGCGGTACCCGTCGAGGACCCGCTCGCCCAAGGCCTGTCCTCCTCCTCCTCTCCTGACGAGGCAGTGGCAGGGCAAGGCTTTCGTGGAGGAGGGCAAAAAGCTGGCCAGGACGTCGTTGCGGGCCTCTCTGGACATCGCCGACTCCGCTGCCAGGACTATCGCCTCGGGAGTCGCCATGCGGCGCATCTCCTGGCTGCAATCCTCCACCCTCCCAGCAGAGGTCCAGCATACGATCCAGGACCTTCCCTTTGATGGACAGGGTCTGTTTTCCGAAAAAACTGACCCGAAGCTGCAGACCCTGAAAGACGGTCGTACCATCATCCGCACGCTGGGGATGCATACCCCTGCGACGCAGCGCAGGCCCTTCCGCCCTTTCGTACGACGCACCTACTTCCCACCCGCACCACGACAGGACTTCTACAGGAGGCCGCGTGGTCGAGGGGGTAGGAGACAGCAGCCCGGCTGACAGACCGGCCAGAGGCAGGGCCCCCACAAGCCATCGTCGGGGCCCAAACAAAATTTTTGAAGGGGCGCTCGAGGCCGGAGTACCAGTTCCAACCGATCCTGCCCTCCTGTTCCTGAACCGCCTCTCCCCCTTCTCCCCGGCATGGTCAAATATCACCACGGACCGTTGGGTGTTACATACTGTCCAAGGGGGATACCGATTGCAGTTCGTCTCCCCACCTTCATCCCACCCTCCCACCCCATCCCTCTTCAGGGATCCTTCTCACGAGCAACTCCTTATCCAGGAGGTGCACGAACTCCTCACTGTAGGAGCGGTGGAGGAGGTCCCAAGAGATCTCAGAGGCAAGGGATTCTACTCCCGTTATTTCCTAACCCCAAAGCCAAAGGGGGGGCTACGTCCTATCCTGGACTTACGGGGTCTCAACAAATTTATGGTAAAGTTGAAATTCCGTATGCTCTCCCTGGGCACTATTATCCCCTCTATGGATCAGGGAGACTGGTACGCCGCCCTCGACATGAAGGACGCGTATTTCCATATTGCCATCTACCCACCTCACAGACGCTTCCTGCGCTTCGTAGTGGGCCAGAGACACTTCCAGTTCGCGGTCCTGCCATTCGGCCTCTCAACAGCACCAAGGGTCTTTAGGAAGTGTATGGCAGTGGTAGCAGCCGCCCTTCGGCGTCAAAGAGTTCAGGTATTCCCCTACCTCGACGACTGGCTTATCCGTGGCAACTCCGCCAACCAGGTCCAGTCTCACATTCGCAAGGCCATGGACATGTTCAAGCGTCTGGGCCTCCTACTGAACGTAGAAAAGTCCACTTTGGTGCCAACACAGAGAATAGACTTCATAGGGGCAATACTGGACTCTACTCTCGCCAGGGCGTTCCTCCCAGAGGCTCGCTTTCAAACGCTTGCGGCCGCCATACGCAGCCTCCAAGCCTTCCCAACTTCAACAGCCCGCTGCTGCCTCAGCCTCATGGGTCATATGGCATCATGCACCTTCGTGACAGCTCACGCCAGGCTACGCCTACGGCCCCTCCAAGCATGGCTGGCCTCCGTATACCGGCCACACAGGGACAACCTCGATATGATTCTGACGGTCCCACCGCAAGTCCTAGCCTCCCTCAACTGGTGGCTGGACCCCGCACATGTGATGTCAGGTGTTCCCTTTCATCCACCTCAGCCTTCCCGTGCCTTGACTACGGATGCCTCATCCCTCGGCTGGGGGGCTCACCTGCAGAACTTCCAAACGCAGGGCCTGTGGTCAGAACAGGAGCTGACATTACACATCAATGTCAGAGAACTTCGAGCGGTACGTCTTGCCTGCCAAGCCTTCGCTCAACACTTACAGGGCCGTTGTGTCTCCATTCTTACAGACAACACGACGGCCATGCATTACATCAACAGACAGGGAGAGGCACACTCCCTCCCCCTCTGCCGAGAGGCAACTCAGGTCTGGGACTTTTGCTTAGCCCGCTCCATTCACCTGGTAGCCTCGTTTCTCCCAGGAGTCCAGAACACCTTGGCGGACCGCCTGAGCAGGTCCTTTCAAACTCACGAGTGGTCCATCCGACCGGAGCTCATCCACTCTGCCTTCCAGAAGTGGGGGTTTCCCCAGATAGATCTCTTCGCGACTCGCGAGAACAGGAAATGCCACGTGTTCTGCTCATTCCAGGGTCGCTCCCCAGGCTCCCTGACAGACGCTTTTCTCCATCCTTGGACGGACCACCTGGCCTATGCCTTCCCACCAGTTCCACTGGTCCACAGAGTCCTGCTCAAACTACGCAGGGACAAGGCCCGAGTAATCCTGATTGCTCCAGCGTGGCCCAGGCAACACTGGTATACCACGCTCCTGGAACTATCCGTGGCAGACCCGATTCCTCTACCGCGGTGGCCGGACCTGATCACGCAGCAGCACGGCAGGCTCCATCATCCCGACCTGCAGTCCCTTCACCTCACGGCGTGGCTGCTGCATGGCTGAACCCGTCGGAGCTACGTTGTTCCAGCCCGGTCCAGCACGTTCTGCTGAGCAGTAGGAAACCCTCCACCAGGTCCACCTACTCAGCTAAGTGGAAACGTTTTTCCCTGTGGTGTGGCACTCGGGGTCTCAACCCCCTGCAGGTGCCAATTCACACCATCCTGGACTACCTCCTCTCACTAAAGGAGCAGGGTCTGGCTCTCTCGTCGCTAAAAGTCCACCTAGCGGCAATCTCAGCTTTTCACCCCTGGGACGGGGCGGGTTCTGTTTTCTCCAACCCCATGGTTACCAGGTTCCTTAAGGGGTTAGAACGGCTACACCCGCTGGTGCGCCGCCCGGTCCCTACATGGGACCTCAACCTAGTCATTACCAGGCTCATGGGTGCCCCATTCGAGCCCATGGCCACTTGCTCCATGCTGTATCTCTCATGGAAAACGGCCTTTCTAGTAGCCATCACCTCGGCTAGATGCGTCTCTGAGCTCAGAGCGCTTACTTCGGAACCACCGTATACGGTGTTCCATAAGGATAAAGTGCAGCTTAGGCCACACCCGGCCTTCCTGCCCAAGGTAGTGTCGGCCTTCCATATTAACCAAGACATTTTTCTACCTGTCTTTTATCCTAAGCCCCATGCCTCTAGGAAGGAGCAGCAACTCCATTCCTTGGATGTCCGGAGAGCCCTCGCCTTCTACATCGAGAGGACAAAGCCGTTCCGGAAATCGACCCAGCTGTTCATCGCCGTGGCGGACCGGATGAAAGGCCTTCCCGTCTCCTCCCAGCGCATCTCGTCATGGATCACCTCGTGCATCCGCACATGCTATGACTTGGCAGGTGTCCCCACCATGCACACTACGGCCCACTCTACCCGAGCTCAGGCCTCGTCGTCTGCCTTCCTGGCACACATACCTATACAAGACATTTGTAGGGCCGCGACATGGTCGTCAGTACACACTTTTGCCTCGCACTATGCCATAGTGCAACATTCTAGAGACGCCGCCGCTTTTGGTTCGGCGGTCCTAAACTCTGCTGTATCGCAATCCGACCCCGCCTCCTAGGAATGGCTTGGGAGTCACCTAACTGGAATACATATGAGCAAGCACTCGAAGAAGAAAAGATGGTTACTCACCGTAGTAACTGGTGTTCTTCGAGATGTGTTGCTCATATGTATTCCAAACCCGCCCTCCTTCCCCACTGTCGGAATAGCCGGCAAGAAGGAACTGAGAGGGTGATGGGCCGGCTGGGGTATATATCGGGACACCTAACGGCGCCACTCCAGGGGGCGCCAGCCGGCCCACCGAGTGTTGCTAGGCTAAAAATCTTCCGACGATCGTGCACGCTGCGCGTGCACACCTAACTGGAATACATATGAGCAACACATCTCGAAGAACACCAGTTACTACGGTGAGTAACCGTCTTTTCCTCAGTCCAGTTCAGTTCCCTAACTAATTGCCCTAATTTTTTAAAGTGGGCCTTTTTGAAATCAAGGACCCTAGTTGCCGGCTATTTTTGTTTGTCTTTCCCTTTAGTTTAAACTGAATTAGCTCATGATCACTCAAACTAGGTTGTCCCCTTCAACCAGTTCTCCTATGAGGTCCTCATTACTAATCAATATCAAATTTAAAATGGCATAATCTCTTGTTGGTTCAGCGACTATTTTGTCAAGAAATCTGTAAACTATCACATCCAGGAAAATTTGGGCCCTACTATTATTAGTAAAACGAAAATAAGAAAGAAAAACTTGTAGCACCTTAGAGACTAACAAATTTATTTCAGCATAAGCTTTCGTAGGTTAGAACCCACTTCATCGGATGCATGGAATGAAACATACTGTAGACCTACTACTATATGGTCTACACTGAAACCTACTATTATTAGTAGCACTTGTCCTCCAACATATATCTTGGAAATTAAACTCTCCCATAATCACACAATTTCCACTAATATTTATATCATTAAAACATTTAAGAGGTCTCTCTCCAGAGCCAGATTAGATCCAGAGGGTCAGTAGCACACCCCAAGCACTATCCCAGGGAAACCTCTAGTAGCTTTCTTCCCCAAAGTGATTTTGGCCCAAACAGCCTGTCTTACCCAATCACTTCTAATTTCTTTGCAGTCTAACGCCTCATTAATATACACTACTACTCCATGACCTTTACCTTCATTTCTGTCTTTCCTGAATAGCACATGCCCTTCAATACCTGTATTCAAGTCATGACTGAAGCTAGACAAAAGGTGTAAATGTTGAACATCGAGATAATTTACCTTTGGAACAACTTACTAAGAGCTGTGGTGGATGTTTGATCACTGATGTTTTTTTATCAAATCTGCTCTAGTTCAAAGAGGAATTATTTAAGGGCAGTTCTCTGGCCTGTGTTACAGGAGGTCAGACTAGATCAGGGGTCTCAAACACGCTGTCCTGCGGCCCGCCATAGGCACCAACTCCACTGGGAGCCAAGCTCCAAACATTACTGAGTGTTTATATTTTATAAACTTTATAAGCTTTGCGACCAGGAGCTGCAAACGGGAGTTTGAGAGGGAGTTTGGAAGGGGAGTGCGAAGGGGGCAAGCTATCCTTGCCATTCCTAACTCCTTTAACTCAAACTAAAGGCAGAGGCAGAGCAACCAGGGGGCTGCAGACGGGAGAGTGAGTATCTGTTGAGGGGACAGTTTGGCAGTTTGACCGTGTGCTTGATTGTTTGATTGCCTGTTTGAATAGTGTGAATTGGGAGTGCTTTGTTCCAGGCTCTTCTAAAAAGACTTATTAGTTAGATGCCAGCCAGGTCAGGTGACCAGCGCTTTTAGTGGACAGGCAACACGGCTGTAGGTAAATCAAAAGAGTTGGACTTGAAGGGTTGAATTGTCACTGGTGCCTTTGGGTTGATTAAGCTGGGGTCCACTAAGGATTTGTGGATAGCCGACACTTGTGCTTTAGTGTTCCTTCACGCTGTAACCTTTTTTTTGCCCACACTCACCATTTTCCTTTGTTTCAAGGGTATTTGGGAGGCATTTGGGCCTGAGGACCTTTGGTGTGACCCCGGTGCAATGAACTGTATTTTGTTGGGGGTTTTGGGGCAGTTGGCCTTTACATGCCCCAATTTGTTACATTTGAAACATCGCCCAGTTGACTGGTCAGTGGGGCGAGGTGGGTTGCTGGAGAATGGGGTGGTGGGGCAATAAGGGGTTTGGGTTTTTTCTTGTGGGGCCTTGGGCTGCTTTTGGTGAGGGGGTGTGGTTTTGGGGGTTTTTTTTTGGTATTTTTTTAAACTATGACCAGGGTTGTTTCTTTTTGCTTTTTGCACCCCTTGTGTGCCAAATTTCTTTGCCCCTTTGCTGATTTGGGACTGTTTGTATTGATTAGCATAAGCAGCAAGGCTGTCTGCTGAGTTTATTTTTTTATTTTATAAACACTGTTTTATATTATTTTTGGACATATTTAGGAATTGTTTCTGAGCCATTAAATTACACACTTCTTCAAAGCTAGTAACATTTTTTTTGACCCATTTTTTTAACAGCTTTTTTATTCGGTTTACATAAGCTACATTACTTAGTCCAGGCCCTTGGATAAGGGTTCGAAATTGTACTTGGTAAGCTTTAGGTGTAACTTGAAATTGTTTTAAAACCAAATTCTTGAATTTTTTATAGTCAGAAGCCTCATCAAGAGGCATGTTATTGAATATGTTTAGAGCACTTTCAGTTAACTTTGCTACCAATATGGTTATTTTGTGAACATTAGGAATGGTATGGAGATTGCATAGTCTTTTAAAGGTGAGAAAATATTTTGCAATATTACGGGATTTATTATACGGTGGACATAGTTGCTTCCATTTGTGGACTGTTGGGGAAGGATTATTAGTGTTATTTGGTAGATTTCGCTCCACCCTGGTCTTCTCCATCTCCAGGGCATGCTTTTTTTTATGGTTTTGGGTTTTCTTAGCATGCTTTTTTTTTTTTAGCATCCTTTTTTTTTATAGCATCCTTTTTTTTTATTTGTTTAAGTTGAAGCAGTTTTGCATGTTTTTTTTTCTTATTATTAGCTTGTAGCCGAGCTATTTTAAGTTTAATAGCTGCTTTACTGGCAGTCATTTTAGCCTTTTTGTTTTTAATTTGTTTTAACCCGATAGAGTTAGAAAAGAAAAAAAAAACTTGCTTGGGTATTCCCTGTAGGGGTTAACTACCTGCTTTCATATGTAGATACTTTACCTCCTAGCAGCTTAACCCCTCCCCCCTCCCTGCTCCAAGCAGCTACAGGGAAAAGCCAGAGAGAAGAAAAAAAATTCTAAACTCCCTGTGTCTGGTTCAAAAAAATCTCTGGTTCAATATATCCCACCGCTCTGCCACCATGTCAAGGTTCCCTCCCCACTTTAAACTTTAGGGTAAAGACGTGGGGACCCGCATTAAGAGCCCCTAAGCTTATTTTTACCAGCTTAGGTTAAAACCCCCAAGGTACAAAATTTCCTGCACCCTGAGAAATGCTTTTTTTGCTGCCACCATCAAGTATTTAACAGGAATCCAGGAAAGGAATTACTTGAACTTCCCTTCCCCCCAAAATACCCCCTCAAGCCATACACCCCCTTTCCTCGGAAGCTTGAGAATAATCTCCCAACCAATTGGTTACACAGTGATTTAAAAACCCACCCCCTGGGTTTTAACACCATAGAAAACAGTTAGCTTTTTAAAAGAAGGATTTTATTAAAAATAAAGAAGGTAAAATCATCTCTGTAAAATCAGGATGGTAACTATTTTACAGGGCACTTAATTTTCAGACTTAGAGAGATTTCCCCCTCTGGACAAAACCGTAAAGTTACAGAAAACCATGAATAACCCCCCCTCGCCCCGCCCCTTCTAACACAGGGAATACACCAAGCAAAATTAAACAGAAATTTATTTGCTATGCTATTTAAACTTACTTCAGAAAAGGGAGGTTTGATTTTTTTGTAGGTTTCTTTTGTCTTTCAAGATTACTCTGACCCAGACAAAGAGACATTTACACAACCTTTCCCCCTCCCAAAATTTGAAAGTATTTTGTCCCCTTATTGGTCAGATGCCAGCCAGGTCAGGTGTCAGTCTGGCTACCTGTATTTAACCCTTTACTGGTAAGAGGATTTTATAGCACTGCATCAGACCCTCTCCCCCTTTCCTTTATTTATGACAGAGACCAAGCAGGTAAAATATCCCCTGAAAACATACCTAAAATGATATATCTAAAATTACAGAAATTGTAAGTAAAGGCAAGGAAATGCATTAGATTATATTTTGTTTTAGCTTGTGAATTTTCCCTATGCTAAGAGGGAGTTTTATTTCTGTTTTTTGTAACTTTGAAGCTGAGCATAGAGGGGAATTCTCTGTGTTTAATTTTTTTTATTACCCTGTTAAGTTACCATCCATCCTGATTTTTCAGGTGTGATTCTTTTACTTTTTTCTTTAAATAAAGTTCTTCATTTAAGAACCTGTTTGATTTTCAGTGTCCTAGGGACAAAGGGTCTGGTCAGTACCCATTATTCTTTATTATTCTACCATTATAGCTTTGCGAACAGGAGCTGCAAACAGGGGAGTTTGAGAGGAATTGCTCCAGGTAAAGCAGGAGCAAATACAGGACCCTTGGGCTAAGTGACTGTCTGTAGTGTGTGTTTGGGGGTACTTGTGTCTGTTCATTCATTTGTTTGTTTGCAGGACCGTGTGCTGTGGCTGGCAGTTGGAAGCTGTGAGCTTCTACACCAGGGGGCGGGGCTAATCAATCAGGCAGGCCAGGGCTTTATAAAGCAGTGAGCAAGCGACCAGGGAGCTTTGCGAACTGGAGCTGCAAACAGGGGATTTGAGAGGAATTCCTCCAGGTAAAGCAGGAGCAAATACAGGACCCTTGGGGACCGTGTGCTGTGGCTGGCAGTTGGAAGCTGTGAGCTGCTACACCAGGGGGCGGGGCTAATCAATCAGGCAGGCCAGGGCTTTATAAAGCAGTGAGCAAGCGACCAGGCAGCTTTGCGAACAAGAGCTGCAAACAGGGGAGTTTGAGAGGAATTGCTTCAGGTAAAGCAGGAGCAAATACAGCACCCTTGGGGCTCTTCTAAAAAGACAGTCAGTCAGCTGCGAACCAGCTGAGCAGCGAATAGCAGAGAAGCAAACAGGTGGAGTTAGCCTGGGAGTTCGCCTGGAGAGAGCCTACTGCGGCATCCCCCTTGCAGGTTCCCTGAGTAGCTTCTGCCACAAGTGAGGAAACTCTTCGAAGGAAGGGACTATGGATGCTGAGCGATCCGCTGTCGTGACCTGCACAGGATGTGCCCTGTTTGTCTTTCTTCCACAGGATAGAAGCGACTTTGTCTGTACAAAGTGCAAGCTGATCTCCATATTGGAGGAGAAGATTCAAGGTCTGGAGAAACGAGTATCAACCCTGCGTTCCATAAAAGAAAATGAGGAGTTCCTGGATAGACGTCAGGATAGGCTTCAGCGGGCACAGTGTTCTGAGGATTCAGAGCAGGCTACGCAGTGGAGACAGAAGGTCAGTGAGGATAATTGGTGGCATGTGACCTCCAGAAGAGGAAAGAGTATGAGACAAGTCCATGTACCAGAAACGCATATTCAGATGACCAACCATTTTCATGTTCTCTCCACAGGTACTAGTGCAGAGAGTGGAGTGAATGATACATCTGAGGGAACAGAGCAGAATGAGACTCCACTGATTGGAAGGCATGAGATGCACAGTCCTAGGGATGAGGGTTCCACGACCACCACTCCCAAGAGGAGGGTGGTGGTAGTGGTGGTCGCGGACTCTCTCCTCAGGGGAACTGAGTCATCTATCTATGGATAGGGATAGAGACCTCTTTAATGTTTTTAAGGAAGTAAATACTAATGGGAACTGTGTGATCATGGGAGACTTCAACTTCCCAGATATAGATTGGAGAACAAGTGCTAGTAATAATAATAGGGCTCAGATTTTCCTAGATATGATAGCTGATGAATTCCTTCATCAGGTAGTTGCTGAACCAACAAGGGGGGGATGCCATTTTAGATTTGGTTTTGGTGAGTAGTGAGGACCTCATTGAAGAAATGGTTGTAGGGGACAACCTTGGCTCGAGTGATCATGAGCTAATTCAGTTCAAACTAAATGGAAGGATAAACAAAAATAAATCTGAGACTAGGGTTTTTGATTTCAAAAGGGCTAACTTTAATAAATTAAGGAATTTAGTTAGGGAAGTGGATTGGACTAAAGAATTTATGGACCTAAAGGTGGAGGAGGCCTGGGATTATTTCAAGTTAAAGTTGCAGAAGCTATCAGAAGCCTGTATCCCAAGAAAGGGGAAACAATTCATAGGCAGGGGTTTTAGACCAAGCTGGATGAGCAAGCATCTGAGAGAGGTGATTAAGAAAAAACAGAAAGCATACAAGGAGTGGAAGATGGGAGGGATCAGCAAAGAAACCTACCTTATTGAGGTCAGAGCATGTAGGGATAAAGTGAGACAGGCTAAAAGGCATGTAGAATTGGACCTTGCAAAGGGAATTAAAACCAATAGTAAAAAGTTTTATAGCCATATAAATAGGAAGAAAACAAAGAAAGAAGAAGTGGGACCGCTAAACACTGAGGATGGAGTGGAGGTTAAGGATAATCTAGGCATGGCTCAATATCTAAACAAATACTTTGCCTCAGTCTTTAATGAGGCTAATGAGGAGATTAGGAATAGTGGCAGCATGACAAATGGGAATAAGGATGTGGGGG
This sequence comes from Chelydra serpentina, assembly GCA_037349315.1. Classification (NCBI taxonomy): domain Eukaryota; kingdom Metazoa; phylum Chordata; order Testudines; family Chelydridae; genus Chelydra; species Chelydra serpentina. Next base: position 332,742 of record JBAIAC010000200.1, read on the forward strand.
TAGATATTACCATATCCGAGGTAGAAGCCAAACTTGAACAGCTTAATGAGAGTAAATCAGGCGGCCCAGATAATCTTCATCCAAGAATATTAAAGGAACTGGCACATGAAATTGCAAGCCCATTAGCAAAAATTTTTAATGAATCTCTAAACTCAGGGGTTGTACCATTTGACTGGAGAATAGCTAATATAGTTCCTATTTTTAAGAAAGGGAAAAAAAGTGACCCGGGTAACTACAGGCCTGTTAGTTTGACATCTGTAGTATGCAAGGTCTTGGAAAAAATTTTGAAGGAGAAAGTAGTTAAGGACCTTGAGGTCAATGGCAATTGGGACAAATTACAACATGGTTTTACAAAAGGTAGATCGTGCCAAACCAACTTGATCTCCTTCTTTGAGAAAGTAACAGATTTTTTAGATAAAGGAAACGCAGTGGATCTAATCTACCTCGATTTCAGTAAGGCATTTGATACAGTACCACATGAGGAATTATCGGTTAAATTGGAAAAGATGGGGATCAATATGAAAATTGAGAGGTGGATAAGGAACTGGTTAAAGGGGAGACTACAGCGGGTCATACTGAAAGGTGAACTGTCAGGTTGGAGGGAGGTTACTAGTGGAGTTCCTCAAGGTTCAGTTTTGGGACCAATTTTATTTAATCTTTTTATTACTGACCTCGGCACCAAGAGTGGGAGTGTGCTAATAAAGTTTGCAGATGACACAAAGTTGGGAGGTATTGCCAATTCAGAAAAGGATCGGGATATCCTACAGGAAGATCTGGATGACCTTGTAAACTGGAGTAATAGTAATAGGATGAAATTTAATAGTGAGAAGTGTAAGGTTATGCATTTAGGGATTAATAACAAGAATTTTAGTTATAAGCTGGGGACGCATCAGTTGGAAGTAACGGAAGAGGAGAAGGACCTCGGAGTCCTGGTTGATCACAGGATGACTATGAGTCGCCAATGTGATGTGGCCGTGAAAAACGCTAATGCGGTCTTGGGATGCATTAGGCGAGGTATTTCTAGTAGAGATAAGGAGGTGTTAGTACCGTTATACAAGGCACTGGTAAGACCTCATTTGGAATACTGTGTGCAGTTCTGGTCTCCCATGTTTAAGAAGGATGAATTCAAACTGGAACAGGTACAAAGAAGGGCCACTAGGATGATCCGAGGAATGGAAAACCTGTCGTATGAAAGGAGACTCAAGGAGCTTGGTTTGTTTACCTTAACCAAAAGAAGGCTGAGGGGAGATATGATTGCTCTCTTTAAATATATCAGAGGGATAAATACCAGGGAGGGAGAGGAATTATTTCAGCTCAGTACCAATGTGGACACAAGAACAAATGGATATAAACTGGCCATCAGGAAGTTTAGACTGGAAATTAGACGAAGGTTTCTAACCATCAGAGGAGTGAAGTTCTGGAACAGCCTTCCAAGGGAAGCAGTGGGGGCAAAAGACCTAACTGGCTTCAAGATTAAGCTAGATACGTTTATGGAGGGGATGGTTTGATGGGATAACATGATCTTAGTCAAAGGTCAATAGGACCAATGGTCAATGATGGGATGTTAGAAGTTACTACAGAGAACTTTTTCCTGGGTGTCTGGCTGGTGAGTCTTGCCCACATGCTCGGGGTTCAGCTGATCGCCATATTTGGGGTCGGGAAGGAATTTTCCTCCAGGGTAGATTGGCAGAGGCCCTGGAGGTTTTTTGCCTTCCTCTGCAGCATGGGGCACGGGTCACTTACCGGAGGATTCTCTGCATCTTGAAGTCTTTAAACCATGATTTGAGGACTTCAATAGCTGAGACATAGGTGAGAGGATTATTCCAGGAGTGGGTGGGTGAGATTCTGTGGCCTGCATTGTGCAGGAGGTCAGACTAGATGATCATAATGGTCCCTTCTGACCTAAAAGTCTATGAGTCTATGAGTCTATCTGCCGCCCTGACCGGGAAAACGGAGAGGTGTGCTGCTTGCCAGGGGCTAGGATTCGTGATGTGACGGAGAGACTGCCGAGACTCATCAATCCCTCAGATCGCTACCCCTTCCTGTTTCTCCACGTGGGCACCAATGATACTGCCAAGAATGACCTAGAATGTATTACTGCAGACTACGTGGCTCTGGGAAGAAGGATAAAGGAGTTTGAGGCGCAAGTGGTGTTCTCGTCCATTCTCCCTGTGGCTGGAAAAGGCCGGGGTAGAGACCGTCGAATCGTGGAAGTCAACGAATGGCTACGCAGATGGTGTCAGAGAGAAGGGTTTGGATTCTTTGACCATGGGATGGTGTTCCAAGAAGAAGGAGTGCTAGGCAGAGATGGGCTCCACCTGACGAAGAGAGGGAAGAGCATCTTTGGAAGCAGGCTGGCTAACCTAGTGAGGAGGGCTTTAAACTAGGTTCACCGGGGGAAGGAGACCAAAGCCCCGAGGTAAGTGGGGAAGTGGGATACCGGGAGGAAGCACAAGTAGGTGAGTGCAAGAGGGGAGGGCTCCTGCCCCATACTGGGACAGCAGGACAATCGGTGAGTTATCTTAAATGCCTATACACAAATGCAAGAAGCCTGGGGATCAAGCAGGGAGAACTGGAAGTCCTGGCACAGTCAAGGAATTATGATGTAATTGGAATAACAGAGACTTGGTGGGATAACTCACATGATTGGAGTACTGTCATGGATGGATATAAACTGTTCAGGAAGGATAGGCAGGGCAGAAAAGGTGGGGGAGTTACATTGTATGTAAGAGAGCAGTATGACTGCTCAGAGCTCCAGTATGAAACTGCAGAAAAACGTGAGAGTCTCTGGATTAAATTGAGAAGTGTGAGCAACAAGGGTAATGTCGTGGTGGGAGTCTGCTACAGACCACCAGACCAGGGGGATGAGGTGGACAAGGCTTTCTTCCAGCAACTAACAGAAGTTACTAGATCACTGGCCCTGACTTTAATCACCCCGATATCTGCTGGGAGAGCAATACAGCGGTCCACAGACAATCCAGGAAGTTTTTGGAAAGTGTAGGGGATAATTTCCTGGTGCAAGTGCTGGAGCAACCTACTAGGGGAAAAGCTCTTCTTGACCTGCTGCTCACAAACAGGGAGGAAATAGTAGAGGAAGTAATAGTCGATGGGAACCTGGGAGGCAGTGACCATGAGATGGTTGAGTTCAGGATCCTGACACAAGGAAGAAAGGAGAGCAGTAGAATACAGAGCCTGGACTTCAGAAAAGCAGACTTTGACTCCCTCAGGAAACTGATGGGCAAGGTCCCCTGGGAGAATAACATGAGGGGGAAAGGAGTCGAGGAAAGCTGGCTGTATATCCTTATTGAGGTTGCAGGAACAAACCATCCCGATGTGTAGAAAGAAAAGTAAATATGGCAGGCTTAACAGTGAAATCCTTGCTCGTCTTAAACACAAAAAAGCATCTTACAAGAAGTGGAAGATTGGACAAATGACCAGGGAGGAGTATAAAAATATTCTTCAGGCATGCAGGAGTGAAATTAGGAAGGCCAAATCACACTTGGGTTTGCAGCTAGCCGGAGATGTTAGGAGTAACAAGAAGGGTTTCTTCAGGTATGTGAGCAACAAGAAGAAAGTCAAGGAAAGTGTGGGCCCCTTGCTGAATGAGGGAGGGAACCTAGTGAGAGAGGTGTGGAGAAAGCTAGTGTACTCAATGCTTTTTTTGCCTCTGTCTTTACAGACAAGGTCAGCTCCCAGGCGGCTGCACTCGGTAGCACGGTATGGGGAGGAGGTGACCAGCCCTCTGTGGAGAAAGAAGTAGTTCAGGACTATTTAGAAAAGCTGGACGAACACAAGTCCATGGGGCCGGATGCACTGCATCCAAGGGTTCTTCTTCGAGTGCTTGCTCATATGTATTCCAGTTAGGTGTGCGCGCGCGGCGTGCACCATCGTCGGAAGATTTTTACCCTAGCAACACTCGGTGGGCCGGCTGGCGCCCCCTGGAGTAGCGCCATTAGGTGTCCCGATATATACCCCAGCCGGCCCATCGCCCTCTCAGTTCCTTCTTACCGCCCGTGTCGGTCGTTGGAACAGTGGAGAGCAGCTCGCTGACCTCCACAGCCCTAGCTTCATTAGCACTCGTTTATCTTTAAGATAGTTTAAGTACTGTTAATTAATTGTTAATAGTTGTTGATAGCTCGTTATCTTTGTTAGTGACAATAGTAGCTGGAGATAAGGGGCTCCTCCCTTATCCCCACCCCGGTACCGGGCCAATGCCTGGCTCACCGGGATTCAAGCCTTGCTCGGCATGCCAGAAGCCGATGCCCACAGGAGATCCACACGCCTCCTGTCTCAAGTGCCTCGGGGAATCTCACCTTCCGGACAAGTGCCGCATTTGTAAGTCATTCAAGCCGCGGACCAAAAAGGAGCGGGACATTCGCTTAAAGCAGCTCCTTTTAGAGGCATCGCTTAGCCCGATGTCGGCGCCGCAACGAACCCCGGCACCGACTCCGGCAGCCTCAACGTCTGCGGCACCGGAACGCCCGAGCTCCGGAAAAGAACCCCGGCACCGTCCTTCTCTGCCTGGGACCTCGCAGAGCCGCCCTCTGTCCCCGAGAGCGAAGAAGTCGGGAGGACTGACTAAGGCGCCGCTGCATGCGCAGCCAGCTCCAGATCTGCCTAGGTCTGTTGAGGCGCCCGCACCGCCAACTCCGGTACCGCAAGGACCGTTGAGTTCGGTGCTAGTGGCCTCCGTGCCACTTACTCCGGCCCACCATAGGCCGTTGAGTCCGGCGCTGCCGTCAACACCGGCGCCGGCCCTGCCAACTCCGGCACCCAAGAGGCCGTTGAGTGCAGGTCAGCCTCTGCAGGCTCCGGTACCGACGACTCCGGTCCCGCGAGGGCCGTTGAGCTCGGTAGCCGCCAGCTCCCCGGCACGCTCCGTGGTTGAGCTTACGCTGCCGTCCACGCCGGACACCTTCGCAGCGGCACGAGACCTGATTCAGATGACCGCTCCGGCACCGACCCCGTCTACGGTACCGCCGGTGCGGATCATTACTTCACGTGGCAAACCGGCCATCTTCCACCCGGTGCCACAGGCGGAGACCAGCCAGCAGCCACCGGCGTCTCCAAGATACCGCTCGCAGTCCCGGCACCGATCTCAATCCCGGCGCCGTTCGTACTCGCGGTACCGCTCCAGGTCCCCCTCCACGCGGAGGTACCCTGACTCTCGACGCCGCTCCCGGTCCCGCGGCCGGTCGACGCGCAGATCGCCGAGACATTCCAGGTCCAGATCTGTGTCACGGTACCGAGATCATCGCCGGTACCACTCCAGGTCTCGTCTCTGATCCGGCTCTCGACACCGGTCTCCATCCCGGCGCCGATCCGGCTCTCGACGCCGATCCGGCTCCCGGCACCGGACACCATCCCGGTACCGATCCGGCTCCCGGCACCGGACACCATCCCGGTACCGATCAGACTCCCGGCACCGGATACCATCCCGGCACCGGTCCCCACCAAGGGGGCAGACCCTGGCCACGCAGACGTCACTGCATGGCTATTCTGCCCCACCCTGGCCTTCGCGCTCTGGACCCCGCTCTTCCAGAGCTGGCAGCGACCTCTATGCTGAGGACCGCACCATCAGTGAGCAGGGCCACCTGCCAGAGACCGGGCAGGTTCAGGAGCGATGGCCATTCTGGACCCCTATGGCCTACTACGAAGCCCAGCGGGTACCACCCAGAGCTCCCACCTCGACCACTTTGGAGCGTAGAGCGCCAGAGGCTACAGTCTCCCGACCTCCAGAGGCTACAGTCTCCCGGCCTCCGCCAGAGGTAGAGCAGACAGAACCGGAGCCCCCAGTCCTGGGCTCCGAAGCGGTACCTGTCGAGGACCCGATCGCCCAAGGCCTGTCCTCCTCCTCCTCTCCTGACGAGGCAGTGGCAGGAGCATCATCGTCCGGCCCGCCTCCCATTGATCTCAGGGACCATCAAGACCTGCTCCGCAGATTGGCCCTCAACATGGACCTCCAGATAGAGGAGGTCCCTGAACTGGAGGACCCCGTGGTGGACATCCTGACGACCGATGCCCCCACCAGGGTTGCCTTACCATTTGTGCGCACCATACTGGCCAACGCCACATCCATCTGGCAGACGCCAGCCTCAATACCCCCCACTGCCAGGGGGATAGAGAGAAAGTACATGGCACCCCCGAGAGACTTTCAATATCTCTACACGCACCCCCCTCCGTGTTCACTGGTGGTCCAATCGGTCAACGAGAGGGAGAGGAATGGCCAACAGGCCCCAGCCCCAAAGTCAAAGGACGCCAAGCGCCTAGACTTATTTGGCAGGAAGATCTATTCGGGGGGGGCCTACAGCTTCGTGCGGCGAACCAACAGGCACTCCTGAGCCGCTACGGCTATAACACCTGGGTCTCTATGGAGAAATTCAAAGAACTTATACCTCCAGAGTCCAGGCAGGAGTACAAGGCTTTCGTGGAGGAGGGCAAAAAGCTGGCCAGGACGTCGTTGCGGGCCTCTCTGGACATCGCCGACTCCGCTGCCAGGACTATCGCCTCGGGAGTCGCCATGCGGCGCATCTCCTGGTTGCAATCCTCCACCCTCCCAGCAGAGGTCCAGCATACGATCCAGGACCTACCCTTTGATGGACAGGGTCTGTTTTCCGAAAAAACTGACCCGAAGCTGCAGACCCTGAAAGACGGTCGTACCATCATCTGCACGCTGGGGATGCATACCCCTGCGACGCAGCGCAGGCCCTTCCGGCCTTTCGTACGCCGCACCTACTTCCCACCCGCACCACGACAGGACTTCTACAGGAGGCCGCGTGGTCGAGGGGGTAGGAGACAGCAGCCCGGCCGACAGACCGGCCAGAGGCAGGGCCCCCACAAGCCATCGTCGGGGCACAAACAAAATTTTTGAAGGGGCGCTCGAGGCCGGAGTACCAGTTCCAACCGATCCTGCCCTCCTGTTCCTGAACCGCCTCTCCCCCTTCTCCCCGGCGTGGTCAAATATCACCACGGACCGCTGGGTCTTACATACCGTCCAAGGGGGATACCGATTGCAGTTCGTCTCCCCACCTTCATCCCACCCTCCCACCCCGTCCCTCTTCAGGGATCCTTCTCACGAGCAACTCCTTATCCAGGAGGTGCACGAACTCCTCACTGTAGGAGCGGTGGAGGAGGTCCCAAGAGATCTCAGAGGCAAGGGATTCTACTCCCGTTATTTCCTAATCCCAAAGGCAAAGGGGGGGCTACGTCCTATCCTGGATTTACGGGGTCTCAACAAATTTATGGTAAAGTTGAAATTCCGTATGCTCTCCCTGGGCACTATTATCCCCTCTATGGATCAGGGAGACTGGTACGCCGCCCTCGACATGAAGGACGCGTATTTCCATATTGCCATCTACCCACCTCACAGACGCTTCCTGCGCTTCGTAGTGGGCCAGAGACACTTCCAGTTCACGGTCCTGCCATTCGGCCTCTCAACAGCACCGAGGGTCTTTACGAAGTGTATGGCAGTGGTAGCAGCCGCCCTTCGGCGTCAAAGAGTTCAGGTATTCCCCTACCTCGACGACTGGCTTATCCGTGGCAACTCCGCCAACCAGGTCCAGTCTCACATTCGCAAGGCCATGGACATGTTCAAGCGTCTGGGCCTCCTACTGAACGTAGAAAAGTCCACTTTGGTGCCAACACAGAGAATAGACTTCATAGGGGCAATACTGGACTCTACTCTCGCCAGGGCGTTTCTCCCAGAGGCTCGCTTTCAAACGCTTGCAGCCGCCATACGCAGCCTCCAAGCCTTCCCAGCTTCAACAGCCCGCTGCTGCCTCAGCCTCATGGGTCATATGGCATCATGCACCTTCGTGACAGCTCACGCCAGGTTACGCCTACGGCCCCTCCAAGCATGGCTGGCCTCCGCATACCGGCCACACAGGGACAACCTGTGATTCTGACGGTCCCACCGCATGTCCTAGCCTCCCTCAACTGGTGGCTAGACCCCGCACATGTGATGTCAGGTGTTCCCTTTCATCCACCTCAGCCTTCCCGTGCCTTGACTACGGATGCATCATCCCTCGGCTGGGGGGCTCACCTGCAGAACTTCCAAACGCAGGGCCTATGGTCAGAACAGGAGCTGACATTACACATCAATGTCAGAGAACTGCCTGCCAAGCCTTCGCTCAACACTTACACGGCCGTTGTGTCTCCATCCTTACAGACAACACGACGGCCATGCATTACATCAACAGACAAGGAGGGGCGCACTTCCTCCCCCTCTGCCGAGAGGCAACTCAGCTCTGGGACTTTTGCATAGCCCGCTCCATTCACCTGGTAGCCTCGTTTCTCCCAGGAGTCCAGAACACCTTGGCGGACCGCCTGAGCAGGTCCTTTCAAACTCACAAGTGGTCCATCCGACCGGACGTCATCCACTCTGTCTTCCAGAAGTGGGGGTTTCCCCAGATAGATCTCTTCGCGACTCGCGAGAACAGGAAATGCCACGTGTTCTGCTCATTCCAGGGTCGCTCCCCAGGCTCCCTGACAGACGCTTTTCTCCATCCTTGGACGGACCACCTGGCCTATGCCTTCCCACCAGTTCCACTGGTCCACAGAGTCCTGCTCAAACTATGCAGGGACAAGGCCAGAGTAATCCTGATTGCTCCAGCGTGGCCCAGGCAACACTGGTATACCACGCTCCTGGAACTGTCCGTGGCAGACCCGATTCCTCTCCCGCTGTGGCCGGACCTGATCACGCAGCAGCACGGCAGGCTACATCATCCCGACCTGCAGTCCCTTCACCTCACAGCGTGGCTGCTGCATGGCTGAACCCGTCGGAGCTACGTTGTTCCAGCCCGGTCCAGCACGTTCTGCTGAGCAGTAGGAAACCCTCCACCACGTCCACCTACTCAGCTAAGTGGAAACGTTTTTCCCTGTGGTGTGGCACTCGGGGTCTCAACCCCCTGCAGGTGCCAATTCACACCATCCTGGACTACCTCCTCTCACTAAAGGAGCAGGGTCTGGCTCTCTCGTCGCTAAAAGTCCACCTAGCGGCAATCTCAGCTTTTCACCCCTGGGACGGGGCGGGTTCTGTTTTCTCCAACCCCATGGTTACCAGGTTCCTTAAGGGGTTAGAACGGCTACACCCGCTGGTGCGCCGCCCGGTCCCTACATGGGACCTCAACCTAGTCATTACCAGGCTCATGGGTGCCCCATTCGAGCCTATGGCCATTTGCTCCATGCTGTATCTCTCATGGAAAACGGCCTTTCTAGTAGCCATCACCTCGGCTAGCCATCACCTCTGAGCTCAGAGCGCTTCCTTCGGAACCACCGTATACGGTGTTCCATAAGGATAAAGTGCAGCTCAGGCCACACCCGGCCTTCCTGCCCAAGGTAGTGTCGGCCTTCCATATTAACCAAGACATTTTTCTACCTGTCTTTTATCCTAAGCCCCATGCCTCTAGGAAGGAGCAGCAACTCCATTCCTTGGATGTCCGGAGAGCCCTCGCCTTCTACATCGAGAGGACAAAGCCGTTCCGGAAATCGACCCAGCTGTTCATCGCCGTAGTGGACCGGATGAAAGGCCTTCCCGTCTCTTCTCAGCGCATCTCGTCATGGATCACCTCGTGCATGGCAGGTGTCCCCACCATGCACACTACGGCCCACTCTACCCGAGCTCAGGCCTCGTCGTCTGCCTTCCTGGCACACATACCTATCCAAGAGATTTGTAGGGCCGCAACATGGTCGTCAGTACACACTTTTGCCTCGCACTATGCCATAGTGCAACATTCTAGAGACGACGCCGCTTTTGGTTCGGCGGTCCTAAACTCTGCTGTATCGCAATCCGACCCCGCCTCCTAGGAATGGCTTGGGAGTCACCTAACTGGAATATATATGAGCAAGCACTCGAAGAAGAAAAGACGGTTACTCACCGTAGTAACTGGTGTTCTTCGAGATGTGTTGCTCATATGTATTCCAAACCCGCCCTCCTTCCCCACTGTCGGAATAGCCGGCAAGAAGGAACTGAGAGGGCGATGGGCCGGCTGGGGTATATATCGGGACACCTAACGGCGCCACTCCAGGGGGCGCCAGCCGGCCCACCGAGTGTTGTTAGGCTAAAAATCTTCCGACGATCGTGCACGCCGCGCGCGCACACCTAACTGGAATACATATGAGCAACACATCTCGAAGAACACCAGTTACTACGGTGAGTAACCGTCTTTTTCTAAAGGAGTTGGCCGATGTGATTGCAGAGCCATTGGCCATTATCTTTGACAAATCATGGCAATCGGGGGAGGTCCCGGATGACTGGAAAAAAGCTAATGTAGTGCCCATCTTTAAAAAAGGGAAGAAGGAAGATCCAGGGAACTACAGGCCAGTCAGTCTCACCTCAGTCCCCGGAAAAAGCATGGAACAGGTCCTCAAGGAATCAGTTCTGAACCACTTAAAGGAGGGGAAAGTGATCAGGAACAGTCAGCATGGATTCACCAAGGGCAAGTCATGCCTGACTAACCAAATTGCCTTCTATGATGAGATAACTGGCTCTGTGGATGAGGGGAAAGCAGTGGATGTGCTATTTCTTGACTTTAGCAAAGCTTTTGATACAGTCTCCCACAGTATTCTTGCCAGCAAGTTAAAGAAGTATGGGCTGGATGAATGGACGGTAAGGTGGATAGAAAACTGGCTGGATGGTCGTGCTCAACGGGTAGTGATCAATGGCTCCATGTCTAGTTGGCAGCCGGTATCAAGTGGAGTGCCCCAAGGGTCGGTGCTGAGGCCGGTTTTGTTCAATATCTTCATCAACGATCTGGTGGATGGTGTGGACTGCACCCGTAGCAAGTTTGCAGATGACAGTAAACTTGGAGGAATGGTTGATACGCTGGAGGGTAGGGACAGGATACAGAGGGACCTAGACAAATTAGAGGATTGGGCCAAAAGAAATCTGATGAGGTTCAACAAGGACAAGTGCAGAGTCCTGCACTTAGGACGGAAGAATCCCATGCACTGCTACAGACTAGGGACCGAATGGCTGGGCAGCAGTTCTGCAGAAAAGGACCTAGGGGTTACAGTGGACGAAAAGCTGAATATGAGTCAACAGTGTGCCCTTGTTGCCAAGAAGGCTAACGGCATTTTGGGCTGTATAAGTAGGGGCATTTCCAGCAGATCGAGGGACGTGATTATTCCCCTCTATTCGGCACCGGTGAGGCCTCATTTGGAGTACTGTGTCCAGTTTTGGGCCCCACACTACAAGAAGGATGTGTATAAATTGGAAAGAGTCCAACGGAGGGCAACAAAAATGATTAGGGGGCTGGAGCACATGACTTATGAGGAGAGGCTGAGGGAACTGGGATTGTTTAGCCTGCAGAAGAGAAGAGTGAGGGGGGATTTGATAGCTGCTTTCAACTACCTAAAAGGGGGTTCCAAAGAGGATGGATCTAGACTGTTCTCAGTGGTAGAAGATGACAGAACAAGGAGTAATGGTCTCAAGTTGGAGAGGGGGAGGTTTAGGTTGGATATTAGGGAAAACGTTTCACTAGTAGGGTGATGAAGCACTGAAATGGGTTACCTAGGGAGGTGGTGGAATCTCCTTCCTTAGAGGTTTTTAAGGTCAGGCTTGACAAAGCCCTGGCTGGGATGAACTAGTTGGGGTTGGTCCTGCTTTGAGCAGGGGGTTGGACTAGATGACCTCCTGAGGTCCCTTCCAACCCTGAGATTCTATGATTCTCAATCCTCCCCAGGAAAGGGGGTGAAAGAGCTTGGGCGGAATATTTTGGGGGAACAATGGACTCCAAGTATCAGAGAGGTAGCCGTGTTACATGAGCCATGCAACCAATCTCAATGCCAACTCTGCCCACATATCTACACCAGTGACACCATGACAGGACCTAACTAGATCAGCCACACCATCACTGGTTCATTCACCTGCACGTCCACCAATGTAATATACACCATCATGTGCCAGCAATGCCCCTCTGCTATGTACCTCGGCCAAACTGGACAATCATAGAATATGAGGGTTGAAAGGGACCTTAGAAGGTCATCTAGTCCAACCCCTTGCTCAAAGTAGGGCCAATCCCCAATATTTGCCCCAGATCTCTAAATGGCCTCCTCAAGGATTGAACTCACAACCCTGGGTTTAGCAGGTCAATGCTCAAACCCCTGAGCTATCCCTGCCCCTCTACATACACGGGGAAGAAGTTTTTAACCTAAGGTAGAAATAAGTGTAGGGGTTCTTTCATGTAGATTCCCCCATCTGTACCCCAGAGTTCAGAGTGGGGAGGGAACCCTGACAGCCCCAGTGTGCTCAGAGCCACACACACAAACAGATGATGTCTGCCCCAAAGAATTTACCCAATCTAACTACAAGACTAGACACAACAGGATAATACAGACAGATGATGGAGGAGCATAAGGGAACAATGAGCCCATTCTGATCAGTGTGATAACCAGCAGCTCCTAGCCATTGTCAGCACCACTGCCGAGGTGACTTTTAGCAGGTGTTAGGGGAGCTGCTCCCCCTCCCACATAGTGGGACAACATTTCAGGAAGCAGGGAGGGGACAATGGAATACGTGGGTGAGGAAGGCTGGTGTTACTGGCAGAGCAGATGCTGGGCTTGACATCTCAATAGCGTAGGAGGGTGATACATCAGCCAGGGAAGAGTCTTGCAAGGGGTGGTTTGTGTGTGATGTGGTGGAGAAGGGGAGCCAGCCAGGAGCTTGCAGAGAGGGGTGACAGGATCACAGGAAAATGATCTTTGTGGCAGCAGTGTTCTGGACGGTTGTAGGTTAGGGTAAGAACATGGGATCGGTCCCAGCCAGGGAGTAGGCTGTTCAGTGATCGAGACGCGAGATGAAGGCCTGGATGAGAGGTTTAACTGTGATGGAGGAGAGCTGGGTCGACCATAGAGAAGTGATGCAGGAAGCAGATTGAGACATGGCCAGGATGGGGCCACCAGCCATGTCAAAACAACACACACTTTGCTGGCCTGCATGACAGGCATGGTGGTCCCCCCCAGTGACAGTGTATTGCAGACTAACTTGCCCCTTTAAGGGTTTGCCTGGGTCCAGCCGACCCTGGTTACTAAGGAGGCACACCTGAGCAGGAATCAACTTATTCCTCCATCAAGAGCAGCAGGAAGCTGCAGGGAGAGCGCTGTCTCAGGGAGAATGGAGCATAATGAAAAGGCAGTTGGGGGTGAATCTGTTCCAGCAGGGAGACCTGGAACTTCAGGCAGGAAAAGCCTGAGCATGACCTGATAGAAGGGTAAATGGAGGCGCTTGGGAGGGACTTGAGAATGTTATCTTGCCAGTTCATCATTTTAATAAAACCAGAACTTGAGATGGGCTATGAATAGCCCTTGAAGGGAGAAACTGAGGCAAGGGGCTGCTTGCAGGGCTGCCCTGAGCAGGGGCAGCAGCTTGTAGAAATGTTGGTGGTGCCTAGAACCCCCAGAACCACCCCCCACACATACAAACTCCCTTCCCCCACCTGTCTAAGGCTCTGGGAGGGAGTTTGGGTGGGGGTGGGGGATGGGGTGAGGGGTGCAGGCTCTGGGAGGGAGTTTGGGGTCAAAAGTGGGTGCGGGGGTGCAAGAGGGAATTTGGGGGAGGGGTGCGGGTGCAGGAAGGGGAGAGGGGGGCACGCTCTGGGAGGGAGTTTGGGTGCTGGATGCAGGTTCTGGGCTGGGGCAGGGGGTGGGTGTGGAGGAGGGGGTGAGGGCCGGGGTGCAAGTTCTGGGAGGGAGTTTGGGGGTGAGAGCAGGTGTGAGGGGTGGGGGTGCAGGAGGAAATTTGGGGACCAGAGGGTGTGTGTGAGGAGGGGGTGTGGGTGCAGGTTCTGGAAGTGGATGGCGGGTTAGGTGCTTACCTGGGGCACTCCCTCTGGCAGCAGCTCCTAGGCAGGGCAGGCTGGGGGGTCTCCACGTGCTGCTGTCCCCAGGCACCACCCCTGCTGCTTCCCATTGGCCGCAGGGGCATTCGGAGCAGAGGAGCGTGCAGCCACCCCCAGCCCCCAGGCTGCAAGGACGTGTGGCAGCCACGTGGACCGAGCACACAGGAAGCCGCTCAGCCTCGCTGCACTGCTGGGTGGCGGCAGGAGCCCCCAGGCTGCTTTAAATCGCCTGGGGGCAGCAGGCAGGGTTGGGGGACACGCGAGGGGGGAGAGCACAGGGTGGGGGGAGGCGGGAAAATTTGTGGGAGCCGGGCCCCCGGGCCAAGAATATTTCTGGGGCCCGGGCACCACGGGCCCATAGAACTCGCCGCTCATGGCCCTGAGGCCATGAGTGGGTGTGTGGCAGTCAGCACCCACTTACACTGGGAAAAGGGCTCCATTTTGGGGAGAGAGTTGGTGAACCCAGCCACAGCTATCCCCTGTGTGACAAAGCACCCTGCTGGAGGGTGCAGTATGATGAGCGGAACTGGAGGACAGTCAGGTTTCAGGAGGACCTAATCTGGATGACACTAAGGCTTGGCTTTGCCAGCTGGTGGCCTGGCTGCTGATGGACAAAGTTTACCTAAGGTGTGGAAAAGTTCTCTCCATCCTGCATACAGCAGGGACAGACCCTGCCCCAGTGGTGACAGTGGAGATAACCCTTCTGTCCGTGTGAATACAGCCAGGAGACATATGGAGTGTAGTTGTAGCCATGTGGGACAAAGATATTCGAGGCAAGGTGAGTGAGGTAATATCTGTTATTGGTCCAACTTCTGTTGGTGTGAGAGACAAGCCTCCAAGCTGCACAGAGCTCTTCCTCAGGGAGCTTAGTTATTTGGCTTTTAAGTCTTAATGGAGTTAAGAGAATTAACTGGTTCGTTCTTTGCTCTGGTCAAAGGGAGGCAGACAATGGTAGAGAGTTCAAAGCTTTATTCTACACCCATGCTACAAACAGAAATGGGTGGGTCCGGACAACAACGGACCGTTACAGGGCATCATACACACAAGTAAACAACTCATACTGCGCAGGAGCGGAAGGCACTGAAGTCATACCTTTGGCAATGAATATACTAATTCAGCATTAGCTAAGGCATAATCTCTCTTTCTGCAACAAATATGCTGTTACAGCACTAGCAAGACCTTGGTCCCTTTCTCAAAGGGCCGAGGCAAACTCTGGCTCAGGATTAACCCATTACAATGGGGAAGCCAAACACTTCCAAGTGTGTGTGAGCATCTCAGGGTCAAAGTTAAACCTGCAATGCACATGCTGGCTGCTCGCAGGGGCTCCCTCCTAACCCCTGGGATGGGGAATCTGCAATTTTACCCTTCTCCACCACCGCCATTGTCACTGCCCTGCCCTGGCTCACTCTGTACCCACAACCCTGCACAGCACTGTGGGCACTCCAGGAGATTCCCCCTCCCACCAGGCACTGCCCTAGGAGGCATTGGGCTAAATTTGGTTCCATATTTTGAGGCCTCATCTACATGACAGTTAGGTCACCATAAGTTACCCTGCATCAGCCTTTGTGTACATGTGTCTACACTCAAATTTGTATCCGGATGACATAAGTGCCCTATTATAGCAACGCAGTCAAACCTGCCCCCACTAAATGGCATCAAATCATAGTCAACCTGCTGAAGTTCACACAGTGCACATGTAGACATTGTGTTAGAGAGGCTAAAACCCCCTGAGACCCACCAGCCCCATCTCCATGAGGTTAACAAACCAGGCAGGCTCGGCTCAGCTCCCCAAGTCTGCTGACATTGCTGACTCAGGCAGGTGTGGTGTTCACGCCCCATTGAGGTGAATGGGGAGGTCATAGCTCTGGCTGCAGAGCTCACTGCCCACTGGGAACCCCCTGTAGCCCTAAGGATTAATCCGTTTGCTTGCATAAGATATATCTTTTTTTATAAGTTTAAGTATTTGATGTATTGTAATAGATTTATATTAGAATTAGTTTGGCTGTAACGCAAGAAGACCTACTGATCAAAAATCTGTATGTTAACGCTAAATGCAAGATTAGCATCTAAGACAGGGGGTCTCAAACTCAAATTACCATGATGGCCGCATGAGGACTAGTGCATTGGCCCGAGGGCCGCATCACTGACCCCGCCCCCTCGCTGCCCTGCCCCCGCCCCCACTCCACCCCTTCCATCAGGCCCCGCCCCTTCTCCACCCCTTCTCCGCCTCCTCCCCTGTGTGCGCGGCTTCCCACTCCTCCCCTCCTTCCTCCCAGAAACCGTGAAGCCGCCAGACAGCTGTTCTGGCGGCGGGAACTGCCTGGGGGTAAAAATAGAACCTTGGAGCAGCGCGGAGGGAACGGGGATCTTAGCGGCCACAGAACATAACTGGGGGGGGTGGAGGGTGAGGGGAGTTGGCGGCCATAGGACATAACTGGGAGGGGGGCAGGGGGAGCCCGGCGGCCCGCCTCTTCTCCCCCCCTCCTCCCCTGTGTGCGTGCTTCCCGCTCCTCCTCCTCCCTCCCAGAAACCATGAAGCCGCCAGACAGCTGTTCTGGCGGCAGGAACTGCCTGGGGGTAAAAAAAATGGGGGGGGGGGCGGGGAGCCCGGCAGGGCGCAGGGAAGAGCTCTGTGGGCCGCGTGTTTGAAACCCCTGATCTAAGACCTTTCACCCAGAAAGTTAACCTTCATCTTGTTACCCAAATAGATAGAAACACCCACGCCTCTGTCTACGACCTTTACCTAGACCAATAGACATAAAGATTAGCATAGGGGATTTTTCCAAAGCCAGACCCACAAATGTAACACGTACACCATAAATGCGTAAATAGGTGTCATCCCTACGCACAGACATATCAGCCAATGAGCTAAGCGAACCGCAATATTTCTGTGGGGGAGTAATGAAATTTGGGCATAAGAGGAAGGATTTCCGGTAACTATAGGGTATAAAAGTAGTGAACCCCCCTCGTTAGGGAGCGCTCACTCTTCATCTTCAGCTATCGATGCTATCTACGACGGCTGTTACCTATTAATAGTCCGTACTTAATTTATTTTCAAACTTTAAGTTCTAAAGGGAACTAGGCCAAGCTTAATTTCCCTGAATCTTTATTCTCAGTTTTATTTCATAGTTAGATATAAGTATAAGTTTCAAAGTAGCTTTTAGCTTTTTGCGTTAGTTTCCTCGGCAAAAGGTGAGAAATCGGAACCGCTAGAGGCGAGATCCTGTGTCTTGCAGCACCAAGTTATCAAAACAGGGTGTGAGTATATTAACCAAAGTCTTGCAGAACACATTATTATTTGTATTTTGAATAACAGTATACCATTGTAACTTTTACTTACCATTTACTTACGATTTCATTGATTTTAATAAAAGGTCTTTAAGACTACATCTGTCACAGTGTGAGTTTCCTGTCATACCTTGAGGGTCCTTTTATAAACTGTGGAGCCTGATTCGGGACAAGAACTGTATCTGCTGATCAAACAGATTGGCGAGCCTAAACCCATACTATTAATAAATTATTATTTTTTATTATTATTAATTAAAAATTAATTTAAAATTTAATTTAATTGAACTGATAAGCCAAATCAGTATTACTAACACATCTTCAATCAGGCTACACCCCAAAAAGCAGCTAGCTAGCCTGGGTGCCTGGGACCTGGACAGCCTGGGCTGGTACAGAGGAGTCACCATGTGTGACCCAGTGACCCCTTGGTGACAATTGACAGGGTGCACAGGGATTACAGGGAGCCCTAGGTTGGATATACGTATAAATAGTTAACCAAAAGCCATACCCACTACTCGATATAATCACTGTGAGATATATGTACAGCTAATACGTAAGGCATTACGGATCTAGACAATTGTGCTTTTGAGGTCTTGGTCTTAAGGCAGGTCACCGGGAGGTGACAGACCTCGGGCATGTTCCGAAGCAGGAGGTAACACATACCTGTCTCCCTGTCTGGCCATTGGGGTGTTGTGTGCTGTGTACCTCACACTGTAGGCCTGTTTGCACGCTGACCTGGGTTTGGAAAGAGAGACTGCAAAGGCTACAAGAGGGGAATCTACAAGATGAGACAAACAGCAGGGGGTGCCCTGTTCATGACTGAAGCCAAACAATGGAACTGGGGGGCAAGAAACACCCTGAATCCTTCACCATGTTTGTCATATGAAAGGTAGGTCACAGCCAGCTTGGCTGTAAACTGAGTGTCGGTGAGCAATAGTCTACATCAGTGGTCTCAAAGTCCCGGCCCATGGGCCATCTGCGCATAGGCGCTGACGTCTGATCACACTGGTGGGTGCTCGACCCCCCTCTGTCCCCGGCCCCGCCCTGAATCCACCCTGCCCCACCCAGGGGTCGCAGGTGTGGAGGGAGGGCGTGCAGGGGTGAGGCCTGTGGGGTGGGGCTGAAGGGCTTGGGGTGTGGCTGAGGATGAGGGGTTCATGATGCAGAAGGGGGCTCAGGCAGAGGGTAGGGGTGAGGGCTGTGGGGTGGGGCTGGGGATAAGGTGTTTGGGGTGTTGGAGAGGCTCAGGGCTAGGGCAGAGGGTTGGGTTGCCGAGGGCTCTGGCTGGGGGTGCAGGCTCTGTGGTGGGGCAGGGCTGGGGATGAGTTTGGGTTGCAGGCAGGCTGCCCCGGGGCTGCAGCCAGAGTGGAGGACACCCCCCAACCCTCTCCCCACCAGCAGCAGTAAGCTCTGGGGGAGGGGCCCCCCTCTTTCCCCCCGGCAGCACACTCACCCCACACCACTGTCACTGCACATACTCCTACGGCCACTCTCCATTTCAGGAAGCTCCCTCGCCTCCCCTGTGGTGGGTGCCGGGGGGGGGGGGGGGAGCTGCCATCACACGTGCACCTCCTCCCCTGCTGCTGTCCCTCACTGTAGCCTCACTGGAGGTGAAGGATGGGAGTGCCCCTTGCCCACACTTGAACACACTGCGGACTGCTCAAGTAGCAGAAGGCTGTCATTCCCCCAGTTTTGAAGCGTCCTTTTCTTCCCTCCACCCGCACCCCACCCTAGCCTCCGTCATAGTTCCCTCTTTACTGAAAAATCCTTAATAAAAAATGTTTTTATTGACCAATGTTGCCTTTTTATTTTCTTTTTAAAGAAAGGTGTGTTGGAAGGGGGGGAAGGGGGTTGGTAATTGGAGAGAATAGGTAATATTAACAGGGTAAAGAAATGGGGGCAGGTTCACCTCATGGTTAAACGGAAGAGTCACTGGTTGCCCTGGTCAGTCTGGAAGCTAGTTTTCAAAGCTTCCCGGATACGCAGCGCGTCCCACTGGGCTCTTCTAATCGCCCGGGTGTCTGGCTGTGTGTAATCAGCGGCCAGGCGATTTGCCTCAGCCTCCCACCCCGCAATAAATGTCTCCCCCTTGCTCTCACAGAGATTGTGGAGCACACAGCAAGCTGCAATAACAATGGGGATATTGGTTTCGCTGAGATCTGAGCGAGTCAGTAAGCTTCTCCAGCGCCCCTTCAAACGTCCGAAAGCACACTCCACCACCATTCTGCACTTGCTCAGCCTGTAGTTGAAGAGCTCCTTATCACTGTCCAGGGCGCCTGTGTACGGCTTTATGAGCCAGGGCATTAGCGGGTAGGCTGGGTCCCCAATGATCACTATAGGCATCTCTACATCCCCAAGTTATTTTCTGGTCCGGGAAGTAAATACCTTCCTGCAGCCGTCTAAACAGACCAGAGTTCCTGAAAACGCAAGCATCATGAACCTTGCCCGGCCATCCGACGTTGATGTTGGTGAAACGTCCCTTATGATCCACCAGTGCTTGCAGCACCATTGAGAAGTAGCCCTTTCGGTTAATGTACTGGCTGCCCTAGTGGTCCGGTCCCAGGATAGGGATGTGAGTTCCGTCTATAGCCCCACCGCAGTTTGGGAATCCCATCGCAGCAAAGCCATCTATTATTGCCTGCACATTTCCCAGGGTCACTACCTTTGATAGCAGCAGCTCCATGATTGCGTTGGCTACTTGCATCACAGCAACCCCCACGGTAGATTTGCCCACTCCAAAGTGATTCGCGACTGACCGGTAGCTGTCAGGCGTTGCAAGCTTCCAGAGGGCTATGGCCACTCGCTTCTGGACTGTCAGGGTTCCTCGCATCCTGGTGTCCTGGCGCTTGAGGGCAGGGGACAGCAACTCACAAAGTTCCAGGAAAGTGCTCTTACGCATTCGAAAGTTTCGCAGCCACTGGGATTCATCCCAGACCTGCAGCACTATGCGGTCCCACCAGTCTGTGCTTGTTTCCCGGGCCCAGAATCGGCATTCCACTGCATCAACATGACCCACTGCCACCATGACGTCCACTTTGCGGGGTCCCGTCCTTTGAGAGAGGTCTGTGTCCCTGTCATCATCACTGTCCTCACTGCGCTGCCGTAGCCTCCTCGGCCGATTTCTCAACATCTGCCTCTGAATAAGGTGGACGATAAGGCGCGAGGTGTTGACAACGGCCATAACTGCTGCGATGATCGCAGCGGGCTCCATGCTTGCGGTGCTATGGCGTCCGTGCTGTCAATCAAGGGAAAAGGGCGTGAAATGATTGCTTGCTGCCGCTTTCACAGAGGATGGGGGGATGTGAGGGTTGAATGACGACAGTTACCCAAAATAACCCGCGACACATTTTTTGCCCCATCAGGCATTGGGGGCTTGACCCAGAATTCCAATGGGCAGCGGGGACTGCAGGAACTGTGGGATAGCTACCCACAGTGCACCGCTTGGAATGTCGATGCTTGCCCCGTTACTGTGGACTCACAAAGTCGAATTACTGTGCTTAGTGTGGACACACACGTTCGACTGTGTAATATCAGTTTCAAAAGATCGGTTTAAGTAAAATCAAACTACTCTTGTAGTGTAGACATACCCTTAGAGGTAGTACTGCCCCACTCGCAAGCACTGAGTCTGTGTATAACAAAAGAGAACTTTTATTAGAAGGGAAAAGGAACGAAGTGTTAAGCTGGGAAAACACCACAACCACTTTCCAAGCATGTGACCGCAGTGTGTTGGGCAGTGTCCTTTGCCTCAATTTCCCACATTGCAGTGGGAAAGTCCAATGAATGAATGTCCCTTTAACACATCTCACTCCCCTCTCCCAGTGCTGCACCTCACTCACAGTTGCTGTCCTCGGTCAGCAAAGACCCAGAATTCAGAGGTACAATCATTAAGTGGGGGGGGAGGAGCAATGAGCTATATCTCTGCAGTTCCTATGCACCTCTGCAACTGGCTGCTTGCCACTGCCTCTGGTCACTTGCTGCCGCTGTTGGATGTTCACCACCACTTCTGTGACACCATGTTCTGAGGTTCCACCACTTAAGCCAAGTCTTTGGTGATTTCAGTGGGTAGGAGGGAACCTCACTGGCAGTACAGCTTTTGCATTGTCCTTCATTTTACTACTATCCCTGCACCAGGTCCAAGGCACAGCCCCTAGACTGGCTATCCGGGATTCCGCTGTGGTAAAATTGCTGAGCAGAAATTATGACTTTCAATTGAGTCTAATCAGCTGTTTTTAAACCCTAGAGGAGGAAGGATCAAATGGTGCTTAGAACTCTTAAACAGAGTCCACTTCACATACAAACCTCTCCCCTTCATAGGGATTTGACATCTCCAGCCCCTGCTTAGCAAGTGAAGTTCAGTTTAGGGTGATCCCTTCAATCAGGGCAGGCTAAGCACAGTTCTGTCCTTTACTTGTCCAATCAGGATGACATTTCATTGCTCCTGCTTTCAAATACTAGAGTGATTTGTAACCCAAAACCAGCCAGAACTGATCACTTTGGCAAAGCAGCTCCATCTCCTGCGCACCTAGGCAGAGTAGGCATCAGTGCAAACAGTCTGCTCCTGAAGTCTTTCCCCCCCAGATCAGCTCTAGATGTCAGGGGAGAGCTCATTCAGACCCCATTTACACATTTATTAACACAGCCCCGCCTCTGGGTTGTGTTAAACCATCTCTGTGCCTGGAGAGGATGTTTACACTATGCTGCCCAGAATGACCCCCCGGCCTTTTTCCTTTGTGGTTACAGTTCGTTTCAGCGTGTCTGCCTAACACAAAGTGTTCTTTCCAAGGTGCTTCACTTTGTTCCTCTCTGTGCTGAACTTCAGCTGCCCCTGTGCTGCCCAATCACCCAGTAGACTCAAACCCTTGTGATCAATGAGAATTGTTCAATAGCACTGAAATGCCCTCACTTCCTTACTTCAAAGTGAAATGAGTCGAGATCAGGCATTTGTGTAATACAGGATAAGTTGTTTGTGATTCATTATCTCTGCATCTCATTGCTAGAAATGAACAATTAGCTCATACTGAAGAGATGAGCAATTAGCTCAATGATGAATTTCTTCTAGGAATTGAGCATATTTGCCTGCAATGTAGATCATGATTCCCTCAGATGTACTTGTCCGACGAGTATCTTTTCAAATTACTTCACTCTCTGGTTTAATTGCAAATACTCCATTGCTGAACTGTCAAGTGTGTTCCTTGGTTGTACTGGGCCATGTAAGTTACATGGTATTGTTTGTTCTTGGCTGGATGACTTTGAATTTAAAATCTGGTTTAATGGATTACTCACATGGGCAACTTGGAAATTCATTTCCACAAACACCTGTGCTAGTAAAGCCCAATTGCTTGAGAGCAAATGATCACAAAGGGGCATGAACAGGGCCAAAGAAAACCCAGGCACAAATTCAAATAATCTGTGTGGAAATTGGTTGGCATTATTCTCTGAGCTCTGATCATTATGGACCTCAGCTCTAATGGCGCCCTGCTTCCTTCCCCCACTGATTCCCACCCAGTGTCCGTGTCCTCCACAGGCCCCAGCTAGTCTGCTGGATCTGCTGACACAAGCACTACGGCTGCTCTTCAAGAAAACATGTGAATGAAACTTTTATGAACATGTGACAGGCACTGACCAGACCCAGCAGGAGACAAACAACTCAAGAACCGTGCAGGAAGGGAGAGGGTTTGTATGACCCCAGCCCTAAAGTACTGGGGTAGGTGCAGTGGGGATGGGAATGGGGAGACTTCACTCTAGGGAGCTGGCACCAGTAGTAGGTTTCTTCTCTCTCCCTTGCACCAGAGGGACTCAACAGCACTGAGGAGAGCCAAACCCACAAAGCCAAACCCAAAAGGTCATCGGCCGCTGCCACTTGCTATGCCATGAAAGGGCAGGCAAAAGGCTGGTGCCATGGGTGGGAATCAGAAGGCAGAGCTGCTGTTCCCATGGCCAGCTGTGCTGGGTGTGGGGGATGGGCAGAGCTGCTGTTCCCATGGCAGCTGTGCTGGGGGGTCTCACGGGGATTTCCCAGGCTGGGGGGGTGGGGAAGGGCAGAGCTGCTGTTCCTGTGGCAGCCATGCTGGGGTTGGGGGAGGGGCAGATTTACTGTTCCTGTGGAGTCAGTGATGGGGGTCTCACAGGGATTTCCTGGGCTAGGGGTGGGGGATGGGCAGAGCTGCTGTTCCCATGGCCATGCTGGGCTCTCACAGGAATTTCCGAGGCTGCGGGTGGGGATTGGCAGAGCTGCTGTTCCCGTGGTGGCAATGCCAGGGGTCTCACAGGGATTTCCCGTGCTGGAGTCTCCAGTGGGTGATAACGTTTGAGCTCTGAGTGAAGCTTTTCCCACAGTCAGGGCAGACATAGGGCCTCTCGCCTGTGTGGATTCTCTTGTGCTTGGTCAGGGCAGAGCTGGTGGTGAAGCTTTTCCCGCAGTCCGGGCAGATGTAGGGCCTCTCTCCCGTGTGCACTCTCTGGTGGGTGGTGAGGTGAGCGAACTGGCTGTATCCCCTGCCGCACTCGTCGCACTGATAGGGCTTCTCGGCCAGGTGGGTTCTCTGGTGCCTGGCCAGGTACGTGCTGGTGGAGAAGCTTTTCCCGCAGTCGGGGCAATTAAAGCACTTCTCTGTCTGGTGTGTCCTCTGGTGCTTGATGAGGAGGGAGCTGTCAGTGAAGCCTTTCCCGCAGTCGGGGCAGACATAGGGCCTCTCTCCCGTGTGCGCCCTCTGGTGGATCGTGAGGGATGAGCAGTCCCGGAAGCTTTCCCCACAGGCCTCGCATCGATAGGGTCTCTCGCCCGTGTGCAGCCGCTGGTGCCTTGTGAGGTTGGAGCTGCTGCTGAATCGCCGCCCACACTCGGTGCAGGGGTAGGGCCTCTCGCCCGTGTGCGTTCGCTGGTGTTTAATCAGGTCCGAGTTCACATTGAAGCTCTTCCCGCAGTCCCGGCACCGGTAGGGACGCTCTCCCGTGTGCAGACGCTGGTGCGTGATGAGATGCGAGCTCTGGCTGAAGCAGCGCCCGCACTCCGGGCACTGGTAGGGTCTCTCCCCCAGGTGCAGTCTTTGATGGGTGATCAGATTTGACCTCAGGCTGAAGCTTTTCCCACAGTCCTCACACGTGTTGGGTTTCTCCCGGGGGCAGGGTCCCCTGTGGATCGTAGAGTCATTGTGTCTCCCCAAATATCCCCGAGTGTGACCGGGATTCTCCTGTCTCTCTTCTGGGTGGCTTCCTTGCTCCCTTTCTGACCTGACCTGACTCCCGCAGGCTTCGCTCTGCTCAGGGGAAACATCCCCATCAGAGCTCCCTGGTCCCACCTCATGCGGTTCCACTTCCTCAGGATCTTCCTGCTCAGGGTTCTCCTCTTCGCTCTCACTCACGATCCCATCACCTGCAGGGACAGAGATTGAATTCAGACAGTTGTCACTCCCTGTGCCAGGGGAATCAAACCAAAGTAACTGCCGGGGAGATCAGAACACCAGGAGCTGAATTCCCCTCCCACCCATTCCTGAGAGGAGGGGGCAAACTGAACCTCCACATCCCATCCAAACACACCGGGGAAACTCAGCTGTTGCCAGGTGTGAGTCAGGGGGTGGGAAGCCGTGAGTGACATCTGCCATGAGGTTACGACACTGGCTGGGGACAATCCTGACAACCCAGGAGCTCATGAGCTCTTTGAGGGAACCTGATTTTTCTTCACTTCCTGTTTTTCCCCAAGCTGGTTTAACTCATTCCTCACCTGTGCAGGCCTCCCTTGCCCAGGAGATCAGACACAGAATGATCTTCTCCTCATTCCAAATGGGAGACCACATTGCTTTTCTGAGATCAGGGTAATTTATGTCTTTGTGGGATATTTATCACAGAGAATGTTCCCAGGTTTTAACCTCAACCCATTTCAAAGCAGTGAAATCCCTGGGCCAGCTCTCCAGGGGCTCAAAGTCCAGCCACTCTGCTAATGGGGAATTGGACTCCCACATCTCTGATCAGAACACACAGCCAGACACACATCATCAAAGGGGCCCCTCAAATACACAGACAGCATGTCTGGATCTCAGAAAGAGGAGGCCTAACCCAGTATGGAGCTGGCTGGGTCTGCTTCTCACTGCCAGAGCTGAGCCCAGTGAGAGGAGCAGAGGGAATCTTGGGGCCCGTGAGCACAAGTGAGGGGCTCAGCACAGTGATAATGGGAGGGTTTGTCTGAGGATGCAGCAGGGCAGGGGAGTGAGATTTCAAGAAACTGCATTTTGGGGAATGAATGAACCTAATGAGTCAGGGTCAGCCACAATAGAAACCATAACTGGTAACAATAATGAGCGGAAGTACTAAAATCCCCAGGCTCTGTGCATGCTGGAGAAAATTGCTCTCTAAACAGTATTAATTATGCGTATGTGACCTTACTGTGCAATGTACACACACACACACACACACACACACAAACACACAGCTAGGCACCGAGTACACACACAAACACACAGCTAGGCACCGAGTACACACACACACACAAACACACAGCTAGGCACCGAGTACACACACACACACACACACACACAGAGCTAGGCACCGAGTACACACACACACACACACAGCTAGGCACCGAGTACACACACACACACACACACACACACACACACACACACACAAACACACAGCTAGGCACCGAGTACACACACACACAGCTAGGCACCGAGTACACACACACACACACACACACACACACACACACACACACACACAGAGCTAGGCACCATATACACACACCCACACGCAGGTAGGCATTGTGTACATACACACACACAGAGCTAGGCACCGTGTACATACACACACAGATATACACACAGAGGTGGGCACTATGTACACACAGATATGCTGCTAGGCACCATGTACACACACACACACACAGAGTCCCTTGCCCTGAAGCGCTTACCATGGCAAAGTTTTAAGGAGGAATCTGAAGGGGGACAATGGAGTGGCTTTGTGTAGTTTACAGTGATCTCCTCTCATGCACAGATGACAGCGGGGGTGAGTGGGGGCAGGAAACTTGAGAACAGTGCAGACTGGTGGGCAGCGTAGCTGGTATCGCTGGCAGAGCAGAGGCGGGGTTCTGCCTCTCAGTGATCTGGATGATGGGATTAATTGCACCCTCAGCAAGTTCGCAGATGACACTAAAATTGGGGGGGGGGGGTGAGACATAGATATGCTGGAGGGTAAGGCTAGGGTCCAGAGTGACCTAGAAAAATTTGAGGATTGGGCCAGAAAGAAATCAGATTAGGTTCAACAAGGACAAGTGCAGAGTGCTGCATTTAGGAAGGAAGAATCCCATGCACCGCTACAGGTTGGGGACCGACTGGCTAAGCAGCAGTTCTGCAGAAAACGACCTGGGGATTAGTGGACGAGAAGCTGGATATGAGTCAGCAGTGTGCCCTCGTTGCCAAGAAGGCCAACAGCATATTGGGCTGTATTAGTAGGAGCATTGCCAGCAGATTGAGGGAAGTGATTATTCCCTTCTATTTGGCACTGGTGAGGCCACACTTGGAGTATTGTGTCCAGTTTTGGTCCCCCCACTACAGAAAGGATGTGGACAAATTGGAGAGAGTCCAGCAGAGGGCAATGAAAAAGATTAGGGGGCTGGGGCACATGACTTACGAAGAGAGGCTGAAGGAACTGGGGTTATTTAGTCTGCAGAAGAGAAGAGTGAAGGGGGATTTGATAGCAGCCTTCAACTACCTGAAGGGGGGTTCCAAAGAGGATGGAGCTAGGCTGTTCTCAGTGGTGGCAGATGACAGAACAAGAAGCAATGGTCTCAAGTTGCAGTGGGGGAGGTTTAGGTTGGATATTAGGAAACACTATTTCACTAGGAGGGTGGTGAAGCACTGGAATGGGTTACCTAGGGAGGTGGTGGAATCTCCATCCTTAGAGGTTTTTAAGGCCCGGCTTGACAAAGCCTTGGCTCGGATGATTTAGTTGGTGTTGGTCCTGCTTTGAGCCGGGGGTTGGATTAGATGACCTCCTGAGGTCTCTTCCAACCCTAATAGTCTATGATTCTCGGTAACACATCGGAGATGGTGGGTAGGGCAGGGCAAGGCTGTGAAAGGCCTTAAAAGTGACACAAGTCGTTTATATTTGATGCATTGAAGAGAGGACCTGGGAGGATGCGGGGAGCGGGGAGGGAGTTACCATGGTGACAGCACAAGCCAGGAAGATGATCTTTGTAGCAGCTTTCTGAATGGATGTAAGGCTCAGGATGGCATTTGTCACAGCCAGAAGGGAGGAGGCTGCATGCCAGGAACCTCAGGGACGTGGCAGCTGAATTGAGGAAGTGCAAGGGTTCCCAAACCAACTCAGCAGGGCTCGTGCCAACACCCTGGGTCAGCTCAATACAAGCAGCCTAATTACAAACCAGTTGAGTCTCTAATGCAGACAAGGCCACAGGCTCTGGGTGGGGAGGGGATGTGGGCAATAGAGTTATTCACAGTCAGGTTGCGCTCAGAGACCCCAAGCAGGATCGGGGCCCCATTGTGCTCAGTACTCCACAAACACAGACAGAGACATGATCCCTGCCCTGAGGATCAGCTCAGAGTCCAGTTTAAAACCTGTCTGCTCTGGGGAATTTCAGACTTGCTTTCAGCAGAGGTGATCAACACAGCTCTGAAACCAGCTGCCACTGAGTCCTCTGCACCAGCAACACCAGTGCAGTCACAGCACCCTGACACAACACCGCTGCAGTCACAGCACCCTGACACAAGAGATTTTTCAACCACTCTGTTCTGTGTAAGGAATACAGCACTAAGACGGCTGCGCTGCCTCCACTAGCTGAAGCAGGGAGAGATCAAAATTAAATGTGTTTAAAATAATAAAAACCAGAGCGGTAGCAGTGAATGACAGTGTTAGAGTGTACTTAGATACGGATAGTGGTTTATAATTACAGAGGTTTAATAATTAATAAAGATCGTTTTAGGTGGTTATGGCTAGCGATAACAAGATGGCGGTCGCAAGCAGTCACAGTCAGAGAAATCAAAAATGGAGGTCTGGGAGAGATTTGGCCAATAGCAAGCAGGCCAATAGCTGAGCAGAAATAAAGGTCACTCCAAAACCGGAAGGGAGGGGTCAGTCAGACAAGAGGTAAGTCTTCAAGCAAGTGTGTCAAATAAGGCACAAGGTTTCAATCAGGCCTGGCTTTGATTGACAGATAGGTTAGCACCCATGATTGGTCCATAAAAAGGAAAGGACTAATCAGAGAAGGCTAGAATCTACATATAAGGCAGAAAGCTGGCAGATTTTAGTCAGTGTGAGGCCAGTGGAAGGTGTGTGTGAGAGTGAGCAGAAGGTGAATCAATAAGAAGAAGAAAAGAGTTAAAATCACTTAAGAAGAGACAAGCAGCAGCAACACCAGTAACAGCAGAAGGAACTCTCAGAGGGAAAAGAAGACAGCGGAGAAAGTAAGCAGGATAATCCTCCTATAAAGAATTATTAAACTGCATGAATGTGTATGCATGGGATAATAAAGCTGGATGTTTGTGTATGTTATGATTTAAATGTGTAAGGATTTGCAATCAGCATTCTATGTTTGTCATGGAATGTAACCACTTGAAGCTATTTTCAGTTGTATGGTATTACACATTAAAGTATTCAAAATTGCATCTGTGCTAATACAGTTTATGCCTTGTTAAGAAAACGTATGGATTCTTTATTCTTTTAACAAATTTGTATTAAGAAACATTGTACTAAATAAAGAATATTTTTGTCTTCAAAGAATACTGCCTGAGTGTCAATCCTTTGAGAGGAAGCCTGTCTCTGTTTCTTTCTAATGGTCAACAGAGCTAATCTGTTCTGGGGAGTCCTCCACAGTTTGGAGAGAAACACCCTGGCAAATGCTCTAGGGCAGGCCATCCCCTTTTAATTACCAATAGATAAATTAATAGAGTTATTGGGGTAGGCAGGTCATTGTGGGAGGCCTCTAATTTTGGAGGTAACAGCCCCACAGACACAAGACAATGAATGAGTGTTACTAATGGTTGTAAGGAGGGATCTGGGTTACCAGACTAATACAATCCGATGTTTTAACGCCAATAAAGACAAACTGACATTCCAGCTGCATTTACTTGCACAGTATTTTGGAAAAAGCAAACTTGCAGCGAGGGAGGAACGGCAGATTAGTGCCCTCAGAGATCAGATAGTTAAATGGAGAGTGTCAACTTAAAATTACAGTCCTGGCTGAAAATCTCTCACCCGCTACTGCTGCAGGTGACACCTAACATCAGTGTCAATGAAGGGTTTAGAGGGCATTTTCTATTCACCCCAGTCTGCTCTGTGCTAGTGCCAGCACTTGGCATGGAAGTTTCGCTATCTCTCCTGTAGTGTTAGTTCCTTCCCTGTTGTTTGTGGGCATCTGTCAAACAGTAATGGGGGAGAGAAAAGCCTTCTGTTTTAAAAATGGGAAAACAAGGTTGTACAACCATAAAAGTTGGCTGCAGGACTCTAGGCAGGGCCAGCACCTGGAACTACGTGTAACGCGAAATGGACTCTATTCCAGGCTGACAGGCCCCAGGGAAATGGCCCGCAGATTTCAGAGTTTGTTTAGCCAATTCCTCACCTGTCCAGGAGCCTCTTGGACTCTCCCTTTCCTCAGCGCCCTGGAGATCTGGAACCCAAAGCTCTTTTCCTTGTTCCATCCGAAGACCACGCTGGGTTTTGAGAATCAGAAATCCTGCCAAGAGGGAAAGAAACCAGATGAGACCAGGGTTCCATAACCATTGAATATGTTACCAAGATCATTTCATGACTTCAAGCCAGCCCCTTCCTGCACTGAAGACGGGTGGGATCCAAATGGATCAGAACATGTTTATGGAGGCTATTTGGAGAGCCAGATATCTAGGGAATGTGTTACACCCTCTGTAGGAGCTTTAGACGTCTCAAAGCACCCCGTGTTCTGCAGGGACACATAGGCAGCTGTGCCTGTTCCATGTCCCCTTTGAGCCACCAGCTCCCATCAAGGCAACCTGGCTCAGGTGTGACTTTCATCTGCTCTGTCTAGGGCTGAGTTGACATTTGCTCAAGGGGGAGTTTACCCTAAGACATTTCATACACCAGGTCTGGAGTCCACAATGGCTCACACACATGCTTAACTTTGAGCCCAATGAGGATTTAGTATTCCTAGGAGAAGGGCCTATGTCAGAGTTGCCAATTCTCACACTGTTACTGTGACTCAGGGGATAGTTCACATTTTTCTTAAAGCCCCCCCCCCCCCCCATTCAAGTGATGAGGTCAAAATCTTGTTTCTTTTATTTTGGTAAAAGCCAAGTTTCTAGATGTTGAGGCTGTAGAGAAAAGCTTAAAAACAGGAAGTGTCTGCACCCTAAAGGTACAGAACCCAGAGGGCAAAGAGAAAAGAAGCAGAATTTCAGTATTTCAAAAAACCTCATGATTTGTAAGCCAGTCCTGCTTTTGGGGGACTGAGTCATGATTTTTCAAATGCTGGGGCTGGCAATACTGTTTTCTGGCCTTTTTCATTGTTATTGACACGGACAGATGTGTCAGCCCTTTGTCTGCAAAGGGACAATTTCTGCTTTATGCTGAAATAGAAATAAAATTTAGAAAACATGAGTAAACCTCGGTGCTGGATTAATGTAGGGCCTACTAGGGCATTTCTTGGGAGCAATATCAAACTGTTTGCAGTGAAGTGCAGCTCCCTGGCAGTTTCTTTGGGGGGGGGGGGGGGGGGGGAAGCTGCCTCTGCCTCTCCCTTCCTGAGGAAAAGAGAGTTCGGTTAAAAGTGGGGGGAGGGGCCAGGGGCAGAAATCAAAGAATGAATTACTCCCTCTCCTCTCTGCACACACCTCCCCGTGGCTCAGAGGGACCTCGCCGGCTTGGAGGGAGCAGGGAGGCTGCAGTAGGCCTGGAGTCTACCCCCAGCTGCTCTGCTGCAGGAAAGGCTGTTACTGTCACAGTGTTAAGGACTTTCTCCTCCTTTAGGTCCTTTCCAGCCAGGACCCCGAAGCCCTGAACAGACCTCGCTAGGTTGGCAGGGTTGGTGCCTCTGACTTCCCTCCCCCCACCCCATTGCTCCCGATGGCCCTTCCAGTCTCTCCCCGTCCCCTCTCCCCTCGGGCTGGGAGACTCGGTCCCTAGCCCGGCCCCGGGGCGGTCGCTCTCCCGGAGCTGGCTCGGCTCCTGCAGGCGCTCAGGGGAGCAGAGCCGGGTCGGGGAAGGCAGCAGCGCTGGGACTCGCAGACCCCCCCCCCCCCGGAGCAGCGCTGGGACTCGCAGCCCCCACGGGAGCAGCGCTGGGGCGAGGAGGGGCCGTTGGTGCAGAGTCACTTTCCTGCCCGGCCCCAGCCCTTCCCCCGGGTCTCTCCCCTCACCTGCAGGCTCCGGCTCAGGGGCTGGTGTCGGCAGAGCCCGGGGCTGCGTCCAGCCCCCGGAGAAAGTCACGGTCCCGGAGCGCTGCAGCCCGGGCTGCTGATATAGGGCACAGGAAGGGGCTGGAGTAGCTGAGCGCGGTAGGTGCTGGGTACTGGTGGAGAGAAGACAGGAAGGGAACAGCGAAGCAGGGATTGATCTACACCGGCCCGCACTGAAACCTGTTACCAGCGGCTGCCGTCTCCATTGTGAGCCGGGAACTCAGGTTGAGCCCCGCTGCTCCCCAGCGGGGTGTGGGCGGGGAGAGCCCGTCCCTAGCGCCCTTCTGTGGCCAGCCCAGTGAGGGGGAGGAAAATATCTGCTCTGGTTTAACATCCCCAACGCAGTGTGAGAAATCTCCCAGCACACATGGGGGCTTGCCGTTCTTCAACTGCCGGGATGGTGGGGGGAGAGACACAACACAATGGGAAGAAGAAAACAAGCAAAACTGTGTCTGTTTTTGGAAGGAAACACTCCGCAGTGTTCTTAGGCCTCCCCCATGTTGTCCCCTGGAGAAGCACAGAAGAACACAGGCCCTGAGTCTTCTTCCCCTTTCATAGACCCAGAAGGGACCATTAGATCATCTTGTCTGTGTATCACACCCCAGTACATTTTACCCAGTCGTCCGAGCAGAGTCACCCGTGCTTGGCGAACACATCCTCCAGGAAGACAGACAGGCTGGAGAAAGGCCATTAAAAAGCATTCCGCCCAAGTCTCCAACTTTTGACTTTGTCATTTTATTTCTATTTCTTCCATATTGAAAAAACAATCCCTGTCTCTCTTCAAAATTGATTTGAAAAAAAAAAACTCCAGTTCTGCCACATTTCTCTCTATCAAACACTGATATAAAATCCATTCAGCTTCCCCCCTCTCAAATTATGGAACATTTATCTATTGCCCCACCCCACGTTTTGCCCCTTTATCGAATATTACTATGAAATCCCTTCAGATTTTTGCCTTTGCTTATTGTCAAATATTCTATAAAACATCTCTAATTTTCCCACTTTCCAACTAATCAAGTATTAATCTAAATCCTTTTAGATTTTCACTCTTTTCAGTTTAATTATTGAATATTGCTATTAAATCTCAGATTTCAGGCTTTCCATTAAATTATAAAATACGGATATAAAATCCTCTCAAATTTGTCTTGTTTCCCCATGTTTAATTGTGCCAACATCTCCTTTTTTGGAGAGAAACCTGTCCTGATCCATTGGGGGCCTGCTGGACAGAGGGTTTAAAAGACCAATTGATACATTTCCCCTCAGGTTTGAGCAAAATGTTTCCTTTGTTTATGTCCATTAAAAATCAGCACATTTGCTGATTAAAATGACTGCCCAATATTTTATAGCTCCTTTAAGGTCATCTTTATAAATCAGGGAGCTTTAATCCTACAGCCTGGAATTTCCCCAGGAGCTCAGTTTCCATTCCAAAAGAAGTGGCCAGCTTTCCAAAACAGCTCGGCACATTGAGTGCACATTCAGAGCTGAGCACTTTGAAAATCTGGCCCTGAGCTCTCTTGGGAGTTTGGCCCAGAAACCCCTGATTTCCTGTCTGGATTATTTTGAGTAGGCCTGTTACTCAATGAGGGGGGAAAGACAATAACCAAAAATGTGGAAATGGCAGAGGTGCTTAATGACTTTTTTGTTTCAGTTTTCACCAAGAAGGTTGGTGGAGATTGGATGTCTAACATAATGAATGCCAGTGAAAATGAGATAGGATCAGAGTCTAAAATAGGGAAAGAACAAGTCAAAAATTACTTAGACAAGTTAGATGTCTTCAAATCACCAGGGCCTGATGAAATGCATCCTGGAATACTCAAGGAGCTGACTGAGGAGATATCTGAGCCATTAGCGATTATCTTTGAAAAGTCATGCAAGATGGGAGACATTCCAGAAGACTGGAAAAGGGCAAATATAATGCCCATCTATAAAAAGGGAAATAAGGACAACCTAGGAAGGAGTACTGCGGAAAGGGATCTGGTAGTCATAGTTGATCACAGGCTAAATATGAGTCAACAATGTAACACTGCTGCAAAAAAAAGGAACATAATTCTGGGATGTATTAGGAGGAGTGTCATAAGCAAGACACGAGAAGTAATTCTTCTGCTCTACTCCGCGCTGATTAGGCCTCAGCTGCAGTATTGTGTCCAGTTCTGGGTGCCACATTTCAGGAAAGATGTGGACAAATTGGAGAAAGTCCAGAGAGAGCAACAAAAAATATTAAAGGTCTAGAAAACATGAGCTATGAAGGTGGGAAGACTGAAAAAATTGGGTTTCTTTAGTCTGGAGAAAAGAAGATTGAGAGGGGGACATAATAACAGTTTTCAAGTACATAAAAAGTTGTTTCAAGGAGGAGAGAGAAAAATTGTTGTCCTTAACCTCTGAGGATAGGACAAGAAGCAAGGGGCTTAAATTGCAGCAAAGGAGGTTTAAGTCTGACATTAAGAAAAACTTCTTAACTGTCAGGGTGGTTAAGCACTGGAATAAATTGCCCAGGGAGGTTGTGGAATCTCCATCATTGGGGATTTTTAAGAGCAGGTTGGACAAACACCTGTCAGGGATGGTCTAGATAATACTTAGTCCCTTCCCGTTCTATGATTCTATTAATATACCATGTAAGTAGGAACACTTTTTGTACATGGAATCCATTGCCATGTGGATTACAGTGCTGTGTGCTCTTGTGACTCAACCTAAGTGCTGGTTAGACACAAAACCATAACCCCACTGGGGAAATTACCGGGTTAGCACAAAGATTACGGGATAGATTCTCACAGAGGCACAGGCACTGAGCTGCCTCTTTAGGTGCCTAAATCCAACATTTAGGTGCCACTGACATTTCCAAACCAATGCTCAGCTGCCACCTAACCCTGTAGGTGCCAAAACTCAGTTTTTACAATGAAAATTCCCTCCACACCTGTATTTCTATGTGCATGGCTGCCTCCTGCTGGGCACCTGGATGTTCCCACCTGTGTTGGTAAAGTACACCCGGGGAGACCAGGTGCTCCCATGCCTGGCTCGAGTCGGTGTGCTGAGAGGCTGCCTAACTCTGCATGAACCGGGGCTCAGGGAGCAGCCCCTGCCTCATAACTTTTAGCCCTGTGGCTGGGGTACTCACTTGGGATGTGGGAGACCCTGGGGTCAAGTCCCCCATCTGTCTGCTGAGGAGAAGGAATTAGAAGAGGGAGCTGTTACTTCTCAGGTGAGTGCCCGAGCCACTGGGCTAAGGGCTAGTCTGACGTGAGGCTCCCTGACTTGCTCCTAGTGAAATGCTTCATAGTGCATAGATAAATACTCACTGGGCCCCAGAGATGGTGAGGGTGACTCTATAGCCCCATGGGCAGGGCACTTACCTGAGGCAAGGCAGACCCAGAATCCAGTCCCCCTGCTCCGATGATTCAAAGTGGAACAGCTCCAATGGGAGAGATTGAAGGAATCCCACATCAGACTATCCCATAGCCCCGGGTATGTCTGTACTCCAGTAGCATAGCTACGTGCTACAGTTGTGCTGCTGGAGGACCATAGCATACATGCTTCCTACATCAAAGGACAGGTTTTATATTGATTCAGGCAACCCACTTCTCTGAAAGGTGGTGTCTAGGCTGATGAAAGAAGTCTCTTGTCAACCCAGCTGCATCTACATCAGGTCTTAGGTCAACTTCACTAGGGCACTCGGGGCATGACATTTTTTCCAGTGGGTTACTCCTCTTTTACACACCAGGTGTGTAAGAGAGGAATCAGGTCCAAATCTTTTACTG
The DNA here is from genome assembly GCA_037349315.1 of Chelydra serpentina. NCBI lineage: Eukaryota > Metazoa > Chordata > Testudines > Chelydridae > Chelydra > Chelydra serpentina. Next base: position 367,992 of record JBAIAC010000200.1, read on the forward strand.
ACCTGATCTCTTTTGCAAAGGACAGAATGAAACACTGTAAATGGAAAATCAAACAGACCCAGCATAGAGCATCTCAGACCTTTAAAAGAAGAAGAAGAATTCGAAGTGGGCGGGTATAAAAGGCAACTTTGGGAAATTACCAGCTACCTCCTCTCATGCAGTTAAACGTGAGCTAAGAAGGATTTATAAGACATCGGCGCCATCTACTGGACACTAGCAGAAGCGGCTCCGCAATTGAAGAAGCAGAAATTTGAGACCAGTCAGTTCCATAGAATCATAGAGTTGGAAGGGACCTTAGGAGGTCATCTAGTCCAACCCCCTGCTCAAAGCAGGACCAATCCCCAATTTTTGGCCCAGATCCCTAAATGGCCCCCTTAAGGATTGAACTCACAACCTTGGGTTTAGCAGACCAATGGTCAAACCACTGAGCTATCCCTCCCCCCAAGCTATTCTGCCCCCTCCCATTGGCTCCAGAGCCAGGAACTGAATGCCTGGTATGCACTAAAATGCCAGAGGGCATCCAGCTACGTCGCTCTGGGGTGTTAAAACATCCAAACCATGAGAGACGTAGTTTAGCCTCCCTAGCCCCCGGGGCAGCCCAGCCAGCTAGCTGGATAGGAATTCTTCTGTTGCCCCAGCTGCTACCTCTCCAGAGGGGGAGTACCTACACCAATGAGAGAACCCCTCCTGTAGGCGTAGGTAGTATCTACACTGCAGTGCTGCAGCTGTGCAGCCTTTAATGTCTCAAATGTAGACAAGCCCTGACTCACACTTGAGAGAGTCAGAGCTTTGACCCAGTCCCCCACCCCCAAGGTGTGAAACCCAAGGTGTGAAGCTGGGCCCTTCCTGCCCTGGATATGGTACCCACCACACTGAGCAGCCTGTCCCATCACCCAAAGAGGATGGGCAGCATCTCTAGCTGAGGCAGGGTTGGGGGTTGGTTACACTCAGTACCTGGCTCAGAGATGTGCTCCGGCAGGTGGGACACATACTCGTAAGAGGCGAGGCGCTCTTTTTGGCTTGCTGTGCTACTGTGTAAGTTTGGGGAAGTCACTTCCCTCTGTCTCCTCTCCAGCTGTTTGTCTGTCTTGTCTACTTAGACTGGGAGCTCTTCAGGGCTGTCTTGTCCTTTGTCTGAGCGCCGCATCCAGCACAGTGTGGATCTGATCTTTGCTGGGCCTGGAGCAACTCGGTGATGCTGGAAAACAAATCAGGATTATTGGTTTAAATTGGCTTTTTGCTAAATAATGTTTTGAACTGGCCTTTCCTGGCTCTGATCTATTGATCTGTTCAGATCCTAGATATTCTTAATAGGGTGACAGGGCCTGGCAAAACTCTCCTGTGAAGATGAGAGAAATACTGTAAAGACTGGAATTAGTCACCTTAGAAAGGAGATGAATAGGAAGAGACATGGTGCAAGACTATAAAATACTAAATGGTCTGGAGCAGGGAGATTGGAGTTTCTCTACCCCCTGTTTCATAACACAAGAACAAGGGATGTTCAATGAACTTAAAAGGTGGGACATTCAAAACCAATAACAAAGAATGCTGTTCCATACAGCAAGTGATTAGACTGTGGAACTCATTGCCATAGGAAGTTGTTGAGACCAAGAATTTAGCAAGATTCAAAGAAGGATTGGACATTTCTATGGATAGCAAGAACAGCCAGAGTTATAACAGTTCAGAGTTTTGGAAGGGAGATAAAACCTCACACTTCAGGAACCAGGCCAATCTCTAGCCATAAGGAATTAGAATGAGACCTTTATGGGAGGCAGATTAGCCTGTGTCTGCTACTGTGAGGTTCTTACACCTTCCTCTGCAGCATGTGTGGCTGACCAGTGTGGCTGACCAGAGGGGTGACTGAGATGGATCGATTCCTAGTGTGATCTCCAGTCTGAAAATTCCTGTTCCTAAATTTGAGGAGTTTACTAGAAATTGGTTAATTCCTCCTTATGTATCCAGTCCAGACAGGTAGAGCAGTGGGTCTAATCACTAAATACATAGCCTCTACATCACTGGCAATTTTTAACTCAAGAGTGGATGTTTTTGCAAAAGATCTGCTCTAGGAATTATTTGGGGGCAAATCTCTGGCCTCTTTTATGCAGGAGGTCAGACTAGATGATCACAATGGTCCCTTTTGGCCTTGAAACCCAGGAATCTAAAGCAGGGGTAATCAATTACTTTTTGTAAAGGTCCACATTTCTTGGTCAAGGTATTGTCAAGGTCCAGATGCCAGAGAAAATAATACCAAAACAATAACAATAATGAAAATAATAAGTAAATAAAAAGTTGTGGTCCATTCAAAAGTGTCTAGCGGTCAGGATTTGCCACATGGTCCACCTATTGACTACCCCGATCTAAAGATTGCTGTGAATTCAGAAAGCAAGTCCAACTCTCTCTCTCTCACACCTTCTGTCAGTTACTGTAGTCAGAGAGCCCTTTGCAGGCTGAACGCTACACTGCGCTGCTGGTTGTTTCACAGAGTTCTTCTGTGCGTGCAAGCTGATAAATATTAAGCATTCAGTGCAGATCACGGCAAGGCACGAATTTCTCCTCGAGTCAGATGCCAAAAGCCATTAAATAATGGCCATTTGGCAGAGATCGTTTCGTGAGTATTGCTAAACACGAGATATTCAATCCAGTTCTTTACGAAGCATGAATTTCTCCTGGAATCAGCCACCAAATGCCATTCCGATGCAGTGCTGGGAATTTGGCACAGATCCTATCGTGCGCATTGCTAAAAGTGAGCTATTCAGTCCAGATCACTGCTCAGCAGGAGTACGATTCCAGGAGAAATCCCTGCCTAGTAAAGATCTTTACTGAATGCTTAATATTTATCATTTTTCACAAACAGATTTCTCTGAAACAACCAGCAGTGCATCGGAATGGCATTTGGTGGCTGATTCCAGGAGAAATTCATGCTTTGTAAAGAACTGGATTGAATATCTCGTGTTTAGCAATACTCACGAAACGATATCTGCCAAATACCCAGCAATGCTTCCGATAGGCATTTGGTAGATGAATCAATAAGACATTCTTCCCTAGCAGTCATATGCGTGAAAAGCTACTGTTTCACAATTTTCACCAACAGCTATGTGCCAAATCATAGAATCATAGAATCATAGAATCTCAGGGTTGGAAGGGACCTCAGGAGGTCATCTAGTCCAACCCCCTGCTCAAAGCAGGACCAACCCCAACTAGATCATCCCAGCCAGGACTTTGTCAAGCCTGACCTTAAAAACCTCTAAGGAAGGAGATTCCACCACCTCCCTAGGTAACCCATTCCAGTGCTTCACCACCCTACTAGTGAAAAAGTTTTTCCTAATATCCAACCTAAACCTCCCCCTCTGCAACTTGAGACCATTACTCCTTGTTCTGTCATCTTCTACCACTGAGAACAGTCTAGATCCATCCTCTAGACCCTTCCATCCATCCTCTAGATCCATCCTCTAGAGGTCCCTTCCAACCCTGAGATTCTATGATTCTATGATTCTTTGGAACCCCCTTTTAGGTAGTTGAAAGCAGCTATCAAATCCCCCCTCACTCTTCTCTTCTGCAGGCTAAACAATCCCAGTTCCCTCAGCCTCTCCTCATAAGTCATGTGCTCCAGCCCCCTAATCATTTTTGTTGCCCTCTGTTGGACTCTTTCCAATTTATCCACATCCTTCTTGTAGTGTGGGGCCCAAAACTGGACACAGTACTCCAAATGAGGCCTCACCAGTGCCGAATAGAGGGGAATAATCACGTCCCTCGATCTGCTGGAAATGCCCCTACTTATACAGCCCAAAATGCCGTTAGCCTTCTTGGCAACAAGGGCACACTGTTGACTCATATTCAGCTTTTCGTCAACTGTAACCCCTAGGTCCTTTTCTGCAGAACTGCTGCCCAGCCATTCAGTCCCTAGTCTGTAGCAGTGCATGGGATTCTTCCGTCCTAAGTGCAGGACTCTGCACTTGTCCTTGTTGAACCTCATCAGATTTCTTTTGGCCCAATCCTCTAATTTGTCTAGGTCCCTCTGTATCCTGTCCCTACCCTCCAGCGTATCAACCACTCCTCCCAGTTTAGTGTCATCTGCAAACTTGCTAAGGGTGCAGTCCACACCATCCTTCAGATCGTTGATGAAGATATTGAACAAAACCGGCCCCAGCACCGACCCTTGGGGCACTCCACTTGATACTGGCTGCCAACTAGAGATGGAGCCATTGATCACTACCCGTTGAGCACGACCATCCAGCCAGTTTTCTATCCACCTTACCGTCCATTCATCCAGTCCATACCTCTTTAACTTGCTGGCAAGAACACTGTGGGAGACTGTATCAAAAGCTTTGCTAAAGTCAAGAAATAGCACATCCACTGCTTTCCCCTCATCCACAGAGCCAGTTATCTCATCATAGAAGGCAATTAGGTTAGTCAGGCATGACTTGCCCTTGGTGAATCCATGCTGACTGTTCCTGATCACTTTCCCCGCCTTTAAGTGGTTCAGAATTGATTCCTTGAGGACCTGTTCCATGATTTTTCCAGGGACTGAGGTGAGACTGACTGGCCTGTAGTTCCCCGGATCTTCCTTCTTCCCTTTTTTAAAGATGGGCACTACATTAGCTTTTTTCCAGTCATCCGGGACCTCCCCCGATTGCCATGATTTGTCAAAGATAATGGCCAATGGCTCTGCAATCACATCGGCCAGCTCCTTTAGCACCCTCGGATGCAGTGCATCCAGCCCCATTGACTTGTGTTCGTCCAGCTTTTCTAAATAGTCCCGAACTACATCTTTCTCCACAGAGGGCTGGTCACCTCCTCCCTATACCGTGCTGCGGAGTGCAGCCGCCTGGGAGCTGACCTTGTCTGTGAAGACAGAGGCAAAAAAAGCATTGAGTACACTAGCTTTCTCCACATCCTCTCTCACTAGGTTCCCTCCCTCATTCAGCAAGGGGCCCACACTTTCCTTGACTTTCTTCTTGTTGCTCACATACCTGAAGAAACCCTTCTTGTTACTCCTAACATCTCCGGCTAGCTGCAACTCCAAGTGTGATTTGGCCTTCCTAATTTCACTCCTGCATGCCTGAACAATATTTTTATACTCCTCCCTGGTCATTTGTCCAATCTTCCACTTCTTGTAAGCTGCTTTTTTGTGTTTAAGACGAGCAAGGATTTCACTGTTAAGCCAAGCTGGTCCCCTGCCATATTTACTTTTCTTCCTACACATCGGGATGGTTTGTTCCTGCAACCTCAATAAGGTTTCTTTAAAATACAGCCAGCTTTCCTCGACTCCTTTCCCCCTCATGTTATTCTCCCAGGGGACCTTGCCCATCAGTTCCCTGAGGGAATCAAAGTCTGCTTTTCTGAAGTCCAGGCTCTGTATTCTACTGCTCTCCTTTCTTCCTTGTGTCAGGATCCTGAACTCGACCATCTCATGGTCACTGCCTCCCAGGTTCCCATCCACTATTGCTTCCTCTACTATTTCTTCCCTGTTTGTGAGCAGCAGGTCAAGAAGAGCTTTTCCCCTAGTTGGTTGCTCCAGCACTTGCACCAGGAAATTGTCCCCTACACTTTCCAAAAACTTCCTGGATTGTCTGTGGACCGCTGTATTGCTCTCCCAGCAGATATCGGGGTGATTAAAGTCACCCATGAGAACCAGGGCCTGTGGTCTAGTAACTTCTCTTAGTTGCTGGAAGAAAGCCTCGTCCACCTCATCCCCCTGGTCTGGTGGTCTGTAGCAGACTCCCAACACTACATTACCCTTGTTGCTCACACTTCTCAATTTAATCCAGAGACTCTCAGGTTTTTCTGCAGTTTCATACTGGAGCTCTGAGCAGTCATACTGCTCTCTTACATACAACGCAACTCCCCCACCTTTTCTGCCCTGCCTATCCTTCCTGAACAGTTTATATCCATCCATGACAGTACTCCAATCATGTGAGTTATCCCACCAAGTCTCTGTTATTCCAATTACATCATAATTCCTTGACTGTGCCAGGACTTCCAGTTCTCCCTGCTTGTTCCCCAGGCTTCTTGCATTTGTGTATAGGTATTTAAGATAACTCACCGATCGTCCTGCTGTCCCAGTATGGGGCAGGTGCCCTCCCCTCTTGCACTCACCTACTTGTGCTTCCTCCCGGTATCCCACTTCCCCACTTACCTCGGGGCTTTGGTCTCCTTCCCCTGGTGAACCTAGTTTAAAGCCCTCCTCACTAGGTTAGCCAGCCTGCTTCCAAAGATGCTCTTCCCTCTCTTCGTCAGGTGGAGCCCATCTCTGCCTAGCACTCCTTCTTCTTGGAACACCATCCCATGGTCAAAGAATCCAAACCCTTCTCTCCGACACCATCTGCGTAGCCATTCGTTGACTTCCACGATTCGACGGTCTCTACCCCGGCCTTTTCCAGCCACAGGGAGAATGGACGAGAACACCACTTGCGCCTCAAACTCCTTTATCCTTCTTCCCAGAGCCACGTAGTCTGCAGTAATACATTCTAGGTCATTCTTGGCAGTATCATTGGTGCCCACATGAAGAAGCAGGAAGGGGTAGCGATCTGAGGGCTTGATGAGTCTCGGCAGTGTCTCCGTCACATCATGAATCCTAGCCCCTGGCAAGCAGCACAACTCTCGGTTTTCCCGGTCAGGGTGGCAGATAGATGACTCAGTCCCCCTGAGGAGAGAGCAGGGGCATTGCGTCATATCGGGCTTTGGAGGAGGATTCCAAAATAAATTATTGCCCAGGAGTGATCAGGATTGAATAGCTCATTCTTAGGAATTCTCACAAACCGATCTCTGCCAAATATCCAGAGTGGGCGAGGGATAGCTCAGTGGTTTGAGCATTGGCCTGTTAAACCCAGGGTTTTGAGTTCAATGCTTGAGGGGGCCATTTAAGGATCTGGGGCAAAAATTGAGGATTGGTCCTGCTTTGAGCAGGGGGTTCGATTAGATGACTTCCTAAGGTCCCTTCCAACTCTGATATTCTATGATTGTTTTCAAATGATTTATAGAGCAAAAGTTCAATATAAATTTGTCCCTAGCAGTGATATGGGGTGAAAGGAGTCTGTGTAGCAATTCTAACGAACCGATTTCTGCCAAATACCCAGCAGTGTTTCCAAATGAATTTTGGAGCATGATGTCAAAGCAGTTTACACCTAGCAGTGTAATGGGGTGAAAGGATTCTGTTTCACAATTCTCACGAACGGATCTGTGCCAAATGCCGTGCATGGCATCATCTTGGCGTTTGGAGCAGGTTTCCAAGAGACAATCCTCAGTAAGAGTGATCTGGACTGAATGTTTCATATTTATGATTTCTCCTAGGCATGAATTACTTCAGGTATTAGTGCCTAGCAGTGCTCTAGAGTGGAGGTCGCATGTTTAGAAGTTCTCACGAATGTATCTCTGCCAAGGAACCAGCCGAGTATCCGAATAGCATTTGGAGAACGATTCCAAGAGAAATTCGACTCATGTTTAGAACTTATCACGAACGGATCTCTGCCAAACAACCAGCACTGTATCGGAATACCATTTAGAGGCCATTTCTGCAAGAAATTCATGTTCAGCCCAGAAATGGACTGAATAGCTCATATTTAGCAATTCTCACGAACAATCTCTGCAAAACTGCCAGGAGAGTGTACAAATCGATTATGGAGCCAGGATTCGAATCAGGATTCGAGGTGATATGCATGCCCAGCAGTGTTCTGGACTGAAAGTTCCATATGTATCAATTATCCCAAGGAGTCATAGGCAGTGAAAAGCTACTGTGCCAAATGCCCAGCATTGCATCATATCGGACTTTGGAGGAGGATTACAAAAGAAATTCTTGCCTAGGAGTGAATATCTCATATTTAGCAATACTCACCAACTGAGCTCTGCCAAATTGCCAGGAGAGTGTCCAAATCGATTATGGAATCTGATTGGAGGTGGTATGCATGCAAAGCGGTGATCTGGACTGAATAACTCATGCGTAGCAATTCTCACAAATGGAACTCAGCCATATGGCCAGGAGAGTGTACAAATCGAGTATGGAATCCAATTTGTGCCTAGTAGTGATCCGGACTGAATATCGCATAGAATATCAGGGTTGGAAGGGACCATAGTAGGTCATCTAGTCTAACCCCCTGCACAAAGCAGGCTCAATCCCCAATTTTTGCCCCAGATCCCTAAATGGCCTCCTCAAGGATTGAACTCAGAACCCTGGGTTTAGCAGGCCAATGCTCAAACCACTGAGCTATCCTTCACGCCCTCTCTATGCTTAGCAATTCTCACTAATGGATTTCTGCCAAATATTCAGCAGTGTTTCCGAATGATTTTTTTTAGCATGATGTCAAAGTAGTTTGTACCTAGCAGTGATATGGGGTGAAAGGATTCTGTTTCGCAATTCTCATGAATGGATCTGTGCCAAACGCCCAGCATGACATCATCTTGGCGTTTAGAGGCGGTTTCCAAGAGACAATGCAGCATAGGAGTGATCTGGACTGAATGGTTCATATTTATCTATTCTCACTAAACGATCGCTTTCAAATGCCCAGGATTACATCAAATTGGCATATGAAGTCCGTTTTCCTGAAGAAATTTGTGCCTAGAAGTGCTTCGTGTTTATCAGTTTTTAGAACGGATATCAAGCAAACGACCGGCAGTGCACCCATATAGCATTTAGAGGTCGTTTCTAGGGGAAATGCGTGCCTAGGAGTGATCTGGACTGAATATCTCATGCTTAGGAATTCTCACGGACCGAGCTCAGCCAAATACCCAGCAGTGTTTCCAAATGATTTTTGAAGCAAGAGTTCAATACAAATTTGTCCCTAGCGGTGATAAGGGTGAAAGGAGTCTGTATAGCAATTCTCACAAACGGATCTGTGCCAAATGCCCAGCATGACATCATCTTGGCATTCAGAGGAGGTTTCCAAGAGACAGTGCAACATTTGTAGTCCGTTTTCCTGAAGAAATTCGTGCCTAGAAATGATCTGTACTCAGTGCTTCATGTTTATCAGTTTTTACGAACGGATATCTAGCAAACGACCGGCAATGCACTCTAATTGCATGTAGAGGTTGTTTCTAGGGGCAAATGCGTGCATAGGAGTGAACTGGAGTGAATATCTCATACTGAGCAATTCTCATGAACCGATTTAGCCAAATGACCGGGAGAGTGTCCAAAATGACTATGGAATCTGATTCGAGGTGATTCGAGTGATCTGGACTGCATATCTCATGCATAGCAATTCTCACGGAATGCCCAGCATGACATCATCTTGGCGTTTAGAGGAGGCTTCCAAGAGACAATGCAGCATAGGAGAGACCTGGACACACTGTTTCATATTTTTCAATTCTCACTCACCGATCTCTTTCAAATGCCCAGCATTACATCTATTTCGCATTGGAAGTCCTCTTTCCTTAAGAAAACCGTGCCTAGATGTGATCTGTGCTGAGTGCTTCGTGTTTATCAATTTTTAAGAACGGATATCTAGCAAACGACTGGCATTGCACCCAAAAGCATATCGAGGTCGTTTTTAGGGGAAATGCATGCCTAGGAGTGATCTGGACTGAAAGTTCCATATGTATCAATTACCCCAAGGAGTCATATGCAGTTAAAAGCTACAGTGCCAAATGCCCAGCATTGCATCATAGCGGGCTTTGGAGGAGGATTACAAAATAAATTCTTGCCTAGGAGTGATCAGGATTGAATATCTCATATTTAACAATTCTGACGAACCGGTCTCTGCCAAAAGGCCGGGAGAGTGTTCAAATCGATTATGGACTCTGACTCGAGCGATACGCATGCCTAGTAGTGATCTGGACTGAAAGGTCCATATTTAACAATACTCACTAACTGATCTCAGGAAAATGTCCAGCATTACATCAAATAGGCAACAAATCATTCGGAAACACTGCTGGATATTTGGCAGAGATCGGTTGGTGAGAATTGCTAAGCATGAGATATTCAGTTCAGATCACTGCTAGGCATGCGTATCGCTCGAATCAGAGTCCATAATCGATGTGGACACTCCCGGTCATTTGGCTAGATCGGTTCGTGAGTATTGCTAAGCATGAGATATTCACTCCAGATCACTCCTATGCATGCATTTCCCCTAAAATCGACCTCTAAATGCTATTTTGGTGCAATGCCAGTCGTTTGCTAGATATCCGTTGGTAAAAATTGATAAACAGGATGCACTCAGCACAGATCACATCTAGGCACGAATTTCTTAAGGAAAGTGGACTTCCAATCCCAATTAGATGTAATGCTGGGCATTTGAAAGTGATCGCTTAGTGAGAATTGAAAAATATCAAACATTCAGTCCAGATCACTCCTATGCTGCATTGTCTCTTGGAAACCTCCTCTAGACGCCAAGATGATATCATGCTGGGCATTTGGCACAGATCCGTTCGTTAGAATTGCGAAACAGAATCCTTTCATGCCATATCACTGCGTTTGACAAACTGCTAATGACATCATGCGCCAAATGTCATTCCGAAACACAGCTGGGTATTTGGCAGAGATCGGTTGGTGAGAATTGCTAAGCATGAGCTATTCAGTCCAGATCACTGCTTGGCATTCATATCGCTTCGAATCAGATTCCATAATCGATTTGGACACTGACCTGGTAATATGGCAGAGATCAGTTGGTGAGACTTGCTAAATATGAGACAGTCAGCCCAGATCACTCCTAGGCACACATTTCCCTTAAAAGCGGCCTCCAAATAATAGTCGAATGCACTGCTGGTCGTTTGCCAATTATTCTTTCGTAAAAACTGATAAATCTGAAGAACTCAATACAGATGACTTCAAGCATGAATTTCTTCACGTAAACAGATTCCAAATGCCAAATGGATGTAATACTGGGCATTTGCCAGAGATCGGTTAGTAAGTATAGCTAACTATGGAATTATCAGTCCAGATCACTGCTAGGCAGGATTGTCTCTTGGAAACTTGCTCCTAACGACAGGACGATGCCATGCTGGGCATTTGGGACATATCCATTAGTGAGAATTCATAAATTGGAAAAATTCAGTCCAGAACACTCCTATGTAGGAGTCACTCTTGGAAACCTACTCCAAACGCCAAGAAGATGCCGTGCTGGGCATTCGACACAGTTCCATTCGTGAGACTTGCTATACAGGCTCATTTCACCCCATATCAGCACAAGTGACATTCGGAAACACTGCTGGATATTTGGCAGAGATCGGTTGGTGAGACTTGCTAAATATGAGATATTCAATCCAGAATACTCCTAGGCATGAATTCCTTTTGGAATCCTCCTCCAAAGCAATGATACAATCCTGGGCTTTCGGCACATAGCCGTAGGTGAAAATTGCGAAAGAGTAGAAATTCACTGCATATGACTGTTGGGAGTATTGAAAAATATGGAACTTTCAGTCCAGATCACTGCTAGGCAGGATTGTCTCTTGGAAACCTGCTCCTAACGACAGGACGATGCCATGCTGGGCATTTGGCACATATCCATTAGTGATAATTGATCAATATGAAACATTCAGTCCAGAACACTCCTATGTAGGAGTCACTCTTGGAAACCGCCTAAAAACGCCAAGAAGATGCCGTGCTGGGCATTTAGCAGAGATCGGTTTGCGATAATTGCTAAACACCCCATAACAATTTCAACCCATATCACCGCAAGTGAGATGACCGGTCAAATTTCTATTGAAATCGTGCTCCAAAAATCATTCGGAAACACTGCTGGATATTTGGCAGAGACTGGTTGGTGAGAATTGCTAAGCATGAGATATTCAGTTCAGAGCACTGCTAGGCATGCGTATCGCTCGACTCAGAGCCCATAATCAATGTGGATACTCTCCCGGTCATTTGGCTAGATCGGTTCGTGAGAATTGCTTAGCATGAGATATTCAGTCAAGATCAGTCCTAGGCACGCATTTCCGCTAGAAGCGACCTCCAAATGCTAGTCGAATGCAGTGCCGGTCGTTTGCCAGTCACTCTTTCAAAAAATTTGATAAACATGAGTTTATCAGTACAGATCATTTCTAGGCACAATTTTCTTCAAGAAAACGGACTACAAATGCCTCTTTGATGTAATGCTGGACATTTTCCAGAGATCGGTTAGTGAGTATTGTTAAATATGGACCATTCTGTCCAGATCACTGCTAGGCATGCGTATCGCTCGAGTCAGAGTCCATAATTGATGTGGACACTCTCCCGGCCTTTTGGCAGAGACCGGTTCGTCAGAATTGTTAAATATGAGATATTCAATCCTGATCACTCCTAGGCAAGAATTTCTTTTGTAATCCTCCTCCAAAGCCCGCTATGATGCAATGCTGGGCATTCGGCACTGTAGCTTTTAACTGCATATGACTCCTTGGGGTAATTGATACATATGGAACTTTCAGTCCAGATCACTGTTAGGCATGCATTTCCCCTAAAAACATTTCTCCTCGGGTGTCCCCCATTCAGAGGAACTGGGAAAACAGCCCGGAACCTGGAGAGAGAGGCCAAGGACATGCTGGCTTTAGAGGTGATCCAGTCATTCAACTGCCCAGGGCTAGCCAAGGTGGAGGCGATCAGAGATTGGCCTGTTCCCCAGACCAAGAAACAGGTCCAGGCCTTTAGCGGGATGGCGGGGTACTACCAGAGGTTTGTACCCCCCTTTAGCTCCCTAGCTGCCCCCATCACAGAGCTAGGTAAGAAGGGGAAGCCAGACGAGGCAGTCAGGACCGAGCAGGGCCCGAGGGCTCTCTGTGCGCTGAAGGAGGCTCTAATCCAGGGCCCGATAAATCGAGTAAACCCAGACAAGGCCAAGCCCTGTACAGTGTTCACCGAAGCCTCAGACACCAGGCTGGGCGCAGTGCTGATGCAGGCCCATGCTAAGGGGGAGAGACACCCCATCGGGTATCTGAGCAAGGAGCTGCTGCCCTGGAGGCAGAACGGTCCGGCCATAGAGAGAGAATGCCTGGCCATGGTGCAGGCCCTTAAGAAGCGGCAGCCGGATCTATGTGGGTGGCGCTTTATGGTGTGTGTTCACCACTCTGCCCCGATGTGGCTGCATCTAGGAAAAGGGGCCGATGCCGAGCGGCTGGTGACAGAGACACGTGGTCAGAGAGGGGACCAGATCAAGAGGGAGGCTCTTAACCAAGAGAGCCTGAATTACGTGACAGCCCCAAAGAGCAGTGCACTGTGGGTAGCTATCGCACTGTGCAACTGGCCGCAGGGGGCTTTGGGAGGGGTTTGCAATGTCTCACGGGCTGGTACAGCATCACATGATGCAGGTTTCTCTGTCCCATTGTTCCATGGGCATCCTACTAGATTGCCAGCTGCTTCCCAACTGAAGTGTGTGTGGCAGGGCAGAGAGTGTGTGACAGAGTGTGTGTGTGTTGGGGAAGAGTGAGTGTGTCGCACACTGTCTCCAAGCTCAGACAGCTGCTGGAAGCAACCAGTCCTGAGGCAGGGGGAGGGAACACCCCAGTAATGAGATAGGGGGAGGGGAACAGCCCCGACATCAGCCCCCGCTTCCCTCACTGGCTCAGCACAGCACAGCACAGCAGTCTCTCTCTCTCTCTCTCTCTCTCTCTCACACACACACACACACACGCTGCTGCCTGCCTGGCTCTGTGTCAGTGGCCGGAACAGGCGGGGTTAGAGGGCCGTAGCCCCACCACTTTTTACCAGCCATAAGGACGAAGGATGGAGGGGGGGATAAGGCAGAGTCTTGAGGGAAGAGGCGTTCTGTGGGTGTGGCCCCAGGGGGAGGGGAAGGGCAGGGTCTCAGGGAGACGGGGTGGTGTAGGGTTGGGGCCTCAGGGCGATGAAAGGGGAGGGGCCCATCCTCTGAAGCAGGAATGCAGGGCAGGCGAGTTCACGGCGGGCATTGTGGGATACTGGCGGAGGCCAGTTATAGTGATATAATGATCAGCAGCGTCTACACAGACACTTTGTCACTCTCAGTTTGCTGCAAAAAACTCTAGGCCTCTTGCCGTGGTGGTTTTATTATGTCGCCAAAACAGGGCAGTTTTTTCACCAGATGTGGCATTGATGTGTGTGCACCAGCCAAAAGGAGGCGACCGAGGGAGCGTCGTGTGTTTTTCACACGCCTGAGCAATATAATGATGCTGAAATAACGTTGTAGTGCAGACCTGGCAAAGGATTCACACACACACAGCTTGCAAGGAACACTTCACCTGCTCCTCTGCTTTGCAGAATCCAAACACAAGCAAAGGCCCAGGTGTGGTCTGGAAGGGAATCAGGTGTGAGAAGACACCAGGGCTTAGCTGGTTAAAGTACCTTCTCTGTAAACAAAAGATCCTGGGTTCAACTCCCCGTGGTGCCTTGTTGAGTGGCTTTTGGGGCACCTGGTATTGGCTAATGTCAGAAAACAAAATACAGAGCTAGATGGGCCTTTCGTCTAGCCTAGTGCGGCTGTTTTTATGGTTTAAATTACACTCCCAGACACTGATAATAGAGTTACTGAAAGTTTGGGTGTTAAGAGCCAATAGATCAGTGGTCCAGTCCCCTCGCAGATGACCCCTCCCTCTGGGACAGGGGCAGGTCTGACTCTCACATCAAATGGCTCCTTGTGGCCGCCAGAATCTAAACTCATTTAGTTTCCACCCAGGGTTGAGTCCTGCTTTGTGCACCGTGTCTGAGACTGAAAATCCCAAACCACCCTTTGAAATAACGAATACAGCAGGATCTGTTATGGTCCCTGCCCCAAAGCAGACAGACCAATGGAGAGCTGAGTCCAGGGTAATACTTCACAGGGCTGAGTAAGGTCGGCAAGAATTCATCTGGCCCTCCTGGGTCTCTCGCAATGACGTCCTTTTTGTGTGCCAGGACTGACAAAAACATTCCAGACAGAGACGCAGCAGGTCAAAATAGTCACTTGTAGGTGCTAAAGTAGCTCAGTCAGGAGAGCATTAGACTGAAGATCTAGAGATCCTTAATTAAACCCCAGGCTTTAGCCTGCTCTTTGGGCGCAGGGCTGGGCTGTTTTCTGGAAGCGCAGCAGTGGCTTTACCTGCTACGAGTCCCTTATTTCACACTCCCCAGCAGGGAAAAGCAGCGTGGGCTGGTGTACCCAGTGGGCCCATGTGAGCTTTCCTTCTTCTCTTGCTCTTTCTCAGCGAGGGGAAGGAAAAGAAGCTCTCCTTCAAGCTGGAGTCACAAGGGTGACGTAAGGATGACTTCCTGAGTGCCGGCTCCAGACCTTTGCTCTACCAGCTGACCCATCAAAGGGCTGACACCACTTTCTCCAGCTTCACCACCCGGTATGAGAGGTGAGCTATGCACTCTGAGAGGTATGCTGTGTGCTTTACCCCACGTGGCCACCCAGTGTCACTGTTGCTCTCTGAGAGAGATGCTGTGTGCTTTACCCCACGTGGCCACCTGGTGTCACTGTTGCTCTCTGAGAGAGACGCTGTGTGCATTACCCCACGTGGCCACCCAGTGTCGCTGTTTCTGTCTGAGAGAGATGCTGTGTGCATTACTCAACGTGGCCACCCAGGCCAGGTCTACACTAGGACTTTATGTCGAATTTAGCAGCGTTAACTTGATTTAACCCTTCACCCATCCACATTAGGAAGCAATTTATTTCGACATAAATGGCTTTTTAATTCGATTTCTGTACTCCTCCCCGACGAGGGGAGTAGCGCCAAATTCGACATGGCCATGTCAAATTCGAGGTACTGTGGACGGAATTCGACGCTAATAGCTCTGGGAGCTATCCCACAGTGCACCACTCAGTGGACACTCAGGACAGCAATCTGTACTCGGATGCTCTGACCTGCCACTCAGGGAAAGCCCCGGGAAAATATGAATTCCTTTTCCTGTCTGGCCAGTTTGAATCCCATTTCCTGTTTGGACATCGTGGCGAGCTCAGCAGCACTTGGAACGATGCAGAGCTCTACAGCAGAGGTTGCCATGCAATCCCAGAATAGAAAGAGGGCTCCAGCATGGACTGATCGGGAAGTTTTGGATCTGATCGCTATGTGGGGAGATGAATCTGTCCTATCCGAGCTCCGATCCAAAAGACGGAATGCAAAAATTTATGAAAAAATATCCCAGGCTATGACGGAGAGAGGATACAGCCGGGATGCAACGCAGTGCCGTGTGAAAATCAAGGAGCTGTGACAGGCGTACCAGAAGACCAAGGAGTCCAACGGACGCTCCGGATCGCAGCCACACACTTGCCGGTTTTACGAGGCACTGCATGCTATGCTCGGTGGTGCTGCCACAACTACCCCATCAATGTCCGTGGACTCCGACGACGGGGTCTTATCTACGGCCACGTCGTCGGAGGTTTTCGCGGACGGTGAAGATGAGGTAGGAGAGGAGGAGGACGAGGCAGTCAACAGCGCTTTCACTGCTGATTTCCCCGACAGCCAGGATCTGTTCATCACCCTGACTGAGCTCCCCTACAAACCCTCCCAAGGCAGCATCCCTGACCAGGAATCAGGCGAAGGATCAGCAGGTCAGTGTTTTAGACATTTATTTGGAATACAATAGGCATGGTGTGTAAGCAATGTGTTAGTATTGCTTAATTGGCCTTATGCGCTTCAGCTTGGAGTCGCTTTCCCGTGCAACTATTCGAAAAGTCTGTCAATATAGAGGAGTAATCCCCATCGGAGAGCTCCGCGAAGCTCTCCTGGAGGTACAGTGAGAGCTTGTGTATCACGTTCACGGGGAGAGCGGCCTTATTGTCTCCTCCATGGTAGGATACTTTCCCGCGCCATGCAAGCTGCAGGTACTCTGGTATCATTGCCTTGCATAGCATGGCTGCATACGGCTCCGGGGTTTGCTGGCATTGACGCATCATGCAGTCTTTCTCTGTCTCGGTAATCCTCATCAGAGTGATATCAGTCATGGTGCCCTGGTTTGAATGAGTGGTTTCATTAGTATAGGGAATGCTTCATTTTCCCTTTAAAGAAAGACATCCGGCGGTTTCCATTAACGTGGGGTGGGAGGGAGTTGGGAGCCAAACCATTCGAACTTCTCAGTGCGCAGGCAGGGAGAGTTCCCGGGAACGGCCATGCGAAGCCGGTGAAAGGGTACGCGAGCCGTTCATACAGAGCGGTTCGCGGGCACTTTTGGTTCCCGGGAGCGGCCACGCGGAGGGGGGGGGGGAAGGGTAGGCAAGCCATTCAAACACGGCGGTTCGCGGGCAATTCTGGTTCCCGGGAGCGGCCACGCGGAGGGTGGGGAAGGGTAGGCGAGCCGTTCAAAAACAGCGGTTCGCGGGCACTTTTGGTTCCTGGGAGCGGCCACATGGAGGGGGGGGGGGCGAAGGGTAGGAGAGCCATTCAAACACAGCGGTTCGCGGACACTTTTGGATCCCGGGAGTGGCCACACGGAGCGGGGGGGGGGGGAGAGTAGGCGAGCTGTTCATACTGAGCGGTTCGCGGGCACTTTTGGTTCCCGGGAGCGGCCATGCGGAGGTGGGGGGAAGGGTAGGCGAGCCATTCAAACACAGCGGTTCGCGGACACTTTTGGATCCCGGGAGTGGCCACGCGGAGCGGGGGGGAGGGTAGGCGAGCCGTTCATACTGAGCGGTTAGCGGGCACATTTGGTTCCCGGGCGCGGCCACGCGTTGGGGGGGTAAAGGATTGGCGAGCCGCTGTAGATGAGCGGTTTGGGCAGCAGCAGTTCCTGCCCGCAGCCGGGAACAGTGATTGAGACATGGGAGTAGAGCACTGCTGTGAAGTAATCTCTCAGTCAGTTTGGCTGGCGGGGCTGTTTCCCGGTACGTCGGTTTGGACACTCCCTCTTCCAGTGACCAAGCTGCTTACAATAGTTACACATATCATTGGCGCGACTCAGGGCCCCCCCCTTTTCCGTTTTAGGTTGCCACTTGGGGGGTCCCCTCCACCCTCCTTGTTTTTCATTTATATTTTCAGCATTTACAAGGGCTGCCAGCATTTTCACCTGCTTGGTTTTTTGGATATTTTGCCTTGTGTGATATACACAGGTAGCCACGCTTACCAGCTTACAGCCATTGTTATACCAGCTCTTCCAGGGACTTTCCTTCTGCTCCCTCGAGACGCTGCAATCGCTTCTTGATGTCCGGAGCTGACTGAGAAATAAAAATAAGCCGGACCGTGGACTGTGTGTCCGCGGCCTTGGGGTCTATGTTAGTATAAATACAAAATGCTTTACAAAGTCTCTCATAAAAGTTGGAAGGGTGCTCTTCTTTCCCCTGCACAGTATTATGGACCTTTGACCAGTCTAGAGTTTGTTCCCTTGCTTGTTTTATACCTGTTAGAATATAGTCAAAAAAAATTTTTAGCTCCCTCATGTTGGTTGGATTGTTCGGATTCCATTGGGTCGGATTGACGAGAGTTATAAAGGCACGTCTCATTAATGCCTCGCAGTGATTTGTAGATTTTACAGCTTCTTGGGCACTTAAGCCCCCCTTCTACTTGGCCGCCAGCCAGGTCTTAGTTGCGGAGCAGTGTCTTATCTTTTTCTTCCTTTTTTTCCTTCTCGGCTTCTTTTAACCTAGAAAGGAAATCTTCACTCTCCACTCATACCTTTGTCCAAAAAAATAATAATAAACACATATACATTACAGCATTATATAATACTTTAGTCTTATTATTTAATATACCAGGCGCAATGGAGTTTAGTAAATTGGAATGTCAAAGGAGCCATACTCGGCCAATCAGTTCCCAGGGCTGGCCAACCCTGAGTGCAAAGTTGAAAAAAGCGTTTCCTTGATATCCCTCTTTGAACACCTGGCAATGGCCATTTACTTAACATATAATTCAAAGGACTATCCTTAGAGGGTTTACTCTGAGATCCACCCATCTTTCTCCTGACACTCAAACAGAGAATTAAACAGAAAAACAGAGGGAATTATGATCTAACCAAAAAACAGAGAGGGTTTACTCTGAGATCCACCCATCTTTCTCCTGACACTCAAACAGAGAATTAAACAGAAAAACAGAGGGAATTATGATCTAACCAAAAAAAACCAGAACTAGTACAGATTTTCCCTACTCACACTGACTGCTACAGGGGACGGGACAGAAGGATCTCAATTCAACCTCAGCGCTTCATCGCACGCTATGGCTTCCACTCTGAGGAATTATGAACGAGAGGCTCAGTCCCGCCCACACACCCAACATCCAGATGAATGAGACAGAAAATATTAACCAGTTAACCAGAACCAGAACCAGAACAGATAGTGTTTCCTTATCCTATTAGGACTCACCTTATCGGAGCACGAACCCCAGGGGCTGCGGTGAAGTCAGAAAGAGGGGCTAAGCACCCCGTTGGCGCCATTCCTAGTTCGCCGCAGCTGTCCGGAGTCCAATGTCCGAGCTAGGAGGTCCCTTCGTGGTCGCCAAAAACTGTTACCGAAATATCGGGTCCGCCTAGCTGAGAGCCAATAACAGCCAGACAGGGATAAGGAAAGACAAGTACTTTATTCTGCAAAATAAGGGAAGTCTGTACCAAGTGACAGGACTTCAATTAACATAGAAATTACAGGTCTTTTATACACACTTAGACAAAGCCCTGGTGTGTTAACATTTGATTGGTGGTTACCAGATCTCAGATGTCTGTTATCTGGTCAGTAAAAACTGGTATAGAAATAACTATCTCAGCTGGAAAACACTATTCTTGTGTAGGCGAAGGACAACTGTAAAAATGCAAGGTCTTGCGTAGGCGAGGCGTCTACTTCCACCTAGTGGTCTCTGATTACCATGGCTGCTGACTGATTATGACTTTCACAGAGAGGATAGGCAACAGAAACTGGGTAAAGAAACGGGGGCAGGTTCAGCATCTGTTTAAACAAGCGTAACAGTCACTGGTTACCCCGCTCGCTCTGGAAGCTAGCTTTCAAAGCTTCCCGGATGCGCAGCGCGTCCCGCTGTGATCTTCTAATCGCCCTGGTGTCCGGCTGTGCGTAATCAGCTGCCAGGCGATTTGCCTCAACCTCCCACCCCACCATAAACGTCTCCCCCTTGCTCTCACAGAGATTGTGGAGCACACAGCATGCTGCAATCACAGTGGGGATATTTTTTTGGCTGAGATCGGAGTGAGTAAGTAAGCTTCTTCTTCGAGTGCTTGCTCATATGTATTCCACTTAGGTGTGCGCGCGCGGCGTGCACCATCGTAGGAAGATTTTTACCCTAGCAACACTCGGTGGGCCGGCTGGCGCCCCCTGGAGTGGCGCCGTTAGGGGGCCCAATATATACCCCAGCCGGCCCATCGCCCTCTCAGTTCCTTCTTACCGCCCGTGTCGGTTGTTGGAACAGTGGAGAGCAGCTTGCTGACCTCCACATCCCTAGCACTCTTAGCACTCGCTTATCATGTAGATAGTTTAAGTACTCTTAATTAGTTGTTAATAGTTATTCATAGCTTGTTGTTGTAGCTACTGTTAATAGTACTAGGAGATAAGGGGCTTCTCCCCTGTCTCCCTCCCGGTACCGGGCCAATGCCTGGCTCTCCGGGATTTAAGCCTTGCTCGGCATGCCAAAAGCCGATGCCCACAGGAGATCCACACACCTCCTGTCTCAAGTGCCTCGGGGAGTCCCACCTTCCGGACAAGTGCTGCATCTGTAAGTCGTTCAAGCCACGGACCAAAAAGGAGCGGGACTTTCGTTTAAAGCAGCTCCTCTTAGAGGCGTCGCTCAGTCCGATGTCGGCGCCGCAACGAGCCCAGGCACCGGCTCCAGCGGCCTCAACGTCTATGGCACCGGAGCGCCCGAGCTCCGGGAAAGAACCCCGGCACCGTCCTCCTCTGGCTGGGACCTCGCAGAGCCGCTCTCTGTCCCCGAGAGTGAAGAAGTCGGGAGGACCGACTAAGGCGCCGCTGCATGCGCAGCCAGCTCCAGACCTGCCTAGGCCTGTTACGGCGCCAGCACCGCCAACCCCGGTACCGCAAGGACCGTTGAGTTCGGTGCCAGTGGCCTCTGTGTCACTTACTCCGGCCCACCATAGGCCGTTGAGTCCGGCGCCGGCACCAGCACCGGCGCCGGCCCTGCCAACTCCAGCACCCAAGAGGCCGTTGAGTGCAGGTCAGCCTCTTCAGGCTCCGGTACCGACGACTCCGGTCCCGCGAGGGCCGTTGAGCTCGGTAGCCGCCAGCTCCCCGGCCCGCACTGTGGTTGAGCTTACGCTGCCGTCCACGCCGGACACCTTCGCAGCGGCAAGGGACCTGATTCAAATGACCAATCCGGCACCGGCCCCGTCTACGGTACCGCCGGTGCGCATCGTGACTTCACGCGGCAAACCGGCCATCTTCCACCCGGTGCCGCAGGCGGAGACCAGCCAGCAGCCGCCGGCGTCTCCACGGTACCGCTCGCAGTCCCGGCACCGATCTCCATCTCGGCGCCGCTCGTACTCACGGTACCGCTCCAGGTCCCCCTCCACGCGGAGGTACCCTGACTCTTGACGCTGCTCCCGGTCCCGCGGCCGGTCGACGCGCAGGTCACCGAGACGTTCAAGGTCCAGATCTGTGTCCCGGTACCGAGATCATCGCCAGTACTGCTCCAGGTCTCGTTTCCGATCCGGCTCTCGACACCGGTCACCATCCCGGCACCGATCCGGCTTTCGGTGCCGATCTGGCTCTCGGCACTGGACACCATCCCGGTACCGATCCGACTCCCGGCACCGGACACCATCCCGGTACCGATCCGACTCCCGGCACCGGATACCATCCCAGCACTGGTCCCCGCCGAGGAGGCAGACCCTGGCCACGCAGACGTCGCTCCATGGCTACTCTGCCCCACCCTGGCCTTCTCGCTCTGGATCTCGTTCTTCCAGAGCTGGCAGCGACCTCTATGTCGAGGACCGCACTATCAGTGACCAGGGCCACCTGCCAGAGACCGTACAGGGTCAGGAGCGATGGCCCTTTTGGACCCCGATGGCCTACTACGAAGCCCAGAGGGTACCAACGAGAGCTCCCACCTCGACCACTTTGGAGCGTAGAGCGCCAGAGGCTACAGTCTCCCGGCCTCCGCCAGAGATAGGGGACACAGACCCTGAGCCCCCAGTCCTGGGCTCTGCAGCGGTACCCGCCGAGGATCCGCTCGCCCAAGGCCTGTCCTCCTCCTCCTCCCCTGATGAGGCAGTGGCGGGAGCGTCATCGTCCGGCCCGCCCCCTATTGATCTCAGGGACCATCAAGACCTGCTCCGCAGATTGGCCCTCAACATGGATCTCCAGATAGAGGAGGTTCCAGAACTGGAGGACCCGGTGGTGGACATCTTGACAACCGACGCCCCCACCAGGGTGGCCCTGCCATTTGTACGTACCATACTGGCCAACGCCACATCCATCTGGCAGACCCCAGCCTCGATACCCCCCCACTGCCAGGGGTGTAGAGAGGAAGTACATGGCACCCCCAAGAGATTTCCAATATCTCTATACTCACCCCCCTCCGTGTTCACTGGTGGTCCAATCGGTCAACGAGAGGGAGAGGAATGGCCAACAGGCCCCCGCCCCAAAGTCTAAGGACGCCAAGCGCCTAGACTTGTTTGGGAGGAAGATCTATTCAGGGGGGGGCCTACAGCTTCGTGCGGCGAACCAGCAGGCACTCCTGAGCCGCTACGGCTATAACACCTGGGTCTCCATGGAGAAATTCAAAGAACTTATACCTCCAGAGTCCAGGCAGGAGTACAAAGCTTTTGTAGAGGAGGGCAAGAAGCTGGCCAGGACGTCGTTGCGAGCCTCTCTAGACATCGCCGACTCGGCAGCCAGAACTATTGCCTCGGGAGTCGCCATGCGGCGCATCTCCTGGCTGCAATCCTCCACCCTCCCCGCAGAGGTCCAGCACACGATTCAGGACCTACCTTTTGAAGGACAGGGTCTGTTCTCCGAGAAAACTGACCCAAAGCTGCAGACCCTCAAAGATGGTCGAACCATCATCCGTATGCTGGGGATGCATACCCCAGCGACGCAGCGCAGGCCCTTCCGACCCTTCGCACGACGTACCTACTTCCCCCCCGCACCACGGCAGGACTTCTACAGGAGGCCACGTGGTAGAGGGGGCAGGAGACAACAACCAGGTCGACAGACCGGCCAGAGGCAGGGCCCCAACAAGCCATCGTCGGGGCCCAAACAAAATTTTTGAAGGGGCGCTCGAGGCCGGAGTACCAGTTCCAACCGATCCTGCCCCCCTATTCCTGAACCGCCTCTCCCCTTTCTCCCCGGCGTGGTCAAATATCACCACGGACCGCTGGGTCATACAAACCGTGCAAAGGGGATACCAATTGCAGTTCGTCTCCCCGCCTTCATCCCACCCTCCCTCCCCGTCCCTCTTCAGGGACCCTTCTCACAAGCAACTCCTTATCCAGGAGGTACAGGAGCTCCTCACTGTTGGAGCGGTGGAGGAGGTTCCAAGGGATCTCAGAGGCAAGGGATTCTATTCCCGCTATTTCCTAATCCCCAAGGCGAAAGGGGGGCTACGTCCTATTCTGGATTTACGGGGACTCAACAAGTTTATGGTAAAGTTGAAATTCCGTATGCTCTCCTTGGGCACTATTATCCCCTGTATGGATCGGGGAGACATGAAGGACGCGTATTTCCACATTGCCATCTACCCACCTCACAGAGGCTTCCTGCGCTTCGTCGTGGGCCAGAGACACTTCCAGTTCACGGTCCTGCCCTTCGGCCTCTCAACGGCACCGAGGGTCTTTACGAAGTGTATGGCAGTGGTAGCAGCCGCCCTTCGGCGTCAAAGAGTTCAGGTGTTTCCCTACCTCGACGACTGGCTCGTCCGTGGCAACTCCAGCAGCCAGGTCCAGTCTCATATTCGCATGACCATGGGCATATTCGACCGTCTTGGCCTCCTACTGAACGTAGAAAAGTCCACTTTGGTGCCAACACAGAGAATAGACTTTATAGGGGCAATACTGGACTCTACTCTCGCCAGGGCGTTCCTCCCAGAGGCTCGCTTGCAGCCGCTATACGCAGCCTCCAAGCGTTCCCAACCTCAACGGCCCGCTGCTGCCTCAGCCTCATGGGTCATATGGCATCATGCACCTTCGTGACAGCTCACGCCAGGTTACGCCTACGGTCCCTCCAGGCATGGCTTGCCTCCGCATACTGGCCGCACAGGGACAACCTGGATATAATTCTGACGGTCCCACCGCAAGTCCTAGCCTCCCTCAACTGGTGGCTGGACCCCAGGAATGTGATGTCAGGTGTTCCATTTCATCCACCTCAGCCATCCCGAGCCTTGACTACGGATGCGTCATCCCTCGGCTGGGGGGCTCACCTGCAGAACCTCCAAACGCAGGGCCTGTGGTCAGAACAGGAGCTGACACTGCACATCAATGTCAGAGAACTCCGAGCGGTGCGTCTTGCCTGCCAAGCCTTCGCTCAACACTTACAGGGCCGTTGCGTCTCCATCCTTATGGACAACACAACGGCCATGCATTACATCAACAGACAGGGAGGAGCGCACTCCCTCCCCCTCTGTCAAGAAGCAACTCAGCTCTGGGACTTTTGCATAGCCCGATCTATTCACCTGGTAGCCTCGTTTCTCCCAGGGGTCCAGAACACCTTGGCGGACCGACTGAGCAGGTCCTTTCAAACCCACGAGTGGTCCATTCGACCGGACGTCATCCACTCTGTTTTCCGGAAGTGGGGGTTTCCCCATGTAGATCTCTTCGCGACTCGCGAGAACCGGAAATGCCACGTGTTCTGCTCATTCCAGGGTCGCTCCCCAGGCTCCCTGACAGACGCTTTTCTCCATCCTTGGACGGACCACCTGGCCTATGCCTTCCTGCCAGTTCCACTGGTCCACAGAGTCCTGCTCAAACTACGCAGGGACAAGGCCCGAGTAATCCTGATTGCTCCAGCGTGGCCCAGACAACACTGGTATACCACGCTCCTGGAACTATCCGTGGCAGACCCGATCACTCTACCACTGTGGCCGGACCTGATTACGCAGCAGCACGGCAGGCTACATCATCCCGACCTGCACTCCCTTCACCTCACGGCGTGGCTGCTGCATGGCTGAACCCGTCGGAGCTACGTTGTTCCAGCCCGGTCCAGCACGTTCTGCTGAGCAGTAGGAAACCCTCCACCAGGTCTACCTACTCAGCTAAGTGGAAACGGTTTTTCCTTTGGTGTGGCACTCGGGGTCTCAACCCCCTGCAGGTGCCAATTCACACCATTCTAGACTACCTCCTCTCTCTAAAGGAGCAGGGTCTGGCTCTCTCGTCGCTAAAAGTCCACCTAGCGGCAATCTTAGCCTTTCACCCCGGGGACGGGGCGGTTTCCATTTTCTCCAACCCCATGGTTAGCAGGTTCCTTAGGGGGTTAGAACGGCTACACCCATTGGTACGCCGCCCGGTCCCCACATGGGACCTCAACCTAGTCATCACCAGGCTCATGGGGGCCCCATTCGAGCCCATGGCCACTTGCTCCATGCTGTACCTCTCATGGAAAACGGCCTTCCTGGTAGCCATTACCTCGGCTAGACGCGTCTCTGAGCTCAGAGCGCTTACTTCGGAACCACCTTATATGGTGTTCCATAAAGATAAAGTACAGCTGCGGCCACACCCGGCCTTCCTGCCCAAGGTAGTGTCGGCCTTCCATATTAACCAAGACATTTTTCTACCTGTCTTTTATCCTAAGCCCCATGCCTCTAGGAAGGAGCAGCAACTCCATTCCTTGGATGTCCGGAGAGCCCTCGCCTTCTACATCGAGAGGACGAAGCCGTTCCGGAAATCGACCCAACTGTTCATCGCCGTGGTGGACCGGATGAAAGGCCTCCCCGTCTCTTCCCAGCGCATCTCGTCATGGATCACCTCGTGCATCCGCACATGTTATGACTTGGCAGGTGTCCCCACCATGCACCCTACGGCCCACTCTACCCGAGCTCAGGCCTCGTCATCTGCCTTCCTGGCACACATACCTATCCAAGAGATTTGTAGGGCCGCGACATGGTCGTCAGTGCACACCTTTGCCTCGCACTATGCCATAGTGCAACATTCTAGAGACGCCGCCGCTTTTGGTTCGGCGGTCCTAAACTCTGCTGTATCACAATCCGACCCCGCCTCCTAGGAATGGCTTGAGAGTCACCTAAGTGGAATACATATGAGCAAGCACTCGAAGAAGAAAAGACGGTTACTCACTGTAGTAACTGGTGTTCTTCGAGATGTGTTGCTCATATGTATTCCAAACCCGCCCTCCATCCCCACTGTCGGAACAGCCGGCAAGAAGGAACTGAGAGGGCGATGGGCCGGCTGGGGTATATATCGGGCCACCTAACGGCGCCACTCCAGGGGGCGCCAGCCGGCCCACCGGGTGTTGCTAGGGTAAAAATCTTCCGACTATCGTGCACGCCGCGCGCGCACACCTAAGTGGAATACGTATGAGCAACACATCTCGAAGAACACCAGTTACTACGGTGAGTAACCGTCTCTTCTCCAACGACCCTTTAGACGGCCAAAGGCACACTCCACCACCATTCTGCACTTGCTCAGCCGGTAGTTGAAGAGCTCCTTTTCAGTGTCCAGGGCTCCCGTGTATGGCTTCATGAGCCATGGCATTAGCGGGTAGGCAGGGTCCCCGAGGATCACTGTAGGCATCTCCACATCCCCAACAGTTATTTTGCAGTCCGGGAAATAAACACCCTGTTGCAGCCGTCTAAAGAGACCAGAGTTTTTGAAAACACGAGCATCATGAACCTTGCCTGGCCATCCAACATTGATGTTGGTAAAACGTCCTTTGTGGTCCACTAGTGCTTGCAGCACCATAGAAAAATAGCCCTTTCGGTTAATGTACTGGCTGCCCTGGTGCTCCGGTCCCAGGATAGGGATGTGTGTCCCATCAATAGCCCCGCCGCAGTTTGGGAATCCCATAGCGGAAAAGCCATCTATGATCACCTGCACGTCTCCAAGGGTCACTACCTTTGAGAGCAGCAGGTCAACGATTGCATGGGCTACCTGCATCACAGCAACCCCCACGGTAGACTTGCCCACTCGAAATTGGTTCGCCACTGACCGGTAGCTGTCAGGAGTTGCAAGCTTCCACAGGGCTATGGCCACTCGCTTCTGGATAGTCAGGGCTGCTCGCATCCGGGTGTCCTGGCGCTTCAGGGCAGGGGACATTAAGTCACAAAGTTCCAGGAAAGTGCCCTTACGCATCCGAAAGTTTCGCAGCCACTGGGATTCATCCCAGACCTGCAGCACTATGCGGTCCCACCAGACAGTGCTTGTTTCCCTTGCCCAGAATCGCCGTTCCACAGGATCAACGTGCCCCATTGCCACCATGATTTCTACGGTCCAGGGTTCCGTGCTTTGCGAGAGGTCTATGCCCCTCTCAGAGTTCATGTACTCCCGGAGCTTCCGTTGCCTCCTTGCCCGATTTCTCTGCATCTGATTCTGAAAAAGGTGCACGATAAGGAGCGAGGTGTTGACAACGGACAGAACAGCAGCGATAATCGCGGAGGGCTCCATGCTCACTGTCCTGTGGCGTCCGAGCTGTCAATCACCGGAAAAGGGTGCGAATTCATTGCCCGCCGGCGCTTTCACGTAGGGAGGGCGGGAGTGTGGGTCGAGTGATGACATTTCCGTATAACCACCCTTGACACATTTTCGGCCCCACAAGGCACTGGGGGCTACACCCAGAATTCCAGTGGGCAGCGGGGACTGCGGGAACTGTGGGATAGCTACCCACAGTGCACCGCTTGCAATGTCAACGCTTGCCCCCTTACTGTGGACTCACAAATTCGAATTAAGGTCCTTGATGTGGATTCGCATGATCGACCTTGCAATATCGGTTTCACAAGTTCGGTTTAACAAAAATCGAACTAGTCTCGTAGTGTAGACATACCCCCAGTCTCACTGTCGCTCTCCGAGGGGAGGGGCAGATCCCTGTTGCAGAGTTTCTGTAGTGTCCTGGTTATCACATTTGGCTGACATTCAAAAGGCTCCTGATTTGAAACCAGGCAGAAAGATGAAGTTTTACTTTTGTCAAGTCCCTTAGCTCACCATCAAGGTGCTCCCCTTTTTTCCACTGGGATAACCCCAACCCCTGCAGGACAGAGGGTGGTGAAATGAGCTGAGAAAGCGTGCGGACAAAGATGCTGTTTCCTGCTCTCTTTTTCTAGGCTAGTTTCTCTTCTGCTCAAACTTGTTTCTTTCACATGTGAGCCTGGCTAGCTCAGTTGGTAGAGCTGCGTGCCGACTTGTTGCGCAAATGCAGGGGTGGTCAGAGAGTCCATAGAGGCCTTGAGCAAGGGAAGGCAAATTAGTCTCCGCCCAGACTCTTCTACACCGGAAGTCAAAAGGACACAGCATGTTCTCCTCTGGGTCCCAGGGTGTAAGGGCCAGCACTCAGGACTTTGAATCCTGCAACCTGAGTTTAAGTCTCAGTGGGACCTTGGGGCAGCTCTTTTGCCACCTAACACTACTGGGTGTTCCAAGGCTTCGTCTTGCTCTCGCCAATGACGTGGGAGCCTGTCTTTTGCCTGCTCGCTGTTGTGACTTGAGCGCCAGAGGGGACGTTTGATCCAGAAGGCTGGTCCTGCCTGGAGTCCTGTAGGTAGGGGTGCGAGCTCCATTTCCTCTGAGTCCTAAAGCTGGGCTGCAGCCTGGCCTAGGAGGCTGCTCTATTGGTTGACCTGCTGCCCAACCTTCTGCTGATGAACCTCAGCCCCCACCCATGCAGGGTTTGATGCATCACTTAAATTCCAGGACGCTGAGGGATTTCAGCTCCCTCTGTCCAGAGGGAACCTTCAGCCCACTCCCAACCAGATTCTTGTCCATGTGATCACTGTAGGGGGGCTGGGTGCCCCTTTGTCTTTTCTCTCTACGACAGGCCAGGGTGCCTATAAATGGGGCATCTGAGCACCCAAGACCTTCTGTGGAGCTGCCATTTCCCTTCCCCTTCTATGGTCTCATCTGTCATGGACTCCAGCCTTTTCTTCTATCCATCGTCAGCTCATCCCAAGCCAGCTGCACTCGCCTCGAAAAGACAGTGTCCCCTGGTGGGTGTAAATCACTGACCTCTCTCCTCTCTGAGCACTGACTGCCCCTCCGTTTCCTGGCCTCTCAGTCTGTGCAGATGGGACCCTTCCCTCCCATACCCTTCTCCTTCCTCATCCACCATCGTCTCAAGCAGCACAGAGTGGGAATCTTAAAAGTACCCAGGTGACTTAGGAGCAGAAACCCCCACACACCATCCATACACCTGGCACTTGCCCCTCACTGAACAGGATTGAAACTCAAGCAGGGAGCATCCCCTCTGGGCGTGAGCAAAGCAGCAGGGTGAAAAGAGAACTTGGAGACGCTGGGGAGTGAACCCAGGGGCTCATACATGGAAAACATGCACTCTACCACTGAGCTACATCCCCAGATATACTGTGCTTGCTTTGGTTCACACTCAGAACCCTCTTATCTACAGACCATCCAGTGGCCTCACAGCAGCATGGGGGACACATTCCCTGCTCTGAGGCCAATCCTGCTGTCCTGGAGGCTGCTGGTTCTTTGGGGTCACTTTGCAGCACATTAGCAGCCGTTGGGTTTTCCCTGAGGTCCTGAGATTTTCAGGGTCCTTTTTTCCCTGCACCTGGAGTGAACTCAGCTTTTCCCCCAGCCCAGACATTCCATGAAATAACAACAGCAGCACTAAGGAAAAGGGGAGGGAACATCTCACTGGCAGGGTTGGATGGGCCCAGGGCCCCCTGCTCGTCCATTGGTTCCATTGCAGAAGAGGACGGTTCCGTGGAATTTGACACCCGGCTTTGCACAAGGGACAGAGACAGAACTTGCTGTTCCTGTGTCTGTGCAAAGAAAATTGTGCTTCTGTCTGAAAGAGAGGTGGGAAATGGCTCAATGGGGGGACAATAGCCTCAGGATTAAGAGCAAAGGACTCAGGCCGAGAACCGATTTAACTCCATTCATCTGGGATTTAACAAATTGTCTTCCATGGAGAGACTGGGACCTTGGGACATTGAGCCGGACTCGGGGGGTTCGGGCTGATTTAACTCCTTGGCCGGCCGCCGCCTCAGCCACCTCTTGCCTCATGGCCTAGGCTCTTGGCCCTCTGCTGATTGCCTCCTTGCTTGATTGCCCAGAGCAAAAAGGAAGACGTGTAGGTCTAGCACACAATGGTTTTGATCCATCAGCCACTGTGTTTTCGGCCTAGCCCATTTCTGCTGCGCCCCCCCTGCTGGGTTTTCAGCCCCAGCCCCAGCATCCGGCCTAGCGCCTTGTGAGCTCTAGCGCTGGCAGGGAGATGCGGCGGCTGCTCGGCAGCAGCCTTGGTAACAGCAGTTTTGTTTCTCTGTGTCTCTATGGCGCAATGGGTCAGCACGTTCAGCTGTTAATCGAAAGGCCGGTAGTTCGAGCCCACGCAGGGACGGTAATAATCTGATGTTGCTTCTTAAGGGACTTTTTTGCTGCCTCAAAGACGCCTCCCAGCAGCTGGTTTGCCAGGGCCCCTGCCCAGCCCCCTGCACCGCTCCCTGCCAGGGCCAGAGCTCGCAAGGCACCAGCCTGGAGCCAGGGCCGCTAGGTGCTGCTTACGAAAAGCCAGCAGAGGGACACAGGGGAACTGTGCTGCGCCCATAACACAGAGGTGGATTAATCAAACCCTCTTCTGTGAGCACTGGGCCTCCCGCTTCCTACCCTGGGCCTGCAAGCGAGGGGGCGGCTTGCACAGCGCCAAGAGTCTCACCTGTGAGGCAGGAGGTGGCTGATGCCCGCAGCCTGCTGGGGAGCTCCTAGAAGTGATTAAGGGACAGAGACTCCTAAATGCCCAGAGTAACTAGGGTTTGGGGTTCACGAGGCCGGTAAGGGGGGTCACTATGTCGGCCTTGTAACCCTGGGTGTCAGGTCGCTGTGCAGCTTTGATCTAGAGCTCTGATCCCAACGACCGACCAGCAGCCCACAGCCTCACCCTGGGTCTGCCCCACCTGGTTACTCCTCACAGGCTGACCTGACCCCCCTTCCAGCCCTAGATTCGCCCCCTAATCATCCTACTGCCACTCAGAGCCACAGACGTGGAGGTGCTGATGGAGGGAGGGGTGACTCTGGGATGGGCTTCTTCTCTCAAGATGGCTGGCAGAAAGGTGGGGCTCAGCTCTGTCAGCGACCTGCCCAGTTGCCTCACTGACAGGAGATGCCAACATTTCTGTAAGGCGCATAAAGGGGGTATTTGGCATCCAGGAAAATGTGAGGAATGTGCAATTATAAGAGGGAATTTCCATCCCTCCATTAGTTATACGTCAGGGCCCCAGTGGCCTAATGGATAAGGCATTGGCTTCCTAAGTCAGAGACTGTGGGCTCAAGTCCCATCTGGGGTAAAAAGCTATTTATTCCTTGTGTATTGCAAGGAAACTTTGGTCATATTTTCACCAAGGAAGCTGGGAGATTTTGGAACACAAAGTACTGGGTCTTGGGAACAATCCCCCAGAAATGTCACCTTCCACTCGGCAAATGCTTTCTAAACCCATCAGTAGCAAACACTTAATACTAGTGTTTGTCTGAGAATAGAGTGAAGGGGAGTGTTTACTCCGACACGACAATGAACGAAACAGACAGAAAGAGCAAGGCCGTTCTGAAAGAAATTGAATCTGTCTGCAGACAAAGCAGACCCTGAGAATAAGCAACGGTGTGAAAAAATCTGGCTCTAGGGATGGATACTTTGTGTTCCAACATCTCCCAGCTTCCCTGGCGAAAATATGACCAAGGTTTCCTTGCAATGTACAGAGAAAAAATAGCTCTTCACTCCAGACAGGATTTGAACTCATAATCTCTGGCTTCGGAAGCCAATGCCTTATCCATTAGGCCACTGGGCCCTGATGTACAACTGTTGGAGAGATGGAAATTCTCTCTCATAAATGCACATTCCTCACATTAGTTTGGAAGCCAAATACCCCCTTTATGCACCTTACAGAAATGTCGGCATCCCCTGTCAGCGAGGCAACCGGGCAGGTCGCTGACAGAGCTGAGCTCCACCTTTCTGCAGCCATCTTTAGAGAAGATCCCCACCCCAGAGACACCTAGGGTGACCAGATGTCCCGATTTTATAGGGACAGTCCCGATATTTGGGGCTTTTTCTTATATAGGTGCCAATTACCCCCCATCCCCTGTCCCGATTTTTCGCACTTACTCTCTGGTCACCCTAGAGTCACCCCTCCCTCCGTCAGCACCTCCACGTCTGTGGCTCTGAGTGGCAGTAGGATGATCAGGGGGTGAATCCGGGGCTGGAAGTGGGGTGAGGTCAGCCTGTGAGGAGTAACCAGGTGGGGCAGACCCAGGGTGAGGCTGTGGGCTGCTGGTTGGATGTTGGGATCAGAGTTCCCTCCCCCTCCACCATGTCCCCTGCACTCCCTGGTTCTCTCCATCTGCTCCCGATCTAGAGACTTTTTCTATCCCATCTCTCCTTCTCTTTTCTTCTGTGCTTTCTCTTCCCTGCTCCCCTTTGTTTTCTATGGGACCTGGCCCCATAGTTCTATGCTGTGCAATATCGTGTTTAACTTTCCAAATCAGCTGGGGCCTGGAGAATATTTCCAGGTGGTTGCCCCCTACGTAGATTGCAGTGATCACTGGTGTGTCCTCACAGGGAAGCAGTCCAAAGTTTAGTCACCTGCATCAGTGGCAACAGGTCAGGGGGGTGCCAGTCACACGCGGCATTGCCTCCAACCCCCACAGTCTGTTTCCCTGGGCCACTTCCCCACAGTCCTAGCACCTTTCTCCACCTTTGTATCAGGGTCTCAGTCTGGCAGGAGGCAGGAGTCAGGAGAGCTCACTCCAGCTCCCCTCACCTGCCCATCACTGCTCTGATCATGGTGCCCTCGCTTCTCCCACCTTCAGTTCAGCCAGTTCTCCCTCCCCACACTCCAAGAAGTGACTGACTCTTGCTGTGCTGAGCAGCCCTTTATATGTGGGCTCCTCCAGCAAGACTTCTCCTGATTGGCTCTCCCAATACGCTTTCCTGATTGGCTGGGTTCTGCTCAGCCTCTCCAAGGCTGCCTTAACCTTTCTTCTGCCTGTGTGGGGCAGCTGCCCCACCACACTTGGAAAGTGGCAAATGAGAAGTCTGGAGCTGGTGGAAAGGTGACGGTGACTCAGCATTGAGCCGAGGTTGCTGTGACTGAAATGCAGAGCACTAACCATGATATGATCACAGTGGCTGGTGGGAGAAGCACATGTGAGAAGCCCTCTGTCATCTGAGCTGTGGTTTTCTGTGCACGGAGAGCCAGACACCTCAAGGTCTGCAAGTTTTGAGGGAAATGGGGAACGTCTGTACTTTGGAATGTGCAGGTCTTGTCTGGGACCCTCAAGTGGAACAGTTGCAAGTATGTTCTTCAAGCAGGCACCATGGCTTAGCTGGCTAAAGCACCTGTCTAGTAAACAGGAGATCCTGGGTTCAACTCCCAGTGGTGCCAGATGTGGAGTTTGCTCTCAGGCCAGGGGCAGTACATGGATGATGCTCTCTCTTAGGGTCTGCAGACACTTGCTGGCTATTTCCAGGAGCAGTGTTGCATGGAGCGCCTAGGGAGCTGCTCTAGTCCTGCTGGCACATGTCTGTGTATCATTTGGGAGGCATCGGGTCTCCATGAGCTGCCCAGGGTGGGGGCAGTGCCACAGGGGGCTTGGGCCACCCCTTTGCCTCCTCTTTCTCGGCTCCCAGCTCATATTGCTGGCTGACAGGGATTTTAGGGTTCAGCAGTGCAGAGAGGAGGAACCTGAGCATAGGAACTGCCATGGTGGGTCAGAGGAACAGTTCATCTGGTCTCGTATCATGTCTTCTGACAGCGGCCAGTGCCAGGTGCTTCTGAGGGAAGGAACACAACAGCCAATCACTGAGTGAACCATCCCATCCTCCCCTCCCAGCATCTGGCAGTCAGAGTGTTAGGGACACGCAGAGCATGGGGATGCATCCCTGATTCCCTCGGCTAACAGCTGATTCCCCTATCCTGAGGAACTGATTGAATTCTTTGTTGAACCCATTGATAGTTTTGGCCTTCAACACATAATGAACACACATCTGCATCCCCACAAAGTCTAAACACATGAATTACACACCCTGAGGTCAAGACATTTTAATAAATACAGGATATTTTGTTCTGATGGGCCTCTTTGATCCCGAGCCTTTAGGGTGCCGTAAGAACTTCCACAAAAGCTGGAGCCTAAATCCTGAATGAAACTTGGTCTCCCCTCATCCTTTTCCTAGTCCCTCTCCCAGACATGTCATAGACCTGATGCTATATCGACACTACAAGCCCATGTTAACTCAAGTTATGTCAGCATAGACTTGCTACGGTTACTATGTCACTTCTGTGACTTACTTGTGCTATTCTAATAAATACACTAGACCTGTAATGGTGATAAATGACACCACCATACAAGTATATTGAAGGCGAACCCTAAGGAAATGAAGAGTTTAAATTATCCTCCACATGTCCCGTGTCCCACTAAAATAAATCTAACCCACAGGTCACAAGTATCAATGTCAGGATGCTCCATGGTGCTGAGAGTTTGCCTGACACCTCAGGGACACAGCGTGAGGTAGTGTCCCAGGCATCTCTAGGAAAGGAGCAGAACCAAATTGACTTGGGGAGAGAACTGAGAGTGTCTTAGGGGTTTGTATAGACCTATTGCCCTGGTTAGAAACTGTGGCTGAAACACAGGCCTCGCTGTGAGCAGGATTCAAACCTGCGCAGGGGAACCCTATTGGATTTCAACTCCAACACCGTAACCACTCGGCCATCACAGCTGTGAACACAGTAATGTGCCAATGCCAGAGAAACTGGTAAATAAACCCAGTGCCTGGGCTTGAAGTCTCGTGAAATACAGAAATCAAACACCAAACCTGGCTCCCAAAGCACAGGGGGGATTTGTGGTTTGTTCTCTTTGCTTAGCCATGTGCAAAGCACATGAGAGGGCTTTGAAAAGTCTCCCCTCCCACAGTGGGAATGGGAAAGAATTGTTCACTTGAAGCTTGATTTGAATGACCACGTCTAGACCACAGGGCCAGGTACTGACATTTTCTAGAGAAATAAGTGACCACAAAACCAGGCTAAGAAAAATGTCTCCTGGAGTCAATCATTGGAATAGCAGCAGTACTGTGCAGAAGGAAATGTCTCACAGGAGGATTTAGAGCATTGGTGGTTCAGTAGCAGAAGTCATAGCTACAGCGGGAGGTCTAGGTTTGGTTTCTGGCCAATAGAGGGATGAGCCCATCAGACAAACTGGCCAAGTAGTTAAAAAAATAGCCTGCTAATATTTTGTCATCCTTGTGGGCAGGAGCAGTGGAAGCCCCTAAAAGTGTGGGGTCCACAGGTACCCAAACCATGGCCCTGCCCCCTGAGGCCCCACCCATTTTCTCTGAGCCCCCACCCCACACTGCCCCATCTCCACAAGATACCATACACCAGTTGCTCCTCTCCACCCTCTCCCACTGTTGCTCACCCTTAGGACTGGGAAAGAGTTGGAGGGCATATTCCCCCATCTTCAAAAGTTGGGGGCCAGGGCCCCCTGCCTCCCCATTCCAGCACCCGTGCTTCTGGGCGTCTTTTATTCCCCCCCGTCTCTCAACCAACCGTTTTTCTCCTTCAGTTCAGTGAGAGCCACACTCTTCACTTCCTACACACACACAGAGTCACCGACAGACCTTGCAAGGAAAACCTCCACCCAGGAGTCAGAAGCACCCGGAGTGATGGAAAACAGAGGAGAACTGACAGTGGGACCCAGAGAGGTTCCCCTGCTGCTCAGCATCACCAATTGCAGGGAACCAATTGGAATTGCCTTTGGGAACCTGCCTGCCTTTAATGACTCAGGGATAGAATCATAGACTATCAGGGCTAGAAGGGACCTTAGAAGGTCATCTAGTCCAACCCCCTGCTCAAAGCAGGACCAATCCCCAATTTTTGCCCCAGATTCCTAAATGGCCCCCTTGAGGATTGAACTCACAACCCTGGGTTTAGCAGGCCAATGCTCAAACCACTGAGCTATCCCTCCCCCCTTATTCTGTTTGAGGTACAGTTAGAGCATCCACAACTCCTGTGTCAGAGCCACTGAAATCGCTTGGTCCTTATATTTTACCAGCCATAGAAATAAAGGGAGTTTAAATAAATCCCTTTTCAGAGTTAATGAGGACTCAGGAATCCTGGGGCTTCTAATTCCTGAGTCTCTGGCACCATCAGGTGCCCATTTCATTTTACTCCTTTTAATTAAAAGTTTTATTTTGCAAAGACATATTCTGTCCCTGAAGACCCAGGAGCGGGGGCTGCATTCATCGTACCTACAGAAAAGGGACTGAGATATTCCCCAGGCCCCTCGATCCCAGCCTGCCTTCTGTGGTGCTGCTGCCCATGCAGCTTGATCCCAGCCCCCACTTTCTGCACCTCCAGCCAAGCACTTGGATGCAAGCACCTTCCACCTAGCCACCCCCTGACAATCCCGGAGGACATAAGGTGGGAGAAGATGAACACTAGAGAGAGCTGGGGACCCTCCTAATCCCCTCTCCCTTCCACCAGCATCAGCCAACTCAAACCCGGTGCTTCACCCAGGGGGCTCAAGATAAATACAGCCAGATCGGAAGAGTCGGTTGCGTTCTTTGTGGCTGCCCTGCCGTTCCCCTCGGGCCTGCCCTGCCCTCCAGCTCCGCCACGGGCTGAAAACTGAAAAACACAATAGTAGAGCCGTAAAAGGCTTCAGAGCTCACCGTGCCCCACCACCTCTTCCAATACCGGCAGAAAAGCCACACTTCTCCTGGCTCGGTAGGGACGTCCTATTGCCCCACAAGAAGTGGAAGGCCATCGTGTTCGGTCTCAGCACCACTCGTGGAGCAGTGGGCACTACATGGCTGAGGAAATTACCTGCAGCCAAAAGATAGGTCTAGAGCATGACGACAACCTTCTGGGCTAATGACCAGGTCCCTAACTCCACCTCGGAGCCGTTCCTGACAGGCCAGCGGCTGCCTCTCCCAGGTCACGTTCCCCACCTCATCCCCGACCAAATGCTAGAAGGCCCAGCTCATCAACCTGCCCACTCTTGCAGCCCTCGTCTTCCGCCCTGACTGATAGGGAGGAGTATTAAGTCTCCCTCCCTCAGGCCAGCCCGTCAGCATTCCTGGGGAACACCAACGCCGCCCAAGTGACTAGGCCAGGCTGCAGCCCAGATTCAGGACTCAGAGGAAATGGAGCTCGCACCCCTACCTACAGGACTCCAGACATGACCAGCCTTCTGGATCAATCGTCCCCGCTGGCGCTCAAGTCACAACAGCGAGCGGGCAAAAGACAGGCTCCCACGTCATTGACAAGAGCAAGACGAAGCCTTGGAACACCCAGTAGTGTTAGGTGGCAAAAGAGCTGCCCCAAGGTCCCACCGAGATTTGAACTCAGATTGCAGGATTTAAAGCCCTGAGTGCTGGCCCTTACACCACGGGACCAGTGGGGATAACATTGGGGTCTTCTCACTTGTGGTGTAGAAGAGCCTGGGCGGACAATTTTTTGCCTCTCCTGCTTAAGGCCTCTATGGCCTCTCTGACCAGCCCTGCATTTTCTCAACAAGTCATCATGCAGAGGTTTGCTGTAGACCCAGAAGCCTTTCTTCCTCCAGACTGTGAGGCCAGTGGGCGTGTGAGGAAGTTTCCCCTTCAATCCCCTTCCTAGGAAAGCCCAAGTCCTGAAAAGAAAAAAGTAACATCAAGTAGGGGGGTACTGAAAAGCTGTTTCTTGAAGGATATGATGCTCTGGACACCTGACCAGGAACTTGAACCCTGGACCCTCAGATGAAAAGTCTGACGCTCGACCAACTGAGCTAGCCAGACTCACATGAGGAAAGGGCAAGTTTGGTGCAGAAGAGAAACTAGTCAAGAAAAAGCGGGCAGGAAACATTACAGGTTTCAGAGTAGTAGTCGTGTTAGTCTGTGTCAGCAAAAAGAACATAAGAAAAGGAATACTTGTGGCACCTTAGAGACTAACTGTCAGGGTTCCCTCCCCACTCTAAACTCTAGGGTAAAGACGTGGGAACCCGCATTCAGAGCCCCTAAGCTTATTTTTACCAGCTTAGGTTAAACCCCCCAAGGTACAAATTCCCTGCACCCCGAGAAATGCTTCTCGCTGCCACCATCAAATGTCTAACAGGAATCCAGGAAAGGAATCACCTGAACTTCCCTCCCCCCCAAAATACCCCCTCAAGCCGTACACCCCCTTTCCTGGGGAAGCTTGAGAACAATCTCCCAACCAATTGGTTACACAGTGATCTAAAAACCCACCCTCTGGGTTTTAACACCATAGAAAACAGTCAACTTCTTAAAAGAAGGATTTTATTAAAAATAAAGAAGGTAAAATCATCTCTGTAAAATCAGGATAGTAACTATTTTACAGGGCACTATATTTCCAAACTCAGAGAGATTTCCCCCTCTGGACAAAACCTTAACGTTACAGGAAACCATGAATAACCCCCGCCCCCTCTTGCCCTTTCTAACACAGGGGATACACCAAGCAAAAATAAACAGAAATCTATACGCTATGCTATCTAAACTTACTTCAGAAAAGGGAGGTTTGATTTTCTGTAGGTTCCTTCTGTCTTCCAAGATCACTCTCTCTCAGACAAAGACACACACACAAAGCCTTCCCCCCTCCTAAGATTTGAAAGTATCTTGTCCCCTTATTGGTCAGATGCCAGCCAGGTCAGGTGTCAGTCTGGTTACCTGCATTTCTTAACCCTTTACTGGGAAGAGGATTTTATAGTACTGCATCAGACCCACTCCCTTCATATTTATGACACTAACAAATTTATTTCAGCATAAGCTTTCATGGACTACAGTCCGCTTCATTGGATGCATAGAATGGAACATCCAGTAGGAGGATATTTATACATTCAGAGAAACATGAAAAGGTGGAAGTAACCATACCAACTGTAAAAGGCTAATTAATTGAAAGGAACTGTTATCAGCAGGGAAAAGAAACTTTTGAAGTGATCATCAAGATGGCCAATTACGGACAGTTAACACAAAGGTGTTAAGGGTATTTAACTAGGCTATTAAATGAGGGGAAATAGATTAAATTAACGTAATGACCGAGCCATTCCCAGTCTCTATTCAAACCTAAGGTAATGGTATCTAGTTTGCACATGAATTCTAGTTCAGCAGCTTCTCGTTGGAGTCTGTTTTTGAAGTTTTTCTGTTGCAAAATTGCCCCCTTTAAGTCTGTCACTGAGTGATTAGAGTGGTTGAAGTGTTCACCTACTGGCTTTTGAATGTGATGATTCCTGATGTCAGATTTGTGTCCATTTATTCTTTTGCATAGAGACAAAACCCGATGCCAACTCTGTCCACATATCTATTCAAGTGACACCATCATAGGACCTAATCACATCAGCCACACCATCAGGGGCTCGTTCACCTGCACATCTACCAATGTGATATATGCCATCATGTGCCAGCAATGCCCCTCTGCCATGTACATTGGCCAAACTGGACAGTCTCTACCGCAAGAGTCTTTCCAGGGTTAACTTTCTAACGCTGTCTCTTACTGTGACACTATTTAATACTGGTCCACCCTGTGGTGGTGACAGTTCAATTTCTAGATGTTAGTACATTTCAGTTATAGTTCAAATTAAAAAGTTTCTATGTGCTTAGTTTAAAGGATTTTTTTTATTTGCTCATATATGGAATGAAAAATACAGATCCTGGCATGTAAATGTATCCTCTTATATGATAGAGAAAATCATGCATCCAAATTGGGCAAGAAAATCATAAAATGAGCTACAAATGCAATAAAAAATAAGATATTCAGAATTTTAACATATGGGAGGTCAGCAAATAATCTTTTTCCTGGGGTGTCATTTGGTCTAGGGGAGGCCCTGTCAGGGAGAGCAGGAGTTAGTTTCACATGCCTATTTTCAGGCTGTATTCTGTGGTCACGCTGCTCTGTGGGAGGGATCCCAGGAGCCCAGACTCAGGGCTGGAACAGGCCCCTGATTTCGCGGGTGGCTGCATGGTTTACAGCGCTCTGATGTCTCAGACAATCTGTCTCTCCCAAAGCCTCAGATCTGTATCCCCAGAGGCTCCTGCACGGCCTCTGCTCCATTCCCATTCTACAGACAGGAGCAGCGTGAAGGGTTAGGGGTGATCCATAGGGGGGCAGAGGCTTCAGGAGCCCCCAGTGTTTGCCCATCTGGGGCATTGTGGCTGAGATCTCTGCCTGTCAGTGCCAGCGCTTGCAAGGCGCTAGTGTGGATGCTGGACACTGGGTGCTGGATGAAATAAGCACAGAGCCAGCAGAGTGGTGTAGCAGAAGCGTGCTGGGCCCAGAGGTGGATGGATTGAAACCAGCTTCTGCTATGCAGGTGCTTGTTTCTTTTTGCTCTGGGCCTTCAAGCGAGGGGACGACCAGCAGAGCGCCAAGAGCCTAGGCCATGAGGCAAGAGGTGGCTGAGGCTGCAGCCGGCCAGGGAGCTCCCCGGCACCTGTGGCTGCCTGGGCTGAAGGCAAGAGATAGGCCTGTGCGTGGTGAGGGCTCCTGTCCCGGCCTGAGGCAACAGTGCTTCCTCGTCCCCTTTTCCCACCCACACCGGCAGGCGGCTGCTGCGGGAGAGCACTAGGGAGGCTCTCGGGACGCTCGGCAGCTCCGTGAGGCTGTCAGATTTTACACTTGGATTGAACCCGAGTCCCCGGCGTGGCTGCTCAGAGATGGGATTTTGCGGCGTGGCCCCCCCCACTCTTCCAGCCAGCAGGTGACCCCACAGTGTCCAAGAGCAGCCTTCGAGGCGGCAAAAGGGGGATTCACGGCTCCCAGCAGACCTTGAGGAGCCCACGAGGAGCCCAACTACCTGGGCATCCCTGGGGGAGCATAAACCCCCCTCCTTTCGATTCGCAGCTGAACTCACTGACCCACAATACCACAGAGACACCTACCAGCAGCTGGGGAGATGGAGGCTGGGACAGAAGGGGCTGCGGGTCAGGACTGAGGGACACCAGCAGAGCTGTGACCGGGGAGCTCAGGGCTGGGATAGAAGGGGTTGCAGGTCGGGAGTGAGGGGCAACGTCATGGTGCGGGGGGGGAGCGGGCTACGGGTCGGGAGTGAGGGGCACCATCAGGGTTTGGGGGTGCTAAGGGTCAGGAGTGAGGGGAACCATCAGAGTGCAGGGCGGCTGCGGGTTGGGACAGTGGAGCACCGTCAAGGTGTGAGGGGGGGCTGCAGGTCGGGAGTGAGGGGCACCGGCACAGCGGTGACTGGGCAGCTCACGGCTGGGATGGAAGGGGCTGCGGGTCAGGAGTGAGGGGCACTGGCAGAGCGGTGACGGGGGAGATCAGGGCTGGGATAGAAGGGGCTGCGGGTC
This sequence comes from Chelydra serpentina, assembly GCA_037349315.1. Taxonomy (NCBI): domain Eukaryota; kingdom Metazoa; phylum Chordata; order Testudines; family Chelydridae; genus Chelydra; species Chelydra serpentina. The sequence goes on from JBAIAC010000200.1 coordinate 409,184, forward strand.
GGGAGTGAGGGGCACCGGCAGAGCGGTGACTGGGGAGCTCAGGGCTGGGATAGAAGGGGCTGCGGGTCAGGAGTGAGGGGCACCGGTAGAGCAGTGACTGGGGAGCTCAGGGCTGGGATAGAAGGGGCTGCGGATCGGGAGTGAGGGGCACCGGCAGAGCGGTAACTGGGGAGCTCAGGGCTGGGAGAGAAGGGGCTGCGGGTCGGGAGTGAGGGGCACCGGCAGAGCGGTGACGGGGGAGCTCAGGTCTGGGATAGAACGGGCTGCGGGTCGGGAATGAGGGGCACCAGCAGAGCAATGACTGGGGATCTCAGGGCTGGGATAGAAGGGGCTGCGGGTCGGGAGTAAGGGGCACCAGCAGAGCGGTGACTGGGGAGCTCAGGCCTGGGATAAAAGGGGCTGTGGGTCGGGAGTGAGGAGCACCATCAGGATTGGGGGTCTGCAGGTCAGGAGTGAGGGGCACCATCAGGATTGGGGGGCTGCGGGTTGGGATTGTGGGGTACCGTCAAGGTGCGAGGGGGGCTGCAGGTCGGGAGTAAGGGGCACCGGCACAGCGGTGACTGGGCAGCTCAGGGCTGGGATAGAAGGGGTTGCGGGTCGGGAGTGAGGGGCACCGGCAGAGCTCTGACTGGGGAGATCAGGGCTTGGATAGAAGGGGCTGCAGGTCGGGAGTGAGGGGCACCGGCAGAGCGGTGACGGGGGGAGTGAGGGGCTGGGATAGAAGGGGCTGCGGGTCGGGAGTGACGGGCACCGGCAGAGTAGTGACTGGGGAGATCAGGGCTGGGATAGAAGGGGCTGCAGGTCGGGAGTGAGGGGCACCGGCAGAGCGGTGACGGGGGAGCTCTGGGCTGGGAGAGCAGGGGCTGCGAGTCGGGAGTGAGGGGCACCAGCAAAGCGGTGACTGGGGAGCTCAGTCCTGGGACAGCAGGGGCTGCAGGTCAGGAGTGAGGGGCACCGTCAGGAAGCGGGGGGCTGTGGGTCGGGAGTGAGGGGCACCAGCAGGTGTTATGGAGACAAAACTACACAGGATTGTTTCAGGGGAGAAGACAGGATTCCACGTTTAACAATTTGATCTATAACCACTAGCTAATCTCTCTCTCCCGGGTTCTATTCCTGGCTGTGGGAGGAACGGGGAGTCTAGTGGATTAGTGTGGGGTGGCGGAGGGGTCAAAGAGAAAACATCTTCCTTCTCAGCTTCAATGCACATTGACCAAGAACCTGGCTTCTCATGTCTTAGGTTCTGTCCCCATCGTGTGGCCATTTCATTTCATTTAACCGGTTTAATTTCATTTCATTTAATCGGTTAACCGGTTTGGGCACCTCGCACAGAACTGTTATTTCCTGGGGAGAGACGGAGCAGTGGAAGCTGCATTGATTTAATGCTCCAAATAATAGCTACGGATTAAAATATTCCCCAGACAGCTCAGTCCCAGCCGCCCTCCCTCACTGCTGCCAGTGACGCTCGGTTCTGCCCCACAGCCCCAAGAACTGCTGGGTGCAAGTCCTGGGCCCGATGTGCAGTGAATGTGGGGGTGACTCTGCCTGCCTGGACTGTTCAGTAGAAACATTCAGACCCACACTCTGTCTGGGGGAGGAGATACAGATGTGCTGTTTGATTGGTTTTCTCATTTTAAATGTACTTGATCATGTTGATGGCAAAAGTATTTGTATGAGACCATGAAAAAAGGAAGAACCCATGAAAATACCCCTGGGGGAGAAGGGGTGTCTGAGAGCCGGGGGAGAGATGGAGATTTTCATGAATCGGGGACAGGCCAAAGTAGGGCCTTTAGCTGGAGCAAAGGGGGAGGTTTTTTCTGCAGTTCCATGTTAACCAGCCTTACATCCTGTATCCCTAATGCCCCACCCTGCCCCCAACATGTGACCTAGAGCCGCCCCACTGGCCAAGCCACCTGGGACTCCTGAGACAGCCCCACTGGTCTGGCCCTCCTCCCCACTGCAAAACCTGCAGATCCCCCAGCGCTCCCTCTCCTAGCTGGATCCCCTGGCAGCCAGATGTCTCTGCAGAACTGCTGTGGTTACTCTCCTGGGTGTCTGGTCGAGGACAGCTACTGGCTTCTCCTGAGAGCGCAGGTGAGAAATGACTCACTCATCTCTAGATTCTCTCCCGTGGGCTCTGAGAAGCAGGGTGGGGCGTGTATGATAAAGTCCATGCAACATTCCCCGTTCGTCCCAGCCCTGGTATGTCGCCAGAAGCCACTGTCCCTCTGGCAGCAGCAAAGAATGTTTCCCACCGTCCAGGAGTCACCAGCCTTGGACCAAAGGCAACTTCAGGCTTCTCCTCTCTCCCTTCTTGGAATCAAGTTCATGTTTGTGCCAAGAGTTAAAGCAGCCTGAATCCCCCGAGTCTGAATCAATGTCACAAGTTTGCAATCGCTCCATGAAAGACAATTTGTTAAATCCCAGATGAGTGGAGTTAAATCAGTTCTCAGCCTGAGTCCTTTGCTCTTAATCCTGAGGATATTGTCCCACCATGGGGCCATTTCCCGCCTCTCCTTCAGACAGAAGCACAATTTTCTTTGCACAGACACAGGAACAGCAAGATCTGTCTCTGTCCCTTGTGCAAAGCAGGGGGTCAAATTCCATGGAAACAATGGACAAGCAGGGGGCCCTGGGCCCATCCAGCCCTGCCAGTGAGATGTTCCCTCCCCTTTCTTTATGCTGCTACAGTTATTTCATGGAATGTCTGGGCTGGGGGAAAAGCTGAGTTCACTCCAGGTGCAGGGAAAAAAGGACCCTAAAAATCTCAGGGCCTCAGGGAAAACCCAACTGCTGCTACCAGGGTCGCTGAGGTGCTGGGGATTTGAGTAGGAAAGGGACTGTGTGAACTGTCAAGGTGGGGAATGAATAACAATCTACGGCTAGATCCACCTCATTAACCACCGACACAGGCTAATCATGCTGTAGAGAGACGGGAAACCGGGAGCGATTCTTTGCTGTTCAGCCATAGAAACAGTGACCCAATTGCACCGCAGTGAATGTGCTGGGGAAAGCTGGACTTTACAGGCAGGTGGAAATAGCAGCTCCTAGAAACACCTGGAGCTCCGCACCCCACTTCCACCACCAGGGTCAGGGATTGAGCTGTTCACAGAGCCCGCCCCCGCCACCATGACCTTCCAGCAGGGGATGGCAGCACCCCCCCCAATGCAGGGGAGAGGGGTGAGTGTATCTCTGCACCCTGAGTCCAGGGCATGCACTCTCTCTGCCCCACACACAGAACGTGTCCCTGGTGCAAAGTGACCGGCGGGGGGTGGGAGGGGGCTGCTTTGGAACAAGGCAGGCTCTGAGTGTGAACAGGTGGGAAATCAAGCATGTTTGAGGCTGTAGCTCAGTGGTAGCGTGCATTATTCCTCCAGCCTGCAAGGACAGAGGGGATGTCAGGAAGCTGCCCCTTCAATCCCACAAACAAAAAGGCACTTCTTAGGAAAGGCAAAATCCTGAAAGGAAAAAGTATCAAAGAGGACTCTCAAGAGACACATTTTTAACATGTTAGTGAATAATTACTCACAAGACTAGGGACTTGAACCCTGGACCCTCAGATTAAAAGTCTGATGCTCTACCAACTGAGCTAGCCAGGTTCATGAAAAAAAATTAAGAAAGTTGGTGTGAAGGAGAAACTATGCAAGAAAAAGCGAGCAGGAAACAATAGGGAAAATCTACTGCTCTTTCTCTCTCTTCCCAGCCCTAGCCTGACCGGTATTAGAGCTGGTTAAGAAGAGGGGAAAGTATCTGCATCTACCAGCCTTTTATAGCTGTACAAGAATCAGGCACAATACAGAGGTACCCATCTGCAAGTGCCAAATGGTTGGATTGGCTAATGCAACCTGTAGAAGTCCATGGCACACTGGGATAGAAAGTCAAGTGTACATCATCATCATCATCATCATAATTTCAAAGGGAGAATGATAGGACGGTTCACAATTGACTAAGTAACTACATACAAAGCTCATTGGCTATTCATGCTCATTAGTGTCACTGTGGACTGAGCTTTTTTCCTCTCTGTCTCCCTTCTAGAACATGAGAAATACCTTGAGCAGGTATGTGCTTCCTTCAGATGCCCACTTAGATTTCAGGATGCTGGGAAGGTTTTTTGAGACTGTGAAAATCAAAGCTCTGTCCAGTGACTCATAGCATAATATGGGCATGTTCCCACCGTGCACCTTAAATCCCAGTTTTTATACCATTTTATACAAAGAGACCTGTGCAAATAATTTAATTTTTTGCTTGCTACCTACCCAAACCAAAATTATAATAACAATAATATCTGAGGTTGACCCAAGATGAATTTTTGAGAGATTGGTGACAAGCTATCACCTCCTTAGTGGTTAGAATGCAGAACTGCCAGTACCTGGGTTTGATTCATGCTGAAGGAAAGAAACTTTCCCTCAACACATATCAAACAAATCACACTTTTCTAGACCCTCAGAGCAGAAATTAGGCATGTTTCCAATGTGGACTGTTTATACAAACAGAGCTGTGCAAATCATTTGTTGTTTTTCTGACTAGTTAGCCAAACCAATAGAATAATTCAGGTGGACCCCAGATTAATTTTTTAATTTTTTCCTCTTGAAACAAAACTAAAACTATTATGTTTCAAGTTTCAGCAGGAGGCTGGGCTGGAGGGCAGGGCAGGCCCGAGGGGAATGGCAGGGCAACCACAAAGAAAGACATCGACTCTTCGGATGACTGGACACTCTGCGCCTAATTAATGCCACAGCATTGTATCCCCTTTGGCAGAGCTGCTGTGAGGAGCATCTTCAGCGATGAAAGCAGGTCCCCGCAGCAGTGGCTAACCGGGTTTCTGTGGCCCTTAAATAGCTGGCCATGGTGGAAAAACATTGTGAGTCAGCAGCAGAGGGGAGGCAGGCGTGGGCTGGGCTGTGGAACCGGGATGCGCCTTGATTCCATCCTGCTGGTCTCTGATTGACTAGCCCTAACCCTAACCCTACCCCTACCCAAAATCCCTAACCCTAACCCAAATTTAACCCTAACTTAACACTAACCCTAACCTTAACCCTAGACCTAACCCTAACCATAACTTAACCCTAACTCTAACCGTAACCCAACCTAACTCTAACCCTAACCCTAACACTACACCTAACTTAACCCTAAACCTAACCCTAGCCCTACACCTAATTTAACCCTAAACCTAACCCTAGCCCTACACCTAACTTAACCCTAAACCTAACCCTACCCCTACACCTAACTTAACCCTAACCCCTAACCCTAACCCTGACCATAACCCTAACTCTAACCCAACCCTACCATAACCTAACCCTAACCCTAACCCTAACCCTAGACCTAACCCTAACCCTAACCCTAAACCCTAACCTGACCCTAATCCTAACCCTACCCCCTACCTGTCCTCTGACTACTCCAACCTTATCCACACCCCCGCACTCAGACAGACCCCCCGGGACTACCACACCCCATCCAACCACTCCCCGCCCCCTGACAGGATTCCCAGAACCCCGGACCCATCCAACTCCCCCCCGTTCCCCCTCCCCTGACTGCTCCAATCTCTTTCCACACCCCCACCCCCTGACAGCCCCCCAAGAACTCCCAACCCATCCAACCCCCCCAATCCCTGTCCTCTAACTGCCCCAACCCCTTTCCACACTCCCGACAGGCCCCCCAGAACTCCCGACCCATCCAAACCCCCCCCCCGCTCCCTGACTGCCCCCCCATGACTCCCCTTACCATGTCCCTGCTGCTGGAGCCGCTGGCTCCACGTGGAGGCAGAACACGCTGCCGGCTGCCGCGCTCACAGCCCCTCCCCTGCAGAGTGCTGATGCAGCGGGAGGGGCAGCAGCGGCTCACACTCCCGGGAGCCGCAGAACCCGAGCGCGGCGAGTGAGGAGCTGGGGGGGCGGGGGGCGCATGGGAGCTGGCGCCCGCATGCATCTCCTGCACCCTGCAGGAGCTCCTGGGCGGGGGGGGGGGAACCGGGCCGCAGCCTGGGCAGGAGGGGCAGGGGTGTGGCTGCGCCCCGCTAGCGGCGCTGTCCCTTTGCAGGGCTGATGCCCCCACCCTGCACCGCACCGGCTCCTCCACGGCTGGGGCTCGCCCCCCCGCAAGCCGACGCTTTCTGAGACCCCCACGCATTTGGCGCCCTAGGCGACCGCTTAGTGGTTGCACCAGCCCTGCCCCCGCCCCATCACCCTAGAAGGGAGGAGCACAGATCACGGCATGGCCGGATGGCCGGATCATAAAGAGGATGCTGCAGTACTTGGCCTGAGGCGGGTCTGCAAGCGGTGACAACGATGGACAAGGCACCACCAGGAGAGGGAGCACCGGCTGAGCGAGCTGATCCCTGAGACAAACAGCAGGAGGCGCCGCCCTGGTGAGTGGACCCCATTCCAGGGCCTGAGTGCGTGTCGTCCCCTTCCTGGGGGGTCTGGCCAATCTCTGCCAAGCGAGGCTGAGCTGCTCTGTGAGCCCATCCGGGGATCTGATACTACCCAGACATACGAGTGTCCTCAGGGCAACACAGTTGCAAAAGTGAGTAGGGGCAGGCTGCAGCACACACCACACTTGCTGGCTCAGTCTTGTGCGTGCTGGGGTGGCCACCTCCCCATTGATGAGACCTGGTCCCACCGTCTTCCTGGAGCTCCAGTCTGCCCTGCTGCCATCCCTGTCTGCTGCTGTTGTCTTAGAATCATAGAATCTCAGGGTTGGAAGGGACCTCAGGAGGTCATCTAGTCCAACCCCCTGCTCAAAGCAGGACCAACCCCAACTAGATCATCCCAGCCAGGGCTTTGTCAAGCCTGACCTTACAAACCTCTAAGGAAGGAGATTCCACCACCTCCCTAGGTAACCCATTCCAGTGCTTCACCACCCTACTAGTGAAAAAGTTTTTCCTAATATCCAACCTAAACCTTCCCCTCTGCAACTTGAGACCATTACTCCTTGTTCTGTCATCTTCTACCACTGAGAACAGTCTAGATCCATCCTCTAGACCCTTCCATCCATCCTCTAGATCCATCCTCTAGAGGTCCCTTCCAACCCTGAGATTCTATGATTCTTTGGAACCCCCTTTTAGGTAGTTGAAAACAGCTATCAAATCCCCCCTCACTCTTCTCTTCTGCAGGCTAAACAATCCCAGTTCCCTCAGCCTCTCCTCATAAGTCATGTGCTCCAGCCCCCTAATCATTTTTGTTGCCCTCTGTTGGACTCTTTCCAATTTATCCACATCCTTCTTGTAGTGTGGGGCCAAAACTGGACACAGTACTCCAAATGAGGCCTCACCAGTGCCGAATAGAGGGGAATAATCACGTCCCTCGATCTGCTGGAAATGCCCCTACTTATACAGCCCAAAATGCCGTTAGCCTTCTTGGCAACAAGGGCACACTGTTGACTCATATTCATCTTTTCGTCCACTGTAACCCCTAGGTCCTTTTCTGCAGAACTGCTGCCCAGCCATTCGGTCCCTAGTCTGTAGCAGTGCATGGGATTCTTCCGTCCTAAGTGCAGGACTCTGCACTTGTCCTTGTTGAACCTCATCAGATTTCTTTTGGCCCAATCCTCTAATTTGTCTAGGTCCCTCTGTATCCTGTCCCTACCCTCCAGCGTATCAACCACTCCTCCCAGTTTAGTGTTATCTGCAAACTTGCTAAGGGTGCAGTCCACACCATCCTCCAGGTCGTTGATGAAGATATTGAACAAAACCGGCCCCAGCACCGACCCTTGGGGCACTCCACTTGATACCGGCTGCCAACTAGACATGGAGCCATTGATCACTACCCGTTGAGCACGACCATCCAGCCAGTTTTCTATCCACCTTACCGTCCATTCATCCAGCCCATACTTCTTTAACTTGCTGGCAAGAACACTGTGCGAGACTGTATCAAAAGCTTTGCTAAAGTCAAGAAATAGCACATCCACTGCTTTCCCCTCATCCACAGAGCCAGTTATCTCATCATAGAAGGCAATTAGGTTAGTCAGGCATGACTTGCCCTTGGTGAATCCATGCTGACTGTTCCTGATCACTTTCCCCTCCTTTAAGTGGTTCAGAATTGATTCCTTGAGGACCTGTTCCATGATTTTTCCAGGGACTGAGGTGAGACTGACTGGCCTGTAGTTCCCCGGATCTTCCTTCTTCCCTTTTTTAAAGATGGGCACTACATTAGCTTTTTTCCAGTCATCCGGGACCTCCCCCGATTGCCATGATTTGTCAAAGATAATGGCCAATGGCTCTGCAATCACATCGGCCAACTCCTTTAGCACCCTCGGATGCAGTGCATCCGGCCCCATGAACTTCTGCTCGTCCAGCTTTTCTAAATAGTCCCGAACTACTGCTTTCTCCACAGAGGGCTGGTCACCTCCTCCCCATACCGTGGTGCGGAGTGCAGCCGCCTGGGAGCTGACCTGGTCTGTGAAGACAGAGGCAAAAAAAACATTGAGTACACTAGCTTTCTCCACATCCTCTCTCACTAGGTTCCCTCCCTCATTCAGCAAGGGGCCCACACTTTCCTTGACTTTCTTCTTGTTGCTCACATACCTGAAGAAACCCTTCTTGTTACTCTTAACATCTCCGGCTAGCTGCAACTCCAAGTGTGATTTGGCCTTCCTAATTTCACTCCTGCATGCCTGAACAATATTTTTATACTCCTCCCTGGTCATTTGTCCAATCTTCCACTTCTTGTAAGCTGCTTTTTTGTGTTTAAGACGAGCAAGGATTTCATTGTTAAGCCAAGCTGGTCGCCTGCCATATTTACTTTTCTTCCTACACATCGGGATCGTTTGTTCCTGCAACCTCAATAAGGATTCTTTAAAATACAGCCAGCTTTCCTCGACTCCTTTCCCCCTCATATTATTCTCCCAGGGGACCTTGCCCATCTGTTCCCTGAGGGAGTCAAAGTCTGCTTTTCTGAAGTCCAGGCTCTGTATTCTACTGCTCTCCTTTCTTCCTTGTGTCAGGATCCTGAACTCGACCATCTCATGGTCACTGCCTCCCAGGTTCCCATCCACTATTGCTTCCTCTACTATTTCTTCCCTGTTTGTGAGCAGCAGGTCAAGAAGAGCTTTTCCCCTAGTTGGTTCCTCCAACACTTGCACCAGGAAATTGTCCCCTACACTTTCCAAAAACTTCCTGGATTGTCTGTGGACCGCTGTATTGCTCTCCTAGCAGATATCAGGGTGATTAAAGTCACCCATTAGAACCAGGGCCTGTGATATAGTAACTTCTGTTAGTTGCTGGAAGAAAGCCTCATCCACCTCATCCCCCTGGTCTGGTGGTCAGTAGCAGACTCCCACCACGACATTACCCTTGTTGCTCACACTTCTCAATTTAATCCAGAGACTCTCAGGTTTTTCTGCAGTTTCATACTGGAGCTCTGAGCAGTCATACTGCTCTCTTACATACAATGCAACTCCCCCACCTTTTCTGCCCTGCCTATCCTTCCTGAACAGTTTATATCCATCCATGACAGTACTCCAATCATGTGAGTTATCCCACCAAGTCTCTGTTATTCCAATTACATCATAATTCCTTGACTGTGCCAGGACTTCCAGTTCTCCCTGCTTGTTCCCCAGGCTTCTTGCATTTGTGTATAGGCATTTAAGATAACTCACCGATTATCCTGCTGTCCCAGTATGGGGCAGGAGCCCTCCCCTCTTGCACTCACCTACTTGTGCTTCCTCCCGGTATCCCATTTCCCCACTTACCTCGGGGCTTTGGTCTCCTTCCCCCGGTGAACCTAGTTTAAAGCCCTCCTCATTAGGTTAGCCAGCCTGCTTCCAAAGATGCTCTTCCCTCTCTTCATCATGTGGAGCCCATCTCTGCCTAGCACTCCTTCTTCTTGGAACACCATCCCATGGTCAAAGAATCCAAACCCTTCTCTCCGACACCATCTGCGTAGCCATTCGTTGACTTCCACGATTCGATGGTCTCTACCCCAGCCTTTTCCTGCCACAGGGAGAATGGACGAGAACACCACTTGCGCCTCAAACTCCTTTATCCTTCTTCCCAGAGCCACGTAGTCTGCAGTAATACGCTCAAGGTCATTCTTGGCAGTATCATTGGTGCCCATGTGGAGAAGCAGGAAGGGGTAGCGATCTGAGGGCTTGATGAGTCTCGGCAGTCTCTCCGTCACATCACGAATCCTAGCCCCTGGCAAGCAGCACACCTCTCGGTTTTCCCGGTCAGGGCGGCAGATAGATGACTCAGTCCCCCTGAGGAGAGAGTCCCCGACCACCACCACCCTCCTCCTCCTCTTGGGAGTGGTGGTCATGGAACCCTCATCCATAGGACTGTGCATCTCATGCCTTCCAGTCAGTGGAGTCTCCTTCTGCTCTGTTCCCTCAGATGTATCATTCACTCCACTCTCTGCACTAGTACCTGTGGAGAGAACATGAAAACGGTTGCTCATCTGAATATGCGTTTCTTGTACATGGACTTGTCTCATACTCTTTCCTCTTCTGGAGGTCACATGCCGTGAAATTATCCTCACTGGCCTTCTGTCCCCGCTGTGTAGCCTGCTCTGAATCCTCAGAACACTGTGCCCGCTGAAGCCTATCCTGACGTCTATCCAGGAACGCCTCATTTTCTTTTATGGAACGCAGGGTTGATACTCGTTTCTCCAGACCTTGAATCTTCTCCTCCAATATGGAGATCAGCTTGCACTTCGTACAGACAAAGTCGCTTCTATCCTGTGGAAGAAAGACAAACAGGGCACATCCTGTGCAGGTCACGACAGCGGATCGCTCAGCATCCATAGTCCCTTCCTTCGAAGAGTTTCCTCACTTGTGGCAGAAGCTACTCAGGGAACCTGCAAGGGGGATGCCGCAGTAGGCTCTCTCCAGGCGAACTCCCAGGCTAACTCCACCTGTTTGCTTCTCCGCTATTCAGCTGACTGACTGTCTTTTTAGAAGAGCCTGGAACAAAGCACTCCCAATTCACACCATTCAAACAGGCAATCAAAAAAACAATCAAGCACATGGTCAAACTGTCCCCACAACAGATACTCACTCCCCCATTTGCAGCCCCCTGGTTGCTCTGCCTCTGCCTTTAGTTTGGGTTAAAGGAGTTAGGAATGGCAAGGATAGCTTGCCCCCTTCGCACTCCCCTTCCAAACTCCCTCTCAAACTCCCCTGTTTGCAGCTCCTGGTCGCTTGCTCACTGCTTTATAAAGCCCTGGTCTGCCTGATTGATTAGCCCCGCCCCCTGGTGTAGAAGCTCACAGCTTCCAACTGCCAGCCACAGCACACGGTCCTGCAAACAAACAAATGAATGAACACACAGACAGACACAAGTACCCCCAAACACACACTACAGACAGCCACTTACCCCAAGGGTCCTGTATTTGCTCCTGCTTTACCTGGAGCAATTCCTCTCAAACTCCCCTGTTTGCAGCTCCTGTTCGTGTCTGAGGTCCTGGGTACAATCCCCAGCATCTCCAAGTTGTCTCTTCACCCTGCTGCTTTGTTTACGCCCAGAGGGGATGCTCCCCAGCAGTCTCCCTGTATGAATTTCAATTCTGTTCAGTGAGGGGCAAGTGCCAATTGCATGGAATGTCTGTGCGGGTTTCTACTCCTAAGTCACCTGGGTACTTTTAAGATTCCCACCCGCTGCGCTGCTTGGGACGATGGTGGATGAGGAAGGAGAAGGGTAGGGGAGGGGAAGGTCCCATCTGCACAGACTGAGAGGCCAGGAAACGGAGGGGCAGTCAGTGCTCAGAGTGGTCAGTGATTTACACCCACCAGGGGACACTGTCTTTTCGAGGTGAGTGCAGCTGGCTTGGGATGGTGCTGAGGATGGATAGAAAAATGGCAGGAGTCAATGACAGATGAGACCATAGAAGGGGAAGGGAAATGGCAGCTCCACAGAAGGTCTTGGGTGCTCAGATACCGCAGTTATAGGCAGCCTGTCCTGTCCTAGAGAGAGAGAAGACAAAGAGGGACCCAGCCGCCTTACAGTGATCCCATGGACAAGAATCTGGTTGGGAGTGGGGTGAAGGTTCCCTCTGGACAAAGGGAGCTGAAATCCCTCAGCGTCCTGGTATTTAAGTGATGCATCAAGCCCTGCACAGGTCAGGACTGAGGTTCATCAGCAGAAGGTTGGGCAGTAGGTCAAGCAATCGGGCTGCCTCCTAGGCCAGGCTGCAGCCCAGCTTCAGGACTCAGAGGAAATGGAGCTCGCACCCCTACCTACAGGACTCCAGGCAGGACCAGCCTTCTGGATCAAACGTCCCCTCTGGCGCTCAAGTCACAACAGCGAGCAGGCAAAAGACAGGCTCCCACGTCATTGGAGAGAGCAAGACGAAGCCTTGGAACAGCCAGTAGTGTAAGGTGGCAAAAGAGCTGCCCCAAGGTCCCACCGAGACTTGAACTCGGATCGTAAGATTCAAAGCCCTGAGTGCTGGCCTTTACACCATGGGACCAGTAAAGAGCACCTTGTGCTTTTCTGACTTCCGGTGTAGAACAGCCTGGGCGGACAATAATTTGCCTCCCTTCCACAGGCCTCTCTGGCCAGCCCTGCATTTTCTCAAGAAATTAGCATGAGCGGTTTGCTGTAGACTCAGAAGCCTTTCTTCCTCCAGACTGTGAGGCCAGTGGGCGTGAGAGGAAGTTGCCCCTTCAGTACGAGGCAGTAAATGGCCCTTCCTAGGAAAGCCCAAGTCCTGCAGGGGTTGGGGTTATCCCAGTGGCAAGAAGGGGAGCACCTCGCTGGTCAGCTAAGGGACCTGAGAAAAGTAAAACAATGTTTCGGCCTGGTTTAAAACCAGGGCCCTTTTGCATGTCAGGCAAATGTGATAAGACACTACAGAAACTCTGCAACAGTGATCTGACCCTCCCCTCAGAGAGCAACAGTGACACCGGGTGGTCACATGGGGTAACGCAAACATCGTCTCTCTCACAGAGAAACAGTGACACTCGGTGGGCACGTGGGGTAATGCACACAGCATCTCTCTCAGAGATGACACTGACACCCGGTGGCCATGTGGGGTAAGGCACACAGCATCTCTCTCAGAGAGCAACAATGACAGGGGTGACCACGTGGGGTAACGCACATGCATGCAAACAGCATCATGTGGTCATGCACACAGCATCTCTCTCAGAGAGCGACAGTGACACCGGGTTGCCACGTGGGGTCATGCACACAGCGTCTCTCTGAGAGAGCAACAGTGACACTGGGTGGCCACGTGGGGTAATGCACACAGCATCTCTCTCAGAGAGCAACAGCGATACCGGGTGGCCATGTGGGGCTTTTTGCAACAAACTGAGAGGGACAAAGTGTCAGTGAAGATGCTCCTGGTCATTATATCACCAGAACTGGCCTCCGCCAGTATCCCACAATGCCCGCCGTGAACTCGCCTACCCTGCGTTCCTGCTCCAGAGGCTGGGCCCCTCCCCTTTCATCACTCTGGGAAGTTCTGACGCCTGAGCCTGCTGCTCTGCTCCGGCAGCAAGGAGCAAATCACTGCCGTGGGATGCTGCTCCCCCGAACACGGAGCTGGGGGGCGGAAGCTCCTTACAGTGGGGGGCCACCGGCATCCAAACTTTCTCACCCCCATGATGCCCGTTTCCCCAAGGACCTGCACTCACGCCACCCCTTCTCCCTGGCACCCCAACCCTACACTGCCCCGTCTCCCTGAGACCCCGCCCTTCCCCTCCCCCTGGGGCCACACCCACAGAATGCCTCTTCCCCCCAAGACTCTGCCTCATCCCCTCATCCATCCTTCGTCCTTATGGCTGGTAAAAAGTGGTGGGCAGGGCCGGCTCTGGCTTTTTTGCCGCCCCAGGCAAAAAAGCCACCGGCCGCCCCACTCCCCCAGCCGGGAGCTCAGCAGGCCCGCCGCCCAGCTGCCCCGTCCGGGGCGCTGGCGGGGAGGGTGGCATGCCCGCGGCCCCACTGCCCGGATGAGGCACCGGCGGGGAGCACGGCATGCCCGCAGCCCAGCTCCGGGTGCCGGCGGGGAGGGCGGCAGCATGCCCCGCTCTCCCCCGACCGGCCGGAGGAGCACCGCGGGGAGGGCAGCAGCATGCCCGGCTCTCCCCGAGCCGGCTGGAGGAGCGCCGCAGGGAGGGTGGCGGCATGTCCCCACTCTCCCCCAGCCGGCTGGAGGAGCACTGCGGTGAGGGCGGCGGCATGTCACCACTCTCCCCCAGCCGGCCGGAGGAGCACCGCAGGGAGGGCGGTGGCATGTCACCACTCTCCCCCAGCCGGCTGGAGGAGCACTGCGGGGAGGGCGGCGGCATGTCCCAGCTCTTCCCTGTCTGGCAGGAGGAGCACTGCGGGGAGGGCGGCGGCATGTCCCCGCTCTCCCCTGGCCAGCCGGAGGAACGCTGCAGGGAGGGTGGCGGCATGTCACCACTCTCCCCCAGCCGGCCGGAGGAGCACCGCAGGGAGGGCGGTGGCATGTCACCACTCTCCCCCAGCCGGCCGGAGGAGCACTGCGGGGAGGGCGGCGGCATGTCCCCGCTCTCCCCTGGCCGGCCGCAGGAGCGCTGCAGGGAGGGCGGCGGCATGCTCCCGCTCTCCCCCAGCCGGCCGGAGGAGCACCGCGGGGAGGGCAGCAGCATGCCCCCACTCTCCCCCAGCCGGCCGGAGGAGCACTGCGGGGAGGGCGGCGGCATGTCCCAGCTCTCTCCTGGCCAGCTGGAGGAGCACCGCAGGGAGGGCGGCAGCATGTCCCCGCTCTCACCTGGCCGGCCGGAGGAGTGCTGCGGGGAGGGCGGTGGCATGTCCCCGCTCTCCCCTGGCCGGCCAGATGAGCACTGCGGGGAGGGCGGCGGCATGTCCCTGCTCTCCCCTGGCCAGCTGGAGGAGCACTGCGGGGAGGGCGGCGGCATGTCCCCACTCTTCCCCGGGCGGCCGGAGGAGCGCCGCAGGGAGGGCGGCGGCATGTCCCCACTCTCCTGCAGCCGGCCGGAGGAGCACTGCGTGGAGGGCGGCGGCATGTCCCAGCTCTCCCCTGGCTGGCCGGAGGAGCACTGCGGGGAGGGCGGCGGCATGTCCCCGCTCTCCCCCGGCCGGCCAGAGAAGCGCTGCGGGGAGGGCGGCGGCATGTCTCCGCTCTCCCTCTGGCGGCCGGAGGAGCGCTGCGGGGAGGGCGGCGGCATGCCCGGCTCTCCCCCAGCCGGCCGGAGGAGCGCCACATGGAGGGCGGCGGCATGTCCCCACTGTCCCTCAGCCAGCCGGAGGAGCACTGCGGGGAGGGCAGCGGCATGTCCCCGCTCTCCCCTGGCCAGCTGGAGGAGCACTGCGGGGAGGGCGGCGGCATGTCCCCGCTCTCCCCCGGCCGGCCGGAGGAGTGCTGCGGGGAGGGCGGCGGCATGTCCCCACTCTCCTGCAGCCGGCCGGAGGAGCACTGCGGGGAGGGCGGCGGCATGTCCCAGCTCTCCCCTGGCCGGCCGGAGGAGCACTGCGGGGAGGGCGGCGGCATGTCCCTGCTCTCCCCTGGCCGGCCGGAGGAGCGCTGCGGGGAGGGCGGCGGCATGTCTCCGCTCTCCCCCTGGCGGCCGGAGGAGCGCCACAGGGAGGGCGGCGGCATGTTCCCACTCTCCCCCAGCCGGCCGGAGGAGCACTGCGGGGAGGGCAGCGGCATGTCCCCGCTCTCTCGTGGCCGGCCGGAGGAGCGCTGCAGGGAGGGCGGCGGCATGTCCACGCTCTCCTCTGGCTGGAGGAGCTCCATGGGGAGGGCAGTATGCCCATAGCCCTGCTCCCCCAGCCGGGCGGGGAGGACCGCCGCCCCCAGCGGCTTGCCGCCCCATGCACGCGCTTGCTGCGCTGGTGCCTGGAGCCGCCCCTGGTGGTGGGGCCACGGCCCTCTAAAACCCCCAGTTCCGTCCCCCCTGACACAGAGCCAGGCAGGCAGCAGCAGGTGTGTGTGTGTTTGTGTGTGTGAGAGAGAGAGACACTGCTGTGCTGTGCTGTGCTGAGCCAGTGAGGGAAGCGGGGGCTGATGTCGGGGCTGTTTCCCTCCCCCTATCTCATTACTGGGGTGTCCCCCTCCCCCTGCCTCAGGACTGGTTGCTTCCAGCAGCTGTCTGAGCTCAGAGACAGCGTGTGACACACTCACTCTTCCCCAACACACACACACTCTGTCACACACTCACTGCCCTGCCACACACACTTCAGTTGAGAAGCAGCTGGCAATCTAGTAGGATGCCCATGGAACAATGGGATAGAGAAACCTGCATCATGTGATGCTGTACCGGCCCATGAGCCAGTGCAAACCCCTCCCAAAGCACCCTGCGGCCAGTTGCACAGTGCGATAGCTACCCACAGTGCACTGCTCTTTGGGGGCGACACAAGAGTTGCTAGAGTGGATGCGCTCTGGTGACACAAGGAGCAGAGTGTTTCATTAAAACACTTCAACTAAAGCAGCATAACTCTGTAGTGTGGACACAGCCTGAGAGTGAGACAAGACCGAGCTTCCCTTGACACCCAGGATGCTCAGGGACTGAAACTAAAGAACCACAAGTTCTTCCATAGCTGACAGGATTTGTACCTGTGCAGGGAAACCCCAATGGCTTTCTAGTCCATCACCTTAACCACTTGACCACAACTACTTGACTGACACAGATTTGTCATGTCCCTCTACTTCTGTTCTCACTGAGTGATCATTTCCAATTGTTTGCTCAGATCAGCTTCCATAACACACTCACTGCCGTGCCATTGTGTAAGTGTGTCCATGGCTGAACAGCAAGAATTCCTGTTCATTTCCCTTCCGGCTGGAGCATGATGAGAGTGTGTTTGTGGTTAATGACGCGGCTGTAGATTGTTGTCCATTTCCTGCCTTGATAATTCAGACGGTCCCTTTCCTGTCATATCCCCAGCACATCAGTGATTGCAATAGCAGGGGCAGGTTTTCTCTGGAGTACTGAGCTTTGCCAGGGGGTTGGTGGCTCCTTTCTTTACCCACCCTGGAGTCAACTAAGCTTTTTATTCCATGCTTAACCTTTCAAGGAATAACAACAGCAGCATGAAGAAAGAGGAGAGCGAATATCTCACGGTCAGGGCTGAAGGTGGCCACGTCCCCTCTCTCTGATGACTGTCATTGCCGGAGAGAAGGTTTCAATGGAATCGAATGCCCTGGCTCAGACAAGAGACACAGGGAGGTTTTGCTGTTCATGGATCTGTGCAAAGGAAATTCTGTCTCTGTGTGGAACTGGGGAGGGGAATGAAACGCCCACACGGTGGGGCAATACCCTAAGGCAGTGATTTGAAAACTGCAGGTTGCGACCCAGCACTGCTTTGTGGAATTTCAGGCATTGGTTCACTGCGGCTGTGGTCAGCACCATTGACCAGGCTGTTAAAACTCCCATCAGTGGTGCTGTCCGGCTAAGGCAGGGTAGTCCCGATCTGTTCTGACATCGCTCTGCGCCCCGGAAGTGGCCAGCAGCAGTCTGGCTCCTAGGCGGAGGGGCCTGGCGACTCCTCATGCTGCCCGCACCAGAAGAGTGGCTTTTGGGGCACCTGCTATTGGCTACTGTTAGAAGACAAAATACAGAGCTAGATGGGCCTTTGGTCTAGCCCAGTGCGGCTGTTTTTATGGTTTAAATTACACTCCTAGGCACTGATAACAGAGTTACTGAAAGTTTGGGAGTTAAGAGCCTATAGGTCAGTGTTCCAATCTCCTCGCAGACGACCCCTCCCTCTGGGACAGGGGCAGGTCTGACTCTCACACCAAATGGCTCCTTGTGGCTGCCAGGACCTGTGGGTGGCTCATTTAGTTTCTACCCAGGGTTCAGTCCTGCTTTGTGCATCGTGTCTGAGCTGGCACGGGACAGCCCTGGGTGTTTCATTGCAGTGTGTACATAGACTAACATTATGTCTACACTGCCATTAACACACCATAGTCACTGTTCTCAAACCCTGGGTCAGCTGATTCAGGCTTGTGGGGCTTGTGGTGCGGGGCTATAAAATTACAGTGTAGACGCTTCGGCTTGAGCCCAGCCTCTGAGATCCCACGAAGGGTGAGGGTCTCCGAGGCCAGGCTCCAGCCTGAGTCAAATGTCCACACTGCAGTTTTTAGCGACACAACCTGAGACTGAGACATCCAAGTCAGACGATCCAGGCCAGCCGTGCCGCAGGGCTTTTATCACAGTATAGATGCACCGAGGGACGTGTTTGCTAGGTTTTTATGCATTTGCACAGGAAAATGTTGAGTGTTTCCATCCATTTCAGGCATCCCCATTCAGTGGAACTCCTGAACGTAATGGAAATGGATATGCAAAAATTTTTGTTAACGTATCTGATATTTAAGGGGATACGTGGATTTGAACCAAGGATCACTTGATTTGTAGTCAAACACTCTACCACTGAGCTCTACCCCCATGTTGTATGTAGTTAACTAAACGTAATATAGACGTGTAAACAGAACAGCTTGCACACCCACCGACATAGCTTCTCCCACTGACATAGCTACCACCTCTCGGGGAGGTGGATTAGCTACACGGACGGGACAGCTCTCTCCCATCCGCTTAGAGCATCTTCAGTGATTATAAATAAGTAGGAAATAACCTGCTGAATGAACAGTAACCAATGTATTTAATATTGCTGTGTCTGCATTCAATAGGGGTAACTGGACAGGGATCAAGACTGTTTTGAATAACATGTACCTCAGTTCGGATGCAGTGTCACTGACCCCACATTGTGACTGGTCCCAACAGGGAATTTGTTTTAACAATTGGACACATTGCCAATTCACCATTGTTATATTATACTCTAAGGGAAATGCCCATTAGATGTTTATTACTAATAAGGTTAGGCAACTTTCTCTCTTGTTGTTTTTTAATGTTCTCTCATTAATTGTTATGGTAGTTTCTATGTAACTCTGCTAAGCAGGACAAATAATTTCTTTATGAAATTGTTTTTTCCTTGCCTTCATATCGTCTCCTGAAATTAGTTTATTAATTTTTACTTGTGTTTGGTTACAAAGTTTAGCAGAGCCATGCACATTTTCAGTGCTGTACTGTTTCTTCAGAAGCCAGGCCCTTAATACCAGGAGTTAGAGTTTCAGAGACAGTTTCTGCTGCCCAACGGTCAAAATAGTTAATTCCCCCCCCCCCCCCAAATGGGTGTGCAGAGACGTCCCAGTAGCACTAAAGTGGCTCGCTGCCTACTCTGCCTCCCTCCCTCCATGCTGCGCCGCTCCCAGAAGTGGCCGGCATGTCCCTGGGTCCCCTGGGGGGTGCGTCTCCACACGCTGCCCCCATCCCTAGCACCAACTCTGAACCACATGCTGTAGCAGGGATGCTAACCCAGGCGGGGCACATGGCCCCACATCCTGCCCTCTGCACGTGTTGCCTCTGAAATGACGAAAACTCGTGAGTTCAGGGCACAGCTGCACAGCCAGGAGAAAGCCCAGCACGACATGCCCAGGGGGAACGGGTGAGCTAGAGCCTGGCATCAAGCCAGAAACCTTCAGATCTTCAATCTAATCCACTCCCAACTGAGCTACTTGGGCAGCGACCAGGCCACCCAAGAAGGGTTAATACATGTGCCACAGCTCATGCTGGGGAGATTGAAATCATGGTGTCACAAGGCAGGAGACTAGCAGTGGACTTGGCCCTGGAGGAGCAGGCTGGGGCTTCCTGGATCCCAGTCACTCAAGCCAGCACCTGGCCCCTCACAAGCTGTCACTGACGCCCCCAGGTCGGCAAGACAGGAGCAGCGGTTCCCACTGGAACAAGTCCACCCACGGCTCGCAGGCTCCTCCCAAGCCTAACACCTTTCATCCAGAACCCCCTTCTTCTCCTGGGCTGCAAGTAGCCACCCCTGGGAAGCCAAGACACAGGCACAGGATTCTACCTCCCAGCAGCCAACAGCGCCTCCCCAGGCTTTGGCAGAACGAACGGTGGCGTTCTAGTAACCCCATTCCCACTTCACTTCCTCCTACAGGACTTGGGGTTATCCCAAGGACAGACGATAAGGAGAAGGGTTTTGATGGACAGCTAAAGTAGTTGGGAAGAGGAAGCCTCGATGTTTCTGCCTGGTTTCAAACCAGGAACCTTTTGCATGTCAGGCAAACGAGACAACCACTACAGTACAGAAACTCTGTCTTTTCCCTTCAAATTCCCATCCACTTTCTAGCACTCGCCCTGGCACACACCCCTGGGCGAACCGGGAGAAAGTGGCAGCAGCCCTTCGAGAGATCAGCTGGTAGAGCAAAGGGCTGGAGCCGGAGCTCAGGAAATCAACCTTCTCTTGCCCTCGTGACTCCCGCTTGAAGGAGAGCTTCTTTTTCTTCCTCTTGCTGAGAAAGAGCAAGAGAAGAAGGAAAGCCCAGGTGGGCACAACCCCCCACTGTCTTTTCCAGCTGGGGAGCCTGAAATGAGGAACTCGTGATGGGTAGAGGTACCACTGCGCTTCCAGAAAACAGCCCACCCCTGCGCACAAACAGCATGCCAAAGCTTGGGCTTGAACCAGCGACCTTTAGATTTTCAGTCTAACGCTCCCCCATCTGAGCTACTATGGCATCACCAGGACACCTTTTTGGCCTGCTGATCCTCTGTTCGGGATGTTTTTGTCAGTCATGGCACCCAAAAAGAACGTCATTGCGAGCGGCCCATGAAGGCAAGATGAATTTCCAGATGTTAGTAAATTTCAGTAACAGTTAAAATTAAAATTTTCTATGTGCTTAGTTTAAATGTTTTTATTTTATTTGCTCATATATGGAATGAAAAATACACATTTACAGATCCTCGCATGCACATTTATTGTCTTCTATGATAGAGAAAATCATGCATCCAAATTGTGCATGAAAATCACAAAATGAGCTACAAATGCAATAAGAAATCAGGTATTTAGAATTTTAACATGTGGGGGGTCAGTGAAGAAGCTTTTTCCTAGGGTGTCATTTGGTCTAGGGGAGGCCCGGTCAGGGAGGCAGGAATTAGTTTCACATGCCTATTTTCAGGCTGTATTCTGTGGGCACCCTGCTCTGTGGGAGGGATCCCAGGAGCCCAGACTCAGGGCTGGAACAGGCCCCTGATTTCGGGGGTGGCTGCATGGTTTACAGCGCTCTGTCTCAGACAATCTGTCTCTCCCAAAGCCTCAGATCTGTGTCCCCAGAGGCTCCTGCACGGCCTCTGCTCCATTCCCATTCTACAGAAAGGAGCAGCATGAAGGATTAGGGGTGATCCATAGGGGGGCAAAGGCTTCAGGAGCCCACAGTGTTTGCCCATCTGGGGCATTTTGGCTGAGATCTCTGCCTGCCAGCGCCAGCGCTCGCAAGGTGCTAGTGTGGATGCTGGAGACTGGGTGCTGGATGCTGCAGGCAAACAGCCAGCAGAGTGGTGCAGCGGAAGCGTGCTGGGCCCATAACCCATAGGTTGATGGATCAAAACCATCGTCTGCTAGGCAGGTGCTTCTTTCTTCTTCCTCTGGGCCTTCAAGCAAGGCGGAGACCAGCAGAGCGCCAAGCGCCTAAGCCATGAGGCAAGAGGTGGGATCCCTCCCACAGAGCAGGGTGCCCACAGAATACAGCCTGAAAATAGGCATGTGAAACTAATTCCTGCCTCCCTGACTGGGCTGAGGTGTCGGACTGCCTGGGCTGAAAACAAGAGCCAGGCCTGTGTGTGGTGAGGGCCTCCTGTCCCTGCCTGAGGCAGCAGTGCTTCCTCGTCCCCTTTTCCCACCCACACGGGCAGGCAGCTGCTACGGGAGAACACGAGGGAGGCTCTCGGGACGCTCGGCAGCTCCATGGGGCTGTCAGATTTTACACTTGGATTGAACCCGAGTCCCCGGCGTGGCTGCTCGGAGACGGGCTTTTGCGGCACGGCCTCCCCCCCCCCCCACTCTTCCAGCCGGCAGGTGACCCCACAGTGTCCCTTTGTGGCAGCAGAAGGGGGACGTCACGGCTCCCAGCAGACCATGAGGAGCCCACAAGGAGCACGACTTCCTGGGCATCCCTGGGAGAGCATAAGCCCCCCTCCTTTCGATTAACAGCTGAACTCACTGACCCACCAAGGAAGAGTGGGCTCTGCTGGAGAACAATGAGAATGTGAATTCACTGGGTAAGGATTTCTGTCCCCTCGGTTCTTGGAAGGGGAAATGAAGAGAGAAGGTTCATGCCAGCCCCACAATGACACCTCTGCTCTGTCCTCTTTCAGCATCACCCCAACATGCCAGTGACACACACACACTACCAGAGACCCTCCCCTGCTGCAGAACACTTTGGGAACAGAGCACAGGAGCCGTATCGCACAGTGTCAAATCTCCTGTTTGCACAAGTAAAACTGAGGGTTAGCTCCAGCATAACCAACAGAAGCCTCCTACCTCGACCTTCTCTCAAACCCTGGGCCTACTCTGCCCAGACCAGAATGTGCTTGGGGTGTAACGAGCAGGCTGCTGGAGTCAGAGGTGCTGGTCCAGGGTTACTTATCACACAGACACTCAGTGTGTCCTTGAATGCTGGCTGGGGGTATCCAGACAGGGGAGCACCATTAGCGGAACATTGAAACTCACCCAGGATTACAGATGACACAACTCCTCACTGATCTGGATTACACCCGTGCATGTGAAAATAGCCTAGGTTGCTAGTGACACACCTTGAGACCTGGAGAGTCTTGCTCCCCCATCCCCATGTGTAATAGCCCCAATCTCTCTTCTCTGCAGGCTCCTTGGATCTTGGAGTCCCTCATTCCCAAAGTCACATGACCTGATTCTTTATTTTTCACATTCTGCTTTTCCAGACTAATTAGAATTTGTTACTCCTAAATTATAGCTTCTAATTTCCCAGTGTTCTCCACAGCCAGGGATTTTCCTACTCCCTTCCATTACATTGGACTTACTAGACTCCCTAGTACATAAATCCGGCCCTACTGGGTCAGATCAAAGGTCCATCTAGCTCAGTATCCTGTCTTCTTACAGTGACCAATGCCAGGTGCCCCAGAGGGAATGGAAGAGAACAGGCAGTCAACAAGTGATCCATCTCCTGTTGTCGATTCCCAGGATCTGGCAATCAGTGGGTAGGGGACATCATCCCTGCCCATCCTGGCTAATATATGTTATCTCCCAATTCATTGATAAAAATTATTTTAAAAAATTAGTCCTTGAGAGCTTCTTCAGACCCTTAGTACCCAGGACCTGCTCCCACAGCACCGTGAGAAAAGGCCGTCCAGCCCTGCTGGTACATAGGGGATAAGCACAGAACAAACACCCCTTTAGGAGCTGTGTTGTCCATAGGCTCTGAACAACATGTGAGGGGCAGCAGCTTACAAATGCACTACAGAACTGTCGCGTAGACAGGTCCCAAGAGTGTCTCAGTTTCCCACTTTGTAAAATGGGGAGAACAAACAAAACCTTGATTAGCTCTATTTGAAAGTTGGGGAAACCGAGGCACCCAGGGGTGAAGAGACTCGCTCATGGTCCCAAAGCCAGGAATAGAAAATGGCAGGTCTTCTGATAGCCAGTTCTGGGACCTAGCCCCGGTTATCCTGGCCTCCCTGCTCTAACTTTAGTCACAGTCTCCATGTCTTTTCCTCCCTGTCCCTTAACCCCACGTCACTGCAGAAGAAAGATTTTCTGTTAGCCAGCTGGCTCTAATGCATGTGGATGTCGTTCCAAAAGACGTGCTCTGGCTCAGTCCCATGCTATGGTTGGCTACAGGAACCACTTGGTGACATGCTAGGGCCTGGGTTATACAGGAGGTGCGACTGGATGCACATAATGGTCCTTTCTTACCTTAACATCGATCAATCTCTACAATTAATGCAGAGAAGCAGCAAAATTCATCACACATGTGACTGGTTATGACTTATTTACTGGTCTACACTAGCCCCGAAATTCGAAATAAGATAAGCGACTTCAGCTACGTTATTCACGTAGCTGAAGTCGAAGTATCTTATTTTGAACTTAAAAGTACTTATCCCTGGTCCACACCGCGGCGCGCAGGCTCCCCCGTCGACTGCGCTGCCTGCTCCGTTCGTGGAGCAGGATTACCAGCGTCGACGGGGGAGCACTTCCTGGTTCGATTTATCGCGTCTAGACAAGACGCGATAAATCAAACCCAGAACATCGATCTGACGCCTCCGACGCAACGGGTAAGTGTAGACCTGAGTCTTAAAAGAGAACAACAAGGACCTGAGTCTCCTTCCTGTCAATAACTCCCTGCTCAGCCAATCAGGGTAGAGACTGAGGGGTGGGAGGCTGAGGGTTCTCACCAGAGAGCCCAAAGGACAGCCCAGGTCACCAGTGGGGATCACTGTCCGAGCACTATTTCAGCCCCACATTTTTGGGTAGACCGCCCACAATGGGATCTGCAGAGCACCCCGCACCAGACACACACACACCCCTACACCTCTCCTGGTGGTGGGAGGGGAACAGGGGAAATGACAAAAGAAGTAAGAGATGAAGAGAAAGGAGGGAGGGATGGAGGAAAAGGTCAAACAAAAAGGACAAACCCTAATGTCCCCAGTGATTCTGAGGGACAAAATCCTAAGTGGGGAATAAAATTCTGCCACCTGAAGCTACTGTTTTCCATGCCTGGAATTCAGCTGGCACCAGATGGATCAGACTGAACAGGTTCCAAACCTCTCGGAGGCTCTTACCTTCTAACCAGGGACGTCTGTTTTCTAGTAAAGTCCATAAAAGGAAAGGAGAAAACTCGAAAGAGGTTCCTCCTCGCGCTCACGTACGTGAATCCTAATACTCTGTCAGTCCTCAAAGAGAGACCTCAACAAGGAGACTTGCTGAAGCAAAGCCACAGGGGTCTCCAAGGTTTCCCTGGCCCAGCGCCCCTGTCCTGCCTGGCTGATGTCAGCATCTCTCTGTGAGGTCACCGCATCCCCATCACCTTTGACCAATAGGCCAAGGTCCTGCAAAAGGCCTTTGTGATGTCACTGCCATACCCACCCCTCCCCTGCCGTGCTAATGTCCTGCTGCTGGCCAAACACAGATTTTATACGGCCACTTCCGCTATTTCGGGCTTTGTCTTATATAGGCACCAATTACCCCCCCACCTAGGGTGACCAGACAGCAAGGGTGGAAAATCGGGACGGGGGTGGGGGGTAATAGGAGCCTATATAAAAAAAAGACCCTAAAATTGGGACTGTCCCTATACAAGTGGGACATCTGGTCACCCTACCAACCCCCTGTCCTGGTTTTTCCCACATGCTCTCTGGTCACCCTGTCCCCAGCCCAGCCAGCTGGGGGTGGTAATTCCAGCCAGCCCCTATTGCTTGGGCTGGCTGCCGAGGAAGTGACTTACTTTCATTTTTACTTCCTCAGCACGCAGCCAGCACCCCCCCAGCCCCCCAGCACCTCACCCAACCCAGCCCTGCCAGAGGGGAGGGGGGAGAGAGGAGTGCTCCGTGGGGGGGAGGGGGTGCTCTGTGTGTGGGGGACAAGAATGGACGTTATGGGGGGCAACAAACGATACTGCCAGAGCCGCCCAGCCTGCCTCACCTCACGCCGGGGGAGAGTCACACTCACAGGTGAGTTCCTTCCCACCCCCTTCCCAGAGACCCCAGCAGCCAATCCTCTTCCCAGACTGTGCTGTAGGCAGCGCATTGGGCTCTATCTTGGACCCAGCGCTGCTCTTACCTGCCCCACTGCTTCCCGTCCCTCCCGGCTACCGTCAGAGTGTCTGGTGCCCCAGTCACAGCGGTGCCCTACGTGCCCGCTAAGCACGGCCCTGCCCCCACCTCTCTGTGACATCTACGGCTCCTTACGGCAGCTAGGGATGGACCGACACTCTCTGAGCAGCTCCAGCTGGTTCAATCTGCCCCACAGGTCACCCCAGCACCCGGTCCCTGCTCCGGCTCCTCTCACAGAGCCCAGGGCCAGGCTCCAGCTGCTGTCCAAACTATCTCCACCAGGGAGATCGTCCCTTCTCCTGCCACCACGACTTCTCCTTAGACCCCAGCCTGGGGGCTCCCTGCATTTCGCCCCACAGCTCCAAATGGGGCAGGGAGGCCAGACCCTGTCTGTCCCCCTCCCCTCCTCTTCCCAAGCCAGCTCCAAACTGAAAAAACACAGACAAAAACTCCAGGAGGCTCTTCCCCCCGGGGCTCCTCCTCTCGCCTTTTGTCCATTCTCCCAGCCAAAGGTGTCACCTCCCAACCCCCGTCCTGGCTCATGTTACAGCCCCAGGTAAAGTCTCCCTTTGCTAATGCAATGCCGCAGGTCCCAGGGAACCTCCCCCACAAACCTCCCAGGTTGAATCCACCTCACTCTCTACTCCGTCACACCATCAGTAGCAAACACTTAATACTAGTGTTTGTCTGAGAACAGAGTGAAGGGGAGTGTTTACTCCGACATGACAATGAATGAAACAGACAGAAAGAGCAAGGCCGTTCTGAAAGAGAATGGATTTGTCTGGAGACAAAGCAGACCCTGAGAATGAGCAACGCTGTGAAAAGAAGAGTTTCAAATGTGTGTTAGGTGTTAGTTAGGTCGGTCTGGCAAATTTAAAGAAAATCCCAATGCCCGTAGCATGATGCGGACACTGGCTGTTTCTGATCTTTTACTGAGAGCTCATTGAGAAATATTTTCCTTAATGATGTTATGGAATATCGGGTGGGCTGTGAAGGCACCATTCTTCCTACATGGCCTGCAGCCCCTTCTATCCCAGCCCTGAGCTCCCCAGTCACTGCTCTGCTGGTGCCCCTCACTCCCGACCCGCAGCCCCTTCTATCCCAGCCCTGAGCTCCCCAGTCACTGCTCTGCCGGTGCCCCTCACTCCCGACCCGCAGCCCCTTCTATCCCAGCCCTGAGCTCCCCAGTCACTGCTCTGCCGGTGCCCCTCACTCCCGACCCGCAGCCCCTTCTATCCCAGCCCTGAGCTCCCCAGTCACCGCTCTGCCGATGCCCCTCACTCCCGACCCGCAGCCCCTTCTATCCCAGCCCCGAGCTCCCCAGTCACCGCTCTGCCGGTGCCCCTCACTCCCGACCCGCAGCCCCTTCTATCCCAGCCCCGAGCTCCCCAGTCACCGCTCTGCCGGTGCCCCTCACTCCCGACCCGCAGCCCCTTCTATCCCAGCCCCGAGCTCCCCAGTCACCGCTCTGCCGGTGCCCCTCACTCGTGACCCGCAGCCCCTTCTATCCCAGCCCTGAGCTCCC
This sequence comes from Chelydra serpentina, assembly GCA_037349315.1. Taxonomy (NCBI): domain Eukaryota; kingdom Metazoa; phylum Chordata; order Testudines; family Chelydridae; genus Chelydra; species Chelydra serpentina. Next base: position 436,215 of record JBAIAC010000200.1, read on the forward strand.
CAGTCACCGCTCTCCCGGTGCCCCTCACTCGTGACCCGCAGCCCCTTCTATCCCAGCCCTGAGCTCCCCAGTCACCGCTCTGCCGGTGCCCCTCACTCCCGACCCGCAGCCCCTTCTATCCCAGCCCTGAGATCCCCAGTCACTGCTCTGCCGATGCCCCTCACTCCCAACCCGTAGTCCCTGCTGTCCCAGCCCTGAGCTCCCCAGTCACCACCGGGACAGAAGGCTCTCACCACGCACAGGCCTGTCTCTTGCCTTCAGCCCAGGAAGCCAGAGGGGCCGGGGAGCTCCCTGGCAGTCCGACACCTCAGCCACCTCTTGCCTCATGGCCTAGGCTCTTGGTGCTCTTGTGACGGGTTGGGGCCACAGAGACCTGCTTGGTGCTGCCACCTGGTGTGCCAAGGCTGCTTCTGCCCCTGCTTCCAGGCCTTTTCCAGCTTGGGACTCCCGAATCCTGTCTGTTTTGAGCCAGATTCCACTGATCTGCTGCAAACACAGACCCAGGTCCGCTCACCACTGTAAGGCCCCTGGAAGCGCTCTTGCCTTTGACACCCAGCTGCTCAACTCCAAGGAGGCTCAAACCCTTAATAAATCCGTTTTACCCTGTATAAAGCTTATACAGGGTAAACTCATAAATAGTTCGCTTTCTATTACAAAGATAGAAAGATATGCACAGCTGTTTGCCTTCCCCCAGGTAACAACTCAACTCCAGGAAACTTAATAAGTAGAAAGCTACAAGGCTCCAAGAGATGACTGGCCTAGATCCTCCAGCTTTCCCCTGCTGATGCTAAGGTGCTTTCTCAGATCATTTCACCACCCTGTGCCCTGCAGGGGTTGGGGTTATCCAAAGGACAGGCCAATGGCAGAAGGGGAAGGAGGGATAGCTCAGTGGTTTGAGCACTGACTTGCTAAACCCAGGGTTGTGAGTTCAATCCTTGAGGGGCCATTTAGGGATCTGGAGCAAAAATTGGGGATTGGCCCTACTTTGAGCAGGGGGTTGGACTAGATGACCTCCTAAGGTCCCTTCCAACCCTGATATTCTATGAGAAGTGTCTTGCTGGAAAAAGGAAGCCATCACGTTTCTGCCTGGTTTTGAACCAGAGGCCTTTTGCGTATTAAGCAAACGTGATAACCACCACTCTACAGAAACGTCCTTCAAATGTTAACCACTTGGCTGGTGCTCACGCTGGCACACAACGATGGGCGAACCTGGAGAAAGTGGCAGTAGCCCTTCGAGAGATCAACTGGTAGAGCAAAGGTCTGGAGCCAGAGCTCAGGAAGTCAACCTTCTCTTGCCCTTGTGACTGCAGCTTGAAGGAGAGCTTCTTTTCCTTCCCCTTGCTGAGAAAGAGCAAGAGAAGAAGGAAAGCCCAGGTGGGCACAAGCCCCCACTGTCTTTTCCTGCTGGGGAGCCTGAAACGAGGGATTCGTGGTGGGTAGAGGTACCACTGCGCTTCGAGAAAACAGCCCACCCTTGCATACAAAGAGACCAAAAAGCATGCCAAAGCCTGGGATTGAACCAGGGACCTCTAGATCTTCAATCTAGCCCTCTCCCCGCTGAGCTACTTCAGCACCTCCAAGGCCTGTTTTTAGCCTGCTGCAGCTCTGTTTTTGTCAGCCGTGGCACACAAAAAGGACATCATTGCCAGTGGCCCACTGAGGCAAGATGAATTTTTGCTGGCCTTGCTCAGCTTGACTTGTTTCCTCACCCCATTCCTGCCTTAGTTCCTGGGTTACCTGGTGGCTGAAGGCGACTGGAGCCCAGCGGCACAGGGAGGAATTTGGGCAGATAGACCCTGGCAGCAAGAGTTCTGTTACCACTTGCCGCCCCACCCTGTTGTCCCAGCTTCACCTACTGGCTGCTAGAGACTTGGGCCCCAGCAGCGTAGCGGAAGGAGATAGACTGATGCACCCGAGCCTTGATGCTCAGCCTCATTAAAACATCTTTAATGGACAATGGCCAACGAGAGACTGACATCACTCACTATTTCATCACTTGAAAATGCGATTGGCCAGTCTTTGGATCTCTCTAGCCCTGCACTTCAGTTCATGAGGGCAAAGGTGAGAAAAACAACCTGGGAACTAAAGCACCAGGGTTACCATTCTAATGCTGTCTCTCACTGTAACACTATTTAATACTGGTCCACCCTGTGCTGGTGACAGTTCAATTTCTAGATGTTAGTACATTTCAGTTACTGTTAAAATTAAAAAGTTTCTATGTGCTCAGTTTAAATGATTTTTTTAATTTGTTCAGATATGGAATGAAAAATACAGATTTACAGATCCTCGCATGCAAATTTATTCTCTTATATGATAGAGAAAATCATGCATCCGAATTGTGCATGAAAATCATAAAATGGGCAAAAAATGTAATAAACAATAGGGTATTCAGAATTTTAATATATGGGGGTTCGGAGAAGAAGCTTTTTCCTGGGGTGTCATTCGGTCTAGGGGAGGCCCTGTCAGTGAGAGCAGGAATTTGTTTTACATGCCTGTTTTCAGACTGTATTCTGCGGTCACCCTGCTCTGGGGGAGGATCCTGGTAGCCCAGACTCAGGGTGGGAACAGGCCCCTGAATTAGGGGGTGGCTGTGTGGTTTACAGCGCCATGATGTCTCAGACAATCTGTCTCTCCCCAAGCCTCAGATCTGTGTCCCCAGAAGACTCCTGCACGGCCTTCGCTCCATTCACATTATACAGAAAGGAGCAGCGTGAAGGGTTAGGGGTGATCCATAGGGTGGCAAAGGATTCAGGAGCCCACAGTGTTTCCCCATCTGGGGCATTTTGGTAAGAACTCTGCCTGCCAGAGCCAACGCTCACAAGGCGCTAGTGGGGATGCTGGAGACTGGGTGCTGGATATGGTAGGCAAAGAACTAGCAGAGTGGCGCAGCGGCAGCGTGCTGGGCCCATAACCCAGAGAGCGATGGATTGAAGCCATCCTCTGCTATGCATGTGCTTGTTTCTTTTTGCTCTGGGCCATCAAGGCAGGTAGCAACCAGCAGAGCGGCAAGAGCCTAGGCCATGAGGCAAGAGGCCGCTGAGGTGACAGACTGCCAGGGATCTCCCCGGCCCCTCTGGCTGCCTGGGCTGAAGGCAAGAGGTAGGCCTTTGCGTGGTGAGGGCCTTCTCTCCCAGCGGTGACTGGGGAGCTCAGTGCTGGGATAGAAGGGGCTGCGGGTCGGCAGTGAGGGGCACCAGCAGAGCAGGGACTGGGGAGGTCAGGGCTGGGATAGAAGGGGCTGCAGGTCGGGAGTGAGGGGCACTGGCAGAGTGGTGACTGGGGAGCTAAGGGCTGGGATAGAAGGGGCTGTGGGTCGGGAGTGAGAGGCACCGGCAGAGCGGTGACTGGGGAGCTCAGGGCTGGGATAGAAGGGGCTGCAGGTCGGGAGTGAGGGGCACCCACAGAGCGATGACTGGGGTGCTAAGGGCTGGGATAGAAGGGACTGCGGGTCGGGAGTGAGGGGCACCGGCAGAGCGGTTACTGGGGAGCTCAGGGCTGGGATAGAAGGGACTGTGGGTCGGGAGGGAGGGGCACCGGCAGAGCTGTGGCTGGGGAGGTCAGGGCTGGGATAGAAGGGGCTGCGGGTCAGGAGTGAGGGGCACTGGCAGAGCGGTGACTGGGGAGCTGTAACGATGCTGGTTCTGGCAAGACCCAAATGAGAGTGCCAGTTCAGGACAAATTGCTTCAAACAGGGCAACTACAGCCCAAGGCTGGGGTTTTTCCACCTCTAAGGCAAACCAAACCAGCCAGACAGAGGAGACTTTGGTTTTACCCCACTGGCTAACCACAAGTCACACAAGCAATCCCCTTAGACACTCCAGTTTCCCAGTCTCACCACCAGTGCCACTCGTTGTGGGGACAAATGGTCATGAAAACCAATGCCCCAGTAAAAGAAAAAGGTCCTCCCGATCCCAATGGACCCAGCCCCCAGATCCAGGTCAATATACAAATCAGATCTTACCCACAAATCACGCTGTTGCCAATCCTTTAGAATCTAAAATCTAAAGATTTATTCATAAAAGGAAAAAGGTATAGGTGAGAGCTAGAATTGGTTAAAAGGAATCAATTACATACAGTAATGGCAAAGTTCATGGTTCAGGCTTGCAGCAAAGATGAAATAAGCTGCAGGTTCAAATCAAGTCTCTGGATTACATCCACAGCATGGATGGGTCCTTCAGTCCTTTGTTCAGCGCTTCCATTTGTAGAAAGGTTCCTCCAGAGATAAAAAGCAGGAATGAAGACAAAATGGAGATGAGGCAGCTGCCTTTTATAGTTTCTTCCAGATGTAAAGACACCTCTTTCCTTACTGTGGACAAGCACAGCAAAATGGAGTCTGGAGTCACATAGGCAAGACTCTGCATACCTTACTGAATCATAAGGTGTGTCTGCCTCCTCTCAATGGGCTAATTGTATAGTCGATGGTCCTTAATGGGCCATCAGCATGCCTGGCAGACCTGATAGCTTGTCCTGGGTCCCAGAAGCCCAGCCCCAGTTTGAAATACAGACATACAGTATAAAGCCATTGAACTACAGACAGTATAAAGCCAATATTCATAACTTCAACTACAAAACTGATACATGCATATAAATGGCAAAATTATAACCAGCCAAGCATAACCCGGTCTTAGACACCTCATTTGACCCCCTTTATACACGATTTGGTGCCACTACAGGACCTTGGTTGTAACAATGATCTATATGGTCCCAGTTATTGTCAATAACATCACAGGAGCTCAGGGCTGGGATAGAAGGGATTGTGGGTCAGGAGGGAGGGGCAGCGGCAGAGCTGTGGCTGGGGAGGTCAGGGCTGCGATGGAAGGGGCTGTGGGTCAGGAATGAGGAGCACTGGCACAGTGGTGACTGGGGAGCTCAGGGCTGGGATAGAAGGGGCTGCGGGTCGGGAGTGAGGGGCACCGGCAGAGCAGTGACTGGGGAGCTCAGGGCTGGGATAGAAGGGGCTGCGGGTTGGGAGTGAGGGGCACCGGCAGAGCGGTGACTGGGGAGCTCAGGGCTGGGATAGAAGGGGCTGCGGGTTGGGAGTGAGGGGCACCGGCAGAGCTGTGGCTGGGGAGGTCAGGGCTGCGATGGAAGGGGCTGTGGGTCAGGAATGAGGAGCACTGGCACAGTGGTGACTGGGGAGCTCAGGGCTGGGATAGAAGGGGCTGCGGGTCGGGAGTGAGGGGCATTGGCAGGGTAGGGGGGTAAGGGGCCCGCGGGTCGGGAGTGAGGGGCACCAGCAGAGCGGTGACTGGGGACATATTGGATGCCCGGGAGGTGGGCAGGCACAAGCCCGCCCACTGCTAAAGGTCCCACCCCCAGTCTAGCGGGAGGGACCACTGGACCCAGGGACCAAATGAATACGGGGACAACTAATGAAAAAAAGGGATGGGAGTGAGGGTCAAAGATTCATAACGAGGAGACCGGATGGGGAGACCGAGCAGAGAACCCCGGACAGCGCCCACTGCTCCTCAAAGCTGTCGAGGGAGCCAGCTGACGCTGCCCAGTGGAACTCTGCCCGGCCCCGTGACACTAGGGAGGATCGGAAATAGGCCCCACAGTCGCAGAGCTCCCCCTCGTCCAACATCCTCCTCCTGGTTTTATAGATGGACTTTTTGCTAGGGCCAGGAGGAGGTTGACGAGGAGGTCTCACGACTTCGTGGGGCCATGGACAGGGTGTGCGTAAAGGAACAGGTGCAGGGAAAAGTGCAGCCAGAACCTCAGCAAAAGGTTCTGGAGGAGCCGGAATAGGGGCTGCAGCCTGGCGCACTCAAGGTAGGCGTGCGCCAGGTCCTCCCTCACGCCGCAGAATGGGCAGGTCTCGGGGATAGGGGTGAACCGCGCCAGGTACACGCCCGTGCTCACGGCTCCGTGAAGGAGCCTCCAACCAATATCCCCGGTGGGCCGTGGAACCAGGGTGGAGTACAGGTTGGCCCACCGGGGCTCCTCACCCTCCCTTGGTGGAAGGTAGTCCCGCCATTTGGTGTCGAGGCGGGACACGAGGGTGAGGAAATGCAAAGTGTGAAGCACAAGCGCGTACAGATGGTCTCTGGGCGCGGTTCGAAACCGGACCGGCTGCAGGGTGTGCAGCCGGCTCGGAGCGTGGGTGCGGGGAGGCCGGGGGGGGGCTCGCGGAACAGGGGCCCAAGAAAAATATCCGGAGAGCCCGGGGCGAGGGGCGGGCGGGGAGCGCCCTCTTGCAGGGCTCGCTGCAGGAAATCGAGAGACCCGGGTGACAGGGCGGCCTCCACCTCCCGGAGTACGCGCCGGGGGATCCATTGAGTGGAGAGCCCCATGCGCCGACCAAGCACACGGGGGTCTGCCCAGTCCCCCGTGCCGTAGTCCAGGAGGTCTCCGACCTTGGTGGCTTCTGCCAGGAGCAACCTCCGGCACACTGAGGGAGACTCTGCCACCTGCACACAGAGATTGGGATTGTGTAGCAGGGGCTCGGTGAGGAGATCAGCCCCCTCGGTGGCCACAAAGGACCTGGTCGCCGAAAAAACCTTCCAGGTCCGGAGGAAGTCCTGGTAGAAGACCGGCAGCTCGGAGAGGTCTCGCGGAAGGCCGCTCGGGAAAGAAGCTCTCCTTCAAGCTGGAGTCACAAGGGCGACGTAAGGATGACTTCCTGAGCGCTGGCTCCAGACCTTTGCTCTACCAGCTGACCCATCGAAGGTCTGCTGCCACTTTCTCCAGTTCAATACCTGGTATGAGAAGTGAGCTATGCTGTGTGCAGTCCCCCACGTGGCCACCCAGTGTTACTGTTCCTCTCTGAGAGAGATGCAGAAGATAGTTTTAATCCATCGACTGCTGCGTTATGGGCCCAGCACGCTTCCGCTGCGCTACTCTGCTCTGGGTAAGGGGGTCTCTGCAGGATCTATTCACAGGGCAGCTGAGTTTGACCGGGTAGGTTTTACTCCTGAAGGGATTCTGCACCAAAAAATAAAATAAAATAAAATAAAAATCTGTGCACAATATTTTTATTTGTCAATAAATAAACGTGGAGCCTCAATAGGGTGACCAGATGTCCCTATTTTATAGGAACAGTCCCAATTTTTGGGTCTTTTTCGTATATAGGCTCCTCTTAACTCCTACCCCCTGTCCTGATTTTTCACATGTGCTGTCTGGTCACCCTAGATCAGACAAAGAGGAGATGCATTGGGATGCCTGGGCCTTTAAGAACCCAGCCCTGGGAAGCCCACGCTGAGAGGTGCTGTCTGTGAGAGGGGGAAATAAAAAAGCCCCTCTGCCCCCCACCATTTTGGCAAACACTGTGGTCTCAGCCCACTGGGGTAACTGTTACCCCCTCTGCCCCCGCCTGTGTCGGGTTTTGCCCTCTGACACCCTCTACAGCGCCTCACTCCTGGGCTTAACTCTCTGCCTCCTCCCCCCTGCCCTGATTTTCCCTTTAGGATTTTCTCCTAATGCTGCCTCCAGCTGCTTGACCCCCCTGACCAGTCAATTTCTGCCCCTGCTCAGACCCTGGCCAACCCCCTGCTCCGATTTGCCCCCTTTGCCCCTTTTTAGCCCCTGTAAAAAGCAGTCAGCAGAATTTTATGGCTAAACCGGGCAGGGTGAAGGGCAGTGGCTTCAGCAGATGTTACTGAGCTGCAAAAACAAAGGTTTCCCCGGACTAGGGGGGCAGGAAGGGGCGGCTCCTACCCGGGCCCCTCCCTGCCCCACCGGGCCCCTCGTGGGGTGTTTGTGACACTCGAGGAATCGGGGAAACCCCCCTCAGCCTGGAGCGGGGGCAGGAGACTGCCTGGATCATCTCAGGAGAAAAGCTGGGGAAGGGGCTGGTTTTACTGAATCATTAGACTAAGGAGACCCCGGAGGCGAATGCAGCGACCACATTTCAGTTCAGCGTTGGAGATTTGACACAACACAGGGACAATCACCTTCCTATAAAGCTGCTAAATCCCATAGCCACAGCTCTGCAGTGCCCAGCTTGTGTGTGCAGCCAAACTAAGGAGCGCAGCACTGTGAATGAGTCATGGAGGCATCTACTGGCACAGCAGACGTAAAACAAGCAACTAAAACAAGCCGTCTGAAAGATTCAAATCTTACTCCTTTGGAAATTCTGTGCCACGGCACAAGCACAGAATTCATGTCCCCCGCAGATTTATTGGTTCCCCTGCAAAAAAAATGACTTTCTTATGGGGAAGTAAAGGGAAGCCACAAGAGTGGTCATGCGTCCCTCCCCAACAGCGCAGGCATGTCATTGCAGAAAGGTGAAGCCTCACCACTGGGTCCATGTCCCGGGGGAGGGGGCTGCAGGGTGATCTCCCACCTCTGTGCATCCGGTAGCCTGTGCTCCCCACTGCCATGCTGGAGGCTTAGGGTGACCAGACAGCATGTGTGAAAAATCGGGACAGGGGGTGGGGGTTAAGAGGAGCCTATATAAGAAAAAGACCCCAAAATCGGGACTGTCCCTATAAAATCAGGACATCTGGTTACCCTATGGAGGCTCCACATTTATTTATTGAGAAATAAAATTTGCATTATTTTAAAATATTGTGAACAGATTTTTATTTTATTTTATTTTTTGGTGCAGAATCCCTTCAGGAGTAAAACCTACTCAGCTGCCCTGTGAATAATTCCTGCAGACATCTATCACTCAGAGCAGAGTGGTGCAGCGGAAGCGTGCTGGGCCCGTAACCCAGAAGTTAATGGATTGAAACCACCCTCTGGTAGTTTCTGCTTTATTACTTACAGCCCTGGAAATGATTCAGCCGCCTTTATTTGTTCCACATAGAAAAGAGGAGCAAATTCTCTCTGTTTACACTTCCACAGCGATGAAAGGAAGGAATAACCACCCAGCAGAGCCCGGCCCCACAGGCCCCCCCGGGGCTTCCCCTGCAGTGGCCAGAGTGGCAGCGGGCCCCTGGGGCTTCCCCCTCCCCAGTGGTACAATGGGCCCTTTGGGGCTTTCCACCCCCCACGCAGCAGGTGGCGCTGCGGGACCCCCTTCCCCCCCGGGGCTTCTACGCCCCCAAGATTCAATCAGGGGTATTTATGGTATAGGTCGGGGGCATGATTTTGTGTTTCTTGCCCATGAGCTGTCCATGACTTTCCCTTAAAATACCCGTGATTAAATCGTAGCCTTAGCTATGACTTGTCACATGGCTTCTTCTGCAGCACAGTCTTTTTTCCTGGAAGAGCAGTGTGGTATTTCCTGGGCAGAGGCAGCGTGATTCATACTTTGCCGCCATCTGCAAGATTCAAACTTTACTTGCAGCCCAGGAGAAGCAGCGGGGTTCTGGGTGGAAGGAAAAGTAGCAATGGGGAGTCCGAGTGGGCTCCTTCCTGGCAAGATGTTTTTCTGTGTCAGGCTTGGGAGGAGCCTGCGAGCCGTGTGTGGACTTGTTCCAGTGGGAACCGCTGCTCCTGTCTTGCTGACCTGGGGGCGCCAGTGACAGCTTGTGAGGGGGCAGGTGCTGGCTTGAGTGACTGGCATCCAGGAAGCCCCAGCCTGCTCCTCCAGGGCCAAATCCACTGCTAGTCTCCTGCCTTGTGACACCATGATTTCAATCTCCCCAGCATGAGCTGTGGCACATGTATTAACCTTCTTGGGTGGCCTGGTCGTTGCCCAAGTAGCTCAGTTGGGAGTGGATTAGATTGAAGATCTGAAGGTTTCTGGCTGGATGCCAGGCTCTAGCTCACCCCTTCCCCCTGGGCATGTCATGCTGGGCTTTCTCCTGGGTGTGCAGCTGTGCCCTGAACTCACGAGTTCTCCTCATTTCAGAGGCAACACTTGCAGAGGGCGGGATGTGGGGCCATGTGCCCCACCTGGGTTAGCATCCCTGCTACAGCATGTGGTGCTGCCAGGCTCCCTCCCTGCACAGCAGCTGCTGGAGCGGGGAGTGGAGCGGGGCTGCCTTTGCTGCTTCCTCTCCCTGCATTGTTCACTCCTGGGAGGGGCTGTTGATGGTAAGGGGGTGGGGCTGAACCTTGAAATTGTGCCCCCCCACCCCAAGTCCTTCAGCAGAGACCAGTCCTCTGTGCCTGGTTTCCTGCTCCTCAGCCAGTGGATAATGTGCTATTCTGCACCGGAGTGGCCGGCCCTGACTTTCTTTCCCATGAAGGGGAGGAAAAAGGAATCTCTTTGCAAACCCCAGTCCCACCGTTGACCGAGGTGTGACTTTCTAAGTTCCCGCTACAGTGGAGGAATTAGAGTTAGTGGGGTCCTGTGCGCATAAACATTCCCCTTTCACCCCAGCCCTCCTATGTCTCCAGTCGCCGCTATCCCCTGGCAGCAGCAAAGGAAGTTTCCCACCATCCAGGAGACCCCAGCCTGGGAGTAAAGTCAGCATCAGGCTTCTCCCTTCTCCCTTCTTGCAATCAAGGTCATGTTTGTAGCATGAGTTAAATCAGCCCAACCCCCCGAGTCTGGATCAATGTCCCAAGGTCCCAGTATCTCCATGGAAGACAATTTGTTAAATCCCACATGAGTGGAGTTAAATCGGTTCTCAGCCTGAGTCCTTTGCTCTTAATCCTGAGGATATTGTCCCACCATGGAGCCATTTCCCACCTCTCCTTCAGACAGAAGCACAATTTTCTCTGCACAGACACAGGAACAGCAAGATCTGTCTCTGTCCCTTGTGCAAAGCAGGGGGTCAAATTTCATGGAACCTTCCTCTTCTGCAATGGAACCAACGGACGAGCAGGGGGCCCTGGGCCCATCCAGCCCTGCCAGTGAGATGTTCCCTCCCCTTTTCCTTAGTGCTGCTGTTAGGTAAAAATCAGCTTGTCCTTACTCACCATCCCAACACCGGGTGATGCGGAGTTGGACTGTAGCTCACAAGCTGTCAGAAGTCATGTAAGAAACACACTGAGTCCTAGAAGCTTTGATCAAAGGGCACACAACCCCCTCAGCAGCTAACCGCTGTGGAGGAGTGTGACAACTTTATTCACGACGAGCACCAACATATATAGGAAGGCAGACAAAGAGGGCACTACAATCTCATTCCAGGCTATCCTGCTCAAACTGGTTTCTTATAGTTACTCAATTTAAGCAGGGGGACAGAAAAAGCCCACGCAAGGATATTTGTGTAAGATAAACGGATTTTGTGCAAGGCCACAGCAAGGCCAGAAGATTTTATTGCTAAGAGATTAGGGAGCATTTTTATGACAGAGGCCTTGCTAATTTTATGACAGGGGCCTTGCTTAGCTAACATTCCCCCCCTGAGCAGCCTGGAGACCTAAGGTATCCAGAGCTGCAGCAAGTGGAGGTGTGAAAGCAAACCCAACACCAAGGGCGATCAAGCCCCTTGACGATGGCACAAATTAAAGTTAGAAAAACTGTTACCCTTCCACCCGTGTCCCCGGGAAGTGCACCGGCCATGCATACCAGTATCTGCATCCTGCCGCATACCAAGAAAACAGGAATATAACCAAAGGAATTAAAAGAATTGTGAAAACTAAGAGTCCAGGTCCAGTGTCAAGGTTCCAATAATTAGAGGGTACAGTCCAAGGAGAGTCAGTGACGTTCATGTGAGGAACGTTCGCTTTGATAATGTTAGTTTTGTGTCTGAGAGGGGCTGGCAGATCCACCGGTCAGCTGTGGTACCCGCGGGAGCGACAGACACTGCTGGTCCGTTGCTGAGGTCCACTTGATGTGAGAGTGATGAATCCAGGACTTCCGCCCTTCCAGGAAAACAGCAGTTTGAGTTGTCAGGAGTACTTGGTGGGGTCCAGTAAACCCCGGCTGGAGGGTGTCACTGCGAACAAACTTGTTGGCCCATACAAAGCACCAGGCCGGAACGGGTGAACTTGATCCTCCAGAGGCATGGTCTGGGAAAGCTGAGAGGCTTTCCAGAGAGCACGGGGGCGAGCCTGTAAGGAGAGAAACTGAGAAGTGGTTATGTGATCCCCCCCCAATAGTAAAATGCCAACCCGGGGCAATGAGCCATGGTTAGTGGGTGGATGCCCATAAAGCAGTTCAAAGGGAGAGAGGGGCCCAACACTCAAGTAGGGCGTGTACAAAGGCGAAACAAAGCAATCGGAAGTACCTGTGGCCATTTTAACCCGGTCTCCTGGCAATATTTAGACAAAGCCGTCTTAAGTTCTCTATCCACTCTCTCTACTTTCCCGCTAGACTGAGGGTGGTATGGGGTATGGAACAAGTGACTAATCCCTAATCCTTCTTCGATGCACTTAAGGACAATGGCTGGTGAAATGTGCACCTCTGGCAGAGTCAACGCTGGTTGGAACCCCAAAACGGGGAACGATGTCCTGCCGGGGGATCTTGGCAACGGTGGAGGCGGTACAGTTCGCTGTAGGGAAAGCCGCTATTGCCAGCTGGCATGCTCGGGCCAGGGCATAAAGCTCAGCTGCTTGGGCTCCCCAGTTGTCTGGTAGGAGGCTGCCTCGATGACGTCCCACTGAGAGGTCACAGCGTAGCCGGTGAAGCGCTGTCCCTCGGAGTAGAAGGGGCTCCCGTCCATGAAGAGGATGAGGTCCGGATTGGCAAGGGGCGCGCCAAACCCCTGCCGCCAATATACAAGTGCAGGAGGGTGTTCCCTGGGCCACCGGGTCAATTTGCTGTGAGTAGAATGCCACTGGGAAGTGGTGGGGTCCGCTCATCTGGGTAAGGACTCCACTAGTCACCGCCCCCCTCTCATGTACAAACAGGTGGCACGTCTTAGTGTAGTTGGGGGGTCTGCAGGACATGGAAGTGGCAACACTGTCTGTAAGTCTCCGGAGACCATTGCAAAGGTTTCGGGGCCGAGTTAGAAGTGAGTGCATGGAGGGGTTTGCTCAACTCCCCGCGGGATAGCAGCCATGGGCGGCAGAAGCCAATGAGTCCGAGAAACCCCCGCAGCTGCTTCTTGGTAGAAGGTAATGGGCACCGCTGAATGGCCGGAATGTGGGCTGGATCCCTCTGTTGGCCCGCAGGGGTCAGGATGAATCCCAAATAGCCTACCCGTTGAGAGTCCCCGGGAGTGTGAGTAAAGTAAAAGGGCCTTACCGTCCTGACGGAGGGCTTCCTGGTCACAATGGCCCCACCAGAATGTCATCCACGTATAGGACCAAAGTTGATCCGTGGGGACTGGAGAACCCCTCCAGGTTGCGGCAGAGGCTGAATATAGTCGGGCTGTCTCGAAACCCCTGAGGCAGGCGCTGCCACACGTAGGATTGGCCCTTCCAGATGACCCCAAAGAGGTACTGAGAGTCAGGGTGGACAGGGATGCTAAAAGAGGCTGATTTTAGGTCAATAGCAGTAAACCATTGGGCATCCCAGGGGACCTGGCTGATAATGGTGGCCAGATCCCGGCAAGTTCCTCCAGCACTTGCAATTTCCTGGTACAAGTGCTGGAGGAACCAACTAGGGGAAAAGCTCTTCTTGACCTGCTGCTCACAAACAGGGAAGAAATAGTAGAGGAAGCAATAGTGGATGGGAACCTGGGAGGCAGTGACCATGAGATGGTCGAGTTCAGGATCCTGACACAAGGAAGAAAGGAGAACAGTAGAATACAGAGCCTGGACTTCAGAAAAGCAGACTTTGACTCCCTCAGGGAACTGATGGGCAAGGTCCCCTGGGAGAATAACATGAGGGGGAAAGGAGTCGAGGAAAGCTGGCTGTTTTTTAAAGAAACCTTATTGAGGTTGCAGGAACACACCATCCCGATGTGTAGAAAGAAAAGTAAATATGGCAGGCGACCAGCTTGGCTTAACAGTGAAATCCTTGCTCGTCTTAAACACAAAAAAGCAGCTTACAAGAAGTGGAAGATTGGACAAATGACCAGGGAGGAGTATAAAAATATTGTTCAGGCATGCAGGAGTGAAATTAGGAAGGCCAAATCACACTTGGAGTTGCAGCTAGCTGGAGATGTTAGGAGTAACAAGAAGGGTTACTTCAGGTATGTTAGCAACAAGAAGAAAGTCAAGGAACGTGTGGGCCCCTTGCTGAATGAGGGAGGGAACCTTGTGACAGAGGATGTGGAGAAAGCTAGTGTACTCAATGCTTTTTTTGCCTCTGTCTTCACAGACAAGGGCAGCTCCCAGATGGCTGCACTCCGCAGCACGGTATGGGGAGGAGGTGACCAGCCCTCTGTGGAGAAAGAAGTAGTTCGGGACTATTTAGAAAAGCTGGACGAACACAAGTCCATGGGGCCGGATGCACTGCATCCGAGGGTGCTAAAGGAGTTGGCCGATGTGATTGCAGAGCCATTGGCCATTATCTTTGACAAATCATGGCAATCGGGGGAGGTCCCGGATGACTGGAAAAAAGCTAATGTAGTGCCCATCTTTAAAAAAGGGAAGAAGGAAGATCCGGGGAACTACAGGCCAGTCAGTCTCACCTCAATCCCTGGAAAAATCATGGAACAGGTCCTCAAGGAATCAATTTTGAACCACTTAAAGGAGGGGAAAGTGATCAGGAACAGTCAGCATGGATTCACCAAGGGCAAGTCATGCCTGACTAACCTAATTGCCTTCTATGATGAGATAACTGGCTCTGTGGATGAGGGGAAAGCAGTGGATGTGCTATTTCTTGACTTTAGCAAAGCTTTTGATACAGTCTCGCACAGCGTTCTTGCCAGCAAGTTAAAGAAGTATGGGCTGGATGAATGGACGGTACAGTGGATAGGAAACTGGCTGGATGGTCGTGCTCAACGGGTAGTGATCAATGGCTCCATGTCTAGTTGGCAGCTGGTATCAAGTGGAGTGCCCCAAGGGTCGGTGCTGGGGCCGGTTTTGTTCAATATCTTCATCAACGACCTGGAGGATGGTGTGGACTGCACCCTTAGCAAGTTTGCAGATGACACTAAACTGGGAGGAGTGGTAGATACGCTGGAGGGTAGGGATAGGATACAGAGGGACCTAGACAAATTAGAGGATTGGGCCAAAAGAAATCTGATGAGGTTCAACAAGGACAAGTGCAGAGTCCTGCACTTAGGACGGAAGAATCCCATGCACTGCTACAGACTAGGGACCGAATGGCTGGGCAGCAGTTCTGCAGAAAAGGACCTAGGGGTTACAGTGGACGAAAAGCTGAATATGAGTCAACAGTGTGCCCTTGTTGCCAAGAAGGCTAACGGCATTTTGGGCTGTATAAGTAGGGGCATTTCCAGCAGATCGAGGGACGTGATTATTCCCCTCTATTCGGCACTGGTGAGGCCTCATTTGGAGTACTGTGTCCAGTTTTGGGCCCCACACTACAAAAAGGATGTGGATAAATTGGAAAGAGTCCAACGGAGGGCAACAAAAATGATTAGGGGGCTGGAGCACATGACTTATGAGGAGAGGCTGAGGGAACTGAGATTGTTTAGCCTGCAGAAGAGAAGAGTGAGGGGGGATTTGATAGCTGCTTTCAACTACCTAAAAGGGGGTTCCAAAGAGGATGGATCTAGACTGTTCTCAGTGGTAGAAGATGACAGAACAAGGAGTAATGGTCTCAAGTTGCAGAGGGGGAGGTTTAGGTTGGATATTAGGAAAAACTTTTTCACTAGTAGGGTGGTGAAGCACTGGAATGGGTTACCTAGGGAGGTGGTGGAATCTCCTTCCTTAGAGGTTTTTAAGGTCAGGCTTGACAGAGCCCTGGCTGGGATGATCTAGTTGGGGTTGGTCCTGCTTTGAGCAGGGGGTTGGACTAGATGACCTCCTGAGGTCCCTTCCAACCCTGAGATTCTATGATTCTATGATTCTATGACCACGGCGTGGAGGGGAACGACATACCTATTGCCCAGCCATAAGTCCTGAACAAAACGCCACTCCACGGGGTCTCCCTCCTTCTTGGGTAGCTTTTTTGACCGGAAGAATAGGAGTGTTGCATGAGGAGCGTTGGGCCTTAACAAGGCCCTGCTTTACAAATCCTTCTACAATAAGGCGTATGCCTTCCCTAGCTTTTAAAAATAAGGGATACTGGGGAACAGATGGGGGAAGCAAGGAGTCCTTGACCTGGATGTGGACAGGCTCCACGGAGAGGAGCAGTCCCACATCAGTGTCTGAGGTTCCCCACAGGGATGGCGGCAGGCCTGCCAAATCTTGGGGGAGAGGGGGAAGGAACATTCTTTTCTTTGGGAGGAGTGTTCCTTCCCTGTAACCATTACCTTAGGCTTGAATATTGACCATGGATGGCTCGGTCATTACCTTAATTGAATTTATTTCCTTTCAATTAAGTAGCCTCTTAATGTTGGTATAGGCACTTCCACCTTCTCATATTTCTTTGAATGTATAAATATCTGTTCACTGTCTGTTCCATTCCATACATCCGAAAGCTTATGCTGCAATAGATTTGTTAGTCTCTAAGGTGCCACAGGTATTTTTCTTGTTTTCTTTTTGGTGACACAGACCAACACAGCCACTACACTGAAACCTTCCCTGCAATAAACTCATCAGTAAGCCCCCCTCCCCCAGGAATGCAGGTTAAAGTGGCCTCAAGTTTACAAAGTAAATCTCGACCCATCAAGGGGAAAGGGCAGGCTGGGGAAAAAAGAAAACGGTGAGAAAAACACTTATTAGCAAAAACAACATTCAAAGGCAAAGTAAGCCCAAGAGTTTGTAGATTTTCCTCCACTCCAGTTGCAGTCTTTACCTCAGGAGATAATCACGAAGGGGGGGGGCATGGTTTAAAAGGGAAAAGGTAGCCCCTGTGTCCATAAGAAAAGATACAGAGAAACCTTGAACTGAAAGTGTTAACCAAGTCTCCTTAGTAGGAGAGAAGGGAGCCTGCTAAAGACATTAAAGAGATAAGACTGTCAGAATGTCCACCTTCGTCCCCGGGGCACCATCACTTGCGGTGTTGTTGTCCTTTGTAGTTTATCCAGGTTTGAGGAATTGGTTGAGCAGGTGGCGTAGAAACGAACTCGTCTTCGGCATAATAATTAACAGCTACAGCCAAGCCACCTGAGCGTCCCCAGGGGCAATCGCGTCTAAAGTGACCCAGTTGTCCGCACTGGAAACAATTTCCCGAGGGCTGGGGCAGCCAAGATCCTCTCCCCCTAGTACCTTGAAATCCTCTGCCTCGACCAGTCCGCGACCCCGAGCACCCCCACGGCCACCATGAAAGGCTAAAGCCATCAGCTTATACTCCTCCTTCCTATCCTTTTTGCTACGTTCTTTCTCCATTTCCCACGCAAAGTCAGCTACATCCAACACTGAGCTGACAGACTCACCACCCCACCCAGGGCGGAAATTCAAAAAATAGTCCCGTACAGGGGGCAAGGACTGAGTCACAAAATGTGAAATAAGGGTAGGATGATCCTCCCTTCTCTCAGGAACATCCGAGCCCCCTCCAATAACCACAACCAGAATTGTCTGGGGGATTCATCGGGTTCCTGCCGAATTTTCAGGAATTTAACCTGATTAGGTGGGCGATGAGCCATGTCTCTCAGTCTGCCCAACAATCTTTCCCTGTCTGTTCTTAGCTGAGTTCTTCTAGCCTCTGTCCATTCCTGTGGGCCCCATTGAGCCGCATCAGTCCGTCTATTCATCCAAACAACATTCCCGGGGTCCACATCACCCCATTCTCTTTCTGCCGTCCACAATCTACTTCTCTCCTGTCCTGTCAAAACCCTTTCTAACAACTGGTAAACATCTGCATAAGTAGGATTATGACTTGTAAACAATCATTCCACTAATTCTAAAATCTCTGAGGCTTATCTCCGAAAGTCCCTGCCAGCCTTCCCCATTCCTTAAGATCCCATTCAAGCCATCCTTTTGTTTCAACAATATGAGCTCCAGAGCTTCTTCAATTTTATTCTGCAATTCTCGTTGTCGTAGCCCCTCTGCCACACTACGAGTGATCATTCTGTCCAGAGAGGAGTCTCCCCCTTCTTCCCATCCAGTTTTGTCAGACTCCGAAGGGGAGACCGGCAAAAGCACTTCCGACCCCTGAGGAGCGCCCTCAAGGGAAGGATACATCGGGGCAGGGGCGGAAGGAATCAAATGGCGATCTAAAACACACCATGGCTTACATTCTTCATTAAAATAACTTGGGGGAGGGATATCCTCCTTGGAAGAGGATCGGACTGTCATTATCTTTAAAGATTTCCACAGTCCCTCTGCAAAATCCCAACAATACCAATAATCCAACTGTCATGGATGGTTGTCTTTGAGTTGGCCCCTTACTCCCCTTAAGGCAGCCCGCTCAAAAGAACCATACATAGGCCACCGTTCCTCCGGATTGGCCAATACTGCAGTATATCCAGTCCAGGCTGTCACACACAGAGTGTACAATTTCCTTTTAGGCATTCCCTTTTGGACCGGCAATTTTCCTTCATCCCACAACTTATTCATAATGCCCAAAGGGCTCCCAACAGGGACACTAATCCCTTGCCCCATGGCGTCTGACAGGAGCTTTCCAACTGACACTTATCCTGCAGTCCGGCAGTCCACCCCTCAATCTCAGAGTGACTGGGAGAAATCTCCCGTGGCGCCTGCCAGTCTGAGAAAGAGTGAACCAACCGCCAGACAGAGGAGCCACACCAGAAGGATCCCGGACGAGCCCCCAAATTGTTAGGTAAAAATCAGCTTGTCCTTACTCACCATCCCAACACCGGGTGATGCGGAGTTGGACTGTAGCTCACAAGCTGTCAGAAGTCATGTAAGAAACACACTGAGTCCTAGAAGCTTTGATCAAAGGGCACACAACCCCCTCAGCAGCTAACCGCTGTGGAGGAGTGTGACAACTTTATTCACGACGAGCACCAACATATATAGGAAGACAGACAAAGAGGGCACTACAATCTCATTCCAGGCTATCCTGCTCAAACTGGTTTCTTATAGTTACTCAATTTAAGCAGGGGGACAGAAAAAGCCCACGCAAGGATATTTGTGTAAGATAAACGGATTTTGTGCAAGGCCACAGCAAGGCCAGAAGATTTTATTGCTAAGAGATTAGGGAGCATTTTTATGACAGAGGCCTTGCTAATTTTATGACAGGGGCCTTGCTAATTTTATGACAGGGGCCTTGCTTAGCTAACACTGCTATTGTTATTTCACGGAATGTCTGGGATGGGGGGAAAGCCGAGTTCACTCCAGGTGGAGGGAAAAAAGGACCCCGAAAATCTCAGGGCCTCAGGGAAAACCCAACAGCTGCTACCGGGAAAACTGCAGTGCTGGAGATCTGCACGGGAAAGGGACTTTCTGAACTGTCAAGGTGGGGAATGAATAACAATCTACAGCCAGATCCACCTCATTAACCACCGACACAGGCTAATCATGCTGCAGATAGACGGGAAACCTGGAGCGATTCTTTGCTGTTCAGCCATAGAAACAGTGACCCAATTGCACCGCAGTGAATGTGCCAGGGAAATCTGGACTTTACAGGCAGGTGGAAATAGCAGCTCCTAGAAACACCTGGAGCTCCCACCCCACTTCTGCCACCAGGGTCTGGTGTTGAGCTGCTCACAGCGCCCCCGCCCCCACCTTCCAGCAGGGGGTGGAAGCACCCCCCCAATGCAGGGGAGAGGGTATCTCTGCACCCTGAGTCCAGGGCACGCACTCTCTGCCCCACACATAGAATCTGGCCATCCTGCAAAGTGACCCCAAAGAACCAGCAGCCTCCAGGACAGCAGGATTGGCCCTCAGAGCAGGGACTGTGGCCCCCATGCTGCTGTGAGGCCACTGGATGCTCTGGAGACAGGAGGGCTCTGAGTGTAACCCAGAGCAAACACAGCCCACCTGGGTAGAGCGCATGCTTTGCATGTATGAGGCCCTGGGTTCAATCCCCAGCATCTGATCATAGAATATCAGGGTTGGAAGGGACCTTAGGAGGTCATCTAGTCCAACCCCCTGCTCAAAGCAGGACCAATCCCCAATTTTTGCCCCAGATCCCCAAATGGTCCCCTCAAGGATTGAACTCACAACCCTGGGTTTAGCAGGCCAATGCGCAAACCACTGAGCTATCCCTCCCCCCTAGTTCTCTTTCCACCCTGCTGCTTTGCTCACGCCCAGAGGGGATGCTCCCCACCCCTAGGGGACACTGTCTTTTCGAGGCGAGTGCAGCTGGCTTGGGATGAGCTGACGATGGATAGAAAAATGGCTGGAGTCAATGACAGATGAGACCATAGAAGGGGAAGGGAAAT
Organism: Chelydra serpentina; assembly: GCA_037349315.1. Lineage (NCBI taxonomy): Eukaryota > Metazoa > Chordata > Testudines > Chelydridae > Chelydra > Chelydra serpentina. The sequence continues at coordinate 456,239 of JBAIAC010000200.1, forward strand.
GGCAGCTCCACAGAAGGTCTTGGGTGCTCAGATGAACCAGTTATAGGCACCCTGGCCTGACCTAGAGAGAGAAAAGACAAAGAGGCACCCAGCCCCCCTACAGTGATCCCATGGACAAGAATCTCGTTGGGAGTGGGGTGAAGGTTCCCTCTGGACAAAGGGAGCTGAAATCCCTCAGCGTCCTGGAATTTAAGTGATGCATCAAACCCTGCACGGGTGGGGGCTGAGGTTCATCAGCAGAAAGTTGGGCAGTAGGTCAACCAATAGAGCAGCCTCCTAGGCCAGGCTACAGCCCAGCTTCAGGACTCAGAGGAAATGGAGCTCGCACCCCTACCTACAGGACTCCAGGCATGACCAGCCTTCTGGATCAAACGTTCCCTCTGGCGCTCAAGTCACAACAGCGAGCAGGCAAAAGACAGGCTCCCACGTCATTGGAGAGAGCAAGACGAAGCCTTGGAACACCCAGTAGTGTTAGGTGACAGAAGAGCTGCCTCAAGGTCCCACTGAGACTTGAACTCGGATTGCAGGATTCAAAGTCCTGAGTGCTGGCCTTACATCATGGGACCGGGGGGTGAGAGCTTTGGGGTCTTCTGACTTCCAGTGTAGAAGAGCCTTGGCGGTCAATTTTTTGCCTCCCCTGTTCAAGGCCTCTCTGGCCAGCCCTGCATTTGCTCAAGTCGGCACGCAGCGGTTTGCTGTAGACCCAGAAGCCTTTCTTCCTCCAGACTGTGAGGCCAGTGGGCGTGTGCAGAAGTCGCCCCTTCAGTCCCAGGCAGTGAATGGCCCTTCCTAGGAAAGCCCAAGTCCTGAATAGAAAAGAGTAACGTCAAGGAGGGTACTGAAGAGCTGACTCCTGAAGTTCTTGGGGGTGAAGAGGGAAAAAAATCTGACGCCACAGCGGAGGAGCTGCCACCGAAATGCCCCAGTTGCCGCCTAAATACCGCCACGAGCCAAAGAGGAAAGGAGGAGTCGCTGCCGAAATGCCGCCGAGAAGAGGAGGAGTTGCCACCAAAATGGCACTGACGAGGCGAGAATGCTGCGCCCAAGAGCTTGCCGCCCTAGTGGTTGCATTGCTCCTGTTTTGGGGATACAATCACCACTACACCTGACCAGGGACTTGAACCCTGTACTCTCAGATTAAAAGTCTGATGTTTAACCAACTAGGCTAGCCAGGCTCACATGCAAAAGAGGTAAGTTTGGGGCAGAAGAGAAACTAGCCAAGAAAAAGAGGGCAGGGAACAGCAGCTTTCTCTGACATGCTTTCTCAGCTCATTTCATCACCCTCTGTCCTGCAGGGGTTGGGGTTATCCCAGTGGCAAAAAGGAGAGCTGGACAGCTAAGGGACCTGAGAAAAGTAAACCTTCATGTTTCTGTCTGGTTCAAACCAGAGGCCTTTTGCATGTCAGGCAAATGTGATAACCATGACACTAGACAAACTCTGTCACAGGGCTCTGCCCCTTCCCTTCAAATGCCAACCACTTGGCTGGCGCTTGCCCTGGCACACCCCGATTGAAGGAGAGCTTTTTTTCCTTCCCCTTGCTGAGAAAGAGCAAGAGAAGAAGGAAAGCCCAGGTGGGCACAAGACCCCACTGTCTTTTCCTGCTGGGGAGCCTGAAATGAGGGATTTTTGATGGGTAGAGGTACCACTGCGCTTGGAGAAAACAGCCCACCCTTGCACACAAAGGGACCAAAGAGCATGCCAAAGCCTGGGATTGAACCAGAGATCTCTAGATCGTCAGTCTAGCGCTCGCCCCACTGAGATACTTCGGCACCTCCAAGGCCCCTTTTTGGCCTGCTGCTTCTCTGTCCGGGATGTTTTTGCCAGTCATGGCACACAAAAAGGACGTCATTGCGAGCGGCCCATGGAGGCAAGATGAATTTTTTTTCCTGCCTTGATCAGCTTGACTTGCTTCCTCACCCCATTCCTGCCTTAGTTCCTGGGTTACCTGCTGGCTGCAGGCAACTGGGGCCTTGGACTGGAGCTAATCACTGGGATCCTCCCGCCTTGCTACATTCAGTGGCCTATATCCTGAAGGAGAATGTGTCAATGGGGAGTGCACACTGGGTGCTGCCACTGGACAGACACTTCCTAGCAGGAGACCCACCAAAGTTAATGAGACATATTCTAAAAAATATTTGATGAAAGAAAGGCATCCTGGGGCTCTGCGTTTATCACCTCACAATGACTCCAGGTTCATGACATTGCGAGAGGTTAGAGTCAACTTGCTCAGATGAGAAAGATTTTTTTTTCATTGACAGCCTGGAAATAGCCTACGGCCACTTTCAGGCCACTTTCTCTAAAACATTCATCTTGGGTCAACCTGAAATAGTTATAATTTTGCTTTGACTAGGTAGCAAGCAAAAAATTAAATTATTTGCGCAGATCTATTTGTATAAGACCTGGGATTTAAAGTGCACAGTGGGAACATGCCCACGTTTTCTATTAGTCACTGGACTGGGCTTTGATTTTCACACAGTCTCCAAACACCTTCCCAGCATCCTGAAATCTAAGCGGGAGTCTGAAGGAGCCACATAGCTGCTCGAGGTACTTTTGATGTTCTAGAAGCGAGACAGAAAAGAAGCAAGCTGAATCCACAGTGACACTAATGAGTATGACTAGCCAATGAGCTTTGTATGTAGCTACTTAGTCAATTGTGAACCTTCCTATCATTATCCCTTTGAAATGATGATGATGATGATGATGTACACTTGACTTTCTATCCCAGTGTGCCATGGACTTCTACAGGTTGCATTAGCCAATCCAACCATTTGGCACTTGCAGATGGGTACCTCCGTATTGTGCCTGATTCTTGTACAGCTATAAAAGGCTGGTAGATGCAGATACTTTCCCCTCTTCTTAACCAGCACTAATGCCAGGCCAGGCTAGGGCTGGGAAGAGAGACAGAAAGAGCAGCAGATTTCCCCTATTGTTTCCTGCACTCTTTTTCTTGACTAGTTTCTCCCCAGCACCAATTTGCCCTTTTTCTGTATGATCCTGGCTAGCTCAGTTGGTAGAGCATCAAACTTTTAATCTGAGGGTCTAGGATTCAAGTCCCCAGACATGTGATAAACTATTTACCAAGATCTTCGATATCTGTCTCTTTGATGTTTCTTTTTCTCTTCAGGATTTTGCCTTTCCTTTGTGTGTGTGTGTGATTGAAGGGGCAGCTTTCTCACATCCCCTCTGTCCTCACAGGCTGGAGAAATAAAGGCCTTGGGTCATATAGCATGTTCCTCCCCTGCACACACACACAAACACACAAAATATCCCTAAGGAATTAGAATCACCTGCTTTCTTCCCCCTGTGACGGGCTGGATCACAGAAACCCCCGTGGGGCTGCCAACTGATGTGACTAGACTACTTCAAAGCCATTTTCCCCACCAGCTCAGGACTCCAGTGCCTTGCCTGGTTTGGGCCAGACAGGCTAGCCTGCCACCAACACAGACCCAGGTCTGAACCATGTCCCACCAACTGCAGGCTGAACTGAAAGCAGCTTAAGAAGTGTTCCTGTCTCCAACACTCAGATGCCTAACTCCCAATGGGATCGAAGCCCCAAATAAATCTGTTTTGCCCTGTATAAAGCTTATACAGTGTAAACTCATAAATTGTTCACCCTCTATAACACTGATAGAGAGATATGCACAGCTGTTTGCCCCTCCCCCCAGGTATTAATTCATTCTCTGGGATAATTAATAAGTAAAAAGTGATTTTATTAAATACAAAAAGTAAGATTTAAGTGGCTCCAAGTAATAACAGACAGAACCAAGTGAATTACAAAGCAAAATAAAATAAAATACGCAAGTCTAAACCTAATACAGTAAGAATACAGATGAAACCTCACCCTCAGAGATGTTCCAGTAAGCTTTTTTTGCAGACTAGCCTCCTTCTAGTCTGCATCCAGCAATCACTCACACCCCTATGGTTACTGTCCTTTGTTCCAGTTTCTTTCAGGTATCCTTTGGGGGTGGAGAGGCTATCCCTTGAGCCAGCTGAAGACAGAATGCAGGGTTCTCCCAGGGGTTTAAATAGACTTTCTCTTGTGGGTGGACACCCTTCCCTCCCCGTTTGTAGAATCCAGCTACAAAATTGAGTTTTGGAGTCACATGGGCAAGTCACATGTCCATGCAGGACTGAGTTCCTTGCCAGCCAGGCCACATTCCTGGGAAATCTAAGATGTGGATTGGCATCTCCAAGTTCATTGTTGTCTTAAGTGTTTCTTGATTGGGCACTTCCTGAGAATAGTTTTCTCTCAGGAAGCTGACTGTGATGGCATGGGGGGGGGTGGGTTTCCTGTTTTCCTTGTTGCCTATGGGTTTTTTTCTTGGTTTCCTAGGGTTGCATGCAAAGGGGGTGGGACTCAGTTTCCCTGGGTGTTACGGGTTTAACGAGGTGATGGGTGAGGGAGTTTGTTGTTACAGGGGACCGGTGAGGGAACTGGGGACCCAGCCACGGACGTGGAGAATGGAGACCCCGGCGATAGGTGGCCTGGAAGCCAGCTCAGGAGTCCGCAGCCAGTTCTGGCCAGTGGGAGAACAATGGGCTGTGAAGAGAGGAGCCCCGGGGGCCTAACCAATCGGTTCCAGCCACAGGGGGCCAGAGACGAGAAGAGGCCCAAACGACCCTGTTTGCAGGGCTGTTTACCTGGAGAGAAGACAATGGACAGAGGCAGGGCTTGGGGCCAGTGATATCCACAGCCCAGCTAGGAAGCAGGGGGGCTCTGTGCTGGAGAGAGGAAGCAGGCAGAGCCCACCGGGATACAGGAGAGAGCTGGATGTGCGGGGCTGGGGGGAGGCCAGGCCTGAGGGCCCTGTGAGTTCCTGTGCTGTGTTCAACGCTCAATAATCCCTGCTGTTTAACGCTGGCTGAGAGTCACTCTGGTCTAGAGAACAGGGTTGCATCGTCCCCTTCAGGGGTGGAGGCCCGGGGGTCCAGAGGCAGAGACAGGCGTGCTAAGGCTCAGAGAGGTTGCAAGGTGCTACTGTGGATACTTGAGACTGGATGCTGTAGGGAAAGAGCCAGCAGAGTGGCGCAGCGGAGGCTCTTGGCGCTCTGCTGGTCGCCGCCTTGCTTGAAGGCCCAGAGCAAAAAAAAACAAGCACATGCCTAGCAGAGTATAGTTTCAATCCATTGACCTGTGGGTTATGGGCCCAGCACGCTTCTGCTGCACCACTCTGCTGGCTCTCTACTTACAGCATCCAGCACCCAGCCTCCAGCATCCACACTAGCGCCTTGTGAGCGCTGGCAGGCAGAGACACAGGCTGCTAGGCAGCAGCCTTGGCAGTACCAGACTCGTGTCTCTGTGGCGCAATGGGTCAGCGTGTTTGGCTGTTAACCGGAGGGCTGGTGGTTTGAGCCCACCCAGGGAGAGGAATAACCCTGAGTTCCTCAAGATCTGCTGAGAGCCCCATAGACCCCCTTTTTGCCACCTCAAAAGCATCCCTCTTGGCCTCAGTGGTTTCAGCTGAGACCCGAAGCACACGCTGGATGCGACTTGGAAACCCATCTCCCAGCAGCCATGCCGGAGGCTCAGGCTTAATCCTAAAGGCAGAGCGCAAAACCTTCAGCTGGGCGCCTTTCGCTCTCTTCCCGCCTCCGCCCAAGCGGCAAGGGAGAAATGGACGAGACACGCAGGCTCGAAGACGCCTCCCTCCCACTTCTCTGTAGGCTGCTGAGAGGTTGAGATGATTCTTCCCAGCACTTGGTACCATGGCTTAGCTGGTTAAAGCACTTGTTTTGTTAACAGGAGATCCTGGGTTCAACGCCCAGTGGTGCCTTGGTGTGTGGCTTTTGGGGCACCTGGTATTGGCTACTGTCAGAAGAGAAGATACAGAGCTAGATGGGCCTTTGGTCTAGCCCAGTGTGGCTGTTTTTATGGTTTAAATTACACTCCCAGGCACTGATAATAGTTACTGAAAGTTTTGGTGTTAAGAGTTGAAAGGTCAGTGTGCCAAGCCCCTCGCAGATGACCCCCTCCCTTGGGACAGGGGCAGGTCTGTCTCTCACACCAAATGGCTCCTTGTGGCTGCCAGAATCTGTGGGCAGCTCATTTAGTTTACGCCGAGGGTGGAGTCCTGCTTTGTGCACCGTGTCTGAGACTGAAAATCCTAAATCACCCTTTGAAATAACGAATGCAGCAGGACGTGTTATGGTCCCTGCCCCAAAGCAAACAGACCAATGGAGAGCTGAGTCCAGGGTAATACTTCACAGGGCCGAGCAAGGCCGGCAAGAATTCATCTGGCCCTCCTGGGCCTCTCGCAATGACGTCCTTTTTGTGTGCCATGACTGACAAAAACATTCCAGACAGAGAAGGAGCAGCAGGCCAAAAAGGCCCCTGTTGGTGCTGAAGTAGTTCAGTCAGGAGAGCATTAGACTGAGGATCTAGAGGTCTTTAGTTCCTGCTCTTTGGGTGCAGGGGTGGCTTGTTTTCTGGAAGCGCAGCAGTGGCTTTACCTGCCACGAGTACATTATTTCACGCTCCCCAGCAGGGAAAAGCAGTGTGGGCTGGTGTACCCAGTGGGCCCATGTGAGCTTTCTTTCTTTTCTTCCTCTTTCTCAGCAAGGGTGAGGCCTCATTTGGAGTACTGTGTCCAGTTTTGGGCCCCACACTACAAAAAGGATGTGGATAAATTGGAAAGAGTCCAACAGAGGGCAACAAAAATGATTAGGGGGCTGGAGCACATGACTTATGAGGAGAGGCTGAGGGAACTGGGATTGTTTAGCCTGCAGAAGAGAAGAGTGAGGGGGGATTTGATAGCTGCTTTCAACTACCTAAAAGGGGGTTCCAAAGAGGATGGATCTAGACTGTCCTCAGTGGTAGAAGATGACAGAACAAGGAGTAATGGTCTCAAGTTGCAGAGGGGGAGGATTAGGTTGGATATTAGGAAAAACTTTTTCACTAGTAGGGTGGTGAAGCACTGGAATGGGTTACCTAGGGAGGTGGTGGAATCTCCTTCCTTAGAGGTTTTTAAGGTCAGGCTTGACAAAGCCCTGGCTGGGATGATCTAGTTGGGGTTGGTCCTGCTTTGAGCAGGGGGTTGGACTAGATGACCTCCTGAGGTCCCTTCCAACCCTGAGATTCTATGATTCTATGATTCTATGAAGGGGAAGGAAAAGAAGCTCTCCTTCAGGCTGGAGTCACAAGGGCGACGTAAGGATGACTTCCTGGGAGCCTGCTCCAGACCTTTGCTCTACCAGCTGACCCATCAAAGGGCTGACACCACTTTCTCCTCCTTCGCCCATCGGGGTGTGACAGGGCAAGTGCCAGCCAAGCGGATGGAATTTGAGGGGCGGGGCAAAGCCCTGTGGCAGAGTTTCTGTCATGTAGTGGTTATCATGTTTACCTGACATGCCAAAAGCTCCTGGTTTGAAACCACGCAGAAACATGATAACCATGAGGCAGTGACCATGAGATGGTCGAGTTCAGGATCCTGACACAAGGAAGAAAGGAGAGCAGTAGAATACAGAGCCTGGACTTCAGAAAAGCAGACTTTGACTCCCTCAGGGAACTGATGGGCAAGGTCCCCTGGGAGAATAACATGAGGGGGAAAGGAGTCGAGGAAAGCTGGCTGTATTTTAAAGAAACCTTATTGAGGTTGCAGGAACAAACCATCCTGATCTGTAGAAAGAAAAGTAAATATGGCAGGCGACCAGCTTGGCTTAACAGTGAAATCCTTGCTCGTCTTAAACACAAAAAAGCAGCTTACAAGAAGTGGAAGATTGGACAAATGACCAGGGAGGAGTATAAAAATATTGTTCAGGCATGCAGGAGTGAAATTAGGAAGGCCAAATCACACTTGGAGTTGCAGCTAGCTGGAGATGTTAGGAGTAACAAGAAGGGTTTCTTCAGGTATGTTAGCAACAAGAAGAAAGTCAAGGAAAGTGTGGGCCCCTTACTGAATGAGGGAGGGAACCTAGTGAGAGAGGATGTGGAGAAAGCTAGTGTACTCAATGCTTTTTTTGCCTCTGTCTTCACAGACAAGGTCAGCTCCCAGGCGGCTGCACTCCGCACCACGGTATGGGGAGGAGGTGACCAGCCCTCTGTGGAGAAAGAAGTAGTTCGGGACTATTTAGAAAAGCTGGACGAACACAAGTCCATGGGGCCGGATGCACTGCATCCGAAGGTGCTAAAGGAGTTGGCCGATGTGATTGCAGAGCCATTGGCCATTATCTTTGACAAATCATGGCAATCGGGGGAGGTCCCGGATGACTGGAAAAAAGCGAATGTAGTGCCTATCTTTAAAAAAGGGAAGAAGGAAGATCCGGGGAACTACAGGCCAGTCAGTCTCACCTCAATCCCTGGAAGAATCATGGAACAGGTCCTCAAGGAATCAATTCTGAACCACTTAAAGGAGGGGAAAGTGATCAGGAACAGTCAGCATGGATTCACCAAGGGCAAGTCATGCCTGACTAACCTAATTGCCTTCTATGATGAGATAACTGGCTCTGTGGATGAGGGGAAAGCAGTGGATGTGCTATTTCTTGACTTTAGCAAAGCTTTTGATACAGTCTCGCACAGTGTTCTTGCCAGCAAGTTAAAGAAGTATGGGCTGGATGAATGGACAGTAAGGTGGATAGAAAACTGGCTGGATGGTCGTGCTCAACGGGTAGTGATCAATGGCTCCATGTCTAGTTGGCAGCCGGTATCAAGTGGAGTGCCCCAAGGGTCGGTGCTGAGGCCGGTTTTGTTCAATATCTTCATCAACGAGCTGGAGGATGGTGTGGACTGCACCCTTAGCAAGTTTGCAGATGACACTAAACTGGGAGGAGTGGTTGATACGCTGGAGGGTAGGGATAGGATACAGAGGGACCTAGACAAATTAGAGGATTGGGCCACAAGAAATCTGATGAGGTTCAACAAGGACAAGTGCAGAGTCCTGCACTTAGGACGGAAGAATCCCATGCACTGCTACAGACTAGGGACCGAATGGCTGGGCAGCAGTTCTGCAGAAAAGGACCTAGGGGTTACAGTAGACGAAAAGCTGAATATGAGTCAACAGTGTGCCCTTGTTGCCAAGAAGGCTAACGGCATTTTGGGCTGTATAAGTAGGGGCATTGCCAGCAGATCGAGGGACGTGATTATTCCCCTCTATTCGGCACAGGTGAGGCCTCATTTGGAGTACTGTGTCCAGTTTTGGGCCCCACACTACAAAAAGGATGTGGATAAATTGGAAAGAGTCCAACGGAGGGCAACAAAAATGATTAGGGGGCTGGAGCACATGACTTATGAGGAGAGGCTGAGGGAACTGGGATTGTTTAGCCTGCAGAAGAGAAGAGTGAGGGGGGATTTGATAGCTGCTTTCAACTACCTAAAAGGGGATTCCAAAGAGGATGGATCTAGACTGTTCTCAGTGGTAGAAGATGACAGAACAAGGAGTAATGGTCTCAAGTTGCAGAGGGGTAGGTTTAGGTTGGATATTAGGAAAAACTTTTTCACTAGTAGGGTGGTGAAGCACTGGAATGGGTTACCTAGGGAGGTGGTGGAATCTCCTTCCTTAGAGGTTTTTAAGGTCAGGCTTGACAAAGCCCTGGCTGGGATGATCTAGTTGGGGTTGGTCCTGCTTTGAGCAGGGGGTTGGACTAGATGACCTCCTGAGGTCCCTTCCAACCCTGAGATTCTATGATTCTATGAAGGCTTCCTTTTGTCAGGTCCCTTAGCTGTCCAGCAAGATGCTCCCCTTTTTGCCACTGGGATAACCCCAACCCCCGCAGGACAGAGCGGGGTGAAATGAGCTGAGAAAGCGTGCCAGAGAAAGCTGTTGTTTCCTGCCCTCTTTTCCTTGGTTAGTTTCTCTTCTGCACCAAACTTGCTGCTGTGTCGTGTGAGCCTGGCTAGCTTAGTTAGTAGAACATCAAACTTTTGATCTGAGGGTCCAGGGTTCAAGTCCCTGGGCAGGTACAGCAGTGATTATTTACCCCAAGAACTTCAGGCGTCACGTGGTCAGTACCCTCTTTCATGTAACTCCTTTCTTTTCAGGACTTGGGCTTTCCTAGGAAGGGCCATTTACTGCCTGGGACTGAAGGGGCAACTTCTTCAGACGCCCAGTGTCCTCACAATCTGGAGCAAGAAAGGCTTCGGGGTCTACAGCAAACCACTGCATGCCGACTTGCTGACCAAATGCATGGCTGGCCAGGGAGGCCTTAGATGCCTTGAGCAAGGAAGGCAAATTATTGTCTGCCCATGCTCTTCTACACCGGAAGCCAGACAAACACAGGGTGTTCTCCCATGGTGTAAGGGCCCGCACTCAGGACTTTGAATCCTGCTATCCAAGTTCAAGTCTTGGTGGGACCTTGGGGCATCTGTTTTGCCACCTAAAACTCAGTAGCATAGCCAGGTGGGGAGCGGAGATAGCTGCTGCTCCCTCTCTGAGCAGAAGCGGCGCCTTAACATTTTTTTACCCGGCGGTGCTGTTCGGCAGCACTTCAGAGGCAGCACTTCCATTTCCTCTGAGTCCTGAAGCTGGGCTGCAGCCTGGCCTAGGAGGCAGCCCGATTGGTTGACCTACTGCCCAACCTTCTGCTGATGAACCTCAGCCCCCACCCGTGCAGGGTTTGATGCATCACTTACATTCCAGGACTCTGAGGGATTTCAGCTCCCTTTGTCCAGAGGTAACCTTCACCCCACTCCCAACCAGATTCTTGTCCATGAGATCACTGTGGGGGGGCTGAGTCCCTCTTTGTCTTTTCTCTCTCTAGGACAGGCCAGGGTGCCTATAACTGGGGCATCTGAGCACCCAAGACCTTCTGTGGAGCTGCCATTTCCCTTCCCCTTCTAGGGTCTCATCTGTCATCTGGCACTTCCTCAGCTCATTTCACCACCCTCTGTCCTGCTGGGGTTGGGGTTATCCCAAGGACACGCCCGTGGCAGAAGGAGGAGTGCTTTGCTGGACAGCTAGGAAAAGTAAGCCATCATGTTTCTGCCTGGTTTTGAACCCGGGGCCTTTTGCACGTTAGGCAAACGTGATAACCACTACACTACAGAAACTTCCTTCACATACTACCCAGTTGGATGGTGTTCATGCTGCCACACACCGATAGGCGAACCTGGAGAAAGTGGCAGCAGCCCTTCAAGAGATCAACTGGTAGAGCAAAGGACTGGAGCCGGAGCTCAGGAAGTCAACCTTCTCTTGCCCTTGTGACTCCAGCTTGAAGGAGAGCTTCTTTTCCTTCCCCTTGCTAAGAAAGAACAAGAGAAGAAGGAAACCCCAGATGGGCACAAGCACCCACTGTCTTTTCCTGCTGGGGAGCCTGAAATGAGGGACTTGTGATGGGTAGAGGTACCACTGTGCTTGGAGAAAACAGCCCACCCCTGCACACAAAGAGCATGCCAAACCCTGGGATTGAGCCAGAGACCTCTAGATCTTCAGTCTAACGCGTTCCCGACTGAGCTGCTTCAGCACCGACAGGACAGCTTTGGGCCTACTGCATCTCTGAGTCCAGGTGAAGGGAAAAAAGGACCCTAAAAATCTCATGCCCTCAGGGAAAACCCAACCACTGCTACCAGGGTCGCTGAGGTGCTGTGGATTTGAGTAGGAAAGGGACTGTGTGAACTGTCAAGATGGGGAATGAATAACAATCTACAGCTAGATCCACCTCATTAACCACCGACACAGACTAATCATGCTGCAGATAGATGGGAAACCGGGAGCGATTCTTTGCTGTTCAGCCATACAGTGAAACAGTGACCCAATTGCACCACAGTGAATGTGCTGGGGAAAGCTGGACTTTACAGGCAGGTGGAAATAGCAGATCCTAGAAACACCTGGAGCTCCCCACCCCACTTCTGCCACCAGGGTCAGGAGTTGAGCTGCTCACAGTGCCCGCCCCCACCACCATGACCTTCCGGCAGGGGATGACAGCACCTCCCCAATGCAGGGGAGAGGGGTGAGTGTATCTCTGCACCCTGAGTCCAGGGTACGCACTCTCTCTCCCCCACACATAGAATCTGGCCCTGCTGCAAAGTGACCCCAAAGAACCAGCAACCTCCAGGACAGCAGGTTTGGCCCTCAAAGCAGGGACTGTGGCCCCCATGTTGTTTTTAGGCCACTGGATGCTCTGGAGACAGGAGGCTCTGAGTATAGCTCAGAAAAAACACAGCCCATTTGGGGATGTAGCTCAGTGGTAGAGTGCATGCTTTGCATGTCTGAGGTCCTGGGTACAATCCCCAGCATCTCCAAGTTGTCTCTTCACCCTGCTGCTTTGCTCATGCCCAGAGGGGCTGCTCCCCAGCAGTCTCCCTGTGTGAGTTTCAATTCTGTTCAGTGAGGGGCAAGTGCCAATTGCATGGAATGTCTGTGGGGGTTTCTACTCCTAAGTCACCAGGGTACTTTTAAGATTCCCACCCACTGTGCTGCTTTGGACAATGGTGGATGAGGAAGGAGAAGGGTAGGGGAGAGGAAAGTCCCATCTGCACAGACTGAGAGGCAAGGATAAGGAGGGGCAGTCAGTGCTCAGAGTGGTCAGTGATTTACACCCACCAGGGGACACTGTCTTTTCGAGGCGAGTGCAGCTGGCTTGGGATGGTGCTGAGGATGGATAGAAAAAAGGCTGGAGTCAATGACAGATGAGACCATAGAAGGGGAAGGGAAATGGCAGCTCCACAGAAGGTCTTGGGTGCTCAGATGCCCCAGTTATAGGCACCCTGGCCTGTCCTAGAGAGAGAAAAGACAAAGAGGGACCCAGCCGCCCTACAGTGATCCCATGGACAAGAATCTGGTTGGGAGTGGGGTGAAGGTTCCCTCTGGACAAAGGGAGCTGAAATCCCTCAGCGTCCTGGAATTTAAGTGATGCATCAAACCCTGCACGGGTCGGGACTGAGGTTCATCAGCAGAAGGTTGGGCAGTAGGTCAAGCAATCGGGCTGCCTGCTAGGCCAGGCTGTAGCCCAGCTTCAGGACTCAGAGGAAATGGAGCTCGCACCCCTACCTACAGGACTCCAGGCAGGACCAGCCTCCTGGATCAAACGTCCCCTCTGGCGCTCAAGTCACAACAGCGAGCAGGCAAAAGACAGGCTCCCACGTCATTGGAGAGAGCAAGACGAAGCCTTGGAACAGCCAGTAGTGTAAGGTGGCAAAAGAGCTGCCCCAAGGTCCCACCGAGACTTGAACTCGGCTTGCAGGATTCAAAGCCCTGAGTGCTGGCCTTTACACCATGGGACGAGTGAAGAGCCCCATGCGCTTATCTGACTTCCGGTGTAGAACAGCTTGGGCGGACAATAATTTGCCTCCCTTGCTCAGGCCTCTCTGGCCAGCCCTGCATTTTCTCAAGAAATTGGCATGAGCGGTTTGCTGTAGACTCAGAAGCCTTTCTTCCTCCAGACTGTGAGGCCAGTGGGGGTGTAAGGAAGTTGCCCCTTCAGTACAGGAAAAAGTAACATCAAGAAAGGTACTTCAGAGCTCACTCCTGAAGTTCTTGCAGGATACCAGAGAGAGAAATGATCCCCCCTACACCTGACCAGGGACTTGAAGCCTGGACCCTCAGATTAAAAGTCTGATGCTCAACCAGCTGAGCTAGCCAGGCTCATACAAAAAAGTGGCAAGTTTGAGCAGAAGAGAAACTGGCCAAGAAAAAGAGGGCAGGAAAAGCAGCTTTCTCCGGCACGCTTTCTCAGCTCATTTCACCCCCCTCTGTCCTGCAGGGGTTGGGGTGATCCCAGTGGCAAGAAGGGGAGCACCTCGCTGGTCAGCTAAGGGACCTGAGAAAAGTAAAACTTCATGTTTCGGCTTGGTTTAAAACCAGGGCTCTTTTGCATGTGAGGCAAATGTGATAAGACACTACAGAAACTCTGCAACAGTGATCTGACACTCCCCTCAGAGAGCAACAGTGACACCAGGTGGCCACGTGGGGTAATGCACACAGCATCTCTCTCAGAGAACAACAGTGACACCTCGGTGGTGGCCATGTGGGGCTTTTTGCAGCAAACTGAGAGTGACAAAGTGTTAATGTAGACGCTCCTGGTCATTATATCACCAGAACTGGCCTCCTCCAGTATCCCACAATGCCCGCCGTGAACTCGCCTGCCCTGCGTTCCTGCTCCAGAGGCTGGGCCCCTCCCCTTTCATCGCTCCGGGAAGTTCTGACGGCTGAGCCTGCTGCTCTGCTCCGGCAGCAAGGAGCAAATCACTGCCGGGGGATGCTGCTCCCCCACATGGCGAACACGGAGCTGGGGGGGCGGAAGCTCCTTACAGTGGGGGGGCCACCGGCATCCAAACTGTGGCACCCCCATGATGCCCCTTTCCCCAAGGACCTGCACTAACAGCCACGCCACCCCTTCTCCCTGAGGCCCCAACCCTACACCGCCCCGTCTCCCTGAGACCCTGCCCCTCCCCTCCCCCTGGGGCCACACCCACAGAACACCTCTTCCCCCCAAGACTCTACCTCATCCCCCCATCCATCCTTCGTCCTTATGGCTGGTAAAAAGTGGTGGGGCCACGGCCCTCTAAACCCACCTGTTCCGTCCCCCCTGACACAGAGCCAGGCAGGCAGCAGCAGGTGTGTGTGTGTTTGTGTGTGTGAGAGAGAGAGACACTGCTGTGCTGTGCTGTGCTGAGCCAGTGAGGGACGCGGGGGCTGATGTCGGGGCTGTTCCCCTCCCCCTATCTCATTACTGGGGTGTCCCCCTCCCCCTGCCTCAGGACTGGTTGCTTCCAGCAGCTGTCTGAGCTTAGAGACAGCATGCGACACACTCACTCTTCCCCGACACACACACACTCTGTCACACACTCTCTGCCCTGCCACACGCACTTTAGTTAAGAAGCAGCTGGCAATCTAGTAGGCTGCCCATGGAACATTGGGATAGAGAAACCTGCATCATGTGATGCTGTACCGGCCCATGAGCCATTGCAAACCCCTCCCAAAGCACCCTGCGGCCAGTTGCACAGTGCGATAGCTACCCACAGTGCACTGCTCTTTGGGGGCGACACAAGAGTTGCTAGAGTGGATGTGCTCTGGTGACACAAGGAGCCTAGTGTTTAATTAAAACACTTCAACTAAAGCAGCATAACTCTGTAGTGTGGACACAGCCTGAGAGTGAGACAAGACCGAGCTTCCCTTGACACCCAGGATGCTCAGGGACTAAAACTAAAGAACCACAAGTTCCTCCATAGCTGACAGGATTTGTACCTGTGCAGGGAAACCCCAATGGCTTTCTAGTCCATCACCTTAACCACTTGAAGAGTGGCTTTTGGGGCACCTGCTATTGGCTACTGTTAGAAGACAAAATACAGAGCTAGATGGGCCTTTGGTCTAGCCCAGTGTGGCTGTTTTTATGGTTTAAATTGCACTCCCAGGCACTGATAACAGAGTTACTGAACGTTTGGGAGTTAAGAGCCTATAAGTCAGTGTTCCAGTCTCCTCGCAGACGACCCCTCCCTCTGAGACAGGGGCAGGTCTGACTCTCACACCAAATGGCTCCTTGTGGCTGCCAGGACCTGTGGGTGGCTCATTTAGTTTCTACCCAGGGTTCAGTCCTGCTTTGTGCACCGTGTCTGAGCTGGCACGGGACAGCCCTGGGTGTTTCATTGTAGTGTGTACATAGACTAACATTATGTCTACACTGCCATTAACACACCATAGTCACTGTTCTCAAACCTTGGGTCAGCTGATTGGGGCTTGTGGTGCAGGGCTATAAAATTACAGTGTAGACGCTTGGGCTTGAACCCAGCCTCTGAGATCCCACGACAGGTGAGGGTCTCCGAGGCCAGGCTCCAACCTGAGTCAAATGTCCACACTGCAGTTTTTAGCCCCACAACCTGAGACTGAGACGTCCAAGTCATACGATCCAGGCCAGCCGGGCCGCAGAGCTTTTATCACAGTATAGATGCACTGAGGGACATGTTTTGCTAGGTTTTTATGCATTTGCACAGGAAAACGTTGAGTGTTTCCATCCATTTCAGGCATCCCCATTCAGTGGAACTCCTGAACGTAATGGAAATGGATATGCAAAAATTTTTGTTAACGTATCGGATATTTAAGGGGGCATGTGGATTAGAACCAAGGATCACTTGATCTGTAGTCAAACACTTTACCACTGAGCTCTACCCCCGTGTTGTGTATAGTTAATTAAACATAATATAGACATGTAAACAGAACAGCTTGCACACCCACCGACATAGCTTCTCCCACTGACATAGCTACCACCTCTCGGGGAGGTGGATTAGCTACACGGACGGGACAGCTCTCTCCCATCCGCTTAGAGCATCTTCAGTGATTATAAATAAGTAGGAAATAACCTGCTGAATGAACAGTAACCAATGTATTTAATATTGCTGTGTCTGCATTCAATAGGGGTAACTGGACAGGGAACAAGACTGTTTTGAATAACATGTACCTCAGTTCGGATGCAGTGTCACTGACCCCACATTGTGACTGGTCCCAACAGGGAATTTGTTTTAACAATTGGACACATTGCCAATTTACTATTGTTATATTATACTCTAAGGGAAATGCCCATTAGAGGTTTATTATTAATAAGGTTAGGCAACTTTCTCTCTCGTTGTTTTTTAATGTTCTCTCATTAATTGTTATGGTAGTTTCTATGTAACTCTGCTAAGCAGGACAAATAATTTCTTTACGAAATTGTTTTTTCCTTGCCTTCATATCGTCTCCTGAAATTAGTTTATTAATTTTTACTTGTGTTTGGTTACAAAGTTTAGCAGAGCCATGCACATTTTCAGTGCTGTACTGTTTCTTCAGAAGCCAGGCCCTTAATACCAGGAGTTAGAGTTTCAGAGACAGTTTCTGCTGCCCGACAGTCAAAATAGTTAATTCCCCTCCCCCCCAAATGGGTGTGCAGAGATGTCCCAGTAGCACTAAAGTGGCTCCCTGCCCACTCTGCCTCCCTCCCTCCATGCTGCGCCGCTCCCAGAAGTGGCCGGCATGTCCCTGGGTCCCCTGGGGGGTGCGTCTCCACGCGCTGCTCCCATCCCTAGCACCAACTCTGAACCACATGCTGTAGCAGGGATGCTAACCCAGGTGGGGCACATGGCCCCACATCCCGCCCTCTACACGTGTTGCCTCTGAAATGAGGAAAACTCGTGAGTTCAAGGCACAGCTGCACAGCCAGGAGAAAGCCCAGCACGACATGCCCAGGGGGAAGGGGTGAGCTAGAGCCTGGCATCAAGCCAGAAACCTTCAGATCTTCAATCTAATCCACTCCCAACTGAGCTACTTGGGCAGCGACCAGGCCACCCAAGAAGGGTTAATACATGTGCCACAGCTCATGCTGGGGAGATTGAAATCATGGTGTCACAAGGCAGGAGACTAGCAGTGGACTTGGCCCTGGAGGAGCAGGCTGGGGCTTCCTGGATCCCAGTCACTCAAGCCAGCACCTGGCCCCTCACAAGCTGTCACTGACACCCCCAGGTCGGCAAGACAGGAGCAGCGGTTCCCACTGGAACAAGTCCACACACGGCTCTCAGGCTCCTCCCAAGCCTAACACCTTTCATCCAGAACCCCCTTCTTCTCCTGGGCTGCAAGTAGCCACCCCTGGGAAGCCAAGACACAGGCACAGGATTCCTCCTCCCAGCAGCCAACAGCGCCTCCCCAGGCTTTGGGAGAACGAACGGTGACGTTCTAGTAACCCCATTCCCACTTCACTTCCTCCTACAGGACTTGGGGTTATCCCAAGGACAGACGATAAGGAGAAGGGTTTTGATGGACAGCTAAAGTAGTTGGGAAGAGGAAGCCTCGATGTTTCTGCCTGGTTTCAAACCAGGAACCTTTTGCGTGTCAGGCAAATGAGACAACCACTACAGTACAGAAACTCTGTCTTTTCCCTTCAAATTCCCATCCACTTTCTAGCACTCGCCCTGGCACACACCGCTGGGCGAACCGGGAGAAAGTGGCAGCAGCCCTTCGAGAGATCAGCTGGTAGAGCAAAGGGCTGGAGCCGAAGCTCAGGAAGTCAACCTTCTCTTGCCCTTGTGACTCCCGCTTGAAGGAGAGCTTCTTTTTCTTCCTCTTGCTGAGAAAGAGCAAGAGAAGAAGGAAAGCCCAGGTGGGCACAACCCCCCACTGTCTTTTCCAGCTGGGGAGCCTGAAATGAGGAACTTGTGGTGGGTAGAGGTACCACTGCGCTTCCAGAAAACAGCCCACCCCTGCGCACAAACAGCATGCCAAAGCTTGGGCTTTAACCAGCGACCTTTAGATCTTCAGTCTTGTTACCGAAATATTAATAAACACATATACATTACAGCATTATATAATACTTTAGTCTTATTATTTAATATACCAGGCGCAAAGGAGTTTAGTAAGTTGGAATGTCAAAGGAGCCGTACTCGGCCAATCAGTTTTTAGGGCTGGCCAACCCTGAGTGCAAAGTTGTAAAAAGCGTTTCCTTGATATCCCTCTTTGAACACCTGGCAATGGCCATTTACTTAACATATAATTTAAAGGACTATCCTTAGAGGGTTTACTTTGAGATCCACCCATCTTTTTTCTGACACTTAAACAGAGAATTAAACAGAAAAACAGAGGGAATTATGATCTAACAAAAAAAAACAGAGAGGGTTTACTCTGAGATCCACCCATCTTTCTCCTGACACTCAAACAGAGAATTAAACAGAAAAACAGAGGGAATTATGATCTAACCAAAAAAAAACAGAACTAGTACAGATTTTTCCTACTCACACTGACTGCTACAGGGGACGGGACAGAAGGATCTCAATTCAACCTCAGCGCTTTATCGCACGCTATGGCTTCCACTCTGAGGAATTATGAACGAGAGGCTCAGTCCCGCCCACACACCCAACATCCAGATGAATGAGACAGAAAATATTAACCAGTTAACCAGAACCAGAACAGATAGTGTTTCCTTATCCTATTAGGACTCACCTTATCGGAGCACGAACCCCAGGGGCTGCGGTGAAGTCAGAAAGAGGGGCTAAGCACCCCGTTGGCACCGTTCCTAGTTCGCCGCAGCCGTCCGGAGTCCAATGTCCGAGCTAGGAGGTCCCATCTGGGTCGCCAAAAACTGTTACCGAAATATCGGGTCCGCCTAGCTGAGAGCCAATAACAGCCAGACAGGGATAAGGAAAGAGAAATACTTTATTTTGCAAAATAAGGGAAGTCTGTACCAAGTGACAGGACTTCAATTAACATAGAAATTACAGGTCTTTTATACACACTTAGACAAAGCCCTGGTGTGTTAACATTTGATTGGTGCATGCTAGACCTTGAATGTTTGCTATCTGGTCAGTAAAAACTGGTATAGAAATAACTATCTCAGCTGGAAAACACTATTTTTATGTAGGCGAAGGACAACTGTAAAAATGCAAGGTTTTGCGTAGGCGAGGCGTCTACTTCCACCTAGTGGTTTTTGATTACCATGGCTGCTGACTGATTATGACTTTTACAGTCTAACGCGCCCCCATCTGAGCTACTATGGCATCACCAGGACACCTTTTTGGCCTGCTGATCCTCTGTTCGGGATGTTTTTGTCAGTCATGGCACCCAAAAAGAACGTCATTGCGAGCGGCCCATGAAGGCAAGATGAATTTCCAGAAGTTACCACACATACACACTGTGTATTAGTAACAGTTAAATTAGATGTGTATTAGAATTTAATTTAACATCTAATTCAGTAACAGTTAAAATTAAAATTTTCTATGTGCTTAGTTTAAATGTTTTTATTTTATTTGCTCATATATGGAATGAAAAATACACATTTACAGATCCTCGCATGCACAATTATCGTCTTCTATGACAGAGAAAAACATTCATCCAAATTGTGCATGAAAATCACAAAATGAGCTACAAATGCAATAAGAAATCAGGTATTTAGAATTTTAACATGTGGGGGGTCAGTGAAGAAGCTTTTTCCTGGGGTGTCATTTGGTCTAGGGGAGGCCCGGTCAGGGAGGCAGGAATTAGTTTCACATGCCTATTTTCAGGCTGTATTCTGTGGGCACCCTGCTCTGTGGGAGGGATCCCAGGAGCCCAGACTCAGGGCTGGAACAGGCCCCTGATTTAGGGGGTGGCTGCATGGTTTACAGAGCTCTGTCTCAGACAATCTGTCTCTCCCAAAGCCTCAGATCTGTGTCCCCAGAGGCTCCTGCACGGCCTCTGCTCCATTCCCATTCTACAGACAGGAGCAGCATGAAGGATTAGGGGAGATCCATAGGGGGGCAGAGGCTTCAGGAGCCCACAGTGTTTGCCCATCTGGGGCATTTTGGCTGAGATCTCTGCCTGTCAGTGCCAGCGCTCGCAAGGTGCTAGTGTGGATGCTGGAGACTGGGTGCTGGATGCTGTAGGCAAACAGCCAGCAGAGTGGTGCAGCGGAAGCATGCTGGGCCCATAACCCAGAGGTTGATGGATCAAAACCATCCTCTGCTAGGCAGGTGCTTCTTTCTTTTTCCTCTGGGCCTTCAAGCGAGGCGGAGACCAGCAGAGCGCCTAGCGCCTAAGCCATGAGGCAAGAGGTGGCTGAGGTGTCGGACTGCCAGGGAGCTCCCCGGCACCGCTGGCTGCCTGGGCTGAAAACAAGAGCCAGGCCTGTGTGTGGTGAGGGCCTCCTGTCCCTGCCTGAGGCAGCAGTGCTTTCTCGTCCCCTTTTCCCACCCACACGGGCAGGCAGCTGCTACGGGAGAACACGAGGGAGGCTCTCGGGACGCTCGGCAGCTCCATGGGGCTGTCAGATTTTACACTTGGATTGAACCCAAGTCCCCGGCGTGGCTGCTCGGAGACGGGCTTTTGCGGCACGGCCTCCCCGCCCCCCACTCTTCCAGCCGGCAGTTGACCCCACAGTGTCCCTGAGGAAGCCTTTGTGGCAGCAGAAGGGGGACGTCACAGCTCCCAGCAGACCATGAGGAGCCCACAAGGAGCACGACTTCCTGGGCATCCCTGGGAGAGCATAAACCCCCCTCCTTTCGATTAACAGCTGAACTCACTGACCCACCAAGAAGAGTGGGCTGTGCTGGAGAACTATGAGAATGTGAATTCACTGGGTAAGGATTCCTGTCCCCTCGGTTCTTGGAAGGGGAAATGAAGAGATAAGGTTCATGCCAGCCCCACAATGACACGTCTGCTCTGTCCTCTTTCAGCATCACCCCAACATGCCAGTGACACACACACTACCAGAGACCCTCCCCTGCTGCAGAACACTTTGGGAACAGAGCACAGGAGCCGTATCGCACAGTGTCAAATATCTCCTGTTTGCTCAATTAAAACTGAGGGTTAGCTCCAGCATAACCAACAGAAGCCTCCTACCTCGACCTTCTCTCAAACCCTGGGCCTACTCTGCCCAGACCAGAATGTGCTTGGGGTGTAACGAGCAGGCTGCTGGAGTCAGAGCTGCTGGTCCAGGGTTACTTATCACACAGACACTCAGTGCGCCCTTGAATGCTGGCTGGGGGTATCCAGACAGGGGAGCACCATTAGCGGAACATTGAAACTCACCCAGGATTACAGATGACACAACTCCTCACTGATCTGAATTACACCCGTGCATGTGAAAATAGCCTAGGTTGCTAGTGACACACCTTCAGACCTGGAGAGTCTTGCTCCCCCATCCCCATGTGTAATAGCCCCAATCTCTCTTCTCTGCAGGCTCCTTGGATCTTGGAGGCCCTCATTCTCAAAGTCACATGACCTGATTCTTTATTTTTCACATTCTGCTTTTCCAGACTAATTAGAATTTGTTACTCCTAAATTATAGCTTCTAATTTCCCAGTGTTCTCCACAGCCAGGGATTTTCCTACTCCCTTCCATTACACTGGACTTACTAGACTCCCTAGTACATAAATCCGGCCCTACTGGGTCAGATCAAAGGTCCATCTAGCCCAGTATCCTGTCTTCTGACAGTGACCAATGCCAGGTGCCCCAGAGGGAATGAAGAGAACAGGCAGTCAACAAGTGATCCATCTCCTGTTGTCGATTCCCAGGATCTGGCAATCAGTGGGTAGGGGACATCATCCTTGCCCATCCTGGCTAATATATGTTATCTCCCAATTCATTGATAAAAATTATTTTAAAAAATTAGTCCTTGAGAGCTTCTTCAGACCCTTAGTACCCAGGACCTGCTCCCACAGCACCATGAGAAAAGGCCGTCCAGCCCTGCTGGTACATAGGGGAAAAACACAGAACAAACACACCTTTAGGAGCTGTGTTGTCCATAGGCTCTGAACAACATGTGAGGGGCAGCAGCTTACAAATGCACTACAGACCTGTCGCGTAGACAGGTCCCAAGAGTGTCTCAGTTTCCCACCCTGTAAAATGGGGAGAACAAACAAAACCTTGATTAGCACTATTTGAAAGTTGAAGAAACTGAGGCACCCAGGGGTGAAGAGACTCGCTCATGGTCCCAAAGCCAGGAATAGAAAACGGCTGGTCTTCTGATAGCCAGTCCTGGGACCTAGCCCCAGTTATCCTGGCCTCCCTGCTCTAACTTTAGTCACAGTCTCCATGTCTTTTTTTTCCCTGTCCCTTAACCCCACGTCACTGCAGAAGAAAGATTTTCTGTTATCCAGCTGGCTCTAATGCATGTGGATGTCGTTCCAAAAGATGTGCTCTGGCTCAGTCCCATGCTATGGTTGGCTACAGGAACCACTTGGTGACATGCTAGGGCCTGGGTTATACAGGAGGTGCGACTAGATGCACATAATGGTCCTTTCTTACCTTAACATCGAACAATCTCTACAATTAATGCAGAGAAGCAGCAAAATTCATCACACATGTGACTGGTTATGACTTATTTACTTGGTCTTAAAAGAGAACAACAAGGACCTGAGTCTCCTCCCTGTCAATAACTCCCTGCTTAGCCAATCGGGGTAGAGACTGAGGGGTGGGAGGCTGAGGGTTCTCACCAGAGAGCCCAAAGGACAGCCCAGGTCACTGGTGGGGATCACTGTCCGAGCACTATTTCAGCCCCACATTTTTGGGTAGACCGCCCACAATGGGATCTGCAGAGCACCCCCCACCAGACACACACACACCCCTACACCTCTCCTGGTGGTGGGAGGAGAACAGGGGAAAGGACAAAAGAAGTAAGAGATGAAGAGAAAGGAGGGAGGGATGGAGGAAAAGGTCAAACAAAAAGGACAAACCCTAATGTCCCCAGTGATTCTGAGGGACAAAATCCTAAGTGGGGAATAAAATTCTGCCACCTGAAGCTACTGTTTTCCATGCCTGGAATTCAGCTGGCACCAGATGGATCAGACTGAACAGGTTCCAAACCTCTCGGAGGCTTTTACCTTCTAACCAGGGACGTCTGTTTTCTAGTAAAGTCCATAAAAGGAAAGGAGAAAACTCGAAAGAGGTTCCTCCTCGCGCTCACGTACGTGAATCCTAATACTCTGTCAGTCCTCCAAGAGGGACCTCAACAAGGAGACTTGCTGAAGCAAAGCCACAGGGGTCTCCGAGGTTTCCCTGGCCCAGCGCCCCTGTCCTGCCTGGCTGATGTCAGCATCTCTCTGTGAGGTCACCGCCTCCCCACCACCTTTAACCAATAGGCTGAGGTCCTGCAAAAGGCCTTTGTGATGTCACTGCCATACCCACCCCTCCCCTGCCATGCTAATGTCCTGCTGCTGGCCAAACACAGATTTTATAGGGCCACTTCCGCTATTTCGGGCTTTGTCTTATATAGGCACCAATTACCCCCCACCTAGGGTGACCAGACAGCAAGGGTGGAAAATCGGGACGGGGGTGCGGGGTAATAGGAGCCTATATAAAAAAAAGACCCTAAAATTGGGACTGTCCCTATACAAGTGGGACATCTGGTCACCCTACCAACCCCCTGTCCTGGTTTTTCCCACATGCTCTCTGGTCACCCTGTCCCCAGTCCAGCCAGCTGGGGGTGGTAAGTCCAGCCGGCCCCTGTTGCTTGGGCTGGCTGCCGAGGAAGTGACTTACTTTCATTTTTACTTCCTCAGCACGCAGCCAGCACCCCGCCCCCCCCCCCAGCACCTCACCCAACCCAGCCCTGCCAGAGGGGAGGGGGGAGTGAGGGGTGCTCCGTGGGGGGAGGGGGTGCTCTGTGTGTGGGGGAGAAGAATGGACGTTATGGGGGGCAACAAAGGATACTGCCAGAGCCACCCAGCCTGCCTCACCTCACGCCGGGGGAGAGTCACACTCACAGGTGAGTTCCTTCCCACCCCCTTCCCAGAGACCCCAGCAGCCAATCCCCTTCCCAGACTGTGCTGTAGGCAGTGCATTGGGCTCTCTATAGGACCCAGTGCTGTAGTATGAATACTGTAACTGTATTAACTGTTACCGGATAACACTAATAATCCTTCCCCAACAACCCACAAATTGGAGCAACTATGTCCACCGTATGATGAATCCCGTGATATTGCGGAATATTTTCTCACCTTTGAGAGACTATGCAATCTCCATACCATTCCTGATGATCACAAAATGACCCTATTGGTAGCAAAGTTGACTGGAAGTGCTCTGGACATATTCAATGACATGCCTATTGATGAGGCTTCTGACTATGAGAAATTCAAGGATTTGGTTTTAAAACAATTTCAAGTTACACCTGAAACTTACCGAGTAAAATTTCGAACCCTTATCCGAGGGCCTGGACTAAGTAATGTAGCTTATGTAAACCGGATAAAGGAGCTATTAAAAAAATGGGTCAAGGGAAGGAATGTTACTAGCTTTGAAGGGTGTGTGATTTGATGGCTCAGGAACAATTCCTGAATATGTCCAAGGATGATATAAGACAGTGTTTATGGGATAAGAAAATGGACTCAGCAGACAGCCTTGCTGCTTATGCTGATCAATACGAACAGTCCCAGATCAGCAGAGGGGCAAGGAAATTTGGCACACAAGGGGTGCAGGAAGCAGAGAGGAACAACCCTGGTCATAGTTTGGGGAGATACCAGAAAGGAAAACCCGAGACCACACCCCCTCACCAGGAGCAGCCCAAGGCCCCACAAGGAAAAACCCAGACCCCTTATTGCCCCACCACCCCATTCTCCAGCAACCCACCTCGCCCCACTGACCAGTCAGCTGGGCGATGTTTCAAATGTAACGAATTGGAGCATGTGAAGGCCAACTGCCCCAAGAACCCCAACAGAATGCAGTTCATTGCACAGGGGTCACACCAAAGGTCCTCAGGCCCAGATGCCTCCCAGATACCCTTGGAACGAAGGGAAACGGTGAGTGTGGGCGGAAAAAAGGTTACAGCGTGGAGGGACACTGGAGCACAAGTGTCGGCTATCCACAAATCCTTAGTGGACCCCAGCTTAATCAACCCAGAGGCACAAGTGACAATTCAACCCTTCAAGTCCAACTCTTTTGATTTACCTACAGCCGTGTTGCCTGTCCAGTACAAGGGCTGGTCAGGAAATTGGACTTTTGCAGTCTATGATGATTATCCCATTCCCATGTTGCTGGGGGAAGACTTGACCAATTGTGTGAAGCTAGACAAGAGGGTGGGAATGGTCACCCACAGCCAGGCTAAGCAAGCTGTCACACCTAGCTCTGTTCCTGAGACTTCCACCAGAAACCCATCTGTACTACCAGAGACCCAGATAGAGGTGGTGGAACCGGATACCCTGCCAATGACTGCAACAGCTGTCGTAGATCCAATCACAGAAACCCGACCCAAGCCAGTCTCGGAACCGGAACTGGCAAAGCAACCAGCACCAGAACCATTGCCAGCACTGAGTCCAGCGCTTGCAACCCCATCTACAGTGCCAACACCCGAGGGCACCACCGAGCCTGCAATGGCAGCAGCAGCCGATAACTCAATACAAGAGGCTCAGCCAGAGCCTGAATTATCACATTGTGCACCAGCGGAGAGCGGTTCACAGTCAACGGAAACAACCCCATCACCTGCATCGCTTCCAGAGGGACCCAGCCCAGGTCCACAACCCAGTGAGGAACTGATGTCTCCAGCATCTAGGGAACAGTTCCAAGCCGAGCAGGAAGCAGATGAAAGCCTACAGAGAGCTTGGACAGTGGGACAGAGCACCTCACTGCCTCTCAGATCTTCTAATCGATCCCGGTTTGTTATAGAAAAAGGACTTATATATAAGGAGACTCTTTCTGGTGGACACCAGGAAGACTGGCGTCCTCAGAGACAGTTGGTGGTTCCGACTAAGTACCGGCTAAAGCTCTTGAGCTTAGCCCATGATCATCCTAGTGGTCATGCTGGGGTGAACAGAACCAAAGACCGTTTGGGAAGGTCATTCCACTGGGAGGGAATGGGCAAGGATGTTTCTACCTATGTCCGGTCTTGTGAGGTGTGCCAAAGAGTGGGAAAACCCCAAGACCAGGTCAAAGCCCCTCTCCAGCCACTCCCCATAACTGAAGTTCCCTTTCAGCGGGTAGCTGTGGATATTCTGGGTCCTTTTCCAAAAAAGACACCCAGAGGAAAGCAGTACATACTGACTTTCATGGATTTTGCCACCCGATGGCCAGAAGCAGTAGCTCTGAGCAACACCCGGGCTAAAAGTATATGCCAGGCATTAACAGAGATTTTTGCCAGGGTAGGTTGGCCCGCCGACATCCTTACTGATTCGGGAACTAATTTCCTGGCAGGGAGCATGGAAAGCCTGTCGGAAGCTCATGGGGTGAACCACTTGGTTGCCACCCCTTACCACCATCAAACAAATGGTCTGGTGGAGAAGTTTAATGGAACTTTAGGAGCCATGATACGTAAATTCGTAAATCAGCACTCCAACGATTGGGACCTAGTGTTACAGCAGTTGCTCTTTGCCTACAGGGCTGTACCACATCCCAGTTTAGGGTTTTCACCATTTGAACTTGTGTATGGCTGTGAGGTTAAAGGGCCATTACAGTTGGTGAAACAGCAATGGGAGGGCTTTACGCCTTCTTCGGGAACTAAGGGTATGTCTACACTACGAGACTAGTTCGATTTTTGTGAAACCGAACTTGTGAACCCGATATTGCCAGGTCGATTGTTCGAATCCACACCAGGGATCTTAATTCGAATTTCCGAGTCCACAGTAAGGGGGCAAGCGTCGACATTGCAAGCGGTGCACTGTGGGTAGCTATCCCACAGTTCCCGCAGTCCCCCCTGCCCACTGGAATTCTGGGTGTAGCCCCCAGTGCCTTGTGGGACCGAAATTGTGTCAAGGGTCGGTATACGTAAATTTCGTCACTCAACCCACACTTCCGCCTTCCCTACGTGAAAGCGCCGGCGGGTAATGAATTCGCGCCCTTTTCCTGTGGCTGATAGCTCGGATGCCACAGGACAGTGAGCATGGTGCCCTCCGCGATTATCGCTGATGTTCTGTCCGTAGCCAACAC
Organism: Chelydra serpentina; assembly: GCA_037349315.1. Taxonomy (NCBI): domain Eukaryota; kingdom Metazoa; phylum Chordata; order Testudines; family Chelydridae; genus Chelydra; species Chelydra serpentina. The sequence continues at coordinate 483,452 of JBAIAC010000200.1, forward strand.
CTCACGCCTTATAGCGCACCTTTTCCAGACTCAGATGCAGAGAAATCAGGAGAGGAGACAACGGAAGCTCCGGGAGTACTTGAACTCTGAGAGGGGCATGGATCTCTCGCAAAGCGCTGGACCCCAGCCCCTGGACATCATGGTGGCAATGGGTCACGTTGATCCTGTGGAACGGTGATTCTGGGCAAGGGAAACACGCACTGACTGGTGGGACCGCATAGTGCTGCAGGTCTGGGATGAGTCCCAGTGGCTGCGAAACTTTCGGATGCGTAAATGCACTTTCATGGAGCTTTGTGAGTTGCTGTCCCCTGCCCTGAAGCGCCAGGACACCCGGATGCGAGCAGCCCTGACTATCCAGAAGCGAGTGGCCATAGCCCTGTGGAAGCTTGCAACCCCTGACAGCTACCGGTCAGTAGCAAACCACTTTGGAGTGAGCAAGTCTACCGTGGGGGTTGCTGTGATGCAGGTAGCCCATGCAATCGTTGACCTGCTGCTCCCCAAAGTAGTGACCCTTGGAGACGTGCAGGCGATCATAGATGGCTTCGCTGCGATGGGATTCCCAAACTGCGGTGGGGCCATAGATGGGACACACATCCCTATCCTGGGACCGGAGCACCAGGGCAGCCAGTACATTAACCGAAAGGGCTATTTTTCTATGGTACTGCAAGCATTAGTGGACCACAAAGGACGTTTTACGAACATCAATGTTGGGTGGCCAGGCAAGGTTCATGATGCTCGAGTTTTCAAAAACTCTGGTCTGTATAGACGGATGCAACAGGGGGTTTATTTCCCGGACCGCAAAATCACTGTTGGGGATGTGGAGATACCAACAGTGATCCTAGGGGACCCTGCCTACCCGCTAATGCCATGGCTCATGAAGCCATACACGGGAGCCCTGGACACTGAAAAGGAGCTCTTCAATTACCGCCTGAGCAAGTGCAGAATGGTGGTGGAGTGTGCCTTTGGCCGTCTCAAAGCCAGATGGCGAAGCTTACTGACTCGCTCCGACCTCAGCCCTAAAAATATCCCCATTGTGATTGCAGCGTGCTGTGTGCTCCACAATCTCTGTGAGATCAAGGGGGAGACGTTTATGCTGGGCTGGGAGGTTGAGGCAAATCGCCTGGCAGCAGATTACGCTCAGCCAGACACCAGGGCGATTAGAAGATCACAGCAGGAGGCGCTGCGCATCCGGGAAGCTTTGAAAGCTCGCTTCCAGACAGAGCGGGGTAACCAGTGACTGTTACACTTCCGTAAACAGATACTGAACCTTCCCCTGTTTCTTTACACAGGTTCCGTTGCCCATCCTCTCCCATTACCAACCCCCTTCCCCCTCCTTCGATCAACGCTGTAAAGGCACAATAAAGGAAACATTTTTTTATCTGGACCATTTCCTGTACTGCTTTGTGGGTTATGGTTTTCACCATGGACGCATACGGCGGTTGGGGAGCGGGTGGGGTGTGGGAAAGTACCCTTCAAAGGGGAATGACATGATCCTGCCCACAGAGCAGTCCTAAGTGCTGGACTGCTTGTTTAAAGGGACCATTAACCTCTCCTAATCGCATGTGTGTGTGGTGGGGTCTCTGTGACTTTTCCATTGTGAATATCGGCTACGGATCCCCCGGTGCATTGATCTATCCAGCAGGCTATTGCCAGCTGGATAAGGATCAGCGGCCACCCTCCCCCAACAGACAGCGAACCACCGGACCACCAACCCCACGTATAGAACCTGGAAACCTACACACAGAAGGAAAGGTGTGCTTACTGCATGCAATTTTTACAGTGCCTGTCACTTCATCTGTTACCCTGTCTGCACCCTTGTTTGTGCTTCGGTCCTCTGCACTTACAAACCGTGTTAACCAATAACCAGAGAAACAAACGGTCCCATTTAAGACACTCAGGGAAACATCAGTGAACCAATAAACCAGTTTTATTTAACAGAACATTAACTTAACATGGAACCTGGGAAGGGAGGTGTTCAGGGGTGCGGCTGGAGGGAGGGGAGGGGAAAATCTAAGGTTTTGGGAATGACAGCCTTCTGCTACTGGAGCAGTCTGCAGGGGTGGAGTGAGTATTTCCACGCACCCTGCCTCCCCTTGTCCTAGTGACTTTTGGAGAGGAAACCACTGGACTTGGTGGCGGGGGAGGGCGGTTGGAAAGAACATATAGAGGTGCTCTTTCCTCCTGTCTCCTGTCCTGGAGAACATCCACCAGGCGCCGAAGCGTGTCGGTTTGCTCCCTCATTAGTCCCAGCATTGTTTGGGTCACCTGCTGATCCTCCTGCCACCACCTGTCCTCGCGCGCTTCAGCCCTCTGCTCCCATTCCCTGGCTGCTCGCTCGTACCGTGCGACGTCCTCTCTCTGCTGTGCCGCCTCCCTCTGTGACAACATCATTAATTCAGAGAACATGTCGTCCCGGGTTCTCTTTTTGCGCCGCCTTATCTGGGAGGGAGAAGCACAGGTAGGGCGGGAGACACTCGCAGCTGCGGGATGAGGGAAAGGGAGTGAATTCCTCAGAAAGATACTTTTTCAAGAACAATGACCATACTCTTTCACCGTGAATAGGACCAAACACAGTGCCTATCACATGTAAACGTACTACAAGGTCAAATACTATGCCTTAAGGCTTAGTGAGTGTCTGGGGTCCCGGTATACGGATCCCAGAAGCCTTGCCATACAGTGAAAATCACCTCTCTGAAGACCATGGTAAGGTGATGAGTTAGGACTGCTGAGAGATTGCTTCACAGCAGTGCTCTACTCCCATGTCCCACTCGGTGTTCCTGGCGGCGGGCAGGAACTGCTGCTGGCCAAACCGATAATCTACAGCGGCTTTCCTAACCCCCCCCCCACAGTCCGTGTGGTCGCTCCCGGGACCGTAAAGTGCCCGAGAAGCGCTCATCAGGAACGGCTTGCCTACCCCTCCCCCCCCCCCCACGTGGCCGCTCCCGGGAACCAAAAATGCCCGCGAACCGCACAGCATGAACGGCTCGCCTACCCTTCCCCCCCCTCCGCGTGGCCGCTCCTGGTAACCTAAAGTGCCCGCAAACCGCTCGTCAGGAACGGATCGCCTACCCCTCTCCCCCCCTCCGCGTGGCTGCTCCCGGGAACCAAAAATGCCCGCGAACCGCTCAGCATGAACGCCTCGCCTACCCTTCCCCCCCCCTCCGCGTGGCCGCTCCTGGTAACCTAAAGTGCCCGCAAACCGCTCGTCAGGAACGGATCGCCTACCCCTCCCCCCGCTCCGCGTGGCCGCTCCCGGGAACCAAAAATGCCCGCGAACCGCTCAGCATGAACGGCTCGCCTACCCTTCCCCCCCTCCGCGTGGCCGCTCAAGGGAACCAAAAGTACCTGCGAACCGCTCTGCATCAACAGCTCGCCTACCCTTCCCCCCCCTCCACGTGGGCGCTCCCGGGAACCAAAAATGCCCGCGAACTGCTCAGCATGAACGGCTCGCCTACCCTTTCCCCGGTTTAGCGTGGCCGGTCCCCGGGACTGTCCCTACCCGCGCACCAATAAGTAGTAATGGTTTTGCTCCCGACTCCCTACCGCCACGCGTTAACGTAAACAGCCAGGTGTCTTTCTTTAAAGGGAAAAGGAAGCATTCACTATACTAATTATACCACTCATTCAAACCAGGACCCCATGACTGATATCACTCTGATGAGGATTACTGAGACAGAGAAAGACTGCATGCTGCGTCAATGCAAGCAAACCCCGGGGCCGTATGCTGCCATGCTATGCAAGGCAATGATACCAGAGTACCTGCAGCTTGCATGGCGCGGGAAAGTATCCTACCATGGAGGAGACAATAAGGCCGCTCTCCCAGTGAACGTGCTAAACAAGCTCTCACTGTACCTGCAGGAGAGCTTCGCAGAGATCTCTGCTGGTGATTACACCTCTATCCCCATACATATTGACAGACTTTTCGAATAGTTACACGGGAAAGCGACTCCAAGGTGAAGCGCATAAGGCCAATTAAGCCACAGTTACAGAGCGCTAACACACCATACCTATTGTATTTCAAATAAATGTCTAACACACTGACCTGATGATCCTTCTCCTGATTCCTGGTCAGGAATGCTGCTTTGGGAGTGTTCGTAGGGCAGCGCAGTCAGGGTGAGGAATAGTTCCTGGCTGTCGGGGAAATCACCAGTGAGACCGCTGTCTAATGCCTCATCCTCCTGCCCTCCTTCCTCTTCTTCGCCGTCCGCGAAAACCTCCTCCGACGTGGCCGTAGAATGGACCCTGTCGTCGGAGTCCACGGACACTGGTGGGGTAGTTGTTGCCGCACCACCGAGCATGGCATGCAGTGCCTCGTAAAATCGGCAAGTGTGTGGCTGCGACCCGGAGCGTCCGTTGGACTCCTTGGTCTTTTGATACGCCTGCCACAGCTCCTCGATTTTCACGCGGCACTGCGTAGCATCCCGGCTGTATCCTCTCTCCATCATAGCCTGGGAAATCTTTTCATAAATTTTTGCATTCCGTCTTTTTGAATGGAGCTCGGCTAGGATTGATTCGTCGCCCCACACAGCGATCAGATCCAAAACTTCACGATCACTCCATGCTGGAGCTCTCTTTCTATTCAGCGATTGCATTGAAACCACTGCTGTAGAGCTCTGCATCGTTGCCAGTGCTGCTGAGCTCGCCACGATGTCCAAACAGGAAATGGGATTCAAAATGACCACACAGGAAAAGGGATTCAAATTTTCCCGGGGATTTCTCTGAGTGGCAGGTCAGAGCATCCGAGTAGAGATTACTGCCCTGAGCGTCCACTGAGTGGTGCACTGTGGGATAGCTCTCGGAGCTATTAGCGTCGAATTCCATCCACAGTACCTAGCTTTCGACATGGCCATTTCGAATTTGGCGCTACTCCCCTCGTCAGGGTGGAGTACAGAAATCGATTCAAAGAGCCCTTAATGTCGAAATAAACTGCTTCCTAATGTGGACGGGTGAGGGATTAAATCGAGTTAACGCTACTAAATTCGACATAAAGTCCTAGTGTAGACCTGGCCTAACATTCTGGACTTTGTAAGCAACCTACAAAACACCCTCCGAGACTCTTTAACCCTTGCTAGAGAAAACCTAAAAGGGGCTCAGGAAGAGCAAAAGGCCTGGTATGATAAACATGCCAGAGAGCGTTCCTTTAAAGTAGGGGACCAAGTCATGGTCTTGAAGGCGCTCCGGGCCCATAAAATGGAAGCGTCATGGGAAGGGCCATTTACGGTCCAAGAACGCCTGGGAGCTGTGAACTATCTCATAGAATTCCCCAACACAACTCTCAAGCCTAAAGTGTACCATGTTAATTCTCTAAAGCCTTTTTCCCCTCGAGAATTGAAGGTTTGTCAGTTTACTGCCCAGGGAGCAGAAGACGCTGAGTGGCCTGAAGGTGTCTACTATGAAGGGAAAAATGACGGTGGTGTGGAAGAGGTGAAGCTCTCAATGACCCTCGGACGTATGCAGCGCCAGCAAATCCAGGAGCTGTGCACTAAATTCGCACCCATGTCCTCAGTCACCCCAGGACTGACCGAATGGGCATACCACTCCATTGACACAGGTAATGCCCACCCAATTAGAGCCCGACCTTATCAAGTGGCTCCTCACACCAAAACTGCTATAGAACGGGAGGTTCAAGACATGCTACAGATGGGTATAATCCCTCCCTCTAGCAGTGCATGGGCCTCTCCCGTGGTTCTAGTCCCCAAACCAGATGCGGAAATACGCCTTTGCATGGACTACCGTACGCTAAATGCTGTGACTTGCCCAGACAACTATCCAATGCCTCACACAGATAAACTATTGGAGAAACTGGGACGTGCCCAGTTCATCTCCACCTTAGACTTAACCAAGGGGTACTGGCAGGTGCCGCTAGATGAATCCGCCAAGGAAAAGTCAGCCTTCATCACCCATGTCGGGCTGTATGAATTTAATGTACTGCCTTTCGGGCTGCGGAATGCACCTGCCACATTCCAGAAACTGGTAGATAGTCTCCTAGCGGGATTGGGAGAATCGGCAGTTGCCTATCTTGACGATGTGGCCATATTTTCTGACTCATGGGCCGAACACCTGGAGCATCTCCAGAAGGTCTTCGAGCGCATACAAGAGGCAGGACTAACTGTTAAGGCTAAAAAGTGTCAAATAGGCCTCAACAGAGTGACTTACCTTGGACACCAGGTGGGTCAAGGAACTATTAACCCCCTACAGGCCAAGGTGGAGGCTATCCAAAAGTGACCTGTCCCAAAGTCAAAGAAACAGGTCCAATCTTTCTTAGGCTTGGCCGGATATTACAGGCGATTTGTACCGCACTACAGCCAAATTGCCGCCCCTCTAACTGACCTAACCAGAAAGAATAAGCCAAATGCGGTTCAGTGGACTGATGAGTGTCGGAAGGCCTTTAACCAGCTTAAAGCAACACTCATGTCTGACCCTGTGCTAAGGGCTCCGGACTTTGATAAACCATTCCTAGTAACCACAGATGCGTCCGAGCGTGGTGTGGAAACAGTCTTAATGCAGGAATGACCAGATCAAGAATTCCATCCTGTCGTTTTTCTCAGCAAGAAGCTGACTGAGAGGGAAAACCACTGGTCAATCAGTGAGAAGGAATGTTACGCCATTGTCTACGCTCTGGAAAAGCTATGACCATACGTTTGGCGACGGCGTTTCCACCTGCAAACCGACCATGCTGCACTACAGTGTCTTAATACCGCCAAGGAAAATAACAAAAAACTCCTTCAATGGAGTTTAGCTCTCCAAGATTTTGATTTTGAAATACAACACATTTCAGGAGCTTCTAACAAAGTGGCTGATGCACTCTCCCGTGAAAGTTTCCCCGAACCAACTGGTTAAAATCGTCCTTGCAATGTGGACAATATTGTTAGTCTTTATCCAGTTATTAGTATATTTGGAGATTCATGTGTCTTATTACTTTTGTTTTCTTTTAGAGCTCCAGGAAGAAATCACAGCCAGTGTTTCACACTATCGGTGATTTGGGGGGGGGCATGTCATAAATATGAAGGGAAGGGGGAGAGGGTCTGATGCAGTGCTATAAAATCCTCTTTCCAGTAAAGAGTTAAGAAATGCAGGTAGCCAGATTGACACCTGACCTGGCTGGCATCTGACCAATAAGGGGACAAGATACTTTCAAACTTTGGGAGGGGGGAAGGTTTTTGTGTGTGTCTTTGTCTGAGTCAGAGTGATCTTGGAAGACAGAAAGAACCTATAGAAAATCCGCCTCTTCACCAATACTCACTTTTCTAAAGTAAGTTTAGATAGCATAGCAAGTAGATTTCTGTTTATTTTGCTTGGTACATCCCCTGTGGGAGAGGGAAGGGTTATTCCTGTTTTTCTGTAACTTTAAGGTTTTGTCCAGAGGAGGGAATCTCTCTGAGTGCCCTGTAAAATAGTTACCATCCGGATTTTACAGAGATGACTTTACCTTCTTTGTTTTAATAAAATCCTTCTTTTAAGAAGCTGACTGTTTTCTATGGTTTTTAAAAACCCAGGGGGTGTGTTTTTAGATCACTGTGTAACCAACTGGTTAGGAGATTATCCCCAAGCTTCCCAGGACAGGGGGGTACGGGCTTGAGAGGACATTTTTTTGGGGGGGAAGGGACTTCAAGTGGTGCCTTTCCTGGATTCCTGTTTAGAACACTTGATGGTGGCAGTGGAAGAAGCATTTCTCAGGCAGTGGAAGAAGAATTTTGTACCTTGGGGGTTTTAACCTAAGCTGGTAAAAATAAGCTTAGGGGCTCTCATGCGGGTCCCCACGTCTTTACCCTAGAGTTTAGAGTGGGGAGGGAACCCTGACACCAGCCTTCTGGATCAATCGTCCCCTCTGGCGCTCAAGTCACAAGAGCGAGCGGGCAAAAGACAGGCTCCCACGTCATTGATGAGAGCAAGACGAAGCCTTGGAACACCCAGTAGTGTTAGGTGGCAAAAGAGCTGCCCCAAGGTCCCACCGAGACTTGAACTCAGATTGCAGGATTCAAAGCCCTGAGTGCTGGCCCTTACACCATGGGACCAGTGGTGATAACCTTGGGGTCTTCTCACTTGTGGTGTAGAAGAGCCTGGGCGGACAATTTTTTGCCTCTCTTGCTTAAGGCCTCTATTTCCTCTCTGACCAGCCCTGCATTTTCTCAACAAGTCGTCACGCAGCGGTTTGCTGTAGACCCAGAAGCCTTTCTTCCTCCAGACAGTGAGGCCAGTGGGCGTGTGAGGAAGTTGCCCCTTCAATCCCAGGCTGTAAATGGCCCTTCCTAGGAAAGCCCAAGTCCTGAAAAGAAAAAAGTAACATCAAGTAGGGGGGTACTGAAAAGCTGCTTCTTGAAGGATATGATGCTCTGGACACCTGACCAGGAACTTGAACCCTCAGATTAAAAGTCTGACGCTCGACCAACTGAGCTAGCCAGACTCACATGAGGAAAGAGCAAGTTTGGTGCAGAAGAGAAACTAGTCAAGAAAAAGCGGGCAGGAAACAATACAGGTTTCAGAGTAGTAGTCGTGTTAGTCTGTGTCAGCAAAAAGAACATAAGAAAAGGAATACTTGTGGCACCTTAGAGACTAACAAATTTATTTCAGCATAAGCTTTCGTGGACTACAGTCCGCTTCATTGGATGCATAGAATGGAACATCCAGTAGGAGGATATTTATACATTCAGAGAAACATGAAAAGGTGGAAGTAACCATACCAACTGTAAAAGGCTAATTAATTGAAAGGAACTGTTATCAGCAGGGAAAATAAACTTTTGAAGTGATCATCAAGATGGCCAATTACGGACAGTTAACACAAAGGTGTTAAGGGTATTTAACTAGGATATTAAATGAGGGGAAATAGATTAAATTAACGTAATGACCGAGCCATTCCCAGTCTCTATTCAAACCTAAGGTAATGGTATCTAGTTTGCACATGAATTCTAGTTCAGCAGCTTCTCATTGGAGTCTGTTTTTGAAGTTTTTCTGTTGCAAAATTGCCCCCTTTAAGTCTGTCACTGTGATGTGAATGTGATGATTCCTGATGTCAGATTTGTGTCCATTTATTCTTTTGCATAGAGACAAACCCGATGCCAACGCTGTCCACATATCTATTCAAGTGACACCATCATAGGACCTAATCACATCAGCCACACCATCAGGGGCTCGTTAATCTGCACATCTACCAATGTGATATATGCCATCATGTGCCAGCAATGCCCCTCTGCCATGTACATTGGCCAAACTGGACAGTCTCTACCGCAAGAGTCTTTCCAGGGTTAACTTTCTAATGCTGTCTCTTACTGTGACACTATTTAATACTGGTCCACCCTGTGCTGGTGACAGTTCAATTTCTAGATGTTATTACATTTCAGTTATAGTTCAAATTAAAAAGTTTCTATGTGCTTAGTTTAAAGTATTTTTTTTATTTGCTCATATATGGAATGAAAAATACAGATTTACAGATCCTGGCATGTAAATGTATCTTCTTATATGATAGAGAAAATCATGCATCCAAATTGGGCAAGAAAATCATAAAATGAGCTACAAATGCAATAAAAAATAAGATATTCAGAATTTTAACATATGGGAGGTCAGCAAATAATCTTTTTCCTGGGGTGTCATTTGGTCTAGGGGAGGCCCTGTCAGGAAGAGCAGGAGTTAGTTTCACATGCCTATTTTCAGGCTGTATTCTGTGGGCACCCTGCTCTGTGGGAGGGATCCCAGGAGCCCAGACTCAGGGCGGGAACAGGGCCCTGATTTCGCGGGTGGCTGCAGGGTTACAGCGCTCTGATGTCTCAGACAATCTGTCTCTCCCAAAGCCTCAGATCTGTGTCCCCAGAGGCTCCTGCACGGCCTCTGCTCCATTCCCATTCTACAGACAGGAGCAGAATGAAGGGTTAGGGGAGATCCATAGGGGGGCAGAGGCTTCAGGAGCCCCCAGTGTTTGCCCATCTGGGGCATTGTGGCTGAGATCTCTGCCTGTCAGTGCCAGCACTTGCAAGGCACTAGTGTGGATGCTGGACACTGGGTGATGGATGAAATAAGCAAAGAGCCAGCAGAGTGGCGTAGCAGAAGCGTGCTGGGCCCATAACCCAGAGGTCGATGGATTGAAACCATTCTCTGCTATGCAGTTGCTTGTTTCTTTTTGCTCTGGGCCTTCAAGCAAGGGGACGACGAGCAGAGCGCCAAGAGCCTAGGCCATGAGGCGGCTGAGGCTGCAGCCGGCCAGGGAGCTCCCCGGCACCTGTGGCTGCCTGGGCTGAAGGCAAGAGACAGGCCTGTGCGAGCAGTGCTTCCTCGTCCCCTTTTCCCACCCACACCGGCAGGTGGCTGCTGCGGGAGAGCACTAGGGAGGTGTGACACTGTTCCCCATAAAACTTTATGGGGAGATGCTTATAAATGTATATATGGAACTAGAATATGTTTTATGCTACATGTGCCATGTAACATATCTCTGTGAAAGTTATGACCTGCTGAATTTATTCCTCCTGTTTGTATGCATGTATCATTGTTGTAGTTGGAGTTATGAAGATTGGTTTTATATTTGCTGGTTTTGTACATAGCCTTTGTAAGTGCATGGGATCATCTTTGGAGCAAAGAATGTGCCTGTTAAGTGCGAGCACTTAACAGACAAAAGACGTTGCAGACCCCAATCCACATTGGGGCCGGGTCTGGAATGCAACTGGTTAGGCTGGTTGCCGAAGGGTGCATGGACAGGTGACTGGCCCAGGTGACCCCAAAACTCCATGGTAACAGGATGTTACACAGGGAGGGGGAAAAGACTATAAAAGCCCAGGGGAGACCCTTCCATTTTGTCGTCAGCTGGCTAAAGAAAGAAGCTCTCCACCCCCCAAGGAGACCTGAAAGAGACTGAACAAAGGACAAAGACATTAGGGGGGTGAGTGATTGCTGGACCCAGGCTAGAAGGAAGATAGCCTGTTTACTGGACCTAGTGAGGTTTTTATCTGTACACAGGGTGATTAGACATAGAACTGCGTGTTCTATTTTATTTTATTTAGTAATTCACTTTGTTCTGTCTGTCACTACTTGAAATCACTTAAATCCTATTTTCTGTACTTATTAAAATCACTTTTTACTTATTAAGTTTCCTGGAGTTGAGTTGTTACCTGGGGGAAGGCAAACAGCTGTGCATATCTTTCTATCTTTGAAATAGACGGCGAACTATTTATGAGTTTACCCTGTATAAGCTTTATACAGGGTAAAACGGATGTATTAAGGGTTTAGACCGCTTAGGGAGCTGGGCACCAGGGTGTCAAAGGCAAGAGCGTTTCCAGGAGCCTTATAGTTGTTAGTGGACTTGGCTCAGACCTGGGTCTGTGTTTGTAGCAGATCAGTGGAATCTGGCTCAAAACAGACAGGATTCGGGAGTCCCAAGCTGGAAAAGGCCGGGAAGCAGGGGCAGAAGTAGCCTTGGCACACCAGGTGGCAGCACCAAGCAGGTCTCTGTGGTCCCAACCCGTCACAGGAGGTTCTCGGGATACTCCGCAGCTCCATGCGGCTGTCAGATTTTACACTTGGATTGAACCCGAGTCCCCGGCGTGGCTGCTCGGAGATGGGATTTTGCAGCGTGCCCCCCCCCCCACTCTTCCAGCCAGCAGGTGACCCCAAAAGCAGCCTTCGTGGTAGCAAAAGGGGGATTCATGGCTCCCAGCAGACCTTGAGGAGCCCACGAGGAGCCCAACTGCCTGGGCATCCCTGGGGGAGCATAAACCCCCCTCCTTTCGATTCACAGCTGAACTCACTGACCCACAATACCATAGAGACACCTACCAGCAGCTGGGGAGATGGAGGCTGGGACAGAAGGGGCTGCGGTCACCAGCAGAGCTGTGACTGGGGAGCTGAGGGCTGGGATAGAAGGGGCTGCAGGTCGGGAGTGAGGGGCAACGTCATGGTGCAGGGGGGAAGCGGGCTACGGGTCGGGAGTGAGGGGAACCGTCAGAGTGCACGGGGGTTGCGGGTTGGGACAGTGGAGCACAGTCAAGGTGCGAGGGGGGCTGCAGGTCGGGAGTGAGGGGCACCGGCACAGCGGTGACTGGGCAGCTCAGGGCTGGGATAGAAGGGGCTGTGTGTCGGGAGTGTGGGGCACCGGCAGAGTGGTGACTGGGGAGCTCAGGGCTGGGATAGAAGGGGCTGCGGGTCGGGAGTGAGGGGCACCGGCAGAGCGGTGACGGGGGAGCTGTGAAGGTGCTGCCCGTGGGAGCCCGCTGAGGTCACTCAATCAGGGTGAACTAGAAACAAAACGGGGCAAGCAAACCCCAAATGCTGGTGGATATTCCAATACTTAGATTCACCAAGCCAGCACAGACCAACTTCTATAGTACCACACTGGTTACTAAGAAGTCCAAACAACACAATTCCCTTAAAGTGCCCAGCCTCAGGCCTCCATCCAGACACACACTGTCAGATATGATGATGATTACTGAAAATCTTAATTCATCATATATAAGAAAAGGTTCTTCCAATCCCAAAGGATCAGCCCCAAATCCAGGTCAAATAATAACTTAGATCTTACCCCAAATACACGCTTCCAGTCAATCCTTATTAACTAAACTAAAATGTATTAAAAAAGAAAAGAGAGAGAGAGTTGGTTAATAGATCAGTATACATACAGACTTGAATTCAATTCTTGAGGTTCAGTCACATAGCAGAGATGAACTTGTAGTTGCCAAAAGTCCTTTTAGAAATAGTCCCTAGGTTATAGTCCAATGTCCATATTCAGGGTGACGCCAGTCAGTGACTGGGGATCTCTATCCTTATGGCTCAGGGTTTCCCCCTCTTGAAACCCAAAGCAGATCTGATATGAAGAAGGATCGTGTCCCAGGGTTCTTATACATTTCCAGCAGCCATTTAGCCTGAGAAAACAATAGGCTGAACTGTCCTTCTTCCAAACATCATGGCAATTAGCACAGGATAATTTATCCATTACACAGTTCAGACACAGGTTATCACAATCTTCAAAGAGACATAGACAATAATACTATTTCACTCAAATATCTTCCTAAATGTTAATATTCCTTTTTTGATCTCAAGACTTGTTTGCTTACATCACAAGTGCTGAGCAAACATCTACTCTTCTCTCTCTAACAATGCAGGCTTGCATTTCAAAGCACTATTCATTTACATATCTTCCTAACCAGTCATTACAGTTCGGCCATGGGTCAGGTCAGTCTGTGAGTTCATGAACTCTTTCTGGCCCTGTATAGCCATAGACAAGACTTGTTTGCTTACATCACAGGAGCTCAGGGCTGGGATAGAAGGTGCTGCGGGTTGGGAGTGAGGGGCACTGGCAGAGCGGTGACTGGGGTGCTCAGGGCTGGCATAAGAGGGGCTGTGGGTTGGGAGTGAGGGTCACCAGCAGAGCGGTGACTGGGGTGCTCAGGGCTGGGATAAAAGGGCCTGTGGGTCGGGAGTGAGGGGCACCGGCAGAGCGGTGACTGGGGAGCTCAGGGCTGGGATAGAAGGGGCTGCAGTTCGAGAGTGAGGGGCACCGGCAGAGCCGTGACGGGGGAGCTCAGGGCTGGGATAGAAGGGGCAGCGGGTCGGGTGCTAGGGGCACCGGCCGAGCGGTGACTGGGGAGCTCAGGCCTGGGATAAAAGGGGCTGCGCGTCGGGTGCTAGGGGCACTGGTAGAGAGGTGACTGGGGAGCTCAGGGCTGGGATAGAAGGGGCTGTGGGTCGGGAGTGAAGAGCATCGTCAGGATTGGGGGCTGCGGGTCAGGAGTGAGGGGCAGCAACAGGATTGGGGGGCTGCGGGTTGGGACTGTGGGGTACCGTCAAGGTGCGAGGGGGGCTGCGGGTCGGGAGTGAGGGGCACCGTCATGAAGTGGGTGGCTGCGGGTCGGGAGTGAGGGGCACCGGCAGAGCGGTGACGGGGGAGCTCTGGGCTGGGACAGCAGGGGCTGCGATTCGGGAGTGAGGGGCACCGGCATAGTGGTGACTGGGGAGCTCAGTCCTGGGACAGCAGGGGCTGCAAGTCAGGAGTGAGGGGCACCGTCAGGAAGCGGGGGGGCTGTGGGTCGGGAGTGAGGGTCACCGGCAGATGTTATGGAGACAAAACTACACAGGATCGTTTCGGGGGAGAAGACAAGATTCCACGTTTAACAATTTGATCTATAACCACTAGCTAATCTCTCTCTCTCTCTCTGTCTCCCGGGTTCTATTCCTGGCTGTGGGAGGAACGGGGGGTCTAGTGGATTAGAGTGGGGGGGCCGAGGGGTCAAAGAGAAAACATCTCCCTTTTCAGCTTCAATGCACATTGACCAAGAACCTGGCGTCTCATGTCTTAGGTTCTGTCCCCATCGTGTGGCCCTTTCATTTCATTTCGTATTGTTAACCGGTTTGGGCACCTCACACAGAACCGTTATTTCCTGGGGAGAGACGGAGCAGTAGAAGCTGCATTGATTTAATGCTCCGAATAATAGCTACGGATTAAAATATTTCCCAGACAGCTCAGTCCCAGCCGCCCTCCCTCACTGCTGCCAGTGACGCTCGGTTCTCCTCACAGCCCCAAGAACTGCTGGGCGCAAGTCCTGGGCCCGAAGTGCAGTGAATGTGGGGGTGACTCTGCCTGCCTGGACTGTTCAGTAGAAACATTCAGACCCACACTCTGTCTGGTGGAGGAGATACAGATGTGCTGTTTGATTGGTTTTCTCATTTTAAATATACTTGATCATATTGATGGCAAAAGTATTTGTATGAGTGTGATGAACTAGGACTGTTGTTAAGGTTTCCCTGAGTACTGTGTGGGTGCCTCGGTTTCCCCTATGCAGTGCTTGAGTTTCTAGGTGGTGGGACAACGGTGCATGATTGTTACAAAGCCCTAGAAGGCAGAGGCCTGGACACAGAGAATGGCCCTGTCTCCTGGCAAGAGATGGCCCGGCCCCTCCCCCGGCAAAGGTATGAGCTGAAGGTGTTCGAACAAAGGGATCAGGTGACCTCCTGGCCCGGGAAGCAGACAAAGGGGGAGGAGGGGCTGGTGAGTTTCAGTTTGGAGCGGGCTTGGGAAGAGGAGGGGAGGGGGGCAGACAGGGTCTGGCCTCCCTGCCCCATTTGGAGCTGTGGGGCGAAATGCAGGGAGCCCCCAGGCTGGGGTCTAAGCTCCCTGCCCCCCGGAAGGACCCGACTGAGGGGTCCTGGATGTACTGACAAGCTCTGGTTGGACTGTGTTCCTGGCATCTCTAATAAACCTTCTGTTCTACTGGCTGGCTGAGACTCCCAGTGAATCCGGGGAAGAGGGGTGCAGGGCCGGACTCCCCTATACTCCGTGACAATGAGACAATGAAAAAAGGAAGAACCCATGAAAATACCCCTGGAGGAGAGGGGGTGTCTGAGAGCCGGGGGAGAGATGGAGATTTTCATGAATCGGGGACAGGCCAAAGTAGGGCCTTTAGCTGGAGCAAAGGGGGAGGTTTTTTCTGCAGTTCCATGTTAACCAGCCTCACATCCTGTATCCCTAATGCCCCACCCTGCCCCCAACATGTGACCTAGAGCCGCCCCACTGGCCAAGCCACCTGGGACTCCTGAGACAGCCCCACTGGTCTGGCCCTCCTCCCCACTGCAAAACCTGCAGATCCCCCAGCGCTCCCTCTCCTAGCTGGATCCCCTGGCAGCCAGATGTCTCTGCAGAGCTGTGGTTACTCTCCTGGGTGTCTGGTCGAGGACAGCTACTGGCTTCTCCTGAGAGCGCAGGTGAGAAATGACTCACTCATCTCTAGATTCTCTCCTGTGGGCTCTGAGAAGCAGGGTGGGGCGTGTATGATAAAGTCCATGCAACATTCCCCGTTTGTCCCAGCCCTGGTATGTCGCCAGAAGCCACTGTCCCTCTGGCAGCAGCAAAGAATGTTTCCCACCGTCCAGGAGTCACCAGCCTTGGACCAAAGGCAACTTCAGGCTTCTCCTCTCTCCCTTCTTGGAATCAAGTTCATGTTTGTGCCAAGAGTTAAAGCAGCCTGAACCCCCCGAGTCTGGATCAATGTCACAAGTTTGCAATCACTCCATGGAAGACAATTTGTTAAATCCCAGATGAGTGGAGTTAAATCAGTTCTCAGCCTGAGCATAGGCGCCAACTTCGTGGGTGCTCCGGGGCTGGAGCACCCACGGAGAAAAAATGGTGGGTGCTCCCAAAATTGGTGGGGCGCTGGTGGGGAGCGCGGCAGGCCCCGCTACCCCGGCTGGGGAGCGTGGTGGGCCCCACAGCCTCAGCTGGGGAGCACAGCGGGCCTGCGGCAGGGCCTGCGGCAGGCCCCGCTGCCCCGGCCGGGGCGATGCCGCGCACCCCAGCTGCCGGGCGCCGGCGGGGAGTGCGGCATCCCCGCGGCCCCGGTCCCCTGGCCGGGGCAATGCCGCTCCCTGCTGCTGCCCCGGCCGGGGGGCCGGCGGCATCCCTGCTGCCACCACGCCCTCCCCGCCGCCCTCCCTGCCTGTCGCCCCGCTTCCCCAGCCAGGGCGATGCCGCGCTCCCCAGCTGACGGGCACCGGCGGGGAGCGCGGCATCCCCGCTGCCACCCCGGCCGGGGCGCCAGCTGGGAGAACAGCTTCCCTGCGGCCCCGGTTCCCCGGCTGGGGCGCTGCCTGGGAGCGGGGCTGGCCCGGGGCTCTGCTGCCCCAGCTGGGGCGGGGAGTGGGGCTTGCCCGCTGCCCTAGCTAGGGAGAGTGTTGTGGGGTTTTTTTTTGGTTTTTGTTTTTGTTTTTTAAAAAACAAACGTCAGTGCCGCCCCCCTCCAGGTGCCGCCCCAAGCACGTGCCTGGAGCCGGCCCTGCCTGGCAGTGAGATGTTCCCTCCCCTCTTTCTTTATGCTGCTACAGTTATTTCATGGAATGTCTGGGCTGGGGGAAAAGCTGAGTTCACTCCAGGTGGAGGGAAAAAAGGACCCTAAAACTCTCAGGTCCTCAGGGAAAACCCAACTGCTGCTACCAGGGTCGCTGAGGTGCTGGGGATTTGAGTAGGAAAGGGACTGTATGAACTGTCAAGGTGGGGAATGAATAACAATCTACGGCTAGATCCACCTCATTAACCACCAACACAGGCTAATCATGCTGTAGAGAGACGGGAACTGGGAGCGATTCTTTGCTGTTCAGTCATAGAAACAGTGACCCAATTGCACCGCAGTGAATGTGCTGGGGAAAGCCGGACTTTACAGGCAGGTGGAAATAGCAGATCCTAGAAACACCTGGAGCTCCCCACCCCACTTCTGCCACTAGGGTCAGGGATTGAGCTGTTCACAGAGCCCCCCACCACCATGACCTTCCAGCAGCACCCCCCCAATGCAGGGGAGAGGGTGAGTGTATCTCTGCACCCTGAGTCCAGGGCATGCACTCTCTCTGCCCCACACACAGAATCTGTCCCTGGTGCAACGTGACCGGGGGCTGCTTTGGAACGAGGCAGACTCTGAGTGTGAACAGGTGGGAAATCAAGCATATTTGAGGCTGTAGCTCAGTGGTAGAGAGCATTATTCCTCCAGCCTGTGAGGACAGAAGGGATGTCAGGAATTTGCCCCTTCAATCCCACAAACAAAAAGGCACTTCTTAGGAAAGGCAAAATCCTGAAAGGAAAAAGTATCAAAGAGGACTCTCAAGAGACACATTTTTAACATGTTAGTGAATAATTACTCACAAGACCAGGGACTTGAACCCTGGACCCTCAGATTAAAAGTCTGACGCTCTACCAACTGAGCTAGCCAGGTTCATGAAAAAAAATTAAGAAAGTTGGTGTGAAGGAAAAACTATGCAAGAAAAAGCGAGCAGGAAACAATAGGGAAAATCTACTGCTCTTTCTCTCTCTTCCCAGCCCTAGCCTGACCGGTATTAGAGCTGGTTAAGAAGAGGGGAAAGTATCTGCATCTACCAGCCTTTTATAGCTGTACAAGAATCAGGCACAATACAGAGGTACCCATCTGCAAGTGCCAAATGGTTGGATTGGCTAATGCGACCTGTAGAAGTCCATGGCACATTGGGATAGAAAGTCAAGTGTACATCATCATCATCATTTCAAAGGGAGAATGATAGGATGGTTCACAATTGACTAAGTAGCTACATACAAAGCTCATTGGCTAGTCATGCTCATTAGTGTCACTGTGGACTGAGCTTTTTTTCTCTCTGTCTCCCTTCTAGAACATGAAAAATACCTTGAGCAGGTATGTGCTTCCTTCAGATGCCCGCTTAGATTTCAGGATGCTGGGAAGGTTTTTCGAGACTGTGAAAATCAAAGCCCTGTCCAGTGACTCATAGCATAATATGGGCATGTTCCCACCGTGCACCTTAAATACCAGTTTTTATACCATTTTAAACAAAGAGACCTGTGCAAATAATTTAATTTTTTGCATGCTACCTACCCAAACCAAAATTATAATAATAATATTTGAGGTTGACCCAAGATGAATTTTTGAGAGATTGGTGCATAGCAACAAATATTAGTGGCTTTCTGCTTGAAATTGCTGCCTCAAGGTATCCCTGATCCTTATGACCCTGTGCCCCACCCCTCAAATAGCCCTGCTCTCTGACTGTCCAAATTCAGCCTCCAGATACTGAGCCTCAGTGGTCCATCCCCGAGTGAAGCTTTCACCCTTCCCTTCACAAATAAACGGCCAAAAGCACACTCAACAGTCAGTCTGCACTTGCTCAGCCTGTTGTTGAACTGCTTCTTGCTGCTGTCAAGGTGCCCCATGTGTGGCTTCATAAGCCGCGGCATTAAGGGGTAGGTGGGGTCCTCAGGATCACAGTGGGCATTTTGACTTCTCCTATGATGATCTTCTGGTCCAGGAAGAAAGTCTCCTTCCAGCTTCCTGAACAGGCCAGTGTTCCGAAAGATGCGTGTGTCATGCACCTTACCGGGTCAGCCTGCATTAACATCTGTGAAATGCCCTCGGTGATCCACAAGTGCCTGGAGAACCACAGAGAAATACCCTTCTGATTAATATACCCCGTGACCACAGGCGCGGACTTTCGGTTCCACCCGTGGGTGCCATCACTCGGCGTCAGGGGCGGGGTATATTAATCAGAAGGGTATTTCTCTGTGGTTCTCCAGGCACCCGACGTCGGGTGACGTTGTGGGGCCCCGCCCCTGACGCCGGGTGACGTTGCCCAGAGTCGGGGGCGGGGCCTCGCAACATCTCCCGGTGCCGGTAAGTTTGCCGCGGGTCCGGGGCGGGCGGGGAGTTGCCGATGGGTGTGGAGCACCCACCAATTTTTCTCCGTGGGTGCTCCAGCCCCGGAGCACCCACGAAGTCGGCGCCTATGCCCGTGACTAGGTGGTCTGGTGCCAGAATTGGAATATGCATGCCCTCTATCGCCCCTCCATAGTTAGGGAAGCCCATTTGTGCAAAGCCACCCACAATGTCGCACATGTTGCCCTGAGTCAGTCTTTCGAAGAAGGATGGAATGAATGGCCCTGCACACTTCTGTCAACACACGTCCAACAGTCGACTTTCCTACCTCAAACTGATTAGCAACCGATTGGTAGCAGTCTGGAGCAGCTTCCACAGTGCAATTGCCACACACTTCTCCAATAACAGGGCAGCTCTCCTTCTGGTGTCCTTGCGCCGCAGGGTTGGGGCGAGCTCATCACAGACTCCCATGAATGTGGCTTTCCTCATCCAAAAGCTCTGCAGCCGCTGCTCGTCCTCCCAGCTGTGCATGATGATGAGATCCCACCACTCAGTGCTTGTTTCCCGAGTTCCACAGTGATCAGCACCTCTGTGAAGGCCACAAGATATCTTGCGTCGAAGCTACTACATGTGGCGAAATCAATGTCGCACTCCTCTTGCCTTTGTAGTTTAAGGAATAACTCCACTGCCACTCGTGACGTGTTGGTCAGTGCAAACAGCATTCTGGTCAACAGCTCAGGATCCATTCCTGCTCCCAGAAAGAGGCAGGGCTGGGCGCGCAGTACACAAACCATTGAAAAATGCCACCAAATGGAGACAGGGATTGCTGGGAGGCGAAGCAATGCGTCACGAGGCGTTGGGACAGGACCCAGGATGCCCCGTAACCCCTTCCACCTTCCCATAAGTCTTAGCGGCAAAAGAGAAAGAGGTGCTCTGTGGGATAGCTGCCCAGAGTGCACCGCTCCAAATAGCGCCACAAGTGTGAACACACTATTACTGCACAGGCAGCTGTCAGTGTGAACACACAACAGCGGTTCGCCTTCGACGCTCTCTGAGTGGTGCTGTAACTGCCAGTGTGTAACTTTGCCAGTGTAGATGTGCCCTTAGACAAACACAGTAGTGCCAGTCCCATGTGGTCTAGTGGTCAAGATTCCTGGTTTTCACCCAGGTGGCCTGGGTTCGATTCCCAGTGTGGGAGTAATGCTGAGTTTTTGTTCAGGGGGGAGGCAGGAAATGAAAGGAAGGTGGCAGGATCTTGCCAGCAGGGGATTTGGACAGTGTTGGGAGGGGATCCCGGAAGTGGGGGTGGGGGGCAGAGGTCTCGGGGGAGATCAGGAATGGATCCCAGCAGTGTGGGAAGTGGGGAGCATGGAGAGCACAGGCCTGGCAAGGGGGACTCGGGAAAATGAATGTGTCCCCCTAAACTCACCAACGGCAGACTAGGCAGGCTGGGAAGAAGGACGTATTTGTTGGTAAATGTCAATGTCTGTGTGTCATGGAGTATAGGGGAGTCCGGCCCTGCACCCCTCTTCCCCGGATTCACTGGGAGTCTCAGCCAGCCAGTAGAACAGAAGGTTTATTAGAGATGCCAGGAACACAGTCCAACCAGAGCTTGTCAGTACATCCAGGACCCCTCAGTCGGGTCCTTCCGGGGGGCAGGGAGCTGAGACCCCAGCCTGGGGCTCCCTGCATTTCACCCCACAGCTCCAAACGAGTTGTCACGGAGTATAGGGGAGTCTGGCCCTGCACCCCTCTTCCCCGGATTCACTGGGAGTCTCAGCCAGCCAGTAGAACAGAAGGTTTATTAGAGATGCCAGGAACACAGTCCAACCAGAGCTTGTCAGTACATCCAGGACCCCTCAGTCGGGTCCTTCCGGGGGGCAGGGAGCTGAGACCCCAGCCTGGGGCTCCCTGCATTTCACCCCACAGCTCCAAACGGGGCAGGGAGGCCAGACCCTGTCTGCCCCCCCTCCCCTCCTCTTCCCAAGCCAGCTCCAAACTGAAAACAAAAAGCCAAACCTCCAGCAGCCTCTCTTCCCCTCCCCCGGGGCCCCTCCTCTCGCCTGTTACCATTCTCCCAGCCAAAGGTGTCACCTCCCAACCCCCGTCCTGGCTCATGTTACAGCCTCAGGTAAAGCCTCGCATTCCCAATGCAGCCAGCCTCCCAGGTCAGATCCATCTCGCTCTCTACCCCGTCACATCTCTCCCCCCTTCGAGACTGAACTGAGCGGGTCACTCTGACCAGTGGCCTGGGGAAGTTCAGGGCCCCCTCTCCGGGACAACGCATCCGCTATCAGGTTGGCACTTCCCTTCACATGGACCACGTCCATGTTGTAATCCTGCAGGAGCAGGCTCCACCTCAGGAGCTTGGCAGTGGCCCCTTTCATGTGGTGTAGCCAGGTCAGGGGCGAGTGGTCAGTGTACACGGTGAAGTGTCACCCGAATAGATACGGCTCTAGTTTCTTGAGGGCCCACACCATGGCGAGGCATTCCTTCTCGATGGCCGCATAATTCTGCTCTCGGGGTAGCAGCTTCTTGCTTAAATACACGATGGGGTGTCTCTGCCCCGTTTCATCCTCCTGCATTAACACCGCCCCCAGACCCATGTCTGAGGCATCGGTGAACACCAGAAAGGGCTTGTCAAAGTCTGGGTTTGCCAGAACCGGGCCCCTGATCAAAGCCTCCTTCAGTGCACAGAGAGCCCTCTGGCACTCCTCGGTCCAGACCACCTTGTCTGGCTTCCCCTTCTTGCATAGCTCAGTGATGGGGGTGGCTATGGCGCTAAAGTGGGGCACAAATCTTCGATAGTACCCTGCCATCCCAATAAAGGCCTGGACCTGCTTTTTAGTTTGTGGAGCGGGCCAGTCCCGGATCACCTCCACCTTGGCTGGTTCTGGCTTTAGGTGGCCGCTCCCCACCCGGTGTCCCAGGTAGGACACTTCAGCCATCCCCACCTTGCACTTCTCTGCTTTTACGGTCAGCCCAGCCTCCCGGAGTCGGTCCAGCACTTGTTTAACTTGGGACACATGGTCCTCCCAGGTCTGGCTAAAGACACAGATGTCATCGATATACGCCACAGCGAAGCTCTCCATCCCCTTCAGTAGCTGATCCACCAGGCGCTGGAAGGTGGCTGGCGCTCCCTTGAGGCCGAAAGGCAGGGTCAGGAACTCGTAGAGCCTCAGAGGGGTAATGAAGGCAGATTTCAGCCGGGCATCTGCATCCAGTGGCACTTGCCAGTAGCCCTTTGTAAGATCCATGGTGGTAAGGTACCGAGCCCCTCCCAGCTTGTCTAGGAGCTCGTCCGGCCGGGGCATGGGGTAGGCATCAGATACAGTGATGGCGTTGAGCTTCCGATAGTCCACACAGAACCGGATCGACCCATCCTTTTTGGGGACCAGCACCACCGGCGAGGCCCAAGGGCTGGACGACGGCTGGATCACCCCCAAAGCCAACATGTCCTTGACCTCTCTTTCCAGGTCCCGAGCTGTCTTCCCTGTGACTCAGAATGGGGAGCATCTTATAGGTTGGTGTGATCCTGTCTGCACCCGGTGGACAGTCAGATTAGTGCGACCAGGCTGGTTGGAAAACAACTGTTGGTACCGATGCAGCGCCCCTCTGATCTCAGCTTGCTGGGCAGGGGTTAGCTGATCAGAGAGGGGGATCGTTTCTTGGGAGGAGCCAGCTCCTGTCTCAGGGAATAGATCTACTAGAGGGTCACTTCCCTGCTCCTCCCAATGTTCACACACGGCCAGCACCACATTCCCCCTGTCATAATATGGCTTCATCATATTGACATGGTACACCCAGCAGTGGTGTGCCCGGTTAGACAGCTCCACCACATAATTTACGTCATTTAGCTGCTTGACAACATTGAAAGGGCCTTCCCAAGCGGCCTGCAGCTTGTTTTTCCTCACGGGGATGAGAACCATCACCTGATCCCCCGTGGCGTAGGCCTTTTGCTTCCTCTGGGCTGTGGCTAGATTTCCCTTGGCCAGGCCCATGAGCTCAGTAAGTCTCTCTCGGAAGGTCAGGACATACTCCACCACTGACTCTCCCTCGGGGGCTGCCTCCCCCTCCCATTCGTCTCTCATCAGGTCCAGGGGCCCCCGTACCCTCCTGCCGTATAACAGTTCGAAGGGCGAGAATCCAGTAGACTCCTGGGGCACTTCCCTGTAGGCGAACAGCAGGTGCGGTAGGTACTTGTCCCAGTCCTGCGGGTGCTGGTTCATAAAGGTTTACAGCATCATCTCTAGCGTCCCATTGAACCTCTCCACCAGCCCATTGGACTGGGGATGATATGCTGAGGCCCAGCTGTGCTGGACCCCACATTTCTCCCACAAGCACCGGAGCAGGGCCGACATGAAGTTGGACCCTTGGTCTGTCAGGACTTCCTTGGGGAACCCCACTCGGCTGAAAATGGTCAGCAGCGCATCCGCCACGGTGTCTGCTTCAATGGAGGATAAGGGCACCGCCTTGGGGTAGCGGGTGGCGAAATCTACCACCACCAGAATGTACTTCTTCCCCGACCGGGTTGCCCTGCTGAGGGGGCCCACCCTATTCATAGCCACCTTCTGGAAAGGTTCCTCTCTGATGGGCAGGGACCTCCAGGGATCTTCTCCCTTACCCTGGGCCAGGTGTAATAGCCGGTGATGATACTTCTGGGGCCTCACCGGCTGCCTCCTGATTCCCCACAGTTCTACTTCCCCTTGGGAAGCCCATTCCCGGCACAGGAATCCCTTCTCCCACAGGGATCTGTCTCTGCAGTCTTCCCCAAGGGGGTTTGCAGCGCTGTGGCCAGCAAGTTCCCTTAGCTTCTCCAAGGCGGGATCCCTCTGCAGCTCACTGGCCAGGCCTGGGGTCACCGCCCCACTGAGCCCTGCCCCTGGTGGCTCCCTCCCTGCCGTGGAATCACTTCCCGGCAGCACCTCTGGACCAGGCAAGCCTGGTTGGCAGCTGTCCTGCCCTGCTTGTGTGTCCCCCGACTCAGCTGGGGTCTCTGCTCCCCCGGTGCTCAGCGCTGCCCTGGCTGTCCCTATGGGGCCAGGCAGCGAGCTCGCTGCTTTGCTCTCTGCATCAGAGACTGCCTGAGCCACCTCTCCATTGTGCAGGGGGGTGGGGAGCATCTCTCTGTCCCACCCCGCCCTAGGGGTCTGGTTACAGGCAGGCAGGTAACCGGGGCCTGACAGCTCCTCCCCACTGCCAGCCAGGTCATTTGCATTTTCACTGACCATTTCCCTCTTAGCCAATTGGTTTCCTAAGTTCAAATTCAAATCCTCGGCCGTTACAGGGCCAGGGCCTGGATCCTGTCCCAAAGATACACAGTCACCCCCCAACAGCACCTCACCGCTGATATCCTGGAGACCCCCAACCCCCAGCCAGCCCGACCCCTCCTGGGTCTGCACAGGGATCTGGGCCATAGGCAGGGTGAATGGGTCCGTCCCTGGGACCCTCACCCAGGTCACACAGCCCCTCAGCATCTGGTGGGGGTGCACCACCCGGGGCCTGACCACAATTCTCTCTGTCCCGGGGTCTTGCCAATCCCCAAATGTCTCTCCATTGACCATCACCTTCCGCTCCCACTGGGGGTCCATAGGGCTTGAGTCCAGGGCCAGGAGTGGAAATCCGTCCACCATCCCACCCGTCTGGCTGGTGGAGTTTATGGCCTTGGGACCCATCAAGGGGGTTAGATCCCGGGGCTTTTCCGCAGGGTCTCCCTGGTTCCAATCACCAGCCTGCTCCAAGGCAGTGAGGTGGGCCTCCACATCCCCACCCTCCTTAACTAGGGGCAGCAATTTAGGATCGAGGTTCCCTGCGGAGCTGGCACCCCGGGATCTGTCCCCACTTACCCCTGGCCAGTCCCCTATGCCTCTCCGTTCCACCACCACCAGTTCACGTTGCTGCTGCTGCTGCTGCTGCTGCTTCTTCTGTAGGTCTTTCTCGGGCTCTTGCTGTCTCTCACCATCCTCTTGCTCTCTCGGACTCAGCTCCAGTCCCATCCATCTCCGATCCCCTGCTGGGGAACCCGATCGTGAAGACCCCCGTCTGGTTGGGGACCAGACTCTTGGGGATGCCAGGCTATCACTCCAGCTGCTCCCAGATCCTGCTGTAGCCCCATTGGGGTCAGGAATCTGCTCCCTGGAATGGTCATCCTCCTCCAGCCGCGTGATTAACTGGGCTTTAGTGAGCTTTCCAATGTGTATCCCTCTCTTTTTGCACAGGGTTACAATGCTCTTCTTAAGGAGAAGGCGATAGGCCATCACTTCACTGCTCCCAAGTTGCTGTGGATCCGCAGGCCTGTGTGGTCTTAGCTCCCCACAGTTTCCAGGAAGAACCCCACGTGTGCCAGCCCTTCTCCAGGTCACCGCCTCTTTGCCAGGGTCGAGCTGCAGCTCCTCCACCCCTGGGTCCACTCACGGCACCCCCAGGGGAACCCTGTCACTGCAAAAATCCTTCTCTCTCCCAGGGCCAAGCCGCAGGCTCCTCCGCCCCTGGGACTGCTCACTGCAGCCCCCAGGGGGACCCCATCATTGCACAGTCCTTCTCGCTGGTCACACACACCCAGGGGTTAAGCGTAGCTCCTCCGCTCCCCAAAACCGCTCCTCCATGAGCCTTCAGCACGCCTGGTCCTCATTAGCACCCCTTCGTTCTACTGCTTCCCAGTTACTTACTGCAGGAAGCGCCGTTCACGGGGTGCAGAACATCCCACCGCTACCACCAGTTGTCACGGAGTATAGGGGAGTCCGGCCCTGCACCCCTCTTCCCCGGATTCACTGGGAGTCTCAGCCAGCCAGTAGAACAGAAGGTTTATTAGAGATGCCAGGAACACAGTCCAACCAGAGCTTGTCAGTACATCCAGGACCCCTCAGTCGGGTCCTTCCGGGGGGCAGGGAGCTGAGACCCCAGCCTGGGGCTCCCTGCATTTCACCCCACAGCTCCAAACGGGGCAGGGAGGCCAGACCCTGTCTGCCCCCCCTCCCCTCCTCTTCCCAAGCCAGCTCCAAACTGACAACAAAAAGCCAAACCTTCAGCAGCCTCTCTTCCCCTCCCCCGGGGCCCCTCCTCTCGCCTGATACCATTCTCCCAGCCAAAGGTGTCACCTCCCAACCCCCGTCCTGGCTCATGTTACAGCCTCAGGTAAAGTCTCACATTCCCAATGCAGCTAGCCTCCCAGGTCAGATCCATCTCGCTCTCTACCCCGTCACACTGTGTAAACATACAACCCGATGGCAAAATATTTCCATCGATAATCAAAACTGATATATGGGCAAAGTAAGAAACATGCTGCTTGAGAACGTCTCCTATTCTAATCCTAGAGGGTTCCCTTATGCCTTAGGCAACACCATGTGGGTGTTTCATTTCCCCCCTCATTTTCACACAGCCACAATTTCCTTTGCACGGATCCATGAACAGCATAATCTTCCTGTGACTCTTGTGTGAGCCAGAGCATTCAATTACTTTGAAACCTTCTCTCCGGCAATGGCAATGCTCAGACAGAGAGGACGTGGCCACCTTCCCCCCGGCAGTGAGATCTTCCATCTCCTCTTTCTTCATGCTGCTCTTGTTATTCCATGAATCATCAAGCATGGAATAAAAAGCTGAGTTTACTCCAGGGTGAGGAACGAAAGGAGCCACCAACTCCCCAAAAAATCTCAGTGCCCCAAAGAAAACCTGCCGCTGCTGTTGGCATCACAACTGCGATTCAGGAGTATGCTCAGGGAAAAAGCCACCCAGAAGCTGATACTGGAGAGCAGCCCCCAGCTGCAGGGTAGATGCCCCCTGAGTGCCTGGCAGGGCCCAGTGCCACTCACTCACGACCCGCAGCCCCTTCTATCCCAGCCCTGAACTTCCCAGTCACCGCTCTGACGGTGCCCCTCACTCCCGACCCGCAGCCCCTTCTATCCCAGCCCTGACCTCCCCTGCCACCGCTCTGCCGGTGCCCCTCACTCCCGACCCGCAGCCCCTTCTATCCCAGCCATGAGCTCCCCATCACCGCTCTGCCGGTTCCCCTCACTCCCGACCCGCAGCCCCTTCTATCCCAGCCCTGAACTTCCCAGACACCACTTTGAGGGTTACCGTCACTCCCGACCCGCAGCCCCTTCTATCCCAGCCCTAAGCTCCCCAGTCACCGCTCTACCGGTGCCCCTCACTCCCGACCCGCAGAACCTTCTATCCCAGGGCTGAGATCCCCAGTCACCACTCTGCCGGTGCCCCTCACTCTCGACCCGCAGCCCCTACTATCCCAGCCCTGATCTTCCCAGTCACCGCTCTGATGGTGCCCCTTACTCCCGACCCGCAGCCCCTTCTATCCCAGCCCTGAGCTCCCCAGGCACCGCTCTGCCGGTGCCCCTCGCTCCCGACCCGCAGCCCCTGCCTACCCTGACGGTGCCCCTCACTCCCGACCCGCAGCCCCTTCTATCCCAGCCCTGAGGTCCCCAGTCACCGCTCTGCCGGTGCCCCTCACTCCTTACCCGCAGCCGCTTCTATCCCAACTCTGAGCTCCCCAGTCACAACTCTACCCGTGCCCCTCACTCCCGACCCCCAGCCCCCACCTACCCTGATGGTACCCCTCACTCCCGACCCGCAGCCCCTTCTATCCCAGCCCTGAGGTCCCAAGTCACCGCACTACCAGGGCACCTCACTCCCGACCCGCAGCCCTTTCTATCCCAGCCCTGAACTTCCCAGTAAACGCTCTGTGGGTGCCCCTCACTCCCGACCTGCAGCCCCTTCTATCCCAACCCTTAAGCTCCCCAGTCACCACTCTACCGGTGCCCCTCACTCCCGACCCGCAGCCCCTCCTATCTCAGCCCTGACCTCCACTGCCACCGCTCTGCCAGTGCCCCTCACTCCCGACCCGCAGCCCTTTCTATCCCAGCCCTGAGCTCCCCAGGCACTGCTCTGCCGGTGCCCCTCACTCCTGACACGCAGCCGCTTCTATCCAAACCCCGAGCTCCCCAGTCACCACTCTACCGGTGCCCCTCACTCCCGACCCGCAGCCCCTGCCTACCCTGACGGTGCCCCTCACTCCCGACCCACAGCCCCTTCTATCCCAGCCCTGCGCTCCCCAGTCACTGCTCAGCCGGTGCCCCTCATTCCTGAACCGCAGCCCCTTCTATCCCAGCCCTGAGCTCCTGTAACGATGCTGGTTCTGGCGAGACCCCACTGAGAGTGCCAGTCAGGACGAATTGCTTCAAACAGGGCAGTTACAGCCCAAGGCTGGGGTTCTTCCACCTCAAAGGTAAACCAAACCAGCCAGCCAGAGGAGACTTTGGTTTTACCTCACTGGCTAACCACAAGTCATTCCAAGCAATCCCCTAAGACACTCCAGTTTCCCAGTCTCACCACCAGTGCCACTCGTTATGGGGACAAATGGTCA
Organism: Chelydra serpentina; assembly: GCA_037349315.1. Classification (NCBI taxonomy): domain Eukaryota; kingdom Metazoa; phylum Chordata; order Testudines; family Chelydridae; genus Chelydra; species Chelydra serpentina. The sequence continues at coordinate 511,913 of JBAIAC010000200.1, forward strand.
TGAAAACCAATGCCCCAGTAAAAGAAAATAGGTTCTCCCGATCCCAACGGACCGAACCTCAGAGCCAGGTCAGTATACAACTTAGATCTCACCCACAAATCACGCTGTTGCCAATCCTTTAGAATCTAAAATCTAAAGGTTTATTCATAAAAGGAAAAAGGTATAGGTGAGAGCGAGAATTGGTTAAAAGGAATCAATGACATACAGTAATGGCAAAGTTCTTGGTTCCAGCTTGCAGTGATGGAATACTGCAGGTTCAAATCAAGTCTCTGGATTACATCCCCAGCTGGGATGGGTCCTTCAGTCCTTTGTTCAAAGCTTCCATGTGTAGCAAGGTTCCTCCAGAGGTAAGAAGCAGGGAATGAAGACAAAATGGAGATGAGGCAGCTGCCTTTTATAGTTTCTTCCAGGTGTAAAGACACACCTTTGTCCTTACTGTGGAAAATCACAGCAAAATGGAGTCTGGTGTCCCATGGGCAAGTCTCTGCATAATTTGCTGAGTCACAGGTGTGTCTGCCTTCTCTCAATGGGCCCATTGTATCGCTGATGGCTCTTAATGGGCCATCAAGCCGGCCTAGCAGAGCTGATAGCTTGTCCTGGGTCCCAGAAGCCCAGCCCCAGTTTGAAATACAGACATACATATAAAGCCAATATTCATAACTTCAACTACAAAACTGATACATGCATATAAATGGCATAATCATCACCAGCCAAGCATAACCCGGTCTTAGACACCTCATTTGACCCCCTTTATACAAGATTTGGTGCCACTACAGGACCTTTGTCGCAACCATGCTCTATATGGTCCCAGTTATTGTCCATAACGTCACACCCCCAATGCAAAATTGATGCAGGAAGGGATGACACAAGCATCACTGACTGCAGCCCAAGAGCTCCCCACCGATGGGTCTGTTCTACTACAGCTAGTATTGGTTTAGAAGCCATACCAGTGTGTAACGGAAATGGTTTATCAAAGTCATGTTCCCTAACATGATTGAATCTCCTTACCAGCTCAGGGTAAAACTTGGTTAGAACAATAGTGGATTGGATCTGCTCTTGCAGCATGGTCCCTGTGTGTCTCATGTGACATTTCCAAGAGCTAAAGAACATACCTACTTTATTCATACAAGCTCTGGCCAATGTCTGAAACCCAATTAACGTCAAGTCAGTGTAAATATTACTGTTGTCAATACTACAGAAATCTTGGCATTTAGCCGTGAAAGCAATGTGGTGGTGTGCCTCAGTTTCCCTTTTCATACAGCACATCAGGTCTGGAATGTCTTTTCCCTTGTGAAAAGTTCCAATACTCTTTTCAGGCATTAACTGTGCAACATCAGTATAACAAGGCCTTTTAACATACAATGTGTTCTCATGTATTCCCTTTAACATGTGCCAGAGATTTTGCAACAGATCAGGCACATTGTACATTCTTTCAGTTTTTGGTAACAACAACCCAATAGTTACACAAATTACCATGAGCAATAACAACAAATTCATTGCAAGTGTCCATTTACAATCATTTTCGTCATGCCACACCTTTGGCTCAATACCATTGAGGTTTGGGCCTTTTAGGGTTAGCCTGTGGCTTTCCCTTGCAAACTTAAGGGCTCCCTTCTCTTCCTGTCCCGAAGGATCAAACCCTGATCTCTCTCGCTTAACAGAATTCCCTGGCTGATTGGGAATGCTTTCTGTGCTAACAGCAAGTCTTTCCTCCCCCAGTCAGTCAGGTAACTAGCCTCAAAGTTCTGTTGTTCTTCCCTTACCAACCTTTGCTGCCACATGGAAACAGAAGTTATGTCCACTGCGAGACTACAAATTCCATCCAAAGTGTCTAGGGATGAGAGTATACCTGCCATCCCCTGCATTCTCGAGAGATTAACTACATAGCTGTCCTGCTCTGCAGACTCAGCTACCCAGCCTTCCCTCTGAACCTGAGACACAGACTGTTCACTTATAGAATCAGCATGGAGACATTCCTCTCTCAACAACCTCGTCTCCCCAACAAGCTGGCCAAACTCAGCCACTTGGTCCAAGGACTGATCAACTGTAACAGCTTTCCCTCCATCTGAGACCTTTTCAAAGCTATCCACACTGGATTTTTCAAAAGGAAAGTCAGTGGATCCATTCACAACAGAAAATTTCTGGCTGTTAGGAACTGAAACTTCCTTGATCAAATCACTTTTACACCCTTCAGCTACAGCAAACTGCTTGCACAGATTACCATGAGGATTCCTGTCCCTAGAAACTTTTCTAAGCAACAATTCACCCCTCACAGAAATTCTGTCCTTACCCTTTTCACCTAGGGCTTGCTCTAAAGGAACACTTTCCTGAGCCACAGCAGACTCTTTCTGGGTCTTACTTACATCCATGATCACCTTTGGCCCATCAGGCAGATTCCTACACAATCCCCTTTCAGGCAAACTTATAGACTTCCTAGATAAAAGGTTAGAAGCATCCTCCTTCCCTTTGCCCCACACCTGGTTAGGAATCTTTTCCTTTTTGCTACAAGTTGTCACATGGTCAGTGGGTAACACCACCAAATCACCTTTCTGCTCTCCTTGTGCCATGGCTAGGGTATCACCCTTTCCCAGCCACACATTAGCAACAGGCAAACTACAAGCACCAGAATTGTCTGGTCTCTGGGATCCTGCATAGACACTAACTGGATGCAACCTAGTTACAGTGCCCTTCTCCCTAGCAGACACAAACTTGGGACCCTTCCCTTCCTGGGCTTTAGTTGAATTTAGAACCAACACTGAGACAACTGCACTATTCTCAACCCTAACAGGCTGAGAGGCACCTTCTGTCTGCTCCACAGACAAATAAGAGCTGGAGACACCTTCTCCTTTACCAGACACACAGCTTGGGATCCCATTTCCCTTGTCCCAGCACACTGGGCTGTTCACAGACAACTGTTTGGAGACTGAGGTAGCTTCCTCCATAGGCAAGTCAATACCCCTGACAGACACAGACACATTTTCTTCACTGTCACGTTTCTCCACACAGGAAACAGGTAAGGTATAGGGACACTCATCTTCCACTATCCTCGCCTTCCCCAACTGCTGCCTAGATAAAACCATCAGCTCACAAGGCTGCCTAGGCTCATCCCAACTTTCCTTACCAGGCACATTGCCACTCCCAACAGACAAACTGCTGCTCTTCTCACTACATTGAGCTACCTCCAGCAAATCAAAGTTACCCTTTTCAGGTTCACTTTTATAAGCTGTACTAGCCAACAATCCATCCCCCATCAGAACTCTACCCTTTCCTTCCTCGGCCAGGGCTTCCCCCTGATCATCCGCTGTAATTGGCTCCTGAGAAACACTGTCCATAATAAACACAGGTCGCAGATCATTCCTTTCCTGTGACTGGCCACCTGGACGGAACATATCTGTAATATCATTTCCAATCATAAGATCCTTAGGGATAGTCTCTTGTACTCCCACTACCATGGTGCCCTCAAATCCCTTCCATTTCAGGTGGATTTTAGCCAAAGGCACTCTGACAAGATACTGAGATAGGGCTACAACAGTTACTTCTTCACCTGGCCAGTAATCTTCCTCCCTGACAAGACTTGCTAATGTCTGCTGCAGTGTCCCTCCATGCCACACACCTTACTCCATTAACTTCTGCACTGCTAATAAACTCTGCATTATTTCTCCCATATTTAGCTTTAATACGAGTTTTAAAGTCAAATTCTTCAGAGACCACAGAAACAGCATTTGCACACAGGGCACCAGCGCTGGGCTCTGTGTGGCTTGCCTGTGAGTTTATAACAACTGTATTAGCATTTGCCCTGGCATTTGGGGTTGCTGGTTTTGGGCTGCCCTTCAGGATCGGGCAATCTGGTCTCATGTGGCCCAGCTCACCACATTGATAGCATTGGACCGGTTTATTCTTGGGGTTAGGGTACCTACCCTCTGGGTCCCCATGAGCTCCTTTAGATGAGTCAGGGTCAGGTTTACTTTTAAATCCTTCCCTCCTCTTGAACTGGGGAGACTGGATTAAGTTTCCCCGGAGGTCTACACACTTCTCGAGCCCTGTTTTGGGTATGGGCATCCGCAATCTCTGCAGCCCGTAGGACTGACTCTGGGTCCCTGTCACACACAGCTGCTCTCACATGGTCAGGCACAATGTCTAAGAACTGTTCCAAAGTGATTAAATCCAGCAGTTTGTCAAAATTCCCATGTACCTTTGCTCCCATAACCCACTTTTTAACAAAACCCATCAGCTTATGAGCACATTCTATGAAAGTACAATCACTAGACATTTTAAACTTTCTGAACTTAACTCTGTATGACTCAGGAGTAACCTTGAATCGCCTTAATACAGCGTCTTTAAACTGCTCATAATCCAAGGCTTCTTGTTCCCCCAAGTCATTAAATACCTCCCTGGCTTTTCCAGTCAGTCTGGTTAACAGGACAGGCATTCGCTGATCATTGGGGATCTGGTACAGACTGCAGAGGTGTTCGAAGGTAGACAAAAACTCCTCGATATCCTCTGTGTCATTGTAAATGGGACACATCTTTTCCCAGTTTTTCTCGTGGCGGTGGGGAAGGGGAGTACTTGGTGGCGATGCCTTTCTCCGCTCTTCCTCAGCTCGGAGCTGAAGTTTGGCCGTCTCCTCTTGCCTCTGTCGAACTTTCTCCTCGGCGGCCAGCAGGTGTAGACGCCGATCAGCCGCTTCTCTTTCGAACTCAGCATTCTTTTGCTTTTCCAGCCATCGAAGATCTGCTAGATCCTGTTCATGCTCAAGCTGCAGTTGATTTCCTGCCTTTTGTATTCTAATTTTTTCTGCATCCTCTGTAGCATCAGGTAAGTTGGGGGGAGGGATAGCTCAGTGGTTTGAGCACTGGCCTGCTAAACCCAGGGTTGTGAGTTCAATTCCTGAGGGGGCCATTTGGGGATCTGGGGCAAAAATTGGGGCTTGGTCCTGCTTTGAGCAGGGGGTTGGACTAGATGACCTCCTAAGGTCCCTTCCAACCCTGATATTCTATGATTCTATGAAGGGCTGCGCTCCTGCCTCCTGATCACTGGCCATTAACAGATCTCTCATTTCCTGGTTTGTAGCTTTCTTTCTAAAGCTTATCCCCTTTTCTGCACACAAATCTTTCAGGGCTGTTTTGCCAAGGCCCTTATATGCCCTTTGCTCACCCATTGCAACTGCTATTTAACCAACCCAACTCTCAATACCAAAATTCAAATTTGGATAGCGTGGGGCTCTGACCCAAAGCTTAATTGACCTGGTTCTGTGGATCCTTGCACGACTACGCCACTGTAACAATGTTGGTACTGGTGAGACCCCACTGAGAGTGCCAGTCAGGACGAATTGCTTGAAGCAGGGCAGTTACAGCCCAAGGCTGGGGTTCTTCCACCTCTAAGGCAAACCAAACCAGCCAGCCAGAGGAGACTTTGGTTTTACCTCACTGGCTAACCACAAGTCATTCCAAGCAATCCCCTAAGACACTCCAGTTTCCCAGTCTCACCACCAGTGCCACTCGTTATGGGGACAAATGGTCATGAAAACCAATGCCCCAGTAAAAGAAAATAGGTTCTCCCGATCCCAACGGACCGAACCTCAGAGCCAGGTCAGTATACAACTTAGATCTCACCCACAAATCACACTGTTGCCAATCCTTTAGAATCTAAAATCTAAAGGTTTATTCATAAAAGGAAAAAGGTATAGGTGAGAGCGAGAATTGGTTAAAAGGAATCAATGACATACAGTAATGGCAAAGTTCTTGGTTCCGGCTTGCAGAGATGGAATACTGCAGGTTCAAATCAAATCTCTGGATTACATCCCCAGCTGGGATGGGTCCTTCAGTCCTTTGTTCAAAGCTTCCATGTGTAGCAAGGTTCCTCCAGAGGTAAGAAGCAGGGAATGAAGACAAAATGGAGATGAGGCAGCTGCCTTTTATAGTTTCTTCCAGGTGTAAAGACACACCTTTGTCCTTACTGTGGAAAATCACTGCAAAATGGAGTCTGGAGTCCCATGGGCAAGTCTCTGCATAATTTGCTGAGTCACAGGCGTGTCTGCCTTCTCTCAATGGGCCCATTGTATCGCTGATGGCTCTTAAAGGGCCATCCAGCAGGCCTGGCAGAGCTGGCACCTTGTCTGTTGTCCCAGAGACACAGCCCCAGTTTGCAATACAGACAGACAGTATAAAGCCAATATTCATAACTTCAACTACAAAACAGATACATGCATATAAATGGCATAATCATCACCAGCCAAGCATAACCCGGTCTTAGACACCTCATTTGACCCCCTTTATACAAGATTTAGTGCCACTACAGGACCTTTGTCGCAACCATGCTCTATATGGTCCCAGTTATTGTCCATAACGTCACAGCTCCCCAGTCACCGCTCTGCCGGTGCCCCTCATGCCTGACCTGCAGCCGGTTCTATCCCAACTCTGAGCTCCCCAGTCACCACTCTACCAGTGCCCCTCACTCCCGACCCGCAACCCCCGCCTACCCTGATGGTGCCCCACACTCCCGACCCGCATCCCCTTCTATCCCAGACCTGAGCTCCCCAGTCACTGCTCTGCCAATGCTCCTCACTCCCAAACCGCAGCCCCTCCTATCCCAGCCCTGAGCTCCCCAGTCATTGCTCTGCCGGTGACCCTCACTCCCAAACCGCAGGCCCCTTACCACCCTACCCTGCCAATACCCCTCACTCCCGAACCACAGCCCCTTCTATCCCAGACGTGAGCTCCCCAGTCAATGCACTACCGGTGCTCCTCCCTCCCGACCCACATGACCTTCTGTCCCAGGTCTGAGAACCCCAGTCACAGCTCTGCCAGTGCCCCTCACTCCCGACGCGCAGCCCCTACTATCCCAACCCTGAACTTCCCAGTCACCGCTCTGACGGTGCCCTTCACTTCCGACCCGAAGCCCCTTCTATCCCAGCACTGAGCTCCCCATCATCGCTCTGCCGGTGCCCCTCACTCACGACACGCTGCCCCTTCTATCCCAACCCTGATCTCCCAAGTCACCACTCTACCAGTGACCCTCACTCCTGACCCGCAGCACCTGCCTACCCTGACGGTGACCCTCACTCCCAACCCACAGCCCCTTCTATCCCAGCCCTGAGCTCCCATGCCACCGCTCTGCCAGTGCTCCTCACTCCCGACCCGCAGCCCCTTCTATCCCAGCCCTTAGCTCCCAAGTCACCGCTCTGCCGGTGTCCCTCACTCCCGAACTGCAGCCCCTTCTATCCGAACACTGAGCTCCCCAGATACCACTCTACCAGTGCCCCTACTCCCGACCCACCGCAGCCCCCGCCTACCCTGACGGTGCCCCTCACTCCGGACCCGCAGCCCCTTCTATCCCAGCCCTGAGCTCCCCAGTCACCGCTGTGCAGGTGCCCCTCATTCTCGACCCGCAGCCCCTGCTCTCCGAGCCCTGAGCTCCCCAGCCACCGCTCTGCCAGTGCACCTCATTCACGACCCGCAGCCCCTTCTATCCCAGCCCTGAGCTCCCCAGTCACCGCTCTGCCGGTGCCCCTCACTCCTGAATCGCAGCCCCTTCTATCCCAGCCCTGAGCTCCCGATTAACCGCTCTACCAGTGCCCCTCACTTCCGACATGCAGATCCTTCTATCTAAGCCATGAACTCGTGAGCCGGGTGAGGGTGGGGGTGAGCGTGAGGCTGAGGGTGAGGGTGGTGGTGCGGGTGGCGGTGAGGGTGAATGTGAGAGTGACGGTGAGTATAAGGGTGAGTGTGAGGGTGAGGGTGAGGGTGAGGGTAGGTGGGGTGGGGATGAGGGTGAGGGTATGGTGGCGGTGAGTGTGAGTGTGAGGGTGAAGATGAGGGTGAGGGTGGGGGTGAGGGTGGGGGTAGGAGTGGGGGTGAGGGTGAGGGTGGGGTTTGGGGTGGGGGTGAGGGTGAGGGTGGGGGTGGGGGTGAGGGTGGGGGTGAGTGTGAGTGTGAGGGTGGGGTGAGGGTGAGGGCGGGGGTGGGGTTGAGGGTGAGTGTGGGGGTGGAGATGGGGCTGAGGGTGAGGTTGAGGGTGCGGGTGCGGCTGAGGGTGGGGTGGGTGTAGTTGTGGGGGTGTGGGTGTGGGTGGGGGTGAGGGTGAGTGTGGGGGTGAGGGTGGGGGTGAGTGTGAGTGTGAGAGTGGGGTGAGGGTGAGGTGGGGGCGGGGGTGGGGGTGAGGGTGAGTGTGGGGGTGGGGATGGGGATGGGGGTGAGGGTGAGGTTGAGGGTGGGGGTGCGGCTGAGGGTGGGGTGGGTGTGGGTGTGGGGGTGTGGGTGGGTGTGGGGGTGGGGGTGAGTGTGGGGGTGGGAGTGGTTGTGGGGATGAGAGTGAGGGCGAGGGAGGGGGTGGGGGTTAGGGTGAGGGCGGGGGTGAGGGTGGGGGTGGGGGTGAGAGTGAGGGTGGGGGTGAGGGTGGGGGTGAGGGTGAGGTTGAGGGTGGAGGTGGGGGTGAGCTTGGAGTGGGGGAGGGGGTGAGGGTGAGGGTTGGGGTGAGTGTGACAGTGGGTGTGTGTGGGGGGGTGGGAGAGGGGGTGGTGATAGGGGTGAGGGTGAGTGTGAGTGTGAGGGTGAGTGTGTGGGTGAGGGTGGGGGTGAGGGTGAGGGTCGGGGTGAGGTTGGGGGTGTGGGTGAGGGGTAAGATGAAGGTTGAGGGTGGGGGTGAGTGTGAGTGTGAGCCTGGGGGTGAGTGTGAGGGTGAGTGTGAGGGGGAGGGTGGGGGTGAGTGTGAGGGTGGGGGTGGGAGTGTGGGTGAGGGTGGGTTTGGGCGTGGTGGTGTGTGTGAGGGTGAGGGTGGGGGTGGGAGTGGTGGTGAGTGTGAGTGTGAGTGTGAGGGTAAGTATGAGTTTGAGGGTGAATGTGATGGTGAGGGTGAGGTTGAGGGTGAGGTTGAGAGTGAGTGTGAGGGTGGTGGTAAGGATGAGGGTGAGCGTGAGGTTGAGTGTGAGTTTGAGTGTGAGGGTGACGGTTAGGGTGGGGGTGATTGTGAGTGTGAGTGTGACTGTGAGAGTGAATTTCAGTGTGAGGGTGAGGGTGAGAGGTTTGGTGAGTGTGAGGGTGCATGTGAGGGTGAGTGTGAGGGTGCATGTGAGGGTGAGTGTGAGTGTCAGTGTGAGGGTGTGTGTGAAGGTGAGGGTGAATGTGAGTGTGAGGGTGAGGGTGAGTGTGAGAGTGAAGGTGAGGGTGAGTGTGAGGGTGATTGTGAGGATGTGGGGTTGTGTGAGGGTTAGGGTGAGGATGAGGGTAAGGTTGATGGTGAGGGTGAGTGTGATGGTGAGGGTGAGTGTGAGTTTGAGTGTAAGGGTGAGTGTGAGGGTGAGTGTGAGTGTGTGGCTGTGGGTGCGGGTGGGGGTGGGGTGGGGGTGGGGCTGAGGGTGAGTGTGAGGGTGAGGGTGGGGGGGAGGGTCGAGGGGGTTGGGGTGGTGGTGTGGTGAGTGTGGGGTGGGAGTGGGGGGAGAGTGAGAGCGAGGGTGGGGGTTAGGTTGAGGGTGGAGGTAGGGGGAGGGTGGGGGTGAGGGTGGGGGTGGGGGTGAGTGTGAGGGTGAGTGTGAGGGGGAGGATGAGGGGAAGGGTCGAGGGAGTGGGGGTGGGGGTGAGGGTGGGGTTGGGAGTGAGGGCGATGGTGGGGTGAGGGTGAGGCTGGGGGTGAGTGTGAGGGTGAGGGTGGGTGTGTGGGTGAGATTGGATGTTGGTGTGGGGGTGGGAGTGAGGGTGAGGGTGGGGGTGAGTGTGACCGTGGGGGTGAGGGTGGGGTTAGGTGTGAGTGTGGGGGTGGGAGTGGGGGTGGGGGTAGTGGTGAGGGTCAGTGTTAGTGTGAAGGTGAGGGTGAGGGTGGGGGTGGGAGTGAGGGTGAGGGTGGGGGTGAGTGTGACTATGGGGGTGAGGGTGGGGTTAGGTGTGAGTGTGGGGGTGTGAGTGGGGGTGGGGGTAGTGGTGAGGGTCAGTGTTAGTGTGAAGGTGAGGGTGAGGGTGGGGGTGGGGGTGAGGGTGGGGGTGGGAGTGGGAATGAGGGTGAGGGTGGGGGTGGGCGTGGTGGTGTGTGTGAGGGTGAGAGTGGGGGTGGGAGGGGGGTGAGGGTGAGGGTCGGGGTTAGGGTGGGGTGAGGGGTGAGAGGGAGGGTGTGGGAGGGGGAGAGTGTGAGCATGGGTTTAAGTGTGACTGTGAGTTTCAGTGTGAGGGTGAGGGGGGGTGGGGGTGGGTGTGAGGGTGGGGGTGGGAGTGGGGATGAGGGTGAGGGTGGGTGTGGGCGTGGTGGTGTGTGTGAGGGTGGGGGTGGGAGTGGGGGTGATGGTGAGGGTGAGTGTGAGGGTGAGTGTGATTGTCAGTGTGAGGTTGGGAGGCTGGGTGAGTGTGAGGGTGACTGTGAGGGCGAGTGTGAGGGTGGTGGAGAGGATGAGGGTGAGCGTGAGGTTGACTGTGGGGGTGATTGTGAGGGTGTGTGGTTGTGTGAGGGTGAGGGTGAGAGTGAGTGTGCGGGTGATGGTGAGTGTGAATGTGATTGTCAGGGTGAATTTGAGCGTGAGGGTGAGGGTGAGGGTGGGGGGTTTGGTGAGTGTGAAGGTGCATGTGAGGGTGAGTGTGAGAGTGAGGGTGTGTGTGAGGGTGAGTGTGAGGGTGAGGGTGAGTGTGAGGGTGATTGTGAGGATGTGGGGTTGTGTGAGGGTGAGGGTGAGGGTAAGGGTGACGGTGAGGGTGATGGTGAGGGTGAGTGTGAGTTTGAGTGTGAGGGTGTGTGTGGGTTGAGTGTGTGGGTGGTGGTGCGGGTATGGGTGGGGGTGGGGGTGAATGTGAGTGTGAAGGTGGCGGTGAGTGTGACAGTGTGTGTGAGTGTGTGTGTGAGGGTGGGGGTGAGGGTGAGGGTGAAGGTGGGAGTGAGAGTCATGGAGGGGGTTGGGGTGGGGGTGGGGATGGGGTGGGGGTGAGTGTGAGGGTGGGGCGGGTGTGAGGGTGTGGGTTGTGGGGGTGTGCGTGGGGGTGATGGTGGAGGTGGGAGTGGGGGTGAGGGTGAGGGAGTGTGTGAGCGTGAGGGTGCGGTGAGTGTGAGGGTGAGGGTGAGTGTGAGTGTGAGTGTGAGGGTGAGGGGGGTGTGGTCGGGGGGGTGGGTGAGGGTGGGGTTGATGGTGAGTATGAGTGTGAGTGTAAGTGTGAGGGTGGGGGTGGGGTGAGTGTGAGTGTGACGGTGAGCGTGAGGGTGAGCGTGAGGGGGAGGTTCGGGGGGTGAGGGTGGGGGTGGGGTTGGGGGTGGGGGTAAGGGTGAGGGTCATGGTGATTATGGGTGTGGGTGTGGTTGAGGGGGTGTGGGTGAGGGTGCGGTTGGGGGTTAGGGTGAGGGTGGGGGTGGGGGTGGGGTCAGGGGTGAGGGTGAGGGTGGGTGTGGGGGTGAGTGTGAGTGTGAGGGTGAGGATGAGGGGGAGGGTGGGGGTGGGAGTGGGTGTGGGGGTGAGGGTGAGGGTCATGGTGAGTATGGGTGTGGGTGTGGTTGTGGGGGTGTGGGTGAGGGTGAGCGTGGGGTTGGGGGTTAGGGTGAGGGTGGAGGTGGGGGTGAGGGCTGGGGTGAGGGTGAGGGAGAGGGTGGGAGTGGGGGGAGAGTGAGGGTGATGGTTTGGGTGGGGGTGGGGGTGAGTCTGAGTGTGAGGGTGAGTGTGACAGTGAGGGTGAGCGTGAGGGTGTGGGTGAGGGTGAGGGTGAGGGTGAGGGTGATGGTGTGTGTGAGAGTTAGCGTGGTGGTGGGGGTGAGGGTTATGGTGAGGGTGAGTGATTTTGAGGGTGAGGGTGAGGGTCGGGTTGAGGGTGAGGGTGGGGGTGAGTGGTGAGCAGGAGGGTTACGGTGGGGGGGTGTGCGTGAGGGTGAGGGTGAGTGTGAGGGTGAGGGTGGGGGTGCGCTGAGGGCGGGGGTGCGAGTGGGGGTGAGGGTGAGGGTGGGGGTGGTCGTGGAGTTGGGTGTGCAGGTGAGGGGGAGTGTGAGGGTGAGGGTGGGGGTGGGGGTGAGTGTTAGAGGGAGGGTGAGGATGAGTGGGAGAGTAAGTGTGAGGGTGAGTCTGAGTGTGAGGGTGGGGGTGAGGGTGAGGGTGAGAGTGAGGGTGGGGTGAGGGTGAGGGTGATTGTGTGTGTGAGAGTTAGGGTAAGGGTGGGTGTGGGGGTGGGATTGAGTGTCAGGGTGCGGGTGGGAGTGGGGGTGCGGGTAGGGGTGAGGGTGAGTGAGTGTGAGGGTGAGGGCGGGGGTGGGGGTGAGGGGTGAGCAGCAGGGTGAGTGTGGGGGTGAGTGTGAGGGTGAGTGTGAGTGTGTGGGTGAAGGGGAGTGTGGGTGTGGGTGAGGATGGGGGTGGGAGTGGGCGTGGGGGTGGGGGTGAGGGGGAGGGGGAGTGTGAGGGTGATGGTGGGGGTGGGGGTGAGTGTGAGTGTGAGTATGAGGGTGGGGGGCTGCGTGAGTGTGAGGGTGAGGGTGAGTGTGATGGTGAGGGTGAGAGTGACTGAGAGGGTGGGAGTGAGGATGAGGGTGAACGTGAGGGTGAGTGTGAGTGTGAGGTTGATGGTGAGGGTTACTGTGAGTGTGATAGTGAGTTTGAGTGTGAGGATGGGGGTTGGGTGAGTGTGAGGGTGAATGTGAGGGTGAGGGTAAGGGTCGGGGTTAGGGTGGGGGTGATGGGTGAGCGGGAGGGTAAGTGTCGGGGTGAGTGTGAGCTTTGGAATGAGTGTGAGGGTGGGGGTGAGCGTGGGGGTGGGGGTGAGCGTGAGGGTGAGGGTGGGGTTGGGGGTGGGGGTGAGGGTGAGGGTGATGGTGAGTGTGCAGGTGGGGGGTTCATATAATCATAGAATCAGACTCTCAGGGTTGGAAGGAACCTCAGAAGGTCATCTAGTCCAACCCCCTGCTCATAGCAGGACCAACCCCAACTAGATCATCCCAGCCAGGGCTTTGTCAAGCCTGACCTTAAAAACCTCTAAGGAAGGAGATTCCACCACCTCCCTAGGTAACCCATTCCAGTGCTTCACCGCCCTACTAGTGAAAAAGTTTTTCCTAATGTCCAACCTATACCTCCCCCTCTGCAACTTGGGACCATTACTCCTTGTTCTGTCATCTTCTACAACTGAGAACAGTCTAGATCCATCCTCTTTGGAACCCCCTGTTAGGTAGTTGAAAGCAGCTATCAAATCCCCCCTCACTCTTCTCTTCTGCAGGCTTTTTCACTAACTTTTTCACTAGTAGGGTGGTGAAGCACTGGAATGGGTTACCTAGGGAGGTGGTGGAATCTCCTTCCTTAGAGGTTTTTAAGGTCAGGCTTGACAAAGCCCTGGCTGGGATGATCTAGTTGGGGTTGGTCTTGCTTTGAGCAGGGGGTTGGACTAAATGACCTCCTGAGGTCCCTTCCAACCCTGAGATTCTATGATTCTATGATTCTATGATGGATGGAAGGGTCTAGAGGATGGATCTAGACTGTTCTCAGTGGTAGAAGATGACAAAACAAGGAGTAATGGTCTCAAGTTGCAGAGGGGGAGGTTTAGGTTGGATATTAGGAAAAACTTTTTCACTAGTAGGGTGGTGAAGCATTGGAATGGGTTACCTAGGGAGGTGGTGGAATCTCCTTCCTTAGAGGTTTTTAAGGTCAGGCTTGACAAAGCCCTGGCTGGGGTGATCTAGTTGGGGTTGGTCCTGCTTTGAGCAGGGGGTTGGACTAGATGACCTCCTGAGGTCCCTTCCAACCCTGAGATTTTATGATTCTATGACTCTGAGGATGAGGGTGATGGTGGGGGTGAGGGTGAGGGTCGGGGTGAGGGTGGGGGTGGAGGGTGAGCGGGAGGGTGAGGGTGGGGGTGAGTGTGAGCGTGTGGGTGAGTGTGAGGGTGAGTGTGAGTTTGAGGGGGAGGGTGGGGGTGGCGGGTGAGGGTGGGGTTGGTAGTGGGGGTGGGAGTGGGGGTTGGTGTGAGGGTGAGGTTGGGGTTGGGAGTGGGGATGAGGGTGAGGGTGGGGGTGGGTGTGATGGTGGGGGTGAGTGTGAGAGTGAGGGTGGGAGTGAGGATGAGGGTGAGGGTGGGGGTGGGGGTGGGGGTGTGGGTGAGGGTTTGGATGATGGTAAGTGTGAGGGTGGGGGTAGGCATGAGGGTGAGGGTGAGGGTGGGGTTTGGGATGGTGGTGTGTGTGAGTGTGAGGGTGGGTGTGGGGTTGAGGGTGAGGGTGAGTGTTTGGGTGAGGTGGGTATGTGGGTGCCAGTGAGGGTGAGTGTGAGTGTGAGGATGGGGGTGAGGGTTGGGGGAGGGTGATGGTGAGGGTTAGGGTGAGTGTGAGGGTGAAGGTGTGAGTGTGAGTGTGAGGGTGAGGGACAGGGTTGGGGTGAGGGTGAGTGTGACTGTGAGAGTGAGTGTGAGGGTGAGTGTGAGGGTGGGTGGTTGGGTGAGTGTGAGTATAAGTATGAGTGTGAGTGTGAGGTTGGGTGTTGGGGTGAGTGTGAGTGTGGGATTGGGGGTGGGGGTCAGCGAGGGTCAGGGTGAGTGTGGGGGCGGCGGTGGGGTTGGGGGTGAGGGCGTGGGTTGGGGTGCGGGTGAGGGTGAGAGAGGGGGTGAGGGTGAAGGAGAGGGTGGGTATGGGGGGAGAGTGAGGATGAGGGTGGGTGTGGGTGTGAGGGTGGGAGTGAGGATGATGGTGAGGGTGGGGGTGATGGTGAGAGCGGGGGTAAGGGTGAGGGAGAAGGTGGGGGTTGGGGTTGGGGTGAACGGGAGGGTGAGGGTGGGGGTGAGTGTGAGAATGTGGGTGAGAGTGAGTGTGAGGTTGAGGGGGAGGGTGGAGGTGGGAGGTGTGGGTGGGGGTGGAAGTGGGGGTGGGTGTGAGGGTGAGGGTGAGAGTGGGGTTGGGTGTGAGGGTGAGGGTGGGGGTGGTTGTGACGGTGGGGGTGAGTGTGAGAGTGAGGGTAGGGGTGGGAATGAGGATGATGGTGAGGGTGGGGGTGATGGTGAGAGCGGGGGTAAGGGTGAGGGAGAAGGTGGGGGTTGGGGTTGGGGTGAACGGGAGGGTGAGGGTGGGGGTGAGTGTGAGAATGTGGGTGAGAGTGAGTGTGAGGTTGAGGGGGAGGGTGGAGGTGGGAGGTGTGGGTGGGGGTGGAAGTGGGGGTGGGTGTGAGGGTGAGGGTAAGAGTGGGGTTGGGTGTGAGGGTGAGGGTGGGGGTGGTTGTGACGGTGGGGGTGAGTGTGAGAGTGAGGGTAGGGGTGGGAATGAGGATGAGGGTGAGGGTGGGGTGGGGGTGAGGGTGAGTGTGAGGGTGGAGGGTTGGGTGAGTATGATTGTAACTATTAGTGTGAGTGTGAGTGTGAGGGTGGGGGTGGGGGTGAGTGTGAGTGTGAGTGTGGGGTGAGGGGAAGGGTAAGGGGGAGTGTCTGGGTGTTAGGGTGGGTATGGGAATGGGGGTGAGGGTGAGGGTCAGGGTGAGTGTGGGGGTGGGGTTGGGGGTGAGGGTGTGGGTTGGGGTGGAGGTGAGGGGGAGAGCGGGGGTGAGTGTGAGGGAGAGGGTGCCGGTGGGGGAGAGTGAGGGTGAGGGTGGGGGTGGGTGTGAGGGTGGGGGTGAGGATGAAGGTGCGGGTGGGGATGAGAGCGGGGTAAGGGTGAGGGAGAGGGTGGGGGTTGGGGTGTGGGTGGGTGTGGGGATGGGGGTGGGGGTGAGTGTGAGGGTGGGGGTGGGTGTGAGGGTGAGTGTGGTGGGGTGGGGTGAGGGAGAGTGTGAGGGTGAGTGTGATAGTGAGGGTGAGGGGACGGGTCGAGGGGGTGAGGGTGGGGTGGCGGCGGGGGTGAGCTTGGGGGTTGGGGTGGGGCTGAGGGTGAGGTTGGGGGTGGGCGCAGAGTGTGAGGGTGGGGGTGAGGGTGGGGTTGAGTGTGAGGGTGGGGGTCGGAGTGGGGGTGGGGGAAGGGGTGAGGGTGAGTGTGACTGTCAGGATGAGGGTGATGGTGAGGGTGAGGGTTGGGGTGAGGTTGGGGGTGGAGGGTGAGCGGGAGGGTGAGGGTGGGGGTGAGTGTGAGCATGTGGGGTTGTGTGAGGGTGAGTGTGAGTTTGAGGGGAAGTGTGGGGGTGTGGGTGAGGGTGGGGGTGGTAGTGGGGGTGCGCGTGGGGGTGGGTGTGAAGGTGAGGGTGAGGTTGGGGTTGGGAGTGGGGGTGAGGGTGAGGGTGGGAGTGAGGATGAGGGTGAGGGTGGGGTGGGGGTGCAGGGGTGGGTGAGGGTTTGGATGAGGGTAAGTGTGAGGGTGGGGGAAGGCGTGAGGGTGAGGGTGAGGGTGGGGTTGGGGGTGGGTATGAGTGTGAGTGTGAGTGTGATTGTGAGCGTGACTGGTTGTGCGAGTTTGAGTGTGAGGGTGAGGGAGGGGGGTTGGGTGAGTGTGAGGGTGCATGTGAGGGTGAGGCTGAGTCGGAGGGTGTGTGTCAGGGTGAGGGTGAAGGTGAGGTTGAGTGTGAGGGTGGGGTGTTGGGTGAGTGTGAGTGTGAGTGTGATTGTGAGGATGTGATGGTTGGGGGATGGTGGGAGTGGGTGTGACGGGGAGGGTAAGGGTGAGTGTGAGGGTGAGGGTGTGAGTGTGAGTGTGAGGGTGAGTGTGAGGGTGAGGGACAGGGTGGGGGTGAGGGTGAGGGTGAGGGTGGGGGGTTGGATGAGTGTGGTTTTGGGTTTGGGGTGGGGGTTAGGGAGGGTCAAGGTGAGTGTGGGGGCAGGGGTGTGGTTGGGGGTGAGGGCGTGGGTTGGGGTGGCGGTGAGGGTGAGGGCGGGGGTGAGGGGGAGGGAGAGGGTGGGGATGGGGGGAGAGTGAGGGTGAGGGTGGGTGTGGGTGTGAGGGTGGGGGTGAGGATGAGGGTGAGGGTGGGGGTGGGGGTGATAGCGGGGGTAAGGGTGAGGGAGAAGGTGGGGGTTGGGGGTGAGCGTGAGGGTGAGGGTGGGGTGAGCGTGAGCGTGTGGGTGAGTGTGAGAGTGAGTGTGAGGTTGAGGGGTAGGGTGGGGTTCGGGGTGGGGTTGAGGGTGAGGGTGGGTGTGGGTGTGACGGTGGGGGTGAGTGTGAGAGTGAGGGTGGGGGTGGGGATGAGGGTGAGGGTGGGGTTGTGGGTGGGGGTGATGGTGGGGGTGTGGGTGAGGGCTTGGCTGAGGGTAAGTGTGAGGGTGGGAGTGAGGGTGGGTGTGCGGGTGAGTGTGAGTGTGCGGGTAGGGTTGGGTGTGGGGGTGAGTGTGGGGGAGGGTATGGGGGTGAGGGTGAATGTTTGGGTGACGGTGGGGGTGTGGGTGGGGGTGAGGGTGAGTGTGATGGTGAGTGTGAGGGGTGAGGGTAAGTGTGAGGGTCAGTGTGAGTGTGACAGTGAGTGTGAGGGTGGGGTGAGGATCAGGGTGAGCGTGTGGGTGAGCGTGGGTGTGAGTGTGAGGGTGATTGTGAGGGTGACTGGTTGTGTGAGGGTGAGGGTGAAGGTGAGGGTTGGGGTGTGCGTGGGGGTGAGGGTGAGTGTGAGTGTGGGAGGTTGTGTGTATGTGAGGGTGAGGGTGATGGTGAGGGTGACTGTGAGGGTGAGTGTGAGGGTCAGTGTGAGTGTGAGAGTGAGTGTGAGGGTGGGGGTGAGGATCAGGGTGAGGGTGGGTGTTCGTGTGAGGGTGAGGGTGGGTGTGAGTGTGAGTGTGAGGGTGAGTGTGAGGGTGTGTGTGAGGGTGAGGGGGAGGGGAAGGTTGAGTGTAAGGGTGGGGGGCTGGGTGAGTGTGAGGTGCATGTGAGGGTGAGGGTGTGTGTGAGGGTGAGGCTGAGGGTGAGTGTGAGGGTGGGAGGTTGGGTGAGTGTGAGTGTGAGAATGGTGTTGAGGGTGGGGTGAGCGTAGGGGTGGGTCTGAGGGTTAGGATGAGGGTGAGGGTGTGTGTGAGGGTGAGGGTGAGTGTGAGGGTGAGTGTGAGTGTGAGTGTGAGTGTGAGGGAGAGGGTGGGGGTGAGGGTGGGGGGTTGGGTGAGTGTGAGTGTGAGTGTAAGTATGAGTGTGAGTGTGAGGGTGGGGGTGAATATGAATGTGAGGGTGAGAGTGAGGGAGAGGGTGAGGGGGAGTGTGAGGGGGAGGGTCGGAGGGTGAGGCTGGGGGTGGGGGTGGGAGTGTGGGTGAGGGTGAGGGTCAGGGTGAGTGTGGGTGTGGGGGTGGGGTTGGGGGTCAGGGTGAGGGTGGGCGTGGGTGTGAGCGCGGGGGTGAGGGTGAGTGAGAGGGTGGGCGTGGGGATGAGTGTGAGGGTGAGGGTAGGGGTGGGTGTGAGGGTGGGGGTGAGGATGAGGGTGAGTGTGGGGGTGGGGTGAGGACGGGGGTGAGGGTGAGCATGAGGGGGGGTTGGGGTGACGGTGGCGGTGAGGGTGAGGGTTTGGGTGGGGTGGGGGTGCTGGTGGGTGTGGGTATGGGGAGGTGGGTGAGTGTGAGGGTGGGTGTGGGGGTGAGGGTGAGGGTGGGGTGTGGGTGAGTGTGAGGGTTAGTGTGATCGTGAGGGTGAGGGTGCGGGTCGAGGGGGTGAGGGTGGGGTGGGGGTGAGCTTGGGGGTTGGGGTGGGGGTGAGGGTGAGGTTGGGGGTGGGCACAGAGTGTGAGGGTGGGGGTGAGGGTGGGGTTGAGTGTGAGGGTGGGGGTCGGAGTTGAGGTGGGGGTAGGGGTAAGGGTGAGTGTGACTGTCAGTGTGAGGGTGATGGTGAGGGTGAGGGTCGGGGTGAGGGTGGGGGTGGAGTGTGAGCAGGAGGGTGAGGGTGGGGGTGAGTGTGATCATGTGGGTTTGTGTGATGGTGAGTGTGAGTTTGAGGGGGAGGGTGGGGGGTGAGGGTTGGTGTGGTAGTGGGGGTGAGCGTGGGGGTGGGTGTGAGGGTGAGGGTGGGGTTGGGAGTGGGGGAGAGGGTGGGGGTGGGTTGACTGTGGGGGTGAGTGTGAGGGTGGGAGTGAGAATGAGGGTGAGGGTGGGGGTGGGGGTGCGGGTGTGGGTGAGGGTTTGGATGAGGGTAAGTGTGAGGGTGGGGGAAGGCGTGAGGGTGAGGGTGAGGGTGTGGTTGGGGGTGGGGGTGAGTGTGAGTGTGAGTGTGATTGTGAGGGTGACTGGTTGTGTGAGTTTGAGTGTGAGGGTGAGGGAGGGGGGTTGGGTGGGTGTGAGGGTGCATGTGAGGGTGAGAATAAGTGGGAGGGTGTGTGTGAGGGTGAGGGTGAAGGTGAGGTTGAGTGTGAGGGTGGGATGTTGGGTGAGTGTGAGTGTGAGGATGGTGGTGAGGGTTGGGGAGGGTGGGAGTGGGTGTGACGGTGAGGGTTAGGGTTAGTGTGAGTGTGAGTGTGAGGGACAGGGTGGGGTGAGAGTGAGAGTGAGTGTGAGGGTGGGGGGTTGGGTGAGTGTGAGTATAAGTATGAGTGTGAGTGTGAGGTTGGGTGTTGGGGTGAGTGTGAGTGTGGGTTTGGGGGTGGGGGTTAGGGAGGGTCAGGGTGAGTTTGGGGGCGGGGGTGGGGTTGGGGGTGAGGGCGTGGGTTCGGGTGGCGGTGAGGGTGAGGGCGGGGGTGAGGGTGAGGGAGAGGGTGGGGATGGCGGGAGAGTGAGGATGAGTGTGGGTGTGGGTGTGAGGGTGGGGGTGAGGATGAGGGTGAGGGTGGGGGGTGGGCGTGAGAGCGGGGGTAAGAGTGAGGGAGAAGGTGGGGTTTGGGGTTGGTGGTGAGCGGGAGTGTGAGGGTGGGGGTGAGTGTGAGCATGTGGGTGAGTGTGAGAGTGAGTGTGAGGTTGAGGGGGAGGGTGTGGGTGTGAGGTGTGGGTGGGGGTGGAAGTGGGGGTTGGTGTGAGGATGAGGGTGAGGGTGGGGTTGGGGGTGGGGTTGAGGGTGCGGGTGGGTGTGACGGTGGGGGTGAGTGTGAGAGTGAGGGTGGGGGTGGGGGTGAGTGTGAGTGTGAGTGTGGGGGTGGGGGTGAGGGGGAGGGGGAGTGTCTGGGGGTTAGGGTGGGTGTGGGAATGGGGGTGAGGGTGAGGGTCAGGGTGAGTGTGGGGGTGGGGTTGGGGGTGAGGGTGTGGGTTGGGGTGGAGGGGAGGGGGAGGGCGGGGGTGAGTGTGAGGGAGAGGGTGCCGGTGGGGGAGAGTGAGGGTGAGGGTGGGGGTGGGTGTGAGGGTGGGGGTGAGGATGAAGGTCCGGGTGGGGATGAGAGATGGGTAAGGGTGAGGGAGAGGGTGGGGGTTGGAGGTGAGGGTGAGGGTGAGGGTGGGGGTGTGGGTGGGTGTGGGTGGGTGTGGGGATGGGGGTGGAGGTGAGTTTGAGGGTGGGGGTGGGTGTGAGGGTGAGTGTGGTGGGGGTGGGAGTGAGGGAGAGTGTGGGGGTGGGGGTGAGTGTGAAGTTGAGTGTGAGGGTGAGTGTGATCGTGAGGGTGAGGGGGCGGGTCGAGGCGGTGAGGGTGGGGTGGCGGTGGGGGTGAGCTTGGGGGTTCGGGTGGGGGTTCGGGTGAGGTTGGGGGTTTGCGCAGAGTGTGAGGGTGGGGTGAGGGTGGGGTTGAGTGTGAGGGTGGGGGTCGGAGTGGGGGTGGGGGTAGGGGTGAGGGTGAGTGTGACTGTCAGGATGAGGGTGATGGTGAGGGTGAGGGTCGGGGTGAGGGTGGGGGTGGAGGGTGAGCGGGAGGGTGAGGGTGGGGGTGAGTGTGAGCATGTGGGGTTGTGTGAGGGTGAGTGTGAGTTTGAGGGGTAGGGTGGGGGTGCTGGGTGAGGGTGGGGGTGGTAGTGGGGGTGCGCGTGGGGGTGGGTGTGAGGGTGAGGTGGGGGTGAGGTTGAGGGTGGGAGTGAGGATGAGGGTGAGGGTGGGGGTGCGGGGGTGGGTGAGGGTTTGGATGAGGGTAAGTGTGAGGGTGGGGGAAGGCGTGAGGGTGAGGGTGAGGGTGGGGTTGGGGGTGGGTGTGAGTGTGATTGTGAGGGTGACTGGTTGTTCGAGTTTGAGTGTGAGGGTGAGGGAGGGGGGTTGGGTGAGTGTGAGGGTGCATGTGAGGGTGAGTCTGAGTGGGAGGGTGTGTGTCAGGGTGAGGGTGAAGGTGAGGTTGAGTGTGAGGGTGGGGTGTTGGGTGAGTGTGAGTGTGAGTGTGATTGTGAGGATGGTGGTGAGGGTTGGGGGATGGTGGGAGTGGGTGTGACGGAGAGGGTTAGGGTGAGTGTGAGGGTGAGTGTGAGGGTGTGAGTGTGAGGGTGAGTGTGAGGGACAGGGTGGGGGTGAGGGTGAGGGTGAGGGTGACTGTGAGAGTGATGGTGAAGGTGAGGGTGAGTGTGAGGGTGGGGGGTTGGGTGAGTGTGAGTATAAGTATGAGTGTGAGTGTGAGGTTGGGTGTTGGGGTGAGTGGGAGGGTGGGTTTGGGGGTGGGGGTTAGGGAGGGTCAAGGTGAGTGTGGGGGCGGAGGTGGGGTTCGGGGTGAGGGCGTGGGTTGGGGTGGTGGTGAGGGTGAGGGTGGGGGTGAGGGGGAGGGAGAGAGTGGGGATGGGGGGAGAGTGAGGGTGAGGGTGGGTTTGGGTATGAGGGTGGGGGTGAGGATGAGGGTGAGGGTGGGGGTGGGGGTGATAGCAGGAGTAAGGGTGAGGGAGAAGGTGGGGCTTGGGGTTGGGGGTGAGCGGGAGGGTGAGGGTGGGGGTGAGTGTGAGCGTGTGGGTGAGTGTGAGAGTAAGTGTGAGGTTGAGGGGGAGGGTGGGGGTGCGAGCTGTGGGTGGGGGCGGAAGTTGGGGTTGGTGTTAGGATGAGGGTGAGGGTGGGGTTGGGGGTGGGGTTGAGGGTGAGGGTGGGTGTGACGGTGGGGTGAGTGTGAGAGTGAGGGTAGGGGTGGGGATGAGGATGACGGTGAGGGTGGGGGTGAGTATGGGGGTGATGGTGGGGGTGTGGGTGAGGGCTGGTCTGAGGGTAAGTGTGAGGGTGGGGGTGGGAGTGAGGGTGGGTGTGCGGGTGAGTGTGAGTGTGCGTGTAGCGTTGGGTGTGGGGGTGAGTGTGGGGGTGGGTATGGGGGTGAGTGTGAGTGTGAGGGTCAGTATAAGTGTGAGAGTGAGTGTGAGGGTGGGGTGAGGATCAGGGTGAGCGTGTGGGTGAGAGTGGGTGTGAGTGTGAGGGTGAGGGTGAGTGTGAGGGTGATTGTGAGGGTGACTGGTTGTGTGAGGGTGAGGGTGAAGGTGAGGGTTGGGGTTTGGGTGTGGGTGAGGGTGAGTGTAAGTGTGGGAGGTTTTGTGAGTGTAAGGGTGAGTGTGATGGTGAGGGTGACTGTGAGGGTGAGTGTGAGGGTCAGTGTGAGTGTGAGAGTGAGTGTGAGTGTGGGGGTGCGCATCAGGGTGAGCGTGAGGGTGAGGGTAGGTGTGCGTGTGAGGGTGAGGGTGGGTGTGAGTGTGAGGGTGAGGGTGAGGGTGAGTGTGAGGGTTTGTGTGAGGGCGAGGGGGAGGGAAAGGTTGAGTGTGAGGGTGGGGGGTTGGGTGAGTGTGAGGTGCATGTGAGGGTGAGTGTGAGGGTGTGTGTGAGGGTGAGGCTGAGGGTGAGTGTGATGGTGGGGGGTTGGGTGAGTGTGAGTGTGAGTGTGAGGATGGTGTTGAGGGTGGGGTGAGCGTGGGGTGGGTCTGAGGGTTAGGATGAGGGTGAGGGTGTGTGTGAGGGTGAGGGTGAGTGTGAGGGAGAGGGTGGGGGTGAGGGTGGGGGGTTGGGTGAGTGTGAGTGTGAGTGTAAGTATGAGTGTGAGTGTGAGGGTGGAGGTGGGGGTGAATGTGA
Organism: Chelydra serpentina; assembly: GCA_037349315.1. NCBI lineage: Eukaryota > Metazoa > Chordata > Testudines > Chelydridae > Chelydra > Chelydra serpentina. The sequence continues at coordinate 534,585 of JBAIAC010000200.1, forward strand.
GTGTGAGGGTGAGAGTGAGGGAGAAGGTGAGGGTGAGGGTCAGAGGGGGAGGCTGGGGGTGGGGGTGGGAGTGGGGGTGGGAGTGGGGGTGAGGGTGAGGGTGGGCGTGGGGGTGAGGGTGAGTGAGAGGGTGGGCGTGGGGATAAGTTTGAGGGTGAGCGAAGGGGTGGGTGTGAGGGTGGGGGTGAGGATGAGGGTGAGTGTGGGGGTGAGGGTGAGGGCGGGGGTGAGGGTGAGCGTGAGGGGGGGTTGGGCGTGAGGGTGAGGGTGAGGGAGGGGGTGGGGTTGCGGGCGGGTGTGTGTATGGGGGTGTGGGTGAGTGTGAGGGTGGGTGTGGTGGTGAGGGTTATGGTGGGGTGTGGGTGAGTATGAGGGTTAGTGTGATCGTGAGGGTGAGGTGGCGGGTCGAGGGGGTGAGGGTGGGGTGGCGGTGGGGGTTGGGGTGGGGGTGAGAGTGAGTGTGGGGTGGGTATGGGGGTGAGGGTCAAGGTGAGGGTGAATGTTTGGGTGAGGTTGGGGGTGTGGGTGGGCGTGAGGGTGAGTGTGATGGTGAGGGTGAGGGGTGCGGGTGAGTGTGAGGGTCAGTGTGAGTGTGAGAGTGAGTGTGAGGGTGGGGTGAGGATCAGGGTGAGCGTGTGGGTGAGCATGGGTGTGTGTGTGAGTGTGAGGGTAGGGTTGGGTGTGGGGGTGAGTGTCGGGGTGGGTATGGGGGTGAGGGTGAAGGTGAGGGTGAATGTTTGGGTGAGAGTGTGGGTGAGGGTGAGGGTGAGTGTGATGGTGAGGGTGAGGGGTGAGGGTGAGTGTGAGAGTCAGTGTGAGTGTGAGAGTGAGTGTGAGGGTGGGGTGAGACTCATGGTGAGCGTGAGGTTGAGGGTGGGTGTGCGTGTGAGGGTGAGGGTGAGGGTGGGTGTGAGTGTGAGTGTAAGTATGAGTGTGAGGGTGGGCGTGGGGGTGAATGTGAGTGTGAGGGTGAGAGTGAGGGAGAGGGTGAGGTGGAGGGACGGGGGGTTAGGGTGGGAGTGGGTGTGAGGGTGAGGGTCAGGGTGAGTGTGGGGGTGGGGGTGGGGATGAGGGTGAGGGTGGGCGTGGGGGTGAGGGTGAGGGCGGGGGTGAGTGTGAGTGAGAGTGTGGGGGTGACGATGAGAGTGAGGGTGAGGGTAGGGGTGGGTGTGAGGGTGGGGGTGAGGATGAGGGTGAGGGTGGGGGTGGGGTGAGGGCGGGGGTGAGGGTGAGCGTGAGGGGGGGTTGGGGGTAAGGGTGGGGGTGAGGTTGGGGGTGGGGGTGGGGGTGGGTATGGGGGTGTGGGTGAGTGTGAGGGTGGGTGTGGGAGTGAGGGTGAGGGTGGTGGGGGTGGGGGTGAGGGAGGTGGTGTGGGTGAGTGTGAGGGTTAGTGTGAGGTTGAGGGGGAGGGTGGGGGTGGTGGGTGAGGTTGGGGGTGGTAGTGGGGGTGAGGGTGAGGGTGGGGGTGAGTGTGAAGGTGAGGGGTAGGCTCGTGGGGGTTAGGATGGTGGTTGGCATGGGGGTGGGGGTGGGGGTGAGTGTGAGGGTGGGGGTGGGGGTGAGAGTGTGGGTGAGGGTGTGGGTGGCGGTTAGGGGGAGAGGGAGGGTGGGGGTGAGGGTGAGGGCAGGGGTGTGGGTGAGAATGAGGGTGAGGGCGGGAGGGTGAGTGTTAGGGTAGGGGTGAGTGTGAGGGTTGGGGAGTGGGTTAGGTTGAGGGCTGGGGTGAGGATGAGGGAGAAGGTGGAGGTGGGGTGGGTGTGAGACTGAGGATGAGATTGAGGGTGGGGGTGGGGGTGTAGGTAGGGGTGAGTGTGAGTGTGAGGGTGAGGGTGAGGGTCGGGGTTAGGGTGGGGGTTGTGGTGAGGGGTGAGCGTGAGGGTGAGATTGGGGTGAATGTGAGCGTGGCCGTGAATGTGAGTGTGAGGTACAGGGGAACGACGGGGGTGAGGGTGTGGGTGGGGGTGGGCGTGAGTGTGAGGGTGGGGTTGGGCTTGGGCATGGAGGTCAGGGAGAGGGTGAGGGTGACGGTGGTGGTGTGGTTGGGGTGAGGGTGAATGTGAGAGTGAGTGTGAGTATGAGGGTGAGTGTGAGGGTGTGGGTGTGGGTGAGGGTGAGGATTAGTGTGAGGCTGAGTGTAGGGGTGGGGGTAAGGGTACGTGTGAGGGTTGGGTGGGCGTGAGGGTGGGGGTGGGGGTGAGGGTGGGGTTGGGGGTGGGGGTGGGGGTGAGGGTGAGTGTTTGGGTGAGGGTGTGGGTGTGGGTGGGGGTGAGGGTGAGTGTGAGGTGAGTGTGAGTGGTATGAGGTTGTGTGAGTGTGAGGGTGAGTGTGATGGTGAGGGTGAGTGTGAGTGTGAGGGTCAGTGTGAGTGTGAGAGTGAGTGTGAGTGTGGCGTGAGAATGAGTGTGAGCATGTGGGTGAGTGTGAGTGTGCGGGAGAGGGGAAGGGTGGGGGTGAGGGTGTGGGTGTGCGTGGTGGTGAGGGTGAGGGTGGGCGTGGGGGTGAGGGTGAGGGCGGGGGTGAGGGAGAGGGTGGGGGTGGGGTGAGAGTGAGGGTGAGGGTAGGGGTGGGTGTGAGGATGGGGGTGAGGATGAGGGTGAGGGTGCGTCTAGCGGTGAGGGCGGTGGGTGAGTGTGAGTGTGAGGGTGGGGGGTGAGGGTGGGGGAAGGGGGGTAATTGTGAGTGTGGGGTGGGGGTGGGGGAGAGGGTGAGGGTGGTAGTGTGGGTGGAGGTGAGGGTGAATGTGAGAGTGAGTGTGAGTATGAGGGTGAGGGTGAGTGTTTGAGTGTGTGGGTGAGGGTGAGGGTTTGTGTCAGGGTGAGTGTAAAGGGTGGGGGTGAGTGTGAGTGTGAGAGTAATGTGAGTGGGAGGGGGAGGGTCAGTGTAAGGGTGAGGGTGGGAGTGAGGGGTGAGGGTGGGTCTGGGGGTAGGTGTGAGGGTGGGGGTGAGTGTGAGGGTGCGGGTGAGCGTGAGGGTGAGGGCGGGGGTGAGGGTGGGGATGGGGGTGAGGGTGCGGTTAGGGTCAAGGTGGGGGAGAGTGTGATGGTGAGGGTGAGTGTGAGGGTGGCGGTGTGGGTGGGGGTGAGAGTCAATGTGAGAGTGAGTGTGAGTATAAGGGTGAGTGTGAGGGTGTGGTGTGGGTCAGGGTGAGGGTTAGTGTGAGGGTGAATGAGAATGTGAGGGTGAGTGTGAGTGTGAGTGTGAGGGTGAGGATGAGGGTGACGGTGAGGGTGAGCGTGGGGATGGGTGTGGGGTGGGGGTGAGTGTGAGGGTGTGGTGGGGGTGAGTGTGAGTGTGAGGGGGACGGGGGAAGGGGAGGGGGAGGGACAGGGAGGTGGGGGTCTGTGTGAGGGGGAGAGTGGGGGTCGGGTGACGGTGAGTGTGAGGCTGAGTATGAGGGTGGTGGTGTGGCTGGGGTTGAGGGTGAGTGTGAGAGTGAGTGTGAGTATGCGGGTGACTGTGAGGGTGTGGTGTGGGTGAGTGTTAGTGTGAGGGTGAGGTGTGTGTGAGAGTGAAGGTGAGTGTGAGTGTGAGGGTGAGTGTGAGTGTGAGGGTGTGGGTGAGGGTGAGGGTGAGTGTGAGTGTGAGGGTGACGGTGAGTGTGGTGGTGTGGGTGGGGTTGAGGGTGAAGGTGAGAGTGAGTGTGAGTATGAGCGTGAGTGTGAGGGTGTGGTGTGGGTGAGGGTGAGGGTTAGTGGAGGGTGAAAGGTGGGGGTTGGGTGAGGGTGAAGGTGAGGGTGAGTGTGAGTCTGAGGGAGGGGGTGAGTGTGAGTGTGAGTATGAGGGTGAGTGTGAGGGTGTGGTGTGGGTGAGGGTGAGGGTTAGTGTAAGGGTGAAGGTGGGGGTGGGGTGAGGGTGAGGGTAAGGGTGAGTGTGAGTGTGAGGGTGGGGGTGAGTGTGAGGGTGAGGGCGAGTGTGAGGCTGAGTGTGAGGGTGGTAGTGTGGGTGGCATTGAGGGAGAATGTGAGAGTGAGTGTGAGTATGCGGGTGAGGGTTAGGGTTAGTGTGAGGGTGAGAGTGTGTGTGAGGGTGAGTGTGAGTGTGAGGGTGAGAGTGAGAGTGAGGGTGGGGGTGAGGGTGAGGGTAAGGGTGAGTGTGAGTGTGAGGGTGAGTGTGACTGTGAGGGTAAGGGTGAGTGTGAGTTTGAGTGGAGGGGGAGGCTAGGAGGTTGAGTGTGGGGGTGGGGTTGCGTGTGACTGTGAGGGTGAGTGTTGGGTGGGGTGGTGGGGGGTGTGGGTTAGGGTGAGGATGAGGGTGGAAGTGGGGGTTAGGGTGAGGGTGATGGTGAGGATGGAGGTGGGGGTGGGGGTTAGGGTGAGGGTGATGGTGGGGGGGAGTTAGGGGTGAGGGTGAGTGTGAGGGTGATGGTCGGGGTGACGGTAAGGGTGGGGGAGGTGTGGGCGTGGGGGTGAGGGTCAGGGTGGGGGTTTGGCTGCGGGAGAGGCTTGGGGTCGGGGTGAGAGTGAGGGTGAGGGAGGGGGTGGTGGAGAGGTTGGGGGTGAGGGTGGGGTAGGGGTGAGGGCGGTGGTGAGGGAGAGGATGGGGGTTAGGGGAGGGGGTGAGGGTGAGGTTGTTGGTGGGGGTGAGGGTCAGGGTGGGCGTGGGGTTGGGGTTGAGGGTGGGGGTGGTGCGGGTGCGGGTGAGGTTGAGGGTGGTGTTGGGGTTGAGTGTGAGGGGGTGAGTCGATGGTAGTGTGGGTGGGGGTGAGGATGGGTGTGGGGTGGGGGTGAGAGTGAGGGTGTGGGTGGGTGTTAGGGTGAGGGTGGGGGTGGGGGTGAGGGCGCGGGTGAGGGTGGGGATAAGTGTGAGAGTGAGGATTGCGGTCTGGGTGAGCTTGGGTTGGGGGTGGGGGTGAGGGTAGGGTGGTAGTGAGGGTGGGGTTGATTGTGAGAGTGGGGGTGGGGGTGGGGGTGGGCGTAGGGGTGAGGGTGAGTGTGAGTGTGAGGGTGAGGGTGGGGGTAAGGGTGAGGATCGGGGTGAGGGTGGGGGTGGGGGTGGGGTTGGTGGTGAGTGTGAGGGTGAGGGTGGGAGTGAGTGTGAGCATGGGGGTGCGTCTGAGTGTGAGGGGGAGGGGGAGGGTGGGGGTGGGCGTGTGGGTGGAGGTGGGGGAGAGGGGGAGGGTGGGGGTGAGCGTGAGTGTGGGGGTGTGGATGTGGGTGAGGGTGAGGTTGAGGGTGGGGGTGGGGCTGAGTGTGGGGTTAGGGGTGTGGGTGAGGGTAGGGGTAATGGTGGGAGTGAGGGTGGGGGTGGGAGTGAGGGTGGGGTTGGGGGTGAATGTGAATGTGAGGGTGAGGGAGCGATGGGGTGGGGGAGGGGGTAAGGGTAACGGTGTGTGAGAGGGTGAGGGTTGGAGTGAGGCTTGGGGTGGGGGTGAGGTCGGGGTGAGGGTTGGGGGTGGGGGTGAGGGTGGGAGTGAGTGTGAGTGTGAGGGTGGGGTTGGGGGTGAGGGTGTGGGAGAGGTTGAGGGTGAGGGTGGGAGTGAGTGTGAGGGTGAGGGTGGGGGCGAGGGTGGGGATGGGGGTGAGGGTGAGGTTGGGGGTGAGTGTGAGGGTGAGGGTGAGGCTGAGTGTGAGGGTGAGTGTGAGGGTGAGGGTGGAGGTGTGGGTGGGGGCAGGGTGAATGTGAGAGTGAGTGTGAGTATGATGGTGAGTGTAAGGCTGTGGTGTGGGTGAGGGTGAGGGTTAGTGTGAGGGTGAAGGTGGGGGTGGGGGTGAGGGTGAGGGTGAGTGTGAGGGAAAGTGTGAGTGTGAGGGTGCGTGTGAGGGTGAGGGTGACTGTGGGTGTGAGGGTGATGTTGAGGGTGACGGTGAGGGTGAGGCTGAGGGTGGGGGTGAGGGTGAGGGTGAGGGTGAGGTGGGGGCGAGGGTGAGTGTGAGTGTGAGGGGGAGAGTCGGGGGGATAGGGTGGGGTTGGGGGTGGGGGTGGGGGTGGGAGTGGGAGTGGTGGTGAGGGTGAGGGTGAGGGTTAGGGTGGTGGTGGGGGTGTGGGTGAGTGTGGGGGTGGGGATGGGGATGAGGGTGGGGATGGGGGTGAGGGTGAGGGTGGGTGTGAGGGTGAGTGTGAGGCTGAGTGTGAGGGTGTGGGTGTGGGTGTGGGTGAGGGTTAGTGTGAGGTGAAGGAGGGGGTGAGTGTGAGGGTGAGTCTGAGTGTGAGGGTGTGGGTGAGGGTGACGTTGAGGGTGAGGGTGAGGGTGAGAGTGGGGGTGAGGGAGGGGTGGGGGTGAGGCTGTGGTGGGGGTGAGTGTGAGGGTGAGTGTTAGGGGGAGAGTTGGGGGTTGCGGGTGGGGATGGGAGTGTGTGTGAGCGTGAGGGTGGGTGTGGGGGTGCGGAGGCGATGGGTGTGAGGCTGAGGGTGAGAGTGGGGATGGGGTTAGGATGAGGGCGTGGTGGCGGTATTGGTGGGGGTGAGGTTGAGAGTGGGGGTGGGGATGGGGGTGGGGGTGGGGTGAGGGTGAGGGTGGGGAGGGAGTTATGGTGAGGGTGAGGGTGAGGGTGGGGGTGTAGGTAGGGGTGAGGGTGAGTGTGAGAGTGAGGGTCGGGGTGAGGGTGAGTGTGAGAGTGAGGGTCGGGGTGAGGGTGCGGGTGAGGGGTGAGGGTGACGGTGGGAGTGAGTGTGAGCATGGGGTGCATCTGAGTGTGAGTGTGAGGGGGAGGGTGGGGGTGAGAGTGGGGTGGGGGTGGGCGTGTGGGTGAGGGTGGGGTTTGGGGTGGGGGTGAGGGTGGGGGTTAGGGTGAGGTTGAGGGTGGGGGTGGGGCTGAGACTGGGGGTGGGGGTGTGGGTGAGGGTGGGGGTGAGGGTGGGAGTGAGGGTGGGGGTGGGAGTGAGGGTGGGGTGAATGTGAGTGTGAGGGTGAGTTTGGAGGTGAGGGTGAGGGAGCGATGAGCGTGGGGGAGGGGGTAAGGATAACGGTGAGTGTGAGGGTGAGAGTTAGGGTGGGGGTGAATGTGGGTTTGAGGGTTGGGGGTGGGAATGAGGGTGACGTTGGGGGTGAGGGTAAGGGTGGGGTTGGGGTGAGGGTGCGGGAGAGGTTGAGGATGAGGGTGGGAGTGAGTGTGAGGGTGGGGGTGAGTGTGGGGATGGGGGTGAGGGTGAGGTTGGGGTGAGTGTGAGGGTGAGGGTGGTGGTGAGGGTGGCGGTGAGGGTGAATGTGAGAGTGAATGTGAGTATGAGGGTGAGTGTGAGGGTGTGGTTTGAGTGAGGGTGAGGGTGAATGTGGGGGTGAGGGTGAGTGTGAGCGTGAAGGTGAGTGTGAGGGGGAGGGTTAGTGTGAGGGTGTGGGTGCGGGGGTGGGGGTCGGGGTGGGGGTAAGGGTGAATGTGACGGTGAGTGTGAGGGTGTTGTGTGGGTGAGGTTTAGTGTGAGGGTGAAAGTGAGGGTGGGGGTGAGTGTGAGTTTTAGAATGAGTGTGAGGGTGAGGGGGAGTGTGAGCTGAGGGTGAGGGTGAGAGTGAGGGTGAGTTTGAGAGTGAGGGTGAGTGTGAGTGTGAGGGTGAGTGTGAGGGTTAGGGTGGGGGTGGGGGTGGGGGTGGCGGTGAGGATGGGGTTGGGCGTGGGGGTGGGGGTGAGGGTGAGGATGGGAGTGGGGGTGAGGGTGGGGGTAAGGGTGAAGCTGAGGGTGAGGGTGGGGGTGAGGGTGAGAGGGAGGGTGAGCGTGAGGGTGGGCGTGGTGGTGGGGGTGAGGGTGGGGTTGGGCGTGGGGGTGGGAGTGAGAGTGAGGGTGTGGGTGAGGGTGGGGGTGAGGGTGAGGGTGAGGGTGGGGGTGAGTGTGGGGGTGAGTGTGGGGGTGGGTGGGGGTTGGGGTGGGGGTGAGGGTGAGCGTGAGTGTGAGAGTGGGGGTGGGGGTGAGTGAGAGTGTTAGCGTGTTAGGGAGAGTGTGAGGGTGGGGTTGGGTGTGAGAGTGAGGGTGAGAGTGTTGGTGTGGGTGGGGGTGAGGGTGAATGTGAGAGTGAGTGTGAGTATGAGGGTGAGGGTGAGGGTGAGGGTGAGTGTGAGGGTGGGGTGGTGGTGGTGGTGAGGGTGAGTGTGAGGGTGAGTGTGATGTTGAGAGTCGGGGTGAGGGTGAATGTGAGGGTGAGTGTGAGGGTGTAGTTGCGGGTGAGGGTTAGCGTGAGGGTGAGAGTGGGGGTGGGGGTGAGTGTGAGTGTGAGGGTGGGGTTGGGGGTGGGGGTGGGGTGAATGTGAAGGTGTGTGTGAGGGTGGGGTTGGGGGTGGGGGTGAGGGTGAATGTGAGGGTAAGTGTGAGTGTGAGGGTGAGGGTGAGGGTGGTGTTATGGGTGTGGTTGATGGTGAGGTTTAGCGTGAGGGTGATAGTGGGGGAGGGGGTGAGTGTGAGTGGGAGGGGGAGGGGGAGGGGGACTGTGAGAGGGATGTTGGGGGAGGGGGTGGGGGTGCGGATGAGTGTTAGGGGGAGTGTGAGGGTGAGTGAGAGGGTGAGGGTGTGGGTGAGTGTGAGGGTGAATGTTAAGGTTGGGGTGGGGTGAGGCTGAGTTTGAGGGTGAGTGTGAGGGTGAGGGTGTGTGGGGGGGTGGGGGTGAGGGTGGGTTGGGCGTGGGGGTGGGAGTGAGGGTGGGGGTGGGGGTGAGGGTGGGGGTGAGGGTCAGGGTGAGGGTGGGGGTGAGTGTGGGGGTGGGTGGGGGTTGGGGCGGGGGTGAGGGTGAGTATGAGTGTGAGAGTGGGGGTGAGTGTGAGCGTCAGTGTTAGGGTGAGTGTGAGGGTGGGGTTGGGTGTGAGGGTGAGGGTGAATGTAAGGTTTAGTGTGAGTGTGAGTGTGAGGGTGAGGGTGAGGGTGGGGGTGGGTTGGGGGTGGTGGTTAGGGTGAGTGTGAGGGTGTGTGTGTGGTTGAGGGTGAGGGTTAGCGTGAGGGTGAGTGTGGGGTGAGTGTGAGTGTGAGGGTGGGGTTGAGGTGGGGGTGAGGGTGAATGTGAGGGTGTGTGTGAGGGTGGGGTTGGGGGTGGGGGTGAGGGTGAATGTGAGGGTGTGTGTGAAGGTGAGGGTGAGGGTTGTGTTGTGAGTGTGGTTGAGGGTGATGTATAGCATGAGGGTGATAGTGGGGGTGGGGGTGAGTGTGAGGGGGTGGGGGAGGGGGAGGGGGAGGGTGACTGTGAAAGGGATGTTGGGGTGCGGGGGAGGGTGAGTGTTAGGGAGAGTGTTAGGGGACGTGTGAGGGTGAGTGAGACGGTGAGTGTGTGGGTGAGTGTGAGGGTGAATGTTAAGGTTGGGGTGGGCTGAGGGTGAGTGTGAGGGTGAGTGTGAGGGTGAGGGTGTGTGTGAGGGTGAGTGTGAGGGTGAGGGAGATGGTGAGGGTGAGTTTTAGGTTGATTGTGAGGGTAGGGGTGAGGGTGAGTGTGAGGGTGAGTGTGAGGGTGAGTGTGAGGGTGAGGGAGATGGTGAGGGTGAGTTTTAGGTTGATTGTGAGGGTGGGGGTGAGGGTAGGGGTGAGGGTGAGTGTGACGTTGAGAGTGGGAATGAGGGTGATGGTGGGGGTGGGCGTGAGTGTGGGGGTGCTGGTGAAGGTGTGGGTGAGGGTGAGTGTGAGGGTGAGGGTGGGGATGGGGATGGGGTGGGGGTGAGGGTGAATGTGAGGGTGAGGGTGGGGTGAGGGTGAATGTGAGGGTGAGGGTGAGGGTGGGGGTGGGGGTGAGGGTGAATGTGACGGTGTGGGTGGAGGTGGGGATGAAGGTGGGGGTGGGGTTGAGGGTGAGTGTTAGGGTTGGGGTGGGTGTGAGTGTGAGGGTGGGGTTGAGCGTGAGTGTGAGGGTGAGGGTGGAGGTGGGTGTCAGGGTGAGGGTGGGGTGTGGTGGGGTGAGGGTGGTGTGGGTGGGGGTGAGAGTGAATGTGAGCATGAGTGTGATTGTGAAAGTGAGGGTGAGGGTGAGTGTGAGGGTTTGGGTGGGGGTCCTTCTGGTGTTGGGGGTGAGGGTGAATGTGAGGGTGAGTGTGAGGGTGAATGTGAGGATGAGTGTGAGGGTGGGGGTGGGGGTGAGTGTGAGAGTGAGGGGGAGGGGGAGGGGGAGGGTGAGTGTGAGGGTGTGGGTGGGGCTGGGGGTTAGGGTGAGGATATATGTGAGGGTTAGGGTGAGTGAGTGTGAGTGTGAGGGTGGGGGTGGGAGTGAGTGTGAGTGTGAGTGTCAGGGTGGAGGTGGGGGTGAGGTTGAGGGTGAGGACAAAGGTGGGAGTGGGGGAGGGGGTGAGGGTGGGGTGAGGGGTGGCGGTGAGGGTGACGGTGAGTTTGAGGGTGGTGGTGTGGGTGTTGTTGAGGGTGAGGTTTAGTGTGAATGTGAGGGTGGAGGTGAGAGTGGGGGTGATGGTGAGTGTGACGGTGAGGGTGAGTGTGAGTGTGAGCGTGAGTGTTAGGCTGAGTGTGAGTGTAGGATTGGGTGTGAGGTTGAGGGTGAATGGGAGGGTGAGTGTGAGGTTGAGGGTGAGTGTTAGTGTGAGGGTGAGTCTGAGGGTGAGGCTCGGGGTGGGGGAGGTGGTGGTGGTGAGGGTGAGTGTGAGGGTGAGGTTGGAGATGTGGCTGGGGGTGAGGGTGAATGTGAGGGTGAGTGTGTGGGTGAGGGTGGGGTTGGGGGTGGGGGTGAGGGTGAATGTGAGGGTGAGTGTGAGGGTGAGGGTGGTGGTGTGGGTGTTCCTGAGGGTTAGGGTTAGTGTGAGGGTGGGGGTGGGGGTGAGGGTGGGGGTGACGGTGAGTGTGACGGTGAGGGTGAGTGTGAGGGTGGGGGTGGGAGTGAGTGTGAGTGTGAGTGTCAGGGTGGGGGTGAGGTTGAGGGTGAGGACAAGGGTGGGGGTGGGGGAGGGGGTGTGGGTGGGGTTTGGGGTGGCGGTGAGGGTGACGGTGAGTTTGAGGGTGGTGGTGTGGGTGTTGTTGAGGGTGAGGTTTAGTGTGAGTGTGAGGGTGGGGGTGGGGGTGAGGCTGGGGGTGACGGTGAGTGTGACGGTGAGGGTGAGTGTGAGCGTGAGTGTTAGGGTGAGTGTGAGGGTAGGATTGGGTGTGAGGTTGAGGGTGAATGGGAGGGTGAGTGTGAGGTTGAGGGTGAGTGTGAGTGTGAGTCTGAGGGTGAGGCTGGGGGTGGGGGAGGTGGTGGTGGTGAGGGTGAGTGTGAGGGAGAGTGTGAGGGTGAGGTTGGAGATGTGGCTGGGGGTGAGGGTGAATGTGAGGGTGAGTGTGAGTGTGAGGGTGAGGGTGGTGGTGTGGGTGTTCTTGAGGGTGAGGGTTAGTGTGAGTGTGAGGGTGGGGGTGGGGGTGAGGGTGGGGGTGACGGTGAGTGTGACGGTGAGTGTGAGTGTGAGGGTGGCGGTGGGAGTGAGTGTGAGTGTGAGTGTCAGGGTGGGGGTGAGGTTGAGGGTGAGGACAAGGGTGGTGGTGTGGGTGGGGGTGAGGGTGGGGTTTGGGGTGGCGGTGAGGGTGACGGTGAGTTTGAGGGTGGTGGTGTGGGTGTTGTTGAGGGTGAGTGTGAGGGTGGGGGTGGGGGTGACGGTGAGTGTGATGGTGACGGTGAGTGTGAGTGTGAGCGTGAGTGTTAGGGTGAGTGTGAGGGTAGGATTGGGTGTGAGGTTGAGGGTGAATGGGAGGGTGTGTGTGAGGTTGAGGGTGAGTGTGAGTGTGAGTCTGAGGGTGAGGCTGGGGGTGGTGGAGGTGGTGGTGGTGAGGGTGAGTGTGAGGGAGAATGTGAGGGTGAGGTTGGAGATGTGGCTGGGCTTGAGGGTGAATGTGAGGGTGAGTGTGTGGGTGAGGGTGGGGTTGTGGGTGGGGGTGAGGGTGAGTGTGAGGGTGAGGGTGAGGGTGAGGGTGAGGGTGGTGGTGTGGGTGTTCTTGAGGGTGAGGGTTAGTGTGAGTGTGAGGGTGGGCGTGGGGGTGAGGGTGAATGTGAGGGTGAGTGTGAGGGTAAGGGTGAATGTGAGGGTGAGGGTGAGGGTGGGGGAGAGGGTGATTGTGCGGGTGAGTGTGCGGGTGAGTGTTAGGGTGGGGATGGCGGTGGGGTGAGGGTGAGGATGAGGGTGGGGGTGAGGGGGAGGATGGGGTGAGTGTGAGGCTGAGTGTGAGGGTGAGAGTTAGGGTTGGGGTGAGTGTGAGGGTGGGGTTGAAGCTGAGTGTGAGGGTGAGGGTGGGAGTTAGGATGAGGGTAAGAGTGGGGTTTTAGGTAGGGGTGAGTGTGAGTGTGAGGGTGAGGGTCGGGGTGAGGGTTGGGTTGAGGGGTGAGCATGAGGGTGAGGGTGGGGGTGAGTGTGAGCATGCGGGTGAGTGTGAGGGGGAGGGTGGGGATGAGGGTGGGGCTGGGAGTGGGGTGAGTGTGAGGGTGGTGGTGAGTGTGAGGGTGGGGGTGAGGATGGGGCTGAGGGCTGAGCGTGAGGGTGAGTGTGAGGGTGGGGTTGAGGGTGGGGGTGTGAATGACTAAGACTGTTTTTAATGTTTTCCCTGAGTACTGTGTGGGTGCCTCGGTTTCCCTATGAAGTGCTTGAGTATTTAGGTGGTGGGACAAGGGTGCATGACTGTTACAGAGCCCCAGGGCAGGGGCCTGGACACAGAGAATGGCTGACACTCTGAATCCTAGCAACTGATGGCCCCGGCCCCTCCCCTGTAAAGGTGAGAGCTGAAGGTGTTGGAACAAAGGGATCAGGTGACCTCCTTTCCCGGGAAGCAGACAGAGGGGAAGACGGGGCTGGACAGTTTCAGTTTGGGCTGGCTGGGGAACATTGAGGGAGGTGCAGACAGGGTCTGGCCTCCCTGCCCCCCTTTTGGAGCTGTGGGGTAAAACGCAGGGAGCCCCAGGCTGGGGTCTAAGCTCTCTGCCCCCCGGAAGGGCCCGGCTGAGGGGTCCTGGATGTACTGACAAGCTCTGGTTGGATTGTGTTCCTGGCATCTCTAATAAACCTTCTGTTCTACTGGCTGGCTGAGACTCCCAGTGAATCCGGGGAAGTGGGGTGCAGGCGCTGACTCCCCCACACTCCGTGACAACTGGTAGCAGCGATGGGATGTTCTGCACCCCAGGAATGACACTTCGTGCAGTAAGTAACTGGGGAGCAGTAGAACGAAGGGGGGGTAATGAGGTCCAGGCGTGCTGAAGGCTCACAGAGGAGCGGTTTCAGGGAGCTGAGGAGCTACACTTAACCCCTGAGAAGGACTGTGCAATGATGAGCAGTGAGCAGTACCAGGGGCGGAGGCGCCTGCGGCTTGGCCCTGGGAGAGAGAAGGATTTTTGCAGTGACAGGGTTCCCCTGGGGGTGCCGTGAGTGGACCCAGGTGCGGAGGAGCTGCAGCTCGACCCTGGCAAGGAGGTGGTGACCTGGAGAAGAGCTGGCACACTTGCGGTTCGTCCTGGAAACCGTGGGGAGCTAAGACCACACAGGCCTGCGAACCCACAGCAACTTGGGAGCATTGAAGTGATGGCGTATTGCCTTCTCCTTAAAAGAAGCATTGTAACCCTCTGCAAAAAGAGATGGATACGCATTGGGAAGTTCACTAAAGCGCAGTTAATCGCGCAGCTGGAGGAGGATGACCATTCTAAGGAGCAGATTCCTGACCCCGATTGGGCTACAGCAGGATCTGGGAGCAGCTGGAGCGGTAGTCTGGCATCCCCAAGAGTCTGGTCTCCAACCAGAAGGGGGTCTTCACGATCGGGTTCCCCAGCAGGGGATCGGAGACGGATGGGACTGGAGCTGAGTCCGAGAGAGCAAGAGGACTGTGAGAGACAGCGAGAGCCCAAGAGACACCTACAGGAGAAGCAGCAGCAGCAGCAGCAGCATGAACTGGCGGTGGAGGAACGGAGAGGCATAGGGGACTGGTCAGGGGTGAATCGGGATGTGGAGACCCACCTCACTGCCTTTGAGCAGGCTGGTGATTTGAACCAGGGAGACCCTGCGGAAAAGCCCCAGGATCTAGCTCCCTTGCTGAGTCCCAAGGCCGTAAAATCCGTCAGCCAGATGGGGGGGATGGTGGACGGATTTCCACTCCTGGTCCCAACCTATATGTCTGCGTGGAGTCTCATGGGCTCAAGCCCTACGGATCCCCAGTGGGAGCGGAAGGTGATGGTCGATGGAGACACATTCTGGGGGTGGCGAGATCCCGGGACAGAGAGAACTGTGGTCAGGCCCCGGGTGGTGCACCCCCACCAGATGCTGAGGGGCTGTGTGACCTGGGTGAGGGTCCCAGGGACGGACCCATTCGCTCTCCCTATGGCCCAGATCCCTGTGCAGACCCAAGAGGGGTCGGGCTGGCTGGTGGTTGGGCTTCTCCAGGATATCAGCTGGGAGGTGCTGTTGGGGGGTAACTGTGTATCTTTGGGACAAGATCCAGGCCCTGGCCCTGTAAAGGCCGAGGATTTGAATTTGAACTCAGGGAACCAATTGGCTAAGAGGGAAATGGTCAGTGAAAATACAAATGACCTGGCAGGCAGGGGGGATGAGCTGCCAGGCACGGGATATCTGCCTGCCTTTAAACAGACCACTAGGGCGGGGTGGGACAGTGAGATGCTCCCCACCCCCCTGCACACTGGAGAGCGGGCTCAGGCTGTCACTGATGCAGAGAGCAAAGCATCGAGCTTGCTGCCTGGCCCCACAGGGTCAGCCAGGGCAGTGCTGAGCACCGGGGGAGCAGAGACCCCAGCTGAGTGGGGGGACACACAGGCAGGGCGGGACGGCTGCCAACCAGGCTTGCCTGGTCCAGAGGTGCAGCCGGGAAGTGATTCCACGGCAAAAAGGGAGCCACCAGGGACAGGGCTCAGTGGGGCGGTGACCCCAGGCCTGGCCAATGAGCTGCAGGGGGATCCCGCCTTGGAGAAGCTAAGGGAACTTGCTGGCCACATTGCTGCAAACCCCCTTGGGGAAGACTGCAGAGACAGATCCCTGTGAGAGAAGGGATTCCTGTGCCGGGAAAGGGCTTCCCAAGGGGAAGTAGAACTGTGGGGAATCAGGAGGAAGCCGGTGGGGCCCCAGAAGTATCATAACCGGATATTGTACCTGGCCCGGGGTAAGGGAGAAGATCCCTGGAGGTCCCTGCCCATCAGAGAGGAACCTTTCCAGAAGTGGCTACCCTGCCAAAGCCCCTCACTCCCGACCAGCAGGCCCTACTATCCCAACCCTGAGCTCACCAGTCACCGCTCTGACGGTGCCCCTCACTCCTGACCCACAGCCCCTTCTATCCCAGCCCTGAGCTCCCCAGTCACCACTCTACCAGTGCCCCTCACTCCCGACCCGCAGCCCCTTCTATCCCAGCCCTGAGCTCCCCAGTCACCGCTCCGCCAATGCTCCTCACTCCCGAACCACAGCCCCTCCTATCCAAGCCCTGAGCTCCCCACTCACAGCTCTGCCGGTGCCCCTCACTCCCGACCCGCAGCCCCCCTACCCTGCCAATGCCCCTCACTTACGACCCGCAGCCCCTTCTATCCCAGCCCTGAGCTCCCCAGTCACCACTCTACCGGTGCCCCTCACTCCCGACCCGAAGCCCTTTCTATACCAGCCCATATCTCCCTAGTTACCACTCTGCCAGTGCTCCTCACTCCCGACCCGCAGCCCCTCCTATCCCAGCCCTCACCTCCCCTGCCACCGTTCTGCCGGTGACCCTCATTCCCGACCGGCAGCGTCTTCTTTCCCAGCGCTGAGCTCCCCAGTCACCGATCTGCCGGTGTCCCTCACTCCCGAAAGGCAGCCCCTTCTATCCCAAACCAGAGCTCCCCAGACAACATGCTACCAGTGCCCCTACTCCCGACCACCCGATGACCCCGCCTACCCTGATGGTGCCCCTCACTCCCGACCCACAGCCCCTTCTATCCCAGCCTTGAGCTCCCCAGTCACTGCTCAGCCGCTGCCCCTCAGTCCTGACCCACAGCCCCTGCTCTCCCAGCCCTGAGCTCCCCAGCCACCGCTCTGCCAGTGCCCCTCACTCCCGACCAGCGGGCCCCTTAACCCCCTACCCTGCCAATGCCCCTCACTCCCGACCCACAGCCCCTACTATCCCAGCCCTGAACTTCACAGTCACCGCTCTGATGGTGCCCCTCACTCCTGACCCGCTGCCCCTTCTTTCCCAGCCCTGAGCTCCCCAGTCACCGCTCTGCCGGTGCCCCTCACTCCTGAATCGCAGCCCCTTCTATCCCAGCCCTGAGCTCCCCAGTCACCGCTCTGCCGGTACACCTCACTCCCGACACGCAGCGCCTTCTTTCCCAGCCCTGATCTCCCCAGTTACCGCTCTGCCGGTGCCCCTCACTGCCGACCCACAGGGCCTTCTATACCAACACTGAGCTCCCCAGACACCACTCTACCAGTGCCCCTACTCCCGACCCACTGCGGCCCCCACCTACCCTGACGGTGCCCCTCACTCCCGACCCGCAGCCCATCCTATCCCAGACCTGAGCTCCCCAGTCACCACTCTGCCGGTGCCCCTCACTCCCGACCCGCGGGCTCCTTACCCCCCTACCCTGCCAATGCCCCTCACTCCAGACCCGCAGCCCCTTCTATCACAGCCCTGAGCTCCCCTACCACAGCTCTGCCAGTGCTCCTCACTCCCGACTCATAGCTACTGCTGTTCCAGCCCTGAGCTCCCCATCACCGTTCTACCGGTGCTCCTCACTCCTGACCCGCAGCCACTCCTATCACAGCCCTGAGCTCCCCAATCACTGATCTCCCAGTGCCCCTCACTCCCGACCCGCAGCCCCTTCTATCCCAGCCCTGAGCTTCCCAGTCACCGCTCTGCCGGGGCCCCTCACTCGCGACCCGCAGCCCGTTCTCTCCCAGCCCTGAGCTCCCCAGTCACCACTCTGCCGGTGCCGCTCAATCCCTACCCGCAGCCAATGCTGTTCCAGCCCTGAGCTCCCCAGTCACCACTCTGCCGGTGCCCCTCACTCCCGACCCGCAGCCCCCACCGATCCTGACGGTGCCCCTCACTCCCGACCCGTAGTCCCTGCTGTCAAAGGCCTGAGCTCCCCAGTCACTGCTCTGCCAGTGCAGCTAATTTCCGACCCGCAGGCCCTTCTCTCCCAGCCCTGAGCTCCCCATTTATCGCTCTGCCGGTGCCCCTCACTCCTGAATCGCAGCCCCTTCTATCCCAGCCCTGAGCTCCCCAGTCACCGCTCTGCCGGTGCCCCTCACTGCCGACCCGTAGCCACTGCTGTTCCAGCCCTGAGGTCCCCAGTCACCGCTCTACCGGTGCACCTCATTCCCGACCCGCATCCCCTTCTATCCCAGCGCTGAGCTCCCCAGTCACCACTCTGCCGGTGCCCCTCACTCCCGACCCGCGGGCTCCTTACCCCCCTACCCTGCCAATGCCCCTCACTCCAGACCCGCAACCCCTTCTATCACAGCCCTGAGGTCCCCTGTCACAGCTCTGCCAGTGCTCCTCACTCCCGACCCATAGCTACTGCTGTTCCAGCCCTGAGCTCCCCAGTCACCACTCTGCCGGTGCTCCTCAGTCCTGACCCGCAGCCCCTCCTATCCCAGCCCTGAGCTCCCCAATCACTGATCTCCCAGTGCCCCTCACTCCCGACCCGCAGCCCCTTCTATCCCAGCCCTGAGCTTCCCAGTCACCGCTCTGCCGGGGCCCCTCACTCGCGACCCATAGCCACTGCTGTTCCAGCCCTGAGGTCCCCAGTCACCGCTCTGCCGGTGCACCTCATTCCCGACCCGCATCCCCTTCTATCCCAGCGCTGAGCTCCCCAGTCACCGCTCTGCCGGTGCACCTCATTCCCGACCCGCAGCCCCTCCTATCCCAGACCTGAGCTCCCCAGTCACTGCTCTGCCGGTGCCCCGCACTCCCGACCCGCAGGCCCCTTACCCCCCTACCCTGCCAATGCCCCTCACTCCAGACCCGCAGCCCCTTCTATCCCAGCCCTGAGCTCCCCTGTCACCGCTCGGCCAGTGCCCCTCACTTCCGACCAATAGCCACTGCTGTTCCAGCCCTGAGCTCCTCAGTTACCGCTCTACTCACCTCCCCTCACTCCCGACCCGCAGCCCCCACCTACCCTGATTGTGCCCCTCACTATCCACTCGCAGCCCCTTCTATCCCAGCCCTGAGCTCCCCAGTCACTGCTCAGCCGGTGCCCCTCAATCCCGACCTGCAGCCCCTGCTCTCTGAGCCCTGAGCTCCCCAGCCACCGCTCTGCCAGTGCTCCTCACTCCCGACCCGCAGCCCTTTCTTTCCCAGCCCTGAGCTCCCCAGTTACCACTGTGCTGGTGCGCCTCACTCCCGACCTGCAGCCCCTTCTATCCCAGCTCGGAGCTCCCCAATCACCGCTGTGCTGGTGCCCCTCACAACTGACCCGCAGCCCCTGCTCTCCCAAATCTGAGCTCCCCAGTTACCACTCTACCAGTGCACTTCACTCCCGACCCGCAGCCCCCGTCTACCCTGACGGTGCCCCTCACTCCCATCCCGCAGCCCCTTTTATCCCAGCCCTGAGCTCCCCAGCCACTGCTCAGCCGGTGCCGCTCACTCACGACCCGCACACCCTGCTCTCCCAGCCCTGAGCTCCCCAGCCACCGCTGGGTGCGTGTGAGGGTGAGGGCGGGGTGAGGGTGGGGATGGCGGTGAGGTTGGGGGTGAGGGTGAGGGTGGGGGAGAGTGTGAGGGTGAGGGTGAGTGTGAGGATGAGAGTGACGGTGAGGGTGGTGGTGTGGGTGGGGGTGAGGGTGAGGGTGAGTACGAGGGTGAGTATGAGGGTGAGTGTGAGGGTGAGTGTGAGTGTGAGGGTGGGGGTTAGGGTGAGGGTGAGGGTGGGGGTGGGTGGGGTGGGGATGAGGGTGAGGATGTTGTGGGGGTGAGGGTGAGCGGGAGGGAGAGGGGGAGGGGGAGGGTCGAGGGCTTGAGGGTGGGGATGGGCGTGGGGGTTTGTGTGAGGATGAGGGTGGGGGTGGGGGGTGGGGTAGAGGTTGAGGGTGTGGGTGGGGGATTGGTTTAGGGTGAGGGTGAGTGTGGGGGGGGAGTGGGGGTGAGGGTGAGGGTAAGGGTGGTGGTGTGGGTGGGGGTGAGGGTGAATGTGAGAGTGAGTGTGAGGGGGAGGGGGAGGGTCGGGGGGTGAGTGTGGGGGTGGGGGTGGGTGTCTGGGGGAGGGTGGGGCTGGGGATGGGGTGAGGGTGGGGGTTAGGGTGATTGTGAGTGTGGGGGTGGAGGTGGGGGTGAGGCTGAATGTGGGGGTGAGGGTGAGGGTGAGGATGGGGGTGTGGGTTAGGGTGAGCGTTAGGGTGGGTGTGTAGGTAGGGGTGAGGGTGAGTGTGAGGGTGAGGGTGAGGGTCGAGATGAGGTTGGGGGTGGGGTGAGGGGTGAGCGTGAGGGTGGGGGTGATGGTGAGGGTGGGGGTGAGTGTGAGTGTTAGGTTGGGGGTGAGGGTGGGGGTGGGCGTGAGGCTGAGTATGGGGGTGGGAATGGGGGTGAGGGTTAGGTTGAGGGTGGGGGTGGAGGTGAGGGTGAGTGTGGGATGGGGTGGGGGTGTGGGTAGAAGTGAGGGTGAGTGTGAGGGTGAGTGTTAGGGTGAGGGTGAGGGTGGGAGTGGGGGTGGGGGGTGAGGGTCGGGGTGAGGGTGGGGGAGGGGCTGGGTGTGAGGGTGGGGGTGAGTGTGAGGGTGGGGGTGGGAATGGGAGTAAGGGTGGGGGTGAGGGTGGGGGTGAGGTTGGGGGTGTGTGAGAGAGGGTGAGTTTGAGGCTCAGTGTGACGGTGTTGGTGTGGGTGGGGGGGTGTGAATGTGAGAGTGAGTGTGAGTATGAGGGTGAGTGTGAGGCTGTGGTGTGGGTGAGGCTGAGGCTTAGTGGGAGGGTGAAGGTGGGGGTGGGGGTGGGGGTGAGGGTGACGGTGAGGGGTAGTGTGAGGGTGAGTGTGAGTGTGAGGGTGAGGATTAGGGTGGGGGTGGGTGGGCTCGGGTGAGGGTGTGGTGTGGGTGAGGGTGAGTGTGAGGGTGAGCGGGAGGGGAAGGGTCGTGGGGTTGGGGGTGGGCGTGGGGGTGGGGAGGGGGAGAGGGTGGGGTTTGGGGTGGGGTTTAGGGAGAGTGTGCAGTGGGGAAGGGGGTGAGGGTAAGGTTGAGGGTGGGGCTGTGGGTGGGGGTGGGGGAGGGGTTGTGTGTGAGGGTGGGGGTGAGGGTGGGAGTAAGGGTGGGGGTGGGTGTGAGGGTGAGTGTGGCGGTGGGGGTGAATGTCAGTGAGATAGTGGGGGTGGGGGTGAGGGTGGGTGTAAGTGTGAGGGTGAGGGTGGGGGTGAGGGGGCGATGGGTGTGGAGGAGGGGGGAGGAGGGAGGGTTAGTGTGAGTGTGAGTGTGAGGGTGAGTGTTAGGGTGAGGGTGGGAGTGAGGGTTCGGGTTGGGTGAGGGTCGGGGTGAGTGTGAGGGTGAGGGTGGGGGTGGCTGTGGGAGTTTGGGTGGGGGTTAGTTTGAGGGTGAGGGTGGGGGTGAGGGTGGGGGTGAGGTTCAATGTGCGTATGAGGGTGAGTGTGAGGGTGTGGTGTGGGTGAGGGTGAGGGTTATTGTGAGGGTGAAGGTGGGGTTGCGGGTGATGGTGAGTGTGAGAGTGAGTGTGAGTGTGAAGGTGAGGGTGAGTGGGGGGGTGGGGGTCGAGGTGGGGGTGAAGATGAGTGTGAGGGTGAGTGTGACAGTGAGTGTGGGGGAAGGGGTGAGGGTGGGTGTGAGGGTGTGGTGTGGATGAGGGTGACGGTTAGTTTGAGGGTGAAGGTGGGGGTGTGTGTGAGGGTGAGTGTGATGGTTAGGGTGGGGGTGCGGGTGGGGATGGGTGTGAGGGTGAAGGTGGGGGTGGAGGTGGGGGTAAGGGTGAGTGTGGTGGTGGTGGCTGGGTGAGGGTGAGTGTGGGGGTGAAGGTGGGGTGTGTGTGAGGGTGAGGGAGAGGGTGAGGGTGAATGATGGGCTGAGTGTGAGTGTGACGCTGGTGGTGGGAGTGGGGGTGGGGTCGGGGTGAGGATGAGGGTTTGGTGGGGTTGAGTGTGAGTGTTAGTCTGAGTGTGAGGGGGGAGGGTCGGGGGTAGGGTGGGGGTTCGGGTGGGGATGTGTGTGAGGGTGAGAGTGGGGTGGGGGTGGGGGTGAGGGTGTTGGTGGGGGTTAGGGTGAGGGTGAGAGTGGGGGTGGGTATGGGGATGGGGATGAGGGTGAATGTGAGGGTGAGGGTGAGGGTCGGGCAGAGGGTGGGGGTGGGCGTGAGGGATGAGCGTGGGGGTGGGGGTGAGGGTGTTGCTGGCGGTTAGGGTGAGGGTGAGAGTGGGGGTGGGGATGGGGATGAGGGTGAAGATGGGGTGAGGGTGATGGTGAGGGTGAATGTGTGGGTGAGGGTGAGGGTCGGGCTGAGTGTGGGGGTGGGCGTGAGGGGTGAGCGTGAGGGTGGGTGTGGGGGTGAGCGTGAGGGTAGGGGTTGGGGTTTGGGTGACGGTGAGGGTTGGGTTATGGCTTAGTGTGAGGGTGGGGTTTTTGGTACGGGTGAGGGTGAGGGTGAGGCTGAGGGTCGGGCTGAGGGTGGGGGTGAGGGGAGAGCGTGAGGGTGAGGGTGGTGGTTAGTGTGAGCGTTGGGGTGGGGGTGATGGTGGGGGGTGAGGATGGGGGTGAGTGTGAGGATGTCGGTTGGGGGGAGCTTGTGGGTGGGGGTGGGGGTGAGTGTGAGGGGAAGTGTGAGGGGACGGTGAGTGTGTCGGTAAGGCTGAGGGTTAGGGTGGGGGTGGGGATGAGGGTGGGGGTAAGGGTAGGAATGGGGGTGAGAGTGAGTGTGAGTGTGAGGGTTTCATACAATCATAGAATCATAGAATAATAGAATCTCAGGGTTGGAAGGGACCACAGGAGGTCATCTAGTCCAACCCCCTTCTCAAAGCAGGACCAACCCCAACTAGATCATCCCAGCCAGGGCTTTGTCAAGCCTGACTTTAAAAACGTCTAAGGAAGGAGATTCCACCACCTCCCTAGGTAACCCATTCCAGTGCTTCACCACCCTACTAGTGAAAAAGTTTCTCCTAATATCCAACCTAAACCTCCCCCTCTCCAACTTGAGACCATTACTCCTTGTTCTGTCATCTTCTACCACTGAGAACAGTCTAGATCCATCCTCTTTGGAACCCCCTTTTAGGTAGTTGAAAGCGGCTATCAAAACCCCCCTCACTCTTCTCTTCTGTAGGCTAAACAATCCCAGTTCCCTCAGCCTCTCCTCATGAGTCATGTGCTCCAGCCCCCTAATCATTTTTGTTGCCCTCCGTTGGACTCTTTCCAATTTATCCACATTCTTTTTATAGTGTGGGGCCCAAAACTGGACACAGTACTCCAAATGAGGCCTCACCAGTGCCGAATAGAGGGGAATAATCACGTCCCTCGATCTGCTGGAAATGCCCCTACTTATACAGCCCAAAATGCCGTTAGCCTTCTTGGCAACAAGGGCACACTGTTGACTCATATTCAGCTTTTCGTCCACTGTAACCCCTAGGTCCTTTTCTGCAGAACTGCTGCCAGCCATTCAGTCCCTAGTCTGTAGCAGTGCATGGGATTCTTCCGTCCTAAGTGCAGGACTCTGCACTTGTCCTTGTTGAACCTCATCAGATTTCTTTTGGCCCAATCCTCTAATTTGTCTAGGTCCCTCTGTATCCTATCCCTACCCTCCAGCGTATCAACCACTCCTCCCAGTTTAGTGTCATCTGCAAACTTGCTAAGGGTGCAGTCCACACCATCCTCCAGCTCGTTGATGAAGATATTGAACAGAACCGGCCCCAGCACCGACCCTTGGGGCACTCCACTTGATACCGGCTGCCAATTAGACATGGAGCCATTGATCACTACCCGTTGAGCACGACCATCCAGCCAGTTTTCTATCCACCTTACCGTCCATTCATCCAGCCCATACTTCTTTAACTTGCTGGCAAGAACACTGTGCGAGACTGTATCAAAAGCTTTGCTAAAGTCAAGAAATAGCACATCCACTGCTTTCCCCTCATCCACAGAGCCAGTTATCTCATCAAAGAAGGCAATTAGGTTAGTCAGGCATGACTTGCCCTTGGTGAATCCATGCTGACTGTTCCTGATCACTTTCCCCTCCTTTAAGTGGTTCAGAATTGATTCCTTGAGGACCTGTTCCATGATTTTTCCAGGGACTGAGGTGAGACTGACTGGCCTGTAGTTCCCCGGATCTTCCTTCTTCCCTTTTTTAAAGATGGGCACTACATTAGCTTTTTTCCAGTCATCCGGGACCTCCCCCGATTGCCATGATTTGTCAAAGATAATGGCCAATGGCTCTGCAATCACATCAGCCAACTCCTTTAGCACCCTCGGATGCAGTGCATCCGGCCCCATGGACTTGTGTTCGTCCAGCTTTTCTAAATAGTCCCGAACTACTTCTTTCTCCACAGAGGGCTGGTCACCTCCTCCCCATACCGTGCTGCGAAGTGCAGCCGTCTGGGAGCTGCCCTTGTCTGTGAAGACAGAGGCAAAAAAAGCATTGAGTACACTAGCTTTCTCCACATCCTCTGTCACAAGGTTCCCTCCCTCATTCAGCAAGGGGCCCACACGTTCCTTGACTTTCTTCTTGTTGCTAACATACCTGAAGTAACCCTTCTTGTTACTCCTAACATCTCCAGCTAGCTGCAACTCCAAGTGTGATTTGGCCTTCCTAATTTCACTCCTGCATGCCTGAGCAATAGTTTTATACTCCTCCCTGGTTATTTGTCCAATCCTCCACTTCTTGTAAGCTGCTTTTTTGTGTTTAAGACGAGCAAGGATTTCACTGTTAAGCCAAGCTGGTCGCCTGCCATATTTACTTTTCTTTCTACACATCGGGATGGTTTGTTCCTGCAACCTCAATAAGGTTTCTTTAAAATACAGCCAGCTTTCCTCGTCTCCTTTCCCCCTCATGTTATTCTCCCAGGGGACCTTGCCCCTCAGTTCCCTGAGGGAGTCAAAGTCTGCTTTTCTGAAGTCCAGGCTCTGTATTCTACTGCTCTCCTTTCTTCCTTGTGTCAGGATCCTGAACTCGACCATCTCATGGTCACTGCCTCCCAGGTTCCCATCCACTATTGCTTCCTCTACTATTTCTTCCCTGTTTGTGAGCAGCAGGTCAAGAAGAGCTTTTCCCCTAGTTGGTTCCTCCAGCATTTGCACCAGGGAATTGTCCCCTACACTTTCCAAAAACTTCCTGGATTGTCTGTGGACCGCTGTATTGCTCTCCCAGCAGATGTCGGGGTGATTAAAGTCACCCATGAGAACCAGGGCCTGTGATTTAGTAACTTCTGTTAGTTGCTGGAAGAAAGCCTCGTCCACCTCATCCCGCTGGTCTGGTGGTCTGTAGCAGACTCCCACCACGACATTACCCTTGTTGCTCACACCTCATTTGATCCAGAGACACTCAGGTTTTTCTGCAGTTTCATACTGGAGCTCTGAGCAGTCATACTACTCTCTTACATACAACGCAACTCCCCCACCTTTTCTGCCCTGCCTATCCTTCCTGAACAGTTTATATCCATCCATGACAGTACTCCAATCGTGTGAGTTATCCCACCAAGTCTCTGTTATTCCAATTACGTCATAATTCCTTGACTGTGCCATGACTTCCAGTTCTCCCTGCTTGTTCCCCAGGATTCTTGCATTTGTGTATAGGCATTTAAGATAACTCACCGATCGTCCTGCTGTCCCAGTATGGGGCAGGAGCCCTCCCCTCTTGCACTCACCTACTTGTGCTTCCTCCCGGTATCCCACTTCCCCACTTACCTCGGGGCTTTGGTCTCCTTCCCCCGGTGAACCTAGTTTAAAGCCCTCCTCACTAGGTTGGCCAGCCTGCTTCCAAAGATGCTCTTCCCTCTCTTCGTCAGGTGGAGCCCGTCTCTACCTAGCACTCCTTCTTGGAACATCAACCCATGGTCCAAACCCTTCTCTCCGACACCATCAGCGTAGCCATTCGTTGACTTCCATGATTCGACGGTCTCTACCCCGGCCTTACAATGTACCTTACAATGAGCAATCCTATTGACTGCTAGTGCCAACTGTCTCCTGGAATCCTCCTCCAAAATCTATTTAAATGTACTGCTGCGATTTTATACAGATTCTTTCGTTTGAATACCTGACTACGATCAATTAAATCCTGTTCACTGCAAGTTCCAAATTTCTTTTGGAATCCTCTTTGAAACGCCAGTTAGATGTGCTAATTCGCTCTTTGTACACATCGGTTCATGAACATGCCTCACAATGTGCTTTCGAATTCTGTTAACAGCTAAGGACAATTTTCACTTGGAATCCTCCTCCAAAAGCAATTATGCTACAATTGTTGTCTATTGGTACATATCCGTTCGTGAGAATACCTCACAATGAATAATTCAATCCTGTTCACTGCTACCGCCAAATTTCTCCTGGAATCATCTTCCAAATGTCATTACGAATAGCTGCTGCGCTCTTCGTACAGATACATTCGTGAAAAGTCCATTCAATCAGCCTTTCAATTATGTTAAAAGCTTGTGCCAAATTTCTCCTGAACGCTTCCTCCTCAATAAATTTAGATTTACAGCTACTCTATGAGTAGAGTTTGGCTCGTGACAATTCCTCACAATGAGCATTTCAATCCTGTTCACTACGAGGTGCAAATTTCTCCTGGAATCCTCTTCCAAAAGTAATTTCGATGTAATGCAGGGGTTTTGGTAGAGATCTATTAGTGAAAATTCCTTACAATGAAGATTTGAGTCCTGGTCACAGCTGGTGACAAATGTCTCCTGGAATCCTCCTGCAAAAGCTATTTAAACATACTGCTGCGATTTTGGTACAGATCCGTTCATGAAAATACCTCACTACGATCAATTAAATCCTGTACGCCGCAAGATCGAAATTTCTTCTGGAATCGTCTTTGAAACGCAAGTTAGATATGCTTCTTCGGTTTTTGGACACATCGGTCCGTGAAATTTTGTCAGAATGAACGATTAAATCCTGTTCACTGCTAGAGCCAAATTTCTCCTGAAAGCCTAATTCTAAACATATAAAGCTGACCTGCTAGGTTTTCGGCAGTGACGGATTAGTAAAAATTCCTTATTCAGTTCTCTTCCCTGCTAGTGCCAAATGTCTCATGGAATCCTCGTCCACAAGCCACTATGATGCAGTTTAGGGCTTTTCGTACAGATCCGTTTGTAAGAAACATCTCTACGAATAATTCATCCTGTTCACTGCTACTCCCAATTTTCTCGTGGACTCCTCTTCCAAAAGCCATTATGAGGCAAGGCCTGACTTTTGTGGTGTGGGTGGGGGGGGGTGATGGTGAGGGTTAGTGTTAGGGAACACATCCTTTGGTGAGAATACCTCACAATAAACAATTCATTCCTGTTCACTGCTAGTGCCAATCGTCCCCTGGAATACTCTTCAAAAAGACATGATGATGCACTCTTGAGGTTTTAGTACAGATCGGTTTGTGCAAATTCCTTTCAATGAGCAATGCAATCCTCTTGACTGCTACTGCCAACTGTCTCGCGGAATCCTTCTCCAAAAGCTCTTTAAATGTACTGCTGCGATTTTGGTACAGCTCTGTTCGTGAGAATAACTGACTACCATCAATTAAATCCTGTTCCCTGCAAGTTTCAAATTTCTCCTGGAATCCTCTTTGAAATGCCAGTTAGATGTGCTACCGCGATTTTTGTACCCATCAGTTCATGAACATTCCTTACAATGAGCATTCTAATTCTGTTAAGAGCTAAGGACAATTTCCACTTGGTATCCTCCTCCAGAAGCCATATGCTGCAATGGCTGACTTTTCGTACAGATCCGTTCGTGAGAATACCTCACAATGAACAATTAAATCCTGTTCACTGCTACCGCCAAATTTCTCCTGGAATAACTTCCAGAAGTCATTAAGATGCCGTGAGGGGCTTTTCGTAGAGATGGATTTTTTGAAAATCATTACACTGATAATTTCAATTCCCTTCACAGCTTTTGCCAAATTTCTCCCGGACTGTTCCTCATAAAGAAATTTAGATTTAATCTTGCGATTTTGGTAGATATTGGTTAGTGAAAATTTCTCACAATGAGCATTTCAATCCTGTTCACTAAGAGTGCCAAATGTCTCATGAAACCTTCTCCATAGGGCCTGATGATGCATTGTTGGGCTTTTGGTAGCGATCGGTTAATGAGAAATCCTCACAATGAGAATCTAAATCCTGTTCACTCCGAGTTCCAAATTTATCATGGACACCGCTTTCGTAAGCCATGATGATGCATTGCTAGGCTTTTGGTACAGCTCGGTTTGTGAAAATTCCTTTCAGTGAGCATTTCAATCCTGTTCAAAGCTAGTTCCAACTATCTCCTGGAATCCTCCTCCAAAGGCTTTTAAATCTACTGCTGCGATTTTGAGAATAACTCACTACGATCAATTCAGTCCTGTTCACTGCAAGGTCCAAATTTCTCCTGGAGTGCTCATTGAATCGCTAGTTTGATGTGCTACTGCGATTTTTGTACACATCGGTTCATGAACTTTCCTCACAATGAGCATTTGAATTCTGTTCACTGCTAAGGATTATTTTCACTTTGTATCCTCCTCCAAATGCCATTTTGCTAAAATGTTTGGCATTTGGTACAGATCCGTTCGTGAGAATTCCGCACACAGAAGAATACAATCCTGTTCACTGCAACCGCCACATTTCTCCTGGAATTATCCTCCAAACGTTATTATGATGCAGTGCTGGGCTCTTCGTACAGATGCATTCGTGAAAATTCCTTATAATGAGCAATTCTGAAAGCATTTCTGTTAAAAGCTTGAGCAAAAATTTTCGTCCTCTTCCTCCTCAAGCAATTTCGATTTAGTGCAGCTCTTTGGGTTGAGATTGGCTCGTGACAATTCCTCAAAATGAGCATTTCAGTCCTGTTCAGTTGCAAATCTCTCCTGGATTCCTCTTCAAATTCATTTCGCTGTAATGCAGGGTGTTTGGTAGAGCTCCATTAGGGAAAATTACAATAAGGATATGAGTCTTATCACAGCTAGTGACAAATTTCTCCTGGAATCCGCCGCCAAAATCAACTTAGATTTCAAGCTTGTCTATTTGTAGCGATCGGTTTGTGAAAATTCCTCCACTATGCACTTAAATCCTTTTCATTTCTAGTGCCAACTGTCTCCTGGATCCTTTTCCAAAAGATATTTAAATGTACTGCTGCGATTTTGGTAGCGTTCCGTTCAAGAGACTACTTTACTACCAGCAAATCAATCTCGTTAACTGCAAGTTTCAACTGTCTCCTGGAATACTCTTTGAAGCGCCAGTTAGATGTGCTACTGCGAGTTTTGCGCAAAAGGTTTCATGAAAATTCCGCACAATGAGCATTTGTATTCTGTTCACTGCCACAGGAAATTTTGACTGGGAATCCTCCTCCAAAGCAATTATGCTGCAATGGTTGGCTTTTGGTACAGAACCGTTCGTGAGAATACCTCATAATGAACAATTTAATTCTGTGTACTGCTACTGCCAAATTTCTCCTGGATTCATCTTCCTAAAGTCTTTATGATGCCCTGCTGGGCTTTTCGAACATCTGGAATTTTTGATAAGCATTACACTGAACATTATAATTCTATTCACAGCTATTGCCAAATTTATCCTGGATCATTCCTGGTAAAGCAAATTTGATTTAATCTTGCGATTTTGGTAGACATTGGTTAGTGAAAATTCCTTACAATGAGCATTCCAATCCAGTTCACTACGAGTGCCATATATCTCATGAAACCTCCTCAATAGGCCATGATGTTGCATTGCTTGGCTTTTGGTAGAGATCAGTTCATGACAATTCCTCAAAATGAGCATCTCAATCCTGTTCACTACGACTTCCAAATTTCACATGGACATCGCCTCCGTAAACCATGATGATGCATTGCTGAGGTTTTGGTACAAATCGGTTTGTGACAACTCCTTACAATGAGCATTTCAATCTTGTTCAATGATACTGCCAACTATCTCCTGGAATCCGCCTCCAAAAGCTATATAAATGCACTGTTGCGTTTTTGGTACAGAGCGGTTCGTGAAGTGAAATACTTCACTACGATCTTTTAAAACGTGTTCATCGCTAGATCGAATTTTCCCCTGAATCGTATTTGAAATTCCAGTTAGATGTGCTACTGCGCTTTTTGGACACATCGGTCCGTGACAATTTCTCACAATGAACTATTCAATTCTGTTCACTACTGCAGCCAAATTTCTCCGGAAATCCTATTCCAAAACCGATGAAGCTGAACTGCTAGGCTTTCGGCAGTGATGGATTAGAAAAAAGTTCCTTACAATGAGCATTTCAGTTCTGATCCCTCCTAGTGCCACATTTCTCATGGAATCCTCGTCCACATGCCTTTATAATACACTTGTGGGCTTTTGGTACAGATTCGTTTGTGAGAATATATCTCACGATTAGTTCAATCTGTTCTCTGCTCCTGCCAAATATCTCCTGGACTCCTCTACCAAAAGCCCGGCAGGACTTAAGGGGTGAGGGTGTGGGGTGTGACTGAGGATGAGTGTTCGGATTAGGGTTAGGGTACAGATCCGTTGGAGAGAATACTTCACACTAAACAATTCAATTCTGTTCACTGCTTGTGCCAATTTTCCACTAGAATCCTCTTCCAAAAGACATGATGATGCACTGCTGAGGTTTTGGTACAGATCCGTGAGTGAGAATATCTCAGAATGAACATTTCTATCCTGTTCACTGATACCGCCAAATTTCTCCTGAAATCGTCTTTCAAAAGTCATTATGAGACAGTTCTGGGATCTTCGAACAGATATATTCGTCAAAATTCCTTACAATGAGCATTAGAATTCTGTTAAAAGCTAATGCCAAATTTCGACTGAACTCTTCGGCTCGAGCCATTTAGATTTACTGCTGGGCTTTGGGTAGCGATTGGCTCGTGACAATTCATCACTAAGCACTTCAATCCTGACCATTACGAGTTACTTTCTCCTGGAATCCTCTTCCAAAAGTAATTTCGATGTAATGCAGGGTTTTTGGTAGAAATCTATTAGTGAAAATTCCTTACACTGAATATTTGAGTCCTGGTCAGAGCTAGTGACAAATGTCTCCTGGAATCCGCCTGCAAAAGCTAGTTAAAGATAGTGGTACGATTTTGGTACAGATCCGTTCATGAAATGCATAGTGTTTGGGACAGATCGATTAGTGAAAATTCCTAAAATAAAGATTTGAGGCCTGTTCACAACTAGTGACAAATGCCTCCTGGAATCCGCCGCCAAAAACTACTTAGATTTAATGCATTAATTTGGTAGCGATCGGTTTGTGAAAATTCCTTACAATAAGCTTTTCAATCCTGATCACTGCTAGGTGACAATTGTCTCCTCAAATGCTCTTCCAAAACCTATTTAAATGTACTGCTGCGATTTTGGTACGAATCCGTTCGTGAGAATACCTCACTACGATCAAGTCTATCCTGTTCATCGCAAGTTCGCAATTTCTCCTGGAATCGTCTTTGAAACGCCAGGTAGATGTGCTACTGCACTTTTTGGTCACATCGGTCCATTAAAATTCCACAAAATGAGCATTTCAGTTCTGTTCCCTGCTTGTGCCTATCTTTTAATGGATTCCTCATGCACAAGCCATTATGATGCAATTGTGGGCTTTTGGTAGAGATCCGTTTGTGAGAATACATCTCAACGATTAATTGTATCTGTTCACTGCTACTGCAAAATTTATCCAGGAATCCTATTCCAACAGCAATTACGATGCACTGATAAGCTTTAGGGGCTGAGTGTTAGGGTGGGGCTGAGGGTTGGGTTGAGTGTGAGGGTGGGAAGAATGGGAGGCTGAATGTGTGTGTGGGGGGGGTGAGGGTGATGGTGATGGTGGGGTTGAGGGTGAGGGTGAGTGTGTGGGTGAGGGTGAGGGTTAGGGTGGTCTGTGTGTGTGAGGGTAGGGTGAGTTTGAGGGTAGGGTGGGTGTGAGGGTGGGGCTGCATGAGGATGGGCTGAGGATGAAGATGAGGGTCAGGGTGAGGCTGACTGTACTGGTTAGTGTGAGGGTGAGGGTGAGGGTGGAGGTGAGTGTGAGCATGACGGGTGAGGGTCAGGGAGGGGGTGAGGGTGGGGTGGGGGTGAGTGTGAGTGTGAGGTTGAGGGTGAGAATTAGGGTGAGGGTGGGCTGAGGATGAGGTTGAGGGTGAGTGTGAGGGTGAGGCTGACTGTGAGGGTGAGTGTGAGGGTGGGGGGGAGTGAGGGTGCGGGTGGGGGTTAGAGTCGGGGTGGGGATGGAGTACTGGTGAGTGTCAGGGTAAGGGTAGTGTGAGGGTGGAGGTGAGGGTGATGTTGGGTGTGAGTTTGAGGGAGGGGTGGGGGTGGGGGTGGGGGGGGTGAGTGTAGCGGTGCGGGTGCGGGTGCGGGTGAGGGTGAGGCTGGGGGTGGGGGTGGGGTTTGGAGTGGGGGTGAGGGTGGGGGTAATGGTAGGGGTGGGGGTGATGGTGGGGGTGGGGGTGAGGGTGAGGGTGGGGGTGGGGTTGGAGGTGAGTATTGGGGTGGGCGTGAGTGTGTGGTTGGGAGTTGGTGTGGGTGTGCGGGTGGGGGCAGGAGAGTGAGGGGGAGGGTGGGCTGAGGGTGAGGGTGAGGGTGAGGGTGGGGGTGGGGTAGAGGGTGGGGGTGGGCATGAGTGTGTGTGTGTGTGAGGGTGAATGTGGGGGTGGGGCTGCGCGTGGGGGTGAGGGTGAGGGTGATGTGAGGTTGGGGGTGGGGGTGACGGTGCGGGTGGGGGTGGGATGGGGAGAGAGTGAGGGGGTGGGTGGGGGTGAGGTTGAGTGTGGGGGTGAGGGTGAGGGTGGGGGTGGGGGTGAAGGTGAGGGTGGGGTGAGTGTGAGGGTCAAGGTGTGTGGCAGGGTGAGGCTGAGGGTGAGGGTCGGGGTGTGCGGTTCGGTGTTGGGGTGGGGTGGGGGCGGGAGTGGGGGGAGAGTGACGGGGAGGGTGGGGGTGAGGGTGAGGGTGACTATGAGGGTGGGGGTGGGGTAGAGTGTGGGGATGGGCATGAGTGTGTGTGTGAGGTTGCGGGTAAGCCTGAGTGTGGGGGAGGGGCTGCACGTGGGGTTGAGGGTGAGTGTGAGGTTGGGGGTGGGAGTGACGGTGAGGGTGGGGATGGGGTGGGGGGAGAGTGAGGGGGAGGGTGGGGGTGAGGTAGAGTGTGGGGGTGAGAGTGAGGTTGCGGGTGAAGGGGAGGGTGGGGTGAGTGTGAGGGTCAGGGTGTCGGGGAGGGTGTGGGTATGGGTGAGGGTGAGTGTGATGGTGATGGTGAGGGTGAGTGTGGGGGTGGTGTGTGGGTGAGAGTGGGGGTGGGGGAGGGTCTGTGAATGAGTGTGGGAGTGACGGTGGGATTGGGTTAAGTGTGAGGTGAGGCTGTGGGTGAGGTTGAGTTTGATGGTGAGTGTGAGGGTGGGGTTGGGGGTGAGTGTTGGGGCAGGGGTGAGGGTGGCAGTGGGGTTGAGGGTGGGGGTGGGGGTGAGTGTGAGGGTAGGGGTGGGGTGAGGTTGCGGGTGAGGGTGGGTATGAGGGTGGGGGTGAGTGTGAGGGTGGGGGTGACGGTGGGGGTGGTGTTGGGGTGAGGGTGGTTGTGGGGGTGATTCTGAGGGTGAGGGTGGGGGTGAGGATGAAGGTGAGGGTTAGTGTGAGGATGGGGGTGGGGGTGAGTGTTGGCGCGGGGGTGAGGGTGGCAGTGGGGATGAAGGTGAGGGTGGGGGGAGGTGGGGGTGAGTTTGAGTGTAAGGGTGGGGTGGGTGTGAGGGTGGGGGTGAGGGTGAGTGTGAGGGTGGAGGTGAGTGTGAGGGTCAGGGTGGGGGTGGGAGCGTGGGAGGGGGTGAGGGTGACTGTGGGGGTTTGGGTGAGTGTTAAGGTGGGGGTGAGTGTGTGGGTGGGGGTGGAGGTGGGGTTGAGGTTGAGGGTGGTGGTGATGGTAAGTGTGAGGGGGAGGTGAGGGTGGCAGTGGGGATGAGGGTGAGGGTGGGGCTGAGGGTGGGGGTGGGGGTGAGGGTGAGTGTGAGGGTGGGGGTGGGAGTGAGGTTGAGGGTGAGGGTGGGGATGAGGGTGGGGGTGGAGGTGAGGGTCGGGGTGAGGGCTCCGGTGGCGGTGGGGTGGGGTTGAGCGTGAGGGTGGGGGGAGTTGGGGGTGAGTTTGAGTGTAAGGGCGGGGGTGAGGGTGGGGATCAGGGTGAGAGGGGAGGGTGGGGGGAGGGTGAGGCTGGGGGTGGGGGAAGGGGTGTGGGTGAGTGTGAGGGTGTGGGTGAGTGTGAGGGTGGGGATGGCGGTGGGATCGAGGGGGTGGGTGGTCACGTTGGGGGTGGGGGTGAGTGTGAGGTTGGGGGTGAGTGTGAGGGTGAGTGTGATTTTGAGGGTAAGGATGGGGGAGAGGGTGGGGATGGGGGTGAGTGTAGGGGTGGGGGTGCAGGTGAGGTTTAGGGTTGGGGTGAGGGTGTGGGAGGGGGTGACGGTAGGGGTGGGGGTGATGGTGGGGGTGGGGATGATTGTTAGGGTGGGGGTGGGGGTGAGGGTGAGGGTGAGGGTGAGTGTGAGCGTGAGTGTGAGGGTGAGGGTGTGTGTGAGGGTGAGGGTGGGGGTGGGGGTAGAGGTGAGTATTGGGGTGGGGGTGAGTTTGTGGTTGGGTGTTCGCGTGGGGTGGGGGTCGGGGGGAGGGTGGGGGTGAGGTTGAGGGTGAGTGAGAGGGTGGAGGTGGGGTACAGGTTCGGGGTGGGCATGAGTGTGTGTGTGAGAGATTGCGGGTGAGGGTGAGTGTGGGGGTGGGGCTCCGGGTGGGGGTGGCGGTGAAGGTGACTGTTAGGTTGAGCATGGGGGTGATGGTGAATGTGGGGGTGGGGTGGGGTTGGGAGAGAGTGAGGGAGTGTGGGGGGTTGAAGTTGAGGGTGGGGGGTGAATGTGAGTGTGAGGGTGGGGGTGTGTGTGAGGGTGAGGTAGGGGTGGGGTTGAGTGTGAGGGTGGAGGTGAGGGCGAGGCTGAGGGGAAGAGTGGGGGCTTGGGAGAGTGTGAGTATGAGGGTTAGTGTGAGGGTGAGTGTAAGTGTAAGCCTGGCGGTGGGGGTGAGTGTCAGTGTGGGAGTGAGTGTGAGGGTGAGTGTGAGTTTGAGGGTGAGGGTGGGGGTGAGGCTGGGGGTGGGGTGAGTGTAGGGGTGGGGGTGTCGGTGAGTGTCAGTGTGAGGGTGTGGGTGAGGGTGCGGGTGAGGCTGGGGGTGGGGGTGAGGTTTGGGGTGGGGGTGAGGGTGAGGCTGGGGGTGGGGGTGAGGGTAGGGGTGGGGGTGATGGTGGGGGGTGGGGATGAGGGTTAGGGTGGGGGAGGGGAGGGGGTCGGGGGGAGGGTGAGTGTGAATCTGAGTGTCAGGGTGGGGGTCTGTGTGAGGGTGAGGTTGGGGGTGGGGCTGGAGGTGAGTATTGGGGTGGGGGTGAGTGTGTGGTTGGGTGTTGGGGTGGGGGTGGGGTGTGCGTGGGGTGGGGGTGGAGGGAGAGTGAGGGGGAGGGTGGGGGGGAGGGTGAGAGGGTGGGGGTGGGTTAGAGGGGCGGGGTGGGCATGAGTGTGTGTCTGAAGGTGGTGGTGAGGGTGAGTGTGGGGGTGGGGCTGCGGGTGGGGCTGGGGTGAGGGTGAGTGTGTGGTTGGGGGTGGGGGTGACGTTGAGGGTGGGGGTGGGGTGGGGTGGTGGCAGAGTGAGGGGGTGGGGGGGTTGAGGTTGAGGGTGGGGGTGAGGGTGCGGGTGGCGGTGGAGGTGAGTACTGGGGTTGGGGTGAGTGTGTGGTACGGTGTTGGGGTGGGGTGGGGGTGGGGGGAGAGTGAGTGGGAGGGTGGGGGTGAGGGTGAGGGTGAGTGAGAGGGTGGAGGTGGGGTAGAGGGTCGGGGTGGGCATGAGTGTGTGTGTGAGAGATTGCGGGTGAGGGTGAGTGTGGGGGTGTGGCTGCGGGTGGGGGTGGGGATGATGGTGAGTGTGTGGGTGGGGTGGGGTTCAGGGTGGGGGTGACTGTGAGTGTGGGGTGGGGGTGAGTGTGAGAGTGGGGGTGAGGGTGGGGGTGGGGTTGGGGTGTGGGGGAGAGTGGGGGTGGGGGAGGAAGTGTGGGTGAGTGTGGGGG
This sequence comes from Chelydra serpentina, assembly GCA_037349315.1. Classification (NCBI taxonomy): domain Eukaryota; kingdom Metazoa; phylum Chordata; order Testudines; family Chelydridae; genus Chelydra; species Chelydra serpentina. Next base: position 569,566 of record JBAIAC010000200.1, read on the forward strand.
TGACGGTGGGGTTTGGGTAAGTGTGCACTGAGGGTGGGGGTGAGGGTGAGTGTAAAGGTGAGGGGGAGGTTTGGGCTCAGGGTGAGTGTGATGGTGAGTGTGAGGGTGGGGGTGAGGGTGGCAGTGGGGATGAGGGTGAAGGTGGGGGTGGGGCTGAGGGTGGGCGTGGGGGTGAGGGTGAGTGTGAGGGTTGGGGTGGGGGTGAGGGTGAGGGTGGGGATGAGGGTGTGGGTGAGCATGCGGGTGAGGGTGAGGTTGGGGGTGGGGGTGAGGGTGAGGTTTGGGGTGGGGGTGAGGGTGAGGGTGGGGGTGATGGTAGGGGTGGGGGTGATGGTGGGGGTCAGGGAGAGAGTGAGGGTTGGGGATGAGGGTGGTGGTGAGGGTGAGGGTGGGGGTGAGTGTGAGTGTGAGGGTTGTGGTGAGTGTGAGGGGGGGTTGGGAGTGTGGGTAGGGGTGATGGTGAGGGTGGGGGTGGGGGAAGGCGTGGGGGTGAGAGTGAGGGTGGGGGTGAGTGTGAGGTTGGGGGTGGGGGTGACGTTGAGGGTGGGGGTGGCGTGGGGTGGTGGGAGAGTGAGAGGGTGGGGGGGTTGAGGTTGAGTGTGGGGGTGAAGGTGAGGGTGGGGGTGGGGGTGGAGGTGAGTATTGGGGTGGGGGTGAGTGTGTGGTTCGGTGTTGGGGTGGGGTGGAGCTGGGGGTGGGGAGAGAGTGAGGGGGAGGGTGGGGGTGAGGGTGAGGGTGACTGTGAGGATGGAGGTGTGGTAGAGTGTGAAAGTGGGCATGAGTGGGTGTGTGAGGTTGCGGGTGAGGAGGACTGTGGGGGAGGGACTGTACGTGTGGGTGGGGGTGAGGGTGAATGTGAGGTTGGGGGTTGGGGTGACGGTGAGGGTGGGGTTGGGGTGGGGTGGGCGGAGAGTGAGGGGGAGGGTGGGGGTGGGGTAGAGTGTGGGGGTGAGAGTGAGGGTGAGTGTGATGGTGAGTGTGAGGGTGGGGGTGGTGTTGAGGGTGGGGGTGAGTGTGAGGGTGGGGGTGAGGGGGAGTGTGGGGGTGGTGTGTGGGTGAGAGTGGGGGTGGGGGAGCGTCTGTGGATGAGTGTGGGGGTGACGGTGGGGTTGGGGTAAGTGTGAGGTGAGGGTGGGGGTGAGGGTGAGTGTAAGGGGGAGGGGGAGGGGGAGGATGAGTGTGATGGTGAGTGTGAGGGTGGGGATGGGGGTGAGTGTTGGGGCGGGGGTGAGGGTGGCAGTGGGGATAAGGGTGAGGGTGGGGGTGAGGGTGGGGCTGTTGCTGGGGTTGGGGTGAGGGTGAATGTGATGGTGAGTGTGAATGTGTGGGTGAATGTGAGTGTGAGTGTGAGGGTGGGGTTGGGTGTGAGAGTGAGGAGGACGTTGAGTGTGAGTGTGAGGGTGTGGGTGGGGCTGGGGATTAGGGTGAGGGTAAATGTGAGGATGAGGGTGAGTGGGTGTGAGTGTGAGGGTGGGGGTGGTGGTGAGTATGAGGGTGGGGGTGGAGGTGAGGGTGAGGACGGGGGGGTGGGAGAGGCGTGAGGGTGGGGTTCGGGGTTGGGAGTTAGGGTGAGCGTGAGTGTGAGGGTGGGGGTGTGGGTGTGATGAACTAGGACTGTTTTTAATGTTTTCCCTGAGTACTGTGTGGGTTCCTCGGTTTCCCTATGAAGTGCTTGAGTATTTAGATGGTGGGACAAGGGTGCATGATTGTTACAGAGCCCCAGGGCAGGGGCCTGGACACAGAGAATGGCTGACACTCTGTATCCTGGCAACTGATGGCCCCGGCCCCTCCGCTGCAAAGGTGAGAGCTGAAGGTGTTGGAACAAAGGGATCAGGTGACCTCTTTACCCAGGAAGCAGACAGAGGGGAAGGCGGGGCTGGACAGTTTCAGTTTGGGCTGGCTGGGGAACATTGAGGGAGGTGCAGACAGGGTCTGGCCTCCCTGACCCCCTTTTGGAGCTGTGGGGTAAAACGCAGGGAGCCCCAGGCTGGGGTCTAAGCTCTCTGCCCCCCGGAAAGGCCCGGCTGAGGGGTCCTGGATGTACTGACAAGCTCTGGTTGGACTGTGTTCCTGGCATCTCTAATAAACCTTCTGTTCTACTGGCTGGCTGAGACTCCCAGTGAATCCGGGGAAGTGGGGTGCAGGCGCTGACTCCCCCACACTCCGTGACAACTGGTGGCAGCGGTGGGATGTTCTGCACCCCAAGAACGACACTTCCTGCAGTAAGTCACTGGGGAGAAGTAGAACGAAGGGGGGCTAATGAGGTCCAGGCGTGCTGAAGGCTCACAGAGGAGCGGTTTCAGGGAGCTGAGGAGCTACACTTAACCCCTGGGAGTCTTTGACTAGCGACAATGACTGTGCAATGATGAGCAGTGAGCAGTCCCAAGGGCGGAGGCACCTGCGGCTTGGCCCTGGGAGAGAGAAGGATTTTTGCAGTGACAGGGTTCCCCTCGGGCTGCCGTGAGTGGACCCAGGGGCGGAGGAGCTGCAGCTCGACCCTGGCAAAGAGGTGGTGACCTGGAGAAGGGCTGGCACACTTGGGGTTCGTCCTGGAAACCGTGGGGAGCTAAGAGCACACAGGCCTGTGAACCCACAGCAACGTGGGATCATTGAAGTGATGGCGTATTGCCTTCTCCTTAAAAGAAGCATTGTAACCCTCTGCAAAAAGAGAGCGATACGCATTGGGAAGTTCACTAAAGCACAGTTAATCGCGCAGCTGGAGGAGGATGACCATTCTAAGGAGCAGATTCCTGACCCCGATTGGGCTACAGCAGGATCTGGGAGCAGCTGGAGCGGTAGCCTGGCATCCCCAAGCGTCTGGTCTCCAACCAGACAGGGGTCTTCACGATCAGGTTCCCCAGCAGGGGATCGGAGACGGATGGGACTGGAGCTGAGTCCGAGAGAGCAAGAGGACTGTGAGAGACAGCGAGAGCCCAAGAGACACCTACAGGAGAAGCAGCAGCAGCATGAACTGGCGGTGGAGGAACGGAGAGGCATAGGGGACTGGTCAGGGGTGAATCGGGATGTGGAGACCCACCTCACTGCCTTTGAGCAGGCTGGTGATTTGAACCAGGGAGACCCTGCGGAAAAGCCCCAGGATCTAGCTCCCTTGCTGGGTCCCAAGGCCGTAAACTCCGTCAGCCAGATGGGGGGGATGGTGGACGGATTACCACTCCTGGCCCCAACCTATATGTCTGCGTGGAGTCTCATGGGCTCAAGCCCTACGGATCCCCAGTGGGAGCGGAAGGTGATGGTCGATGGAGACACATTCTGGGGGTGGCGAGACCCTGGGACAGAGACAACTGTGGTCAGGCCCCGGGTGGTGCACCCCCACCAGATGCTGAGGGGCTGTGTGACCTGGGTGAGGGTCCCAGGGACGGACCCATTCGCTCTGCCTATGGCCCAGATCCCTGTGCAGACCCAGGAGGGGTCGGGCTGGCTGGTGGTTGGGCTTCTCTAGGATATCAGCTGGGAGGTGCTGTTGGGGGGTGACTGTGTTTCTTTGGGACAGGATCCAGGCCCTTGCCCTGTAACGGCTGATGATTTGAATTTGAACTCAGGGAAACAATTGGCTAAGAGGGAAATGGTCAGTGAAAATGCAAATGACCTGGCAGGCAGGGGGGAGGAGCTGCCAGGCACGGGATATCTGCCTGCCTGTAACCAGACACCTAGGGCGGGGTGGAACAGAGAGATGCTCCCCACCCCCCTGCACACCGGAGAGGTGGCTCAGGCAGTCTCTGATGCAGAGAGCAAAGCATCGAGCTCGCTGCCTGGCCCCACAGGGACAGCCAGGGCAGCGCTGAGCACCGGGGGAGCGGAGACCCCAGCTGAGTTGGGGGACACACAGGCAGGGCAGGACGGCTGCCAACCAGGCTTGCCTGGTCCAGAGGTGCGGCCAGGAAGTGATTCCACGGCAGGGAGGGAGCCACCACGGACAGGGCTCAGTGGGGCGGTGACCCCAGCCTGGCAAGTGAGCTGCAGGGGGATCCCGCCTTGGAGAAGCTAAGGGAACTTGCTGGCCACAGCGCTGCAAACCCCCTTGGGGAAGACTGCAGAGACATATCCCTGTGAGAGAAGGTATTCCTGTGCTGGGAATGGGCTTCCCAAGGGGAAGTAGAACTGTGGGGAATCAGGAGGCAGCCAGTGGGGCCCCAGAAGTATCATCACCGGCTATTATACCTGGCCCGGGGTAAGGGAGAAGATCCCTGGAGGTCCCTGCCCATCAGAGAGGAACCTTTCCAGAAGGTGGCTACCCTGCCAATGCCCCTCACTCCCGACCCAAAGCCCCTTCTATCCCAGACCTGAGCTCCCCAGTCACCGCACTACCAGTGCCCCTCACTCATGACTGAGGGTGAGGGTGGGGATGGGCTGGGGTGGGGGTGAGGGTGAATGTGAGGGTGAGTGTGAGGGTGAGTGTGAGCGTGAGGGTGAGGGTTCGGGTGAGGGTTAGGGTGGTGATGGCGGTGGGGTGAGGGTGAGGGTGGGGGTGAGCGGGAGGGTGGGGGTGAGTGTGAGGGTGGGGTTGAGGGTGAGTGTGAGGGTGAGGGTGGGGGTGGGGGATGGTGTCAGTGAGGGGGTGGGGTTGGGGGTGGGGTTGGGTGGTGGGGATGGCGGTCTGGTGAGGGTGAGGGTGGGGGTGAGGGGGAGGGTGGGGGGGAGGGTGGGTGTTAGGGTGAGGGTGGGGGTGAGTGTGAGTATGATGGTGTGGGAGGGGGTGAGTGTGAGGGTGAGTGTAAGTATGAGGGTTGGGGTGGGGCTGAGTGTGAGGGTGGGGTTGAGGGTGAGGGTGAGTGTGAGGGTGAGGGTGGGTGTGGGTGTGAGGGTGAGGGTGAGGGTGAGGTGTGGGTGAGGGTGGGTGTTGGTGTTGGCCGTGGGGGTGAGAGTGGGGGTGAGGGGGAGGGGGAGGGATTGGGAGCGGATGGGGGTGGAGGTGGGGGTGAGGGGGAGGGTGCAGTTGGGGGTGGGGGTGAGTGTGAGGGTGGGGCTGAGGGTGCGGGTGAGGGTGAGTGTGAGGGTGAGTGTGAGTGTGAGGGTTAATGTGAGGGTGGTGGTGGGGGTGGGGGTGAGGGTGAGTGTCAGGGTGAGTGTGAGGGGTACGGGGAGTGTGAGGGTGAGGGTGGGGTAAGTGTGAGGATGGGGGTGGGGGTGAGGGTGAGTGTGAGGGTGAGTGTGAGGGTGAATGTTAGGGTGGGTGTGGGGGTGGGGGTGAGTGTGAGGGTGAGTGTGAGGGTGAATGTTAGGGTGAGAGTGGGGGTGGGGGATGGTGTCAGGGTGAGGGTGGGGTTGGGGGTGTGGGTGAGGGTGTGGGTGGGGATGTCGGTCTGGTGAGGGTGAGGGTGGGGGTGAGGGGGAGGGTTGGGTGGAGGGTGGGTGTTAGGGTGAGGGTGGGGGTGAGTGTGAGTATGATGGTGTGGGAGGGGGTGAGTGTGAGGGTGAGTGTAAGTGTGAGGGTTGGGGTGGGGGTGAGTGTGAGGGTGGGGTTGAGGGTTAGTGTGAGGGTGAGGGTGGGTGTGGGTGTCAGGGTGAGGGTGAGGGTGGGCTGTGGGTGAGGGTGGGTGTTGGGGTTGGGCGTGGGGGTGAGAGTGGGGGTGAGGGGGAGGGGGAGGGGTTGGGAGCGGATGGGGTGGAGGTGGGGGTGAGGGTGAGGGTGCAGTTGGGGGTGGGGGTGAGTGTGAGGGTGGGGTTGGGGGTGCGGGTGGGGGTGAGTGTGAGGGTGAGTGTGCGTGTGAGGGTTAATGTGAGGGTGGGGGTGGGGGTGGGGGTGAGGGTGAGTGTGAGTGTGAGGGGTACGGGGAGGGTGAGGGTGAGGGTGGGGGTAAGTGTGAGGATGGGGGTGTGGGTGAGGGTGGAGGTGAGGGTGAGTGTGAGGGTGAGTGTGAGGGTGAATGTTAGGGTGGGGGTGGGGGTGGGGTGAGTGAGAGAGTGAGGGGGAGGGGGAGCGGGAGTGTGTGTGTGAGGGTGAGGGTGGGGGTGGGGTGGGGAGTGGTGGTGAGGGTGAATGTGAGCATCACTGTCAGTGTGATTGTGAACACGAGGGTGAGGGTGAGGGTGGGGGAGGGTGTGAGGGTGAGGATGAATGTGAGGGTGAGTGTCAGGGTTAGTGTCAGGGTGAGGGTGCGGGTGGTGCTGGGGTTGGGGGTGAGGGTGAATGTGATGGTGAGTGTGAATGTGTGGGTGAATGTGAGGGTGAGTGTGACGGTGGGGGTGAGTGTGAGAGGGAGGAGGAGGGTGAGTGTGAGGGTGAGTGACAGTGTGAGGGTGTGGGTGCGGATGGGGATTAGGGTGAGGGTAAATGTGAGGATGAGGGTCAGTGAGTGTGAGTGTGAGGGTGGGGGTGAGGGTGAGTGTGAGGGTGGGGGTGGAGGTGAGGGTGAGGGTGAGGACGGGGGGTGGGGGAGGGGTGAGGGTGGGGTCCAGGGTGGGGGTGAGAGTGAGGGTGAGTTTGAGGGTGAGGGTGAGGTTTAGGATGAGGGTAAGGGAGGGGCTAAGGGTGGGGGTGAGCGTGGGGGTTGGGATGGGGGTGAGGGTGAGCGTGAGTGTGAGGGTGCGGGTGGGGTGGGGGTGAGTGTGAGCGTGAGTGTTAGGGTGAGTGTGAGGGTGGGGTTGGTGTGAGGGTGAGGGTGAATATGAGGGTGAGGGTGAGTGTGTGGGTGAGGGTGTTGTGGGTGGGTTTGATGGCGAATGTGAGAGTGAGTGTGAGTATGAGGGTGAGGGTGAGGGTGAGGGTGAGGGTGGGGGTGGGGGTGGTGCTGAGGGTGAGTGGTGAGGGTGAGTGTGATGTTGACAGTGGGTTTGAGGGTGAATGTGAGTGTGAGTGTGAGCGTGAGGGTGAGGGACAGTGTGTGGGAGAGGTTGGAGATCTGGCTGGGGGTGAGGTTGGGGTTGGGTGTGGGGGTGAGAGTGAATGTGAGGGTGAGGGTGGTGGTGTGGGTGTGGTTGAGGGTGAGGGTTAGTGTGAGGCTGAGAGTGGTGGTGGGGGTGAGGGTGAGTGTGAGGGTGAATGTGAAGGTAAGTATAAGGGGGAGGGGGAGTGTGAGAGTGAGGGTGGCGATGGGGGTGCGGGTGAGGGTGAGTGTTATGCGAAGTGTGAGGGGGAGCATGAGGGTGAGTGTGAGGGTGAGGGTTGGGGTGAGGGTGCGGGTAGGGGTGAGTGTGAGGGTGGCTGTGGGGGTGAGGTTGCGGTGAGTGTGAGTGTGAGGGTGTGGGTGAGTGTGAGCGTGAATGTTAAGGCTGGGGTGGGGGTGAGGGTGAGTGTGAGGGTGGGGGTGGGGGTGAAGATGGGGTGAGGGTGAGTGTGAGGGTGAGGGTGAGGGTGAATGTTAGGGTGGGTTTGGTGGTGAGTGTGAGGGTGAGGGTCGGGATCGGGCTGGGGTGGGGGTGAGGGTGAATGTGAGGATGTGTGTGAGGGTGAGTGTGAGGGTGGGGGAAGTCTGGGTGTGGGGGTGAGGGTGAATGTGAGGGTGAGGGTGAATGTGAGGGTGAGGGTGAGGGTGGGGTTGAGGGTGGGGGTGAGGGTGAGGGTGAGGGTGCGGGTGAGTGTTAGGGTGGGGATGGCGGTGGTGTGAGTGTGAGGGTGAATGTGAGTGTGAGTGTCAGGGTGGGCGTGGGGGTGAGGGTGAGCGTGAGGACAAGGGTGGGGGTGGGGGAGGGGGGGTGGGGTTCGGGGTGGAGGTGAGGGTGAGTTTGAGTGTGAGGGTAGGAATTAGCATGAGTGTGAGGGTGGGTGTGAGTGTGGGGGTGAGGGTGTGGGTGAGGGTGAGTGTGAGCGTGAGTGTTAGGGTGAGTGTGAGGGTGGGGTTGGGTGTGAGGGTGAGGGTGAATGTGAGGGTGAGTGTGAGGTAGAGGGTGAGTGTGAGGGTGAAGGTGGTGGTGTGGGTTGGGGTGAGGGTGAATATGAGAGTGAGTGTGAATATGAGGGTGGTTGGTGTGGGTGGGGGTGAGGGTGAATGTGAGAGTGAATGTGAGTATGAGGGTGAGTTTGAAGGTGAGGGTGAGGGGGAGTGTGAGGGTGAGTGTGGGGGTCGGGGTGGTGGTGTGGTTGAGTGTGAGGGTGAGCGTGACGTTGAGAGTGGGTGTAAGGGTGAATGTGAGGGTGAGTGTGAGGGTGAGAGTGGGGTGCGGGGTGGTGGTGAGGGTGAATGTGAGGGTGAGTATGAGGATGAGAGTGATGGTGTGCGTGTGGTTGAGGGTGAGGGTTAGTGTGAGGGTGAGAGTGGGGGTGGGGGTGGGGGTGAGGGTGAGGGTGAGTGTGAGTGTAAGTGTGAGGGTGAGGGTGAGTGTTAGGGTGAGGGTGGGTGTGAGGGTGGGTGTTGAGGTGAGGTTGGGGGTGAGTGTGAGTGTGAGCGTGTGCGTTGGGGTGAATGTGAGAGTGAGTGTCAAGGTGGGGGTGGGAGTGAGGGTCATTGCTCAGCCGGTGCCCCTCACTCCTGACCCGCAGCCCCTTCTATCCCAGCCCTGAGCTTCCCAGCCACCGCTCTCCCAGGGCCCCTCACTCCCGACCTGCAGCCCGTCCAATCCCAGCCCTGAGCTCCCCAGCCACCGCTCTGCCAGTGCTCCTCACTACCGACCTGCAGCCCCTCCTATTCCAGCCCTGAGCTCCCCAGTCAGCGCTCTGCCGGTGCCCCTCACTCCCGAAGCGCGGGCCCATTACCCACCTAACCTGCCATTGCCCCTCACTCCAGACCCGCAGCCCCTTCTATCTCAGCCCTAAGCTCCCCATTCACCGCACTACCGGTGCCCCTCACTCCCTACCCGCAGAACCTTCTATCCCAGGGCTGAAATCCCCAGTCACCGCTCTGCCGGTGCCCCTCACTCATGACCCGCAGCCCCTTCCATCCCAGCCCTGAGCTCCCCAGTCACTGCTCTGTCAGTGCCCCTCACTCCCGACCCGCAGCCCCTTCTATCCCAGCCCTGAGCTCCCCACTCACCGCTCTGCCGGTGCCCCTCACTCCCGACCCGCAGCCCCTTCCATCCCAGGCGTGAGCTTCCCAGTCACCACTGTACCGGTGCCCCTCACTCCCTACCCTCAGCCGCCACCTACCCTGACGGTGCTCCTCACTCACGACCGACAGCCCCTTCTATCCCAGCCCTGAGCTCCTCAGTCACTGCTAAGCCAGTGCCCCTCAATCCCGACCAGCATCCCCTTCCTTCCCAGCCCTGAGCTCCCCCGTCACCGCTCTGCCGGTGCCCCTCAATCCTGAATCGCAGCCCCTTCTATCCCAGCCATGAGCTCCCCAGTCACCGCTCCGCCGGTGCACCTCATTCCCGACCTGCAGCCCCTTCTACCCCAGCCCTGAGCTCCCCAGGCACCACTCTACCGGTGCCCCTCACTCCCTACCCGCAGCCCCTTCTTTCCCAGCGCTGAGCTCCCCAGTCACCGCTCTGCCCGTGTCCCTCACTCCCGAAACGCTGCTCCTTCTATCCCAACCCTGAGCTCCCCAGTCACTGCTCAGCCGCTGCCCCTCACTCCTGACCCACAGCCCCTGCTCTCCCACCCCTGAGCTCCCCAGCCACCGCTATGCCAGTGCCCCTCACTCCCGACCCGCGGGCCCCTTACCCCCCTACCCTGCCAATGCCCCTCACTCCAGACCCGCAGACCCTTCTATCCTAGCCCTGAGCTCCCCAGTCCCCGCTCTGTCAGTGCCCCTCACTTCTGACCCACCGCAGCCCCTGCCTACCCTGACAGTGCCCCTCACTCCCTACCCACAGCCCCTCCTCTCCTATACCTGAGCTCCCCAGTCACCGCTCTGCTGGTGCCCCTCACTCCCGACCCGCTGCCCTTCTATCCCAGCCCTGAGCTCCCCAGACACCACTCTGCCAGTGCCCCTACACCCGACCCACTGCAGCCCCCACCAACGTGACGGTGCCCCTCACTCCCGACCCACAGCCCCTCCTCACCCAGACCTGAGCTCCCCAGTCACCGCTCTGCCGGTGCCCTTCACTACCGACTCGCGGGCCCTTTACCCCCCTACCCTGCCAATGCCCCTCACTCCAGACCCTCAGCCCCTTCTATCCCAGCCCTGAGCTCCCCTGTCACCACTCTGCCGGTGCCCCTCACTCCCGAACCGCAGCCCCTTCTATCCCAGCCCTGAGCTCCCCAGTCACTGATCTGCCAGTGCCCCTCACTCCCGACCCGCAACCCCTTCTCTCCCAGCCTTGAGCTCCCCAGTCACCACTCTGCCGGTGTTCCTCACTCCCGACCCGCAGCCCTCACCTACCCTCACGGTGCCAGTCACTCTCGACTCGCAGCCCCTTCTATCCCAGCCCTGAGCTCCCCAAATACCGCTCTCCCATGCAGCTCATTCCCGACCCACAGCCCCTTCTACCTCAGCCCTGAGCTCCCCAGTTACCGCTGTGCCGGTGTCCCTCACTCCCGACCCGCAGCCCCTGCTCTCCCAACCCTGAGCTCCCCAGTTACTACTCTACCAGTGCCCCTCACTGCCGACCCGCAACGTCCGCCTACCCTGACGGTGCCAGTCACTCTCGACTCGCAGCCTCTTCTATCTGAGCCCTGAGCTGCCCAAGTACCGCACTCCCATGCAGCTCATTCCCGACTCACAGCCCCTTCTACCCCAGCCCTGAGCTCCCCAGTCACCACTGTGCCGGTGCCCCTCACTGCTGACCTGCAGCCCCTGCTCTCCCAACCCTGAGCTCCCCAGTTACTATTCTACCAGTGCCCCTCACTGCCGACCCGCAGCACCCGCCTACCCTGACGGTGACCCTAACTCCCGACCCGCAGCCCATTCTATCCCAGCCCTGAGTTCCCCAGTCACTGCTCAGCCGGTGCCCCTCACTCCCGACCCGCAGCCCTTTCTATCCCAGCCCTGAGCTCCCCAGTCACCGCTCTGCTGATGCCCCTCACTCCCGACCCGTAGTCCCTGCTGTCAAAGCCCTGAGCTCCCCTGTCAATGCTCAGCCGGTGCACCTAATTCCCGACACGCATCCCCTTCTATCCCAGCCCTGAGCTCCCCAGTCACCACTCTACCGGTGCCCCTCACTCCCTACCCGCAGCCGCCACCTTCCCTGATGGTGCTCCTCTCTCCCGACCCGCAGCCCCTTCTCTCCCAACCCTGAGCTCCCCAGTCACCGCTCTGCCGGTGCCCCTCACTCCCGAACCGCCGCCCCTTCTATCCCAGCCATGAGCTCCCCAGTCACCGCTCTGCCGGTGCCCCTCATTCTCGACCCGCAGCCCCTACTCTCTAAGCCCTGAGCTGCGCAGCCACTGCTCTGCAAGTGCTCCTCGCTCCCGACCCGCAGCCCCTTCTATCCCAGCCCTGAGCTCCCCAGTCACCGCTCTGCCAGTGCCCCTCACTCCTGAATCGCAGCCCCTTCTATCCCAGGCCTGAGCTCCCCAGTCACCGCTCTGCCGGTGCCCCTCACTCCCGACCTGTAGCCACTGCTGTTCCAGCCCTGAGGTCCCCAGTCACCGCTCTGCCGGTGTCCCTCACTCCCGAACCGCAGCCCCTTCTATACGAACACTGAGCTCCCCAGATACCACTCTACCAGTGCCCCTACTCCCGACCCACCGCAGCCCCCGCCTACCCTGATGGTGCCCCTCACTCCCGACCCGCAGCCCCTTCCATCCCAGCCAGGAGCTCACCAGTCACCACTGGGCCGGTGCTCCTCACTGCTAACCTGCAGCTCCTGCTCTCCCAACCCTGATCTCCCCAGTTACTATTCTACCAGTGCCCCTCACTGCTGACCCGCAGCACCCGCCTACCCTGACGGTGCCCCTAACTCCCGACCCGCAGCCCCTTCTATCCCAGCCCTGAGTTCCCCAGTCACTGCTCAGCTTGTGCCCCTCACTCCCGACCCGCAGCCCTTTCTATCCCAGCCCTGAGCTCCCCAGTCACCGCTCTGCTGGTGCCCCTCACTCCTGACCCGTAGTCCTGCTGTCAAAGCCCTGAGCTCCCCAGTCACTGCTCAGCCGGTGCACCTAATTCCCGACCCGCATCCTCTTCTATCCCAGCCCTAATCTCCCCAGTCACCACTCTACCGGTGCCCCTCACTCCCTACCCGCAGCCGCCACCTACCCTGACGGTGCTCCTCTCTCCCGACCCGCAGCCATTTCTATCCCAGCCCTGAGCTCCCCAGTCACCGCTCTGCCGTGGCCCCTCACTCCTGAACCGCAGCCCCTTCTATCCCAGCCCGGAGCTCCCGTCTCACCGCTCGGCCAGTGCCCCTCACTCCCGACCCATAGCCACTGCTGTTTCAGCCCTGAGCTCCCCAGTCACCACTCTGCCGGTGCACCTCATTCCCAATCCAGAGCCCCTTCTTTCCCAGCCCTGAGCTCCCCAGTGACCGCTGTGCCGGTGCGCCTCACTCCCGACCTGCAGCCCCTTCTATCCCAGCCCGGACCTCCCCAATCACCGCTGTGCTGGTGCTCCTCACACCTGACTTGCAGCCCCTGCTCTCCCAACTCCCCAGTTACCACTCTAACAGTGCCCTTCACTCCCAATCCGCAGCCCCCGTCTACCCTGATGGTGCCCCTCACTCCCGTCCCGCAGCCCCTTCTATCCCAACCCTGAGCTCCCTAGGTACTGCTCATCCTGTGCCCCTCACTCCCGACCCGCACACCCTGCTCTCCCAGACCTGTGCTCCCCAGCCACCGCTGGGTGAATGTCAGTGTGAGGGCGGGGTTTGGGTGGGGATGGCGGTGAGGGTGGGGATGGGGGTGAGGGTGGGGGTGAGGGTGAGGGTGGGGGAGAGTGCGAGGGTGAGGGTGAGTGTGAGGATGAGAGTGACGGTGAGAGTGGTGGTGTGGGTGGGGGTGAGGGTGAGTACAAGGGTGAGTATGAGGGTGAATGTGAGGGTGAGTGTGAGTGTGAGGGTGGGGGTGAGGGTGAGGGTGAGGGTGAGGGTGAGTGTGAGGGTGAGGGTGAGCATGGGGGTGGGTGGGGTGGGGACGAGCGTGAGGATGTTGTGGGGGTTAGTGTGAGGGTGAGTGTGAGTGGGAGGGGGAGGGTCAGGGGGTGAGTGTGGGGGTGGGGGTTTGTGTGAGGCTGAGGGTGGGGTTGGGGGTGGGGGTTTGTGTGAGTGTGAGTGTGGGGTTGTGGGTGGCTGTGGGGTTGAGATTGCGGGTGAGGGTGGGGGTGGGGTGAGAGTGAGGGTGGGGGTAGTGGTTAGGGTGATTGTGAGTGTGGGGGTGGAGGTGGGGGTGAGGGTGAATGTGGGTGTGACGGTGAGGGTGAGGATGGGGGTGGGGGTTAGGGTGAGGGTGAGGGTGGGTGTGTAGGTAAGGGTGAGGGTGAGGGTGAGTGTGAGGGTCGAGGTGAGGTTGGGGGTGGGGTGAGGGGTGACCGTGAGGGTGGGGGTGAGCGGTAGCGTGGGGGTGAGTGTGAGTGGGAGGGGGAGGGGGACCGTGGGGAGGAGGGTGGGGGTGCGGGTGATGGTGAGGATGGGGTTTGGTGTTGGGGTGAGCGTGAAGGTGGGGGTGGGGGAGAGGTTGGGGGTGAGTGTGAGTGTGAGGGTGGGGGTGGGGATGAGGGTGAATGTGAGGGTGAGGGTGCATGTGAGGGTGAGGGTGAGTGTGCTTGTGAGTGTGAGGGTGAGGGTGAGCGGGAGGAGGAGGGGGAGGGGGAGGGTGGCGGTGTGGGTGGGAGAGAGGATGAGGGGGAGGGGGAGTGTGACAATGAGTGTGGGGGTAGGGGTAACGGGGAGTGCCAGGGTTAGCGTGAGGGGAACTGTGAGGGGAAGGTTGAGTGTGACGATAAGGGTGAGGGTGGGGGTGAATGTGAGGGTGAGGATGGGGGTGGGGGTGAGGGTGGGTGTAAGGGTAGGGTTGATGGTGAGGGTGAGGGTGATGCTGTCGGTGGGGATGAGGATGAGGATGGGGGTGGGGGTGGCGGTGAGGGTGGGGATGAGGGGCATGGGGAGGGTGGGGTTTGGGGTGTGGGTGTGTGTGAGGGTGGACGGTTGGCTGAGTGTGAGGATTCATGTGAGTGTGAGGGTGAGTGTGCGGTTGAGTGTGATGGTGAGGGTGTGTGTGATGGTGAGGGTGAGTGTGAGTGTGAGGTTGGGGGTGCGGCTGGGAGTGGGGGTAAGTGTGAGGGTGACAATGAGTGTGAGTATGAATGTGAGGGTGGGGGTGAGGGTGAGGGTGAGGGTGGGAGTGAGAGTGAGGGAGAGGGTGGGGGTGGGGGTGGGGATGGGGATGGGGTGGGGCTGGGTGCGGGGGTGGGGTTGAGGGTGGGGTGGCGTCGGCGTTAGGTTGGGGGTGAGGGTGAGGCTGGGGGTGGGGTTGAGGGTGAGGGTGGGATGGGGTGGGGGTGGGGGGAGAGATGAGGGTGAGTGTGAGCGTGAGTGTGAGGGTGAGTGTTAGGGCGAGAGTGGGGGTGAGGGTGAGTTTGGGATGGGGGTGGGGGTAGGGGTGAGGGTGAGTGTGACGGTGAGTGTTAGGGTGAGGGTGGGGGTGGGGGTGAGGGTGAGGGTGGGATGGGGGTGAGGGTAGGGGTGAGAGTGAGTGTGAGGGTGAGGGTGAGTGTTAGGGTGAGGGTGGGTTTGAGGGTGAGGGTGGGATGGGGTGGTGGTATGGGTGAGGGTGAGTGTGAGGCTGTGGTGTGGGTGATGGTATGGCTTAGTGGGAGCGTCAAGGTGGGGGTGGGTGTGAGGGTGACGGTGAATGTGTGTGTGAGGGTGAGTGTGAGGGTGGGGGTGAGGGTGAGCGTGACACTGAGGGTGAGGCTGAGGTTGGGGTTGGGTGGGCTGGGGTGAGGGTGAGGCAGTGGTGTGGGTGAGGGTGAGGGGAGGGGGAGGGGAAGGGTCGGGGGGTTAGGTTGGGGTTGGGGGTGGGCGTGGGGGTGAGGAGGAGGGTGAGTTTGAGGGTGAGTGTCAGTGTGAGGGTTGGGGTGTGGGTGGGAGTGAGGGTGGGATGGGGTGAGGGTAGGGGTGAGGGTGAGTATGAGAGTGAGTGTGAGGCTGTGGTGTGGGTTAGGGTGAGGCTTAGTGGGAGGGTCAAGGAGGGGGTGGGGGTGAGGGTGATGGTGAGGGTGTGTGTGAGGGTGAGTGTGAGTGTGAGGGAGGGTGAGAGTGTGAGGGTGGGGGTGAGGGTAAGGGTGAGGGTGAGGGTTACGGTGAGGGTTAGGCTGAGGGTGGGGGTGGGTGGGCTGGGGTGAGGGTGAGGGTGTGGTGTGGGTGAGGGTGAGTGTGAGCGTGAGGGGCAGGGGAAGGGTCGGGGGGGTTAGGGTGGGGTTGGGGGTGGGCGTGGAGGTGGGGAGGGGGAGAGGGTGATGGTGGGGGTGAGGAGGAGGGTGAGTGTGAGGGTGAGTGTCAGTGTGAGGGTGGGGGTGGGGGTGAGGGTGAAGGTGGAGTTGGGTGAAGGGGAGTGTGGGTGTGGGTGAGGATGGGGGTGGGAGTGGGCGTGGGGGTGAGGGTGAGGTTGAGTGTGATGGTGAGGGTGTGTGTGATGGTGAGTGTGAGGTTGGGGGTGCGGCTGGGAGTGGGGGTAAGTGTGAGGGTGACAATAAGTGTGACTATGAATGTGAGGGTGGGGGTGAGGGTGAGGGTGGGAGTGAGAGTGAGGGAGAGGGTGGGGGTGGGGGTGGGGATGGGGTGGGGCTGGGTTTGGGGGTGGGTTGAGGGTGGGGTGGGGTGGGCGTGAGGGTGGGGGTGAGGGTGAGGCTGGGGGTGGGGTTGAGGGTGAGGGTGGGATGGGGGTGGGAGTGGGGGGAGAGATGAGGGTGAGTATGAGGGTGAGTGTGAGGGTGAGTGTTAGGGTGAGGGTGGGGGTGAGGGTGAGTTTGGGATGGGGTGGGGGTAGAGGTGAGGGTGAGTGTGAGGGTGAGTGTTAGGGTGAGGGTGGGGGTGGGGGTGAGGGAGGGATGGGGTGAGGGTAGGGGTGAGAGTGAGTGTGAGGGTGAGTGTGAGGGTGTGTGTTAGGGTGAGGGTGGGTTTGAGAGTGAGGGTGGGATGGGGTGGGGGTAGGGGTGAGGGTGAGTGTGAGGCTGTGGTGTGGGTGAGGGTATGGCTTAGTGGGAGCATCAAGGTGGGGGTGGGGGTGAGGGTGACGGTGAATGTGTGTGTGAGGGTGAGAGTGAGGGTGAGTGTGAGTGTGAGGGTGGGGGTGAGGGTGAGGGTGCGGGTGATGCAGAGGGTGAGGCTGAGGTTGGGGGTGGTTGGGCTGGGGTGAGGGTGAGGCTGTGGTGTGGGTGAGGGGGAGGGTGAGTGGGAGGGGAAGGGTCGGGGGGTTAGGTTGAGGGTGGGGGTGGGCGTGGGGGTGGGGAGGGGGAGAGGGTGAGGGTGGGGGTGGGGGTGAGGAGGAGGGTGAGTGTGAGGGTGAGTGTCAGTGTGAGGGTTGGGGTGTGGGTGGGACTGAGGGTGGGATGGGGTGAGGGTAGGGGTGAGGGTGAGTATGAGGGTGAGTGTGAGGCTGTGGTGTGGATTAGGGTGAGGCTTAGTAGGAGGGTCAAGGAGGGGGTGTGTGTGAGGGTGAGTGTGAGTGTGAGGGAGAGTGAGAGTGTGAGGGTGGGGGTGAGGGTAAGGGTGAGGGTGAGGGTTACGGTGAGGGTGAGGCTGAGGGTGGGGGTGGGTGGGCTGGGGTGAGGGTGAGGGTGTGGTGTGGGTGAGGGTGAGGGTGAGCGGCAGGGGAAGGGTCGGGTGGTTGGGGTGGGGTTGGGGGGTGGGCGTGGGGGTGGGGAGGGGGAGAGGGTGAGGGTGGGGTGGGGGTGAGGGTGGGGGTGAGGAGGAGGGTGAGTGTGAGGGTGAGTGTCAGTGTGAGGGTGGGGGTGGGGGTGGAGGTGAAGGTGAAGGTGGAGTTGGGTGAAGGGGAGTGTGGGTGTGGGTGAGGATGGGGGTGGGAGTGGGCGTGGGTGTGAGGGTGAGGGTGGGGGTGGGGGTGAGGGCGAGTGTGGGGTGGGGATAGGGGTGAGGGTGAGGTTGAAAGGTGGGCGACGGGCTGAGGGTGGGGGTGGGGGAGGGTGTGTGTGTGAGGGTGGGAGTGAGGGTCGGGGTGTGAGTGAGTGTGGGGGTGGGGGTGAGTGTGAGTGTGGGGTGGGGGTGAATGTGAGTGAGAGGGTGGGGTGGGGGTGAGGGTGGGGGTAAATGTGAGGGTGAGGGTGGGGGTGAGGGTGCGATGGGTGTGGGGGAGGGGGAAGGGGGAGTGTGAGGGTGAGGGTGAGGGTTGGAGTGAGGGTTCGGGTGGGGGTGGGGTTGGGGTGGGGGTGGGGGTGAGGGTGAGGTTGAGGGTGCGGGTGGGGCTGAGGGTGGGGGAGGGGTGTGTGTGAGGCTGTGGGGGTGTGGGGGTGGGAGTGAGGGTGTGGGTGGGTGTGAGGGTGAGTGTGGGTGTGGGGGTCAATGTGAGTGTGGGGGTGGGGTGAGGGTGAGGGTGGGGGTAAGTGTGATGGTGAGGGTGGGGGTGAGGGTGCGATGGGTAGGGGGAGGGGGGAGGGGGAGTGTGAGTGTGAGGGTGAGTGTTAGGGTGAGGGTGGGAGTGAGGGTTCGGGTGCGGTTGAGGGTGTGGGTGACGGTGAGGGTTTGGTGGGGTTGAGTGTGAGTGTGAGTCTTAGTGTGAGGGGGAGGGTCGGGGGGGTTAGGGTGGGAGTGCGGGTGGGGATGTGTGTGAGGGTGAGGGTGGGGGAGGGGTTGGGGGTGGGGGGGAGAGTGGGGGTGGGGGTGAGGGTGAATGTGAGGGTGAGGGTGAGGGTCGGGCTGAGGTGGGGTGGGCATGATGGGTGAGCGTGAGGATGGGGGTGGGGGGTTAGGGTGAGGGTGAGGGTGGGGTTAGGGTGAAAGTGGGGTTGTTGGTAGGGGTGAGGGTGAGCGTGAGGCTGAGGATCGGGCTGAGGGTGGGGGTGGGGTGAGGGGAGAGCGTGAGGCTGATGGTGGGGGTGAGTGTGAGCGTCGGGGTGGGGGTGATCATGGGGGTGAGGATGGGGTGAGTGTGAGGGTGAGGATGGCGTTGGGGGTGGGGGTGGGGGTGAGTGTGAGTGGTGAGGGGAATTGTGAGGGGAGGGTGTGTCGGTAAGGCTGAGGGTGAGGATAGGCGTCGGGATGAGGGTGGGGGTAAGGGTAGGGATGGGGTGAGAATGAGGGTGGGGGTGAGGTTGAGGGGGAGGGGTACTGTGTGGGTGGGGTGTGAGTGGGTGGTGAGGGTGGGGTTGGAGGGGCGGGTGAGCGGGGGCTTGGGGTTGCTGTTGAGGATGGGAGTTGGTGTAGAGGTGAGGGTGAGTGAGAGTGCGAATGTGAGGGTGATGGTGAGTCTGAGGTTGAGGGTGAGTGTGAGGGTTTCGGTGAAGGTGAGGGTGGGGGTGAGGGTGAGGGTGAATGTTAGGATTAGGGTGTAGGTTTAGGTTTATAGTAATTATGGTCATGTTTAGTTTAGGATTATGGTTAGGTTTACAGAGCCGTTAGTGGGAGTACCTCACAAGGAGCATTTCAATCCTATTGCCTGCTGGTGCCAACTGTCTCCTGGAATCCTCCTCCAAAAGCTATTTAAATGTACTGCTGCGATTTTTGTACAGATCCTTTCGTGAGAATACCTGACTACGATCAAGTAAATCCCGTTCACTGCAAGTTCCAAATTTCTTTTGGAAGCCTATTTGAAACGCCAGTTAGATCTGCTAATGCGATTTTTGAACACGTCGGTTCATGAACATGCCTCACAATGAGCATTCGAATTCTGTTAACAGCTAAGGACAATTTTCACTTGGAATCCTCCTCCAAAAGCAATTATGCTACAATTGACTTTTGGTACATATCCGTTCGTGAGAATACCTCACAATGAATAATTCAATCCTGTTCACTGCTACCGCCAAATTTCTCCTGGAATCAGCTTCCAAAAGTCATTATGATAAACTGCTGCGCTCTTCGTACAGATACATTCGTGAAAAGTCCATACAATGAGCCTTTCAATTCTGTTAAAAGCTAGTGCCAAATTTCTCCTGAACGCTTCCGCCTCAAGAATTTTAGATTTACAGCTGCTCTTTGGGTAGAGATTGGCTCGTGACAATTCCTCACAATGAGCATTTCAATCCTGTTCACACCGAGTTCCAAATTTTCTCCTGGAATCCTCTTCCAAAAGTAATTTCGATGTAATGCAGGGTTGTTGGTAGAGAGCTCTTAGTGAAAATTCCTTATAATGAAGATTTGAGTCCTGGTCACAGCTGGTGACAAATGTCTCCTGGAATCCTCCTGCAAAAGCTATTTAAATATACTGCTACGATTTAGGTACAGATCCGTTCATGAAAATACCTCACTACGATCAATTAAATCCTGTACGCCGCAAGATCGAAATTTCTTCTGGAATCGTCTTTGAAACGCAAGTTAGATATGCTACTGCGGTTTTTGGACACATCGGTCCGTGACATTTTGTCACAATGAACGATTAAATCCTGTTCACTGCTACAGCCAAATTTCTCCTGAAAGCCTAATCCTAAACACATAAAGCTGACCTGCTAGGCTTTCGGCAGTGACGGATTAGTAAAAATTCCTTATTCAGTTCTGTTCCCTGCTAGTGCCAAATGTCTCATGGAATTCTGGTCCACAAGCCACTATGATGCAGTTTCGGGCTTTTGGTACAGATCCGTTTGTGAGAAACATCTCTACGAATAATTCAATCCTGTTCACTGCTACTCCCAATTTTCTCCTGGACTCCTCTGCCAAAAGCCATTATGAGGCAAGGCGTGACTTTTGTGGTGTGGGTGGGGGCTGATGGTTGGGTTAGTGTTAGGGTACCTACCCTTTGGCGAGAATAACTCACAATAAACAATTCTATCCTGTTCACTGCTAGTGCCAATCTTCCCCTGGAATACTCTTCCAAAATATGCACTGCTGAGGTTTTGGTACAAATCGGTTTGTGCAAATTCCTTACAATGAGCAATTCAATCCTCTTCACTGCTAGTGCCAACTATCTCCTGGAATCCTTCTCCAAAAGCTCTTTAAATGTACGGCTGCGATTTTGGTACAGCTCTGTTCGTGAGAATACCTGACTACCATCAATTAAATCCTGTTCCCTGCAAATTTCAAATTTCTCCTGGAATCCTCTTTGAAATGCCAGTTAGATGTGCTACCGCAATTTTTGTACCCATCAGTTCATGAACATTCCTCACAATGAGCATTCGAATTCTGTTAAGACCTAAGGACAATTTTCACTTGGAATCCTCCTCCAGAAGCCATTATGCTGCAATGGCTGACTTTTCGTACAGATCCGTTCGTGAGAATACCTCACAACGAACAATTAAATCCTGTTCACTGCTACTGCCAAATTTCTCTTGGAATAACTTCCAGAAGTTATTAAGATGCCGTTAGGGGCTTTTCGTACAGATGGATTTCTTGAAAATCATTTATTGCCAAATTTTTCCCGGACTGTTCCTCATAAAGAAATTTAGATTTAATCTTGCGATTTTGGTAGATATTGGTTAGTGAAAATTTCTCACAATGAGCATTTCAATCCTGTTCACTAAGAGTGCCAAATGTCTCATAAAACCTTCTCCATAGGGCCTGATGATGCATTGTTGGGCTTTTGGTAGCGATCGGTTAATGAGAAATCCTCACAATGAGAATCTAAATCCTGTTCACTCCGAGTTCCAAATTTATCATGGACACCGCTTTCGTAAGCCATGATGATGCATTGCTAGGCTTTTGGTACAGCTCGGTTTGTGAAAATTCCTTTCAGTGAGCATTTCAATCCTGTTCAAAGCTAGTTCCAACTATCTCCTAGAATCCTCCTCCAAAGGCTTTTAAATCTACTGCTGCGATTTTGGTACAGATCCGGTCGTGAGAATACCTCACTACGATCAATTCAGTCCTGTTCACTGCACGTTCCAAATTTCTCCTGGAGTCCTCATTGAATCGCTAATTTGATGTGCTACTGTGATTTTTGTACAGGTCGGTTCATGAACTTTCCTCACAATGAGCATTTGAATTCTGTTCACTGCTAAAGACAATTTCCATTTGTATCCTCCTCCAAATGCTATTATACTACAATGGTTGGCATATGGTACAGATCCGTTCGTGAGAATTCCGCACAATGAAGAATACAATCCTGTTCACTGTAACCGCCACATTTCTCCTGGAATTATCCTCCAAAAGTTATTATGATATACTGCTGGGCTCTTCGTACAGATGCATTCGTGAAAATTACTTACAATGAGCCTTTCATTCTTTTAAAAGCTTGAGCCAAAATTCTCCTCAACTCTTTCTCCTCAAGCAATTTAGCTTTACTGCAGCTCTTTGGGTAGAGATTGGCTAGTGAAAATTCCTCACAATGAGCATTTCAATCCTGTTCACTACGAGTTGCAAATTTCTCCTGTAATCCTCTTCCAAATTCATTTCGCTGTAATGCAGGGTTTTTGGTAGTGAACCATTAGTGAAAATTACTTACAATGAGGATGTGAGTCTTTCACTGCTAGTGCCAACTGTCTCCTGGATCCTTTTCCAAAAGATATTTAAATGTACTGCTAGAGTTCCGTTCAAGAGACTAGCTTACAACCAGCAAATCAATCTTGTTAACTGCAAGTTTCAACTGTCTCCTGGAATACCCTTTGAAGCGCCAGTTAGAAGTGCTACTGCGAGTTTTGCGCAAAAAGTTTCATGAAAATTCCGCACAATGAGCATTTGTATTCTGTTCACTGCCACAGGCAATTTTGACTGGGAATCCTCCTCCAAAGCAATTATGCTGCAATGGTTGGCTTTTGGTACAGATCCGTTCGTGAGAATACCTCATAATGAACAATTTAATTCTGTGTACTGCTACTGCCAAATTTCTCCTTGATTCATCTTACTAAAGTCTTTATGATGCCCTGCTGGGCTTTTCGAACATCTGGAATTTTTGATAAGCATTACACTGAACATTATAATTCTGTTCACAGCTATTGCCAAATTTATCCTGGATCATTCCTCGTAAAGCAATTTTGATTTAATCTTGCAATTTTGGTAGACATTGGTTAGTGAAAATTCCTTACAATGAGCATTCCAATCTAGTGCACTACGAGAGCCAACTTTCTCATGACACCTCTTCAATAGGCCATGATGTTGCATTGCTGGGCTTTTGGTAGAGATCTGTTCATGAAAATTCCTCACAATGAGTATTTCAATCCTGTTCAATGCTACTGCCAACTATCTCCTGGAATCCGACTCCAAAATCTATATAAATGCACTGTTGCGATTTTGGTACAGAGCGGTTCGTGAAGTGAAATACTTCACTTCGATCTTTAAAAACGTGTTCATCCCAAGACCGAAATTTCCCCTGAATCGTATTTGAAATTCCAGTTAGATGTGCTACTGCGCTTTTTGGACACGTCGGTCCGAGACAATTTCTCACAATAAACAATTCAATTCTGTTCACTACTGCAGCCAAATTTCTCCGGAAATCCTATTCCAAAACCGATGAAGCTGAACTGCTAGGCTTTCGGCAGTGATGGATTAGTAAAAATTCCTTAAAATGAGCATTTCAGTTGTGTTCCCTGCTAGGGCCAAATGTCTCATGGTATCCTCGTCCACATGCCTATAAGATCCACTTGTGGGCTTTTGGTACAGATCCGTTTGTGAGAATTTATCTCTACGATTAGTTCAATCTGTTCTCTGCTCCTGCCAAATATCTCCTGGACTCCTCTTCCAAAAGCCATTATGTGGCACGGCGGGGCTTAAGGGGTGAGGGTTTGGCGTGTGGGTGAGGGTGAGGGTTGGGATTAGGATTAGGGTACAGTTCCGTTGGTTACAATACTTCACAATAAACAATTCAATTCTGTTCACTGCTAGTGCCAATTTCCCCTAGAATCCTCTTCCAAAAGACATGTTGATGCACTGCTGAGGTTTTGGTACAGATCCGTGAGTGAGAATATCTCAGAATGAACAATTCAATCCTGTTCACTGTCCAATTCTTTACACTGAAGTTTTGAGTCCTGGTCACAGTAAGTGACAAATGTCTCCTGGAATCCTCCTGCAAAAGCTATTTAAATATACGGCTGCGATTTTGGTACAGATCCGTTCCTGCAATGCATGGTGTTTGGTACAGATCGATTAGTGAAAATTCCTAAAATGAAGATTTGAGTCCTGTTCACAGCTAGTGACAAATGTCTCTTGGAATCCGCCGCCAAAAACTACTTAGATTTAATGCATGAATTTGGTAGCGATCGGTTTGTGAAAATTCCTTACAATAAGCATTTCAATCCTGTTAACTGCTAGTGCCAATTGTCCTTGGAAATGCTCTTCCAAAAGCTATTTACATGTACTGCTGCGATTTTGGTACAAATCCGTTCGTGAGAATACCTCACTACTATCAATTCTATCCTGTTCATCTCAAGTTCGAAATTTCACCTGGAATCGTCTTTGAAACGCCAGTTAGATGCGCTACTGCGCTTTTTGGTCACATCGGTCCATTAAAATTCCACAAAATGAGCATTTCAGTTCTGTTCCCTGCTTGTGCCTATATTTTAATGAAATCCTCATCCACAAGCCATTATGATGTACTTGTGGGCTTTTGTAGAGGGCTTTTGTAGATGTGAGACTACATCACTACGATTAATTGTATCTGTTCACGGCTACTGCCAAATTGCTCCTGGAATCCTCTTCCAAAAGCCATTACGATGCACTGGGTGAGGGTGGGTCTGAGGGTGGGGGTTGAGTGTGAGGGTGGGGAGAGTGTTAGGCTGAATGTGTGTGTGGGGTGGGTGAGGGTGAGGGTAATAGTGAAGGTGGGGTTGAGGGTGAGGGTGAGGGTTAGGGTGGACTGTGAGTGTGAGTGTAGGATGAGTATGAGGGTGGGGTGGGTGTGAGGGTGAGGGTAGGGCTGCGTGAGGATGGTGTGAGGATGAGGTTGAGAGTCAGGGTGAGGCTGACTGTGAGGGTTAGTGTGAGACTGGGGGAGGAGGTGTGGGGGAATGTGAGCGTGAGAGGTGAGGATGAGGGAGGGGGTGAGGGTGGGGGGGGTGAGTGTGAGGTTGAGGGTGAGGATGAGAGTTAGGGTGAGGGTGAGGATGCGGTGAGGATGAGGATGAGGGTGAGGCTGACTGTGAGGGTGAGAGTGAGGGTGAGGGGGGGTGGGGGTTAGAGTCGGGGTGGGGATGGGGTAGTGGTGAGTGTCAGGGTAAGGGTAGTGTGAGGGTGGTGGTGCTGGTGGAGGTGAGGGTGAGGGTGTGGGTGTGGGGTAGGGTGGGTTTGTGGGTGAGCGGTGAGGGTGGGGTTAGGGGTGAGGGTGGGGTGGGGTAGAGTGTGAAGGTGGGGGTGAGGGTGAGGCTGTGGGTAATGATGGGGGTTGGGTGAGTGAGAGTGAGAGTGTGAGGAAGAGTGTGAGTGTAAGGGTTGTGGTAGGGGTCAGTGTGAGGTTGGGGGTGAGGCTGAGTGTGAGTTTGAGGGTGGGGTGGGGGTGGGGGGTGGAGGGTGAGTGTAGGGGTGGGGGTGCGGGTGAGTGTCAGTGTGAGGGTGGGGGTGAGGGTGCGGTTGAGGGTGAGGCTGGGGGTGCGGGTGAGGATGGGGGTGAAGGTAGGGGTGAGGGTGATGGTGGGGGTCAGGGTGAGGGTGGGGGGTGGGGTGGGGGTGAGGGTTAGGGTGGGGGTGGGGGTGGAGGTGAGGTTTGGGGTGGGGGGGAGTGTGTGGTTTGGTGTTGGTGTGGGGGTGCGGGTGGGGGCGGGGGAGAGTGAGGGGGATTGTGGGGTGAGGGTGAGTGTGAGGGTGGGGGGTGGGGTAGAGGGTGGGGGTTGGCATATGTGTGTGTGCGTGTGAGGGTGAGTATGGGGTGGTGCTGCGCGTCGGGGAGGGGGTGAGGGTGAGTGTGAGGTTGGCGGTGGGGGTGACGGTGCGGGTGGGGGTGGGGTGGGGTGGGGGGAGTGTGAGGGGGTGGGTGGGGGTGAGGTTGAGGGGGGGTGAGGGTGGGGGTTAAGGTGAGGGTGGGGTGAGTGTGAGAGTCAGGGTGTGCGGGGGGGTGGGGGGTGAGGGTGAGGGTGAGTGTGATGGTGAGTGTGAGGGTGGGGGTGGGGCTGAAGGTGAGGGTGTGGGTGGGGTGTGGGTGAGAATGGGGGGTGGGTGAGGGGTTGTGGGTGAGTGTGATGGTGAGTGTGAGGCTGGGGCTGGGGGTGAGGGTTGGGACGGGGTGAGGGTGGCAGTGGGGATGAGGGTGAGGGTCGGGGTGAGGGTGGGGCTGAGAGTGGGGCTGAGGGTGCGGTTGGAGGTGAGGTTGATGTGAGGGTGGGGGTGGGGTGAGGTTGAGGGTGAGGGTGGGGATGAGGGTGGGGGGGAGTGTGAGGGTGGGGTTGAGAGTGGGGGTGGCGGTGGGGGTGAGGGTGGGGGTGGGGGTGGAGGTGAGTGTAAGGGTGAGGGGGACGGTGGGGGTGAGGATGAGTGTGATGGTGAGTGTGAGGGTGGGGGTGGGGGTGAGTGTTGGGGCGGGGATGAGGGTGGCAGTGGGGATGATGGTGGGGGTGGGGGTGAGGGTGATTATGAGGGTAGGGGTGGGGTGAGGTTGAGGGTGATGGTGGGGATGAGTGTGAGGGTGGGGGTGGGTTTAGTGTGAGGATGGGGGTGGGGGTGAGTGATGGGGCGGGGGTGAGGGTGGCAGTGGGGATGAGGGTGAGGGTGGGTGTGAGGGTGGGGCTGAGGGTGGGGGTGGGGTGAGGGTGAGTGTGAGGGTGGGGATGTGAGTGAGGTTGAGTTTGAGGGGTGAGGATGAGGGTGTGGTGGCGTAGAGGGTGGGGGTGAGGGTGGGGGAGAGGGTGAGGGTGGTGGTGGGGGTGTGTGTGAGGGTTGGGGGAGGTGGGGGTGAGTTTGAGTGTAAGGGTGGGGGTGTGTGTGAGCGTGGGGGTCAGGGTGAGAGTGAGGGTGGTGGTGAGGGTGGTGGTGAGGCGGAGGTTGGGGCTGAGTGTGAGTGTGTGGGTGGAGGTGAGGGTGAGGGTGAGGGTGAGGGTGGGGTTGGGGGTGGGGGTGAGGGTGAGGGTGGGTGGGGGGGAAGGGGTGAGGGTGAGTGTGAGGGTGGGGGTGAGTGTAAGGGTGTTGGATGGTGGTGGGGGTGAGGTTGAGGGTGGGGGTGAGGGTCAGTGTGAGGGGGAGGGAGGAGGTGAGGGGGTGGGGCAGTGTCATGGTGAGTGTGAGGGTGGGTGTGAGGGGTCATGTTGGGGGTGGGGGTGAGGGTGAGGGTGGGGGTGATGGTGGGGGAGGGGATGAGGCTTAGGGTGGGTGTGGGGGTGAGGGTGAGGGTGAGTGTGAGTGTGAGGGTGGGGGTGTGTGTGAGGGTGAGGGTGAGTATTGGGGAGGGGGTGATTGTGTGGTTGGGTGTTTGGGTGAAGGTGCGGGGAGAGTGAGGGGGAGGGTGGGGGTGAGGGTGAGAGTGAGTGAGAGGGTGGGGTGGGGTAGAGGGTCAGGGTGGCCATGAGTGTGTGTGTGAGAGATTGCGGGTGAGGGTGAGTGTGGGGGTGGGGCTGCGGGAGGGTGTGGGGGTGAGGGTGAGTGAGAGGTTGCAGGTCTGGGTGACGGTGAGGGTGGGGGTGGAGTCGGGTGGGGGAGAGGGAGGCGGTGGGGAGTGTTGAGGTGGAGGGTGGGGGTGAGGGTGGCAGTGGGGATGAGTGTGAGTGTGTGGGTGGAGGTGAGGGTGAGGGTGGGGTTGGGGGTGGGGGTGAGGGTGAGGGTGGGGTGGGGGAAGGGGTGAGGGTAAGTGTGAGGGTGGGGGTGAGTGTGAGGGTGTTGGATGGTGGTGGGGGTGAGGTTGAGGGTGGGGGTGAGGGTCAGTGTGAGGGGGAGGGAGGAGGTGAGGGGGTGGGGCAGTGTCATGGTGAGTGTGAGGGTGGGTGTGAGGGGTCATGTTGGGGGTGGGGGTGAGGGTGAGGGTGGGGGTGATGGTGGGGGAGGGGATGAGGCTTAGGGTGGGTGTGGGGGTGAGGGTGAGGGTGAGTGTGAGGGTGGGCGTGTGTGTGAGGGTGAGGGTGGGGGTGGGGGTGAAGGTGAGTATTGGGGAGGGGGTGATTGTGTGGTTGGGTGTTTGGGTGAAGGTGCGGGGAGAGTGAGGGGGAGGGTGGGGGTGAGGGTGAGAGTGAGTGAGAGGGTGGGGGTGGGGTAGAGGGTCAGGGTGGCCATGAGTTTGTGTGTGAGAGATTGCGGGTGACGGTGAGGGTGGGGGTGGGGTGGGGTGGGGGGAGAGGGAGGCGGTGGGGAGTGTTGAGGTTGAGGGTGGGGGTGAGGGTGGCAGTGGGGATGAGGGTGAGGGTGGGGGTGGGGCTGAGGGTGGGGGTGGGGGTGAGGGTGTGTGTGAGGGTTGGTGTGGTGGTGAGGGTGAGGGTGGGGATGAGGGTCGGGGTGAGCGTGAGGGTGGGGGTGATGGTGGGGGTTGGGTTGGGGTGAGGGTGGGGTTGGGGGTGATTCTGAGGGTGATGGTGAGTGTGATGGTGAGTGTGAGGGTAGGGGTGGCGTTGATGGTGGGGGTGAGGGTGGGGGTGAGGGTGGGGGTGGCGGTGGGGGTGAGGGTGTGGGTGCGGGTGAGGGTGAGGGTGGGTGCAGGTGGGGGTGAGTTTGAGTGTAAGGGTGATGTGAGGGTGAGGGTGGGGGTGAGGGTGAGTGTGAGGGTGGAGGTGAGTGTGAGGGTCTGGGTGGGGGTGGGGGTGAGGGTGAGTGTGGGGGTGGGGGTGAGTGTGAGGGTGGGGGTGAGTGTGAGGGTGGGGGTGGAGGTGGGGGTGACGTTGAGGGTGGTGAGGGTGAGGGGGAGGTGAGGGTGGCGGTGGGGATGAGAGTGAGGGTGGGGCTGATGGTGGGGGTGGGGTGAGCGTGAGTGTGAGTGTGGGGGTGGGAGTAAGGTTGAGGGTGAGGGTGTGGATGAGGGTGGGGGAGGCAGTGAGGGTGGGGGTGAGGGTAGGGGTGGCGGTGGGGGAGAGGGGGTGGGGTGGGGGTGGGGGTGAGGATGAATGTGAGGGTGAGGGTGAGGGTGAGGGTGGTGGTGGTGCTAGGGTTGGGGTGAGGGTGAAAGTAATGGTGAGTGTGAATGTGTGGGTGAATGTGAGGGTGAGTATGAGGGAAGGGTTGGGGTGGGGTGAGGGTGGGTGTGAGAGTGAGGAGGAGGGTGAGTGTGAGGGTGAGTTTGTGGGTGGGGCTGAGGATTATGGTGAGGGTAAACGAACAGTGTCCAAGTCTCTGGCATTAAGTTCATGAGGAGGGTGTGACGGTGTTCCCCATAAAACTTTATGCGGAGACGCTTATAAATGTATATATGTAACTAAAATATGTTTTATGCTACATTTGCCATGGAACATATCTCTGTGAAAGTTATGACCTACTGAATTTACTCCTCCTGTTTGTATGCATGTATCATTGTTGTAGTTGGAGTTATGAAGATTGGTTTTATATTTGCTGGTTTTGTACATAGCCTTTGTAAGTGCATGGGATCATCTTTGGAGCAAAGAATGCCTTTTAAATGCGAGCACTTGACAGACAAAAGACGTTGCAGACCCCAATCCACATTGGGGCCGGGTCTGGAATGCAACTGGTTAGACTGGTTAGGGCGCATGGGCAGGTGACTTGCCCATGTGATCCCAAAACTCCAGGGCAACTGGATCCTACGCAGGGAGAGGAAGAAAGGCTATAAAAGCCCTTGCAAGACCCTTCCATTTGGTCTTCAGCTGGCTAAAGGGAGAGGCTCTCCACCCCCCAAGGACATTCCTGAGGGGAACTGAACAAAGGACAAAGACACTAGGGGGTGTGAGCGGCCGCTGGACCCAGGCTAATTCTACAGCCTGTAAAAAGGAAAATATCCGAATCTGGTGAGGCTTTTATCTGTGTTAACTTTGAATAGACATAGACGTGCGTGTTTTATTTTATTTTACTAAGTAACTTGCTTTGTTCTGTCTGTCACTAATTGAACTCACTTAAATCCTATTTTCTGTACTTATTAAAATCACTTTTTACTTATTAAGTTTCCTTGAGTACGAGTTGGTGCCGAGGGGAAAGCGAACAGTTGTGCATATCTTTCTATCTTTGAAATAGAAGGCGAACTATTTATGAGTTTACCCTGTATAAGCTTTATACAGGGTAAAACGGATTTATTAAGGGTTTGAACCTCCATGGAGTTGAGTAGCTGGGTGTCAAAGGCAAGAGCGCTTCCAGGGGCCTTACAGTGGTGAGTGGACTTGGTTCGGACCTGGGTCTGTGTTTGCAGCAGATCAGTGGAATCTGACTCAAAAAAGACAGGATTCGGGAGTCCCAAGCTGGAAAAGGCCTGGAAGCAGGGGCAGAAGTAGCCTTGGCACACCAGGTGGCAGCACCAAGCAGGTCTCTGTGGCCCCAACCCGTCACAGTGGAGGGTGAGTGTGAAGGTAAGTGTGAGGGGGAGGGGGAGTGTGAGAGTGAGGGTGGCGGTGGGGGTGAGGATGAGCATGAGGGTGAGTGTGAGGGGGAGCATGAGGGTGAGTGTGAGGGGGAGCGTGAGTGTGAGGGTGAGGGTTGGGGTGAGGCTGGGGGTGGGGGTGAGTGTGAGGGTGGGTGTGGAGGTGAGGTTGGGGTGAGTGTGAGTGTGAGAGTGTGGGTGAGGGTGAGGGTGAATGTTAAGGCTGGGGTGGGGGTGAGGGTGAGTGTGAGGATGGGGGTGAAGGTGGGGTGATGGTGAGGGTGAGTGTGAGGGTGAATGTTAGGGTGGGGGTGGGGGTGAGTGTGAGGGTAAGGGTCGGGATCGGGCTGGGGTGGGGGTGAAGGTGAATGTGAGGGTGTGTGTGAGGGTGAGTGTGAGCGTGAGGGTGGGGGAGTATCTGGGTGTGGGGGTGACAATGAATGTGAAGGTGAGTGCGAGGGTGGGGGGTGAGTGTGAGGGTGAGTGTGAGGGTGCGGGTGAGTGTTAGGGTGGGGATGGAGGTGGGGTGAGGGTGAGGGTGAGGGTGGAGGTGAGGGGGGGTGAGTGTGAGGGTGAGGGTTAGGGTTGGGGTGGGGGTGAGTGTGAGCGTGGGTTTGAGGTTGAGTGTGAGGGTGAGCATGGGGGTGGGGGTCGGTGTCAGGGTGAGGGTGGGATTGAGGGTCTGGATGGTGGTGAGGGTGGGGGTGAGAGTGAGGGTGCGGGTGAGGGTTAGGGTGGGGATGGCGGTCTGGTGAGGGTGAGGGTGGGGGTGGGCGTGAGGGTGGGGGGAGGGTGGATGTTAGGGTGAAGGTGGGGGTGAGTGTGAGTATGATGGTTTGGGAGGGGGTGAGTGTGAGGGTGAGTGTGAGAGTGCGGGTGAGGGTTAGGGTGGGGATGGCGGTCTGGTGAGGGAGAGGGTGGGGGTGAGGGTGGGGGTGAGGGTGAAGGAGGGGGTGAGTGTGAGTGTGGGGGTGGGGGTGAGTGTGGGGGTGGGGGCGAGGGTGGGGGTGAGGGTGAGGGTGAGGGTGAGATCGGTGGGGTGGAGAGCGGGGGAGGGTGGTGTTCGGGGTGGAGGTGAGGGTGAGGGCGTGTTTGAGGGTGAGGGTGGGGGTTAGCATGAGGGTGAGGGTGGGGGTGAGGGTGAGCGTGAGTGTGAGGGTGGGGGTGAGTGTGAGTGTGTGGGTGAGGTTGGAGATGTGGGTGGG